>CM042139.1:23696204-23741204 GCA_023376005.1 Doryteuthis pealeii | reverse complement strand
ATACACACACATATATACACACACATATACACACACACACATATACACACACACACTCGCACACACACACGAACGCATGCACAGACACGCAGAAACAGTCGCTCATACACAGATTAAATGTCAGTCAAAAATTTCGGTTAGTCCTCGTCGCAAATACGAACTGAATGTAGCACGGAATTTTGCCGTTACACTTGGTGAGCAGAACCTTTGTGAGATTGTCGTATACTAGGATCTGCCAAATGTGACGTCACACACGTATTTTTCAAAATAAATTTAACAAAATCATGGAATTATCCGATTTTAATGAAATTTTCAGTGTTGATTTATCAATGAATGAATTTTATAATGCATGTCTATTTATTTAAAAACTTTCTGATTTTTTTTTCAGCTCATTTAATTTTGGGGCGGTGGGGTTATATACTTTCGAAACTAATTATAGTATAAATAAAAAGACAAAATACCGAAGGTATAAATAGAAGGAGAAAAATCTTTTAAGGGAGAGACTCTGGTAGAAAATAAGTTCCGAAAATCTGAAAATTCTTTTTTACTCTGTTGTTTATGTATCTAAATAACTTTTAGATTATCAATGAAAAATTATACATCGATACTTGTTCCGTTTAAAAGGGTGGGGGCCTAACTTTTCATTTGAGTTTTCTCCAAAAAAATTATTTGATAACAATACTAAAGTAGGCATGTTATTAAACAATATTTGTTTTTAGAATCTAAAAATATGAAATTTGAAACTTAAAATTAGGAGTTTCATATTCTAAATGAATTTTATCTATCGATTAGGTATATAAATTGTTTCCTCAAAGCGTATATGGGTGGCGCAAACAGTAATATTTATTTTAAAGAATTTCGATTTATTTCCATTGAATCAGTTCGATTTAGTAATTTAAAAGAAAGAAGTCGTCAACACTAAAAATGTTATTAAAATCAGTAAATTCCCTGATTTTTGGTAATTTTTTGTTTATCAATCTGGGTTTGTAAATTATCACTTACGACCTCCCGTTGATGCGGGCATATCATGTTAAACTTCTTTCCCAACAAAAGGTAATGTAAACGGAGGTGCTCGTGGTGTAATGGTTATCGTTGTGTCGTAGACGCGGTGACCCGAGTTCAAATACTGGACGTGGCTGTTTGCATTTCACATAGCGCTAATACTCTTGGGAAAGGTATGAATCTAACTATTCTCCCTAAAAAAGAAAGATAAAATTGAAGGCCAGACAGAGTTTTTTTAACATTGGCAAGGCAACTGGTCTAGGGGAAGGAAACTTCTGAATTCAAACCTATGAAACTCCGCTTAAAAATGACCTTGTGCCTCATCCTGCTTGTGAGAAGGGGTCGGGTATGTATATATATATGATATATATATATGTGTGTGTGTGTGTGTGTGTGTGTGTGTGTGTGGAAAGTTTTGTAGAAAAAACAACAAGATGTTTAAAGTTTTGCTGACAGAAATCTGTTTCGACCGTATGCGGTCTTTATCAAAGCAATATTGTAAACGGAAATACGAAATGAATATATCATTAATCACGAGGCATAGAACAATGTTGCTTTGATAAAGACCGCATATGGTTGAAACAGATTTCTGTCAGCAAAACTTTAAACATCTTGTTGTTTTTTCTACAAAACTTTCTACACATATTGTCGGATTCATATCCATTTTCCCTTTCATATATATACATATATGATAAGTTGTAAACACGGTTTGTTTGGAATGGCGTTTTGCCGACAATTTTTGGGAGAATAAGTGCTTAATTGGAGTCGTACCTAATTTTGAAAATTAATTAATTAATAATACATTTAAATAGGTATTCCCGCCTAATTCATTATTAATTAATTAATTTTCAAAATTAGGTACGACTCCAATTAGCACTTATTCTCCCAAAAATATATATATATATATATATATATATATATATATATAATCTGCACTCTCACATCTAAGTAGGGAACTGGCTTCTTGGCTGTTACAAAAGTTTACCTATTTAGTTATCACTTTTTCCTTGGGGACATTTAACTGACCCATAGCTGATGGGGTCAAATATTTTCACAGGTTAATGGTGGGCCGTTTTGTATTTCATCTTCGAGTTTATGGCACGCGTTAACCCTTTTCAATTCATTCAAGTCGGATTTATTTCTACCCGGGTCCTTTGTTATCCGGTCTCGGGACGATTTTATCCGGTTAGAGGGATCACTTTGTAATTCATGTTTTGTCGGGCATGAATTCTATCCCTAAAGAGAATGTGCCATGTCCCCACCGCAACAGTTCATGTGTGACAATATGGCGTCTTAGTGGATGAGGGTGGAATCTTTTCGCTCCAGGGACACTCAAGCTGAAAAGATTTTCGCACGGAAAGTGAGGGTAACTGTAAATTGAAAGAATCTTCAAATAAAACATTCTAAGTTTTTTTGTCCTTTTATACTGGTATATATATATATATATATATATATATATATATAATATATATATATGTATATATATATATATATATATATATATATATATATATATATATATATATATATATATATATATATATATATACATATATATATATATATATATATATATATATATATATATATATATATATATATATATATATATATATATATATATATATATATATATATATATATATATATATATATATATATATATATATGGGACCCGGTATTTATTGCTGACCAGCAATATATATATATATATATATATAATATATATATATATGGAGCGAATATGTGCGTGTGTGTGTATATGTGTGTGTGTGAGAGAGAAAGAGAGAGAGAGAGAGAGACAGAGAGAGAGAATGAGAGACAGAGAGACAGACAAAGAAACAAAGAGAGAGAGAGGGGGGGGGGAGAGAATGACTACGTTCCCCGGCAAGGAGGTAAGCTTGATTTCAAAAGTTTCTATGGTAAACTTGCAGATGTCCATGAAACGAAGTTTCGACCTCCCTTTATTCCTGATGTCCTCTGTTGGCTGTTTGGTTGGTTTGGTTGGTTGGTTGGTTGGTTGGTTGGTTGGATTTTACAGCATTTGGTGGGTTATTCTATGCCGATGGCGTTTTCTCTCATTCATTCTTGATGGGTATTCAATTTTTTTCCAACCCAATTGGTTTCAACACATTTTAAAAACTTTTTTTCTATTTAACTCCTAGATGTGACCCTAACAGGTACTACCACTCCAGGTCAAAGTGGACCTGGGAGTAATGGTGATGAAGAAGTACTCCACACTATTCAGAGTTCCAGAATCTGAGAATTGGTTTGTTGGTTGGTTGGTTGGTTGGTTGGTTGGTTGGTTGGATTTTCACGACATATCAATCCTTGTTGGGTCATTTTATGCCCAAGACGTTTTGTTTTATTCATTCTTGATGGGTATTTTTTTAATTCATACAATTTTTTAAATACAATTTTAAACTAATTTTTCTATTTAACCCATAGCAGTCAGACTGGTTCTACCAATCCAGGTTAAAGTGAACCTGGGAGTAATGGTGATGCTGAGGTACTCCACACTCTTCAGAGTTTCAGAAATGAAACTTTAACATTAGATGCAGTTTAACGTCATACCCAAGACTAGCTGTTCTCTGTAATTCAACCACAAAACGGCTGTCTGGAAATGCGACTCATCTCCATGTGATGGACCTCGCCCAACTATCAGAGAATATTTTGTCAAACAAAGCAGGCAAGGACAAGATGTTTTTGTGACGCAACATTTTGACATTTGAAACTTATCTTTTGATGTTGAGGATTTTCGCGGAGGTAGAAAATGTCTGAACTCTTAAGATTCTTTTCATGTCTTTTAAAAATTGGCTATGTCCCAGAACCATTCATGTGACGATAGACATTGACACGATTCGAAGCATCAGTGTTGCCTGGCGTGTCTGACTGCTATTTGCGAGATGTACCGGATGCATGCTCGGTAGTGAACTGTTGCGTGGCTGGCGGTCGGTCTGAATCGTGGCGTGAAGAACCAGAATGTTGCAAGCTGCGAATTTCAGGCACCCGGATGGAAGACAACCGCCTGCTTTATTCCAATTCTAATTCTTCGCAGGTAAGACGCTTGCGGAACGTGGTTAAAGACTGTTATAATATTTTTGTGCAGCGGAAAAACTTTGTCGACAGACCTTTGCAGTCGGGATTTTAACACACATTTTTTTTCACACATTAGAGAATCTTCACGATATATCTTATGTTATATCAAATGAAGATATGATTGTGAGCTTATTGCTGTTACCCCGAAAATTTTGGTTTGCGTGTTAAATGTTCTGGCAATTTTAACAATTCTGATAAAGACTTCATCATTGTTACACACACAAAGTTTGTATAATTTGGATTTTCAGACTATTGTCCTCATCTTTATGGTGGTATGTATAAATGCAACGTTTCGGCCGATGTGTCTTCCGGCTCTCCTCAATTGTTCCCTGTGTTTTCTATCCGTCTCCATTGTTGTAATGTATCGGATCCGTACCGATTCGATATTATTCGTCTGATTTTTTAAAGCTTGGTGTGTATAATTTTAATTTTTCAGACTGTTGTCCTCATCTTTATTGTGATACAGATGTTCCCTGTGTTTTCTATCCGTCTCCATTGTTGTAGAACACAAGGAACACCCGAGGAATGCTGGAGGATACAGCGAACGAAACGTTGTGTTTATACATACCACAATAAAAATGGGGACAACAGTCCGAAACATCAAAATTATACACATCAAGTATCATCTCAAACAATCAGACAAATAACACAAAGTTTGGATCTCACGCATGGTGCGACCCTCTAATACGGGGATTCCCAATCTTTTTTGCCATGACCCACCTAATCATCTCTAAAATCTTGGTATCTCCCATGTGGCAATATATAATTTCTATTATTTAAGAAGTGAACTCCGTTTCGGCTGAAGAAGCTTAAAACGTCAATATTTTAGTTTAAAGAACAAGCCATCTGTTAAGACGAAAAATGAAATAAACTGAAGACAGAAAATAAAAAATCGATAATTTAGACCAAGACCTCGTTAGTCTCAATTGTCCCGCTTAAAAATCAAATTGCCCCCCCCCCCGTATGGCCCACGTTTGGAACCACTGTTCTAATATTAGCTGAAATTTAGGTAACTAGGTTTAAGGGCAACTTTCAACTTGCTATACATAGTTTTCATGTCACCCTAGTCAGCTACATTTTGAATGTCAGTGCAAAGGTCAACCCAATAGCTGTTTGCACAATATCTGACCTTTTTGTGGGGTTCAGCTCTCGTGCATTTCAAAAGATAGTTGGTGCTCGCGTTTGGACTTTTCTTGTAGGCTAACAGCGCAAAGGTCAATGTAATAACTGTTTCCACAATATCTGAGCTTCATTTGGAGTTCAGCCTTAGTGCATTTCAATAAATATTTGGTGCTAGGGTTTGGAGTTTTCCTGTGTGCTAAGAGTGCAAAGGCCAGTGCAATAGTTTTCCTGTATGCTAAGAGTGCAAAGGCCAGTGCAATAGCAATGATGCTAGGATTTGGAGTTTTCCTGTGTGCTAAGAGTAATTTGGAGTTTTCCTGTATGCTAAGAGTGCAAGGCCAGTGCAATAGCAATGATGCTAGGATTTGGAGTTTTCCTGTATGCTAAGAGTGCAAAGGCCAGTGCAATAGCAATGATGCTAGGATTTGGAGTTTTCCTGTATGCTAAGAGTGCAAAGGCCAGTGCAATAGCAATGATGCTAGGATTTTGGAGTTTTCCTGTATGCTAAGAGTGCAAAGGCCAGTGCAATAGCAATGTGCTTCCTGTATGCTAAGAGTTGTAGCAATGGTATGCTGTTTTGGAGTTTTCCTGTATGCTAAGAGTGCAAAGGCCAGTGTAATAGCAATGATGCTAGGATTTGGAGTTTTCCTGTGTGCTAAGAGTGCAAAGGCCAGTGTAATAGCAATGATGCTAGGATTTGGAGTTTTCCTGTATGCTAAGAGTGCAAAGGCCAGTGCAATAGCAATGATGCTAGGATTTGGAGTTTTCCTGTGTGCTAAGAGTGCAAGGCCAGTGTAATAGCAATGATGCTAGGATTTGGAGTTTTCCTGTGTGCTAAGAGTGCAAAGGCCAGTGCAATAGCAATGATGCTAGGATTTGGAGTTTTCCTGTATGCTAAGAGTGCAAAGGCCAGTGCAATAGCAATGATGCTAGGATTTGAGTTTTCCTGTGTGCTAAGAGTGCAAAGGCCAGTGCAATAGCAATGATGCTAGGATTTGGAGTTTTCCTGTGTGCTAAGAGTGCAAAGGCCAGTGTAATAGCAATGATGCTAGGATTTGGAGTTTTCCTGTGTGCTAAGAGTGCAAAGGCCAGTGCAATAGCAATGATGCTAGATTTGGAGTTTTCCTGTATGCTAAGAGTGCAAAGGCCAGTGCAATAGCAATGATGCTAGGATTTGGAGTTTTCCTGTGTGCTAAGAGTGCAAAGGCCAGTGCAATAGCAATGATGCTAGGATTTGGAGTTTTCCTGTATGCTAAGAGTGCAAAGGCCAGTGCAATAGCAATGATGCTAGGATTTGGAGTTTTCCTGTATGCTAAGAGTGCAAAGGCCCAATAGCAATGATGCTAGATTTGGAGTTTTCCTGTGTGCTAAGAGTGCAAAGGCCAGTGCAATGCAATGATGCTAGATTTGGAGTTTTCCTGTGTGCTAAGAGTTTGCCATGCTAAGAGTGCAAAGGCCAGTGCAATAGCAATGATGCTAGATTTGGAGTTTTCCTGTATGCTAAGAGTGCAAAGGCCAGTGCAATAGCAATGATGCTAGGATTTGGAGTTTTCCTGTATGCTAAGAGTGCAAAGGCCAGTGCAATAGCAATGATGCTAGGATTTGGAGTTTTCCTGTATGCTAAGAGTGCAAAGGCCAGTGCAATAGCAATGATGCTAGGATTTGGAGTTTTCCTGTATGCTAAGAGTGCAAAGGCCAGTGCAATAGCAATGATGCTAGGATTTGGAGTTTTCCTGTGTGCTAAGAGTGCAAAGGCCAGTGTAATAGCAATGATGCTAGGATTTGGAGTTTTCCTGTATGCTAAGAGTGCAAAGGCCAGTGCAATAGCAATGATGCTAGGATTTGGAGTTTTCTGTATGCTAAGAGTGCAAAGGCCAGTGCAATAGCAATGATGCTAGGATTTGGAGTTTTCCTGCTTGCAATAGCAATGATGCTAGGATTTGGAGTTTTCCTGTATGCTAAGAGTGCCAATAGCAATGATGCTAGGATTTGGAGTTTTCCTGGTGTGCTAAGAGTGCAAAGGCCAGTGCAATAGCAATGATGCTAGGATTTGGAGTTTTCCTGTATGCTAAGAGTGCAAAGGCCAGTGCAATAGCAATGGTGCTAGGGTTTGGAGTTTTCCTGTATGCTAAGGGTGCATCTTTTTCCTTATCAATGAGTGATAAGAGTGTGTCGCTGTTTTTGGTCCTCCTATCAGTTTTTGTCTGTGTGTGTGTGTGTGTGTGTGCGCGCGCGTGTGTGTGTGTGTGTGTGTGTGTGTGTGTGTGTGTGTGTGTGTGTGTGTGTTAGAAAGAAATTTACTTGTGGATTTAAAATCTATTTGCATAAAATCTTAGGGGGGGGGGCTTCTCTTGGGGACCTGGAAAATAGTATTGTGTTGTTTTGAGAAATCTCTCTTTAAAGCTCTGTGTCTAAAAGGGCAATGTTTATTTTATTTTAAAACTTCCCATCTGTTGTATTGTATCACAGTGAAAAGAATAATATTTTTAAAAAATGTGTCGATTTCGCTTTAATAGATGAAAGTGCAATGCGCTGGCCACTGATCATCTATAAAAGATGCGTTTGGTTGGTTGGTTGGTTGGTTGGTTAGTCGGATTTTACGGCATGTCAACAACAGTTGGGTTATTTTATGCCGATGACGATTTGTTTTATTTATTCTTGATGAGTACTCAATATTTTTTTAAACTAGTGTTTTTCAATTCAACTCAAAGATGGGACCCTAACAGGTACTATTGAGTGTGGTCAGAGTGGACCTGGAGGTAATGGTGATGAAGGAGTGCTCCATATTCCTCAGAGCTCCAGAACTGGAACTTCACCATCAGATAGAGTCTAACGTCATTCCCAGGACATGAAGACCCTCAGCCATCGCCTTCTAGCACATATAGGATAAAAAGGGTTGGGGCTTGCCATAAGGGCAATAATGTTGGGATAATCACATAGGTGCTGGGCTTGACATGACCAGCCGATTGATCGGAGGAGCCTCTCCGACCGCCCGTCTAGCCTAAGTAAGGCTATAATAGCAGTGTTGCAAGTCATGGAATGCTCATCCACCAGGATTCCGTCCTTAAGCATCACGAGTTGCCACCCATGGCTAACAGGTGGTACCATTAGGTGAGGGCTTACCCCTCTGCAAAGGTACAGCCGGTGTATTTTAAAGCCACTGTCGACAGGGCTAGGGAAAATAGTTGTATTCATACCTTTCCCAAGGGCATTAGTGCTATGTGAAATACAAACAACCTGGTCCAGGATTTGAACTCGAGTCGATGCGTCCATTTCCTACAACGATAACCGTTACACGCGAGCATCTCCGCAACTCAGGACAAAGTGCTTTATCATTCCAAGTTCTAAATCTGAAAGGTCGTGTTCCATGATTTTGTCGTGATAAATGCCTTTGCCAGCCGCTCACAGGCTATCTATTTAAAGCTGTACAAAGCTATGGTGCGACCACACTTGGAATTTGCATAAACCAGTCTGGAACCCCTATCTCGCTCAGAACATTAACCTCCTAGAAACTGTACAGAGACGTGCAACCAAACGAATACCCTCCATCAAGCATCTGCCATATTCGGAACGTCTTGCTACCCTGGAAATGGATTCGTTTAAACTCTGACGTCTGGCAACTGACCTGGTAAACGCTCATGAGGTAATTAATCATCTTAACAACAGCAACATTGAGCACCTGTTTTGATCTCCATGTTTCTAACACACGTGGGCATGCCTACAAAGTCAGAAAACAGCATAGCTCACATGACTTTCGGAAACATTTTTTCACGCTCAGAGTTGCCGAGGCATGGAATAAGCTGCCTGCGTCTGTTGTGGGCTGCCGAAACACTGCATCTTTCAAAGCCTCCATGATTCCTGTAGTCCGCCAACACTATACCTGATATCCCCCCTCCATGCACATATGCACGCACACGCACACATACATGTATATTATTACTGTACGCTATTCATGTTCCTGACACTAATAGATTATTCTGTGTACTAGACATGAGACTTTGATGAATTGTGGTGCACCTGAGCACTGTACACAATAAATTTCATTATTATTATTATTATTATTATTATTATTATTATTACCTCTATTTCTTCGATATTGCCTTATCCTCACGTAACCAATGAGACAAGTAGATATAGCGGATCTACACCTTGCTGCCTGGAACTTTCCAGGTTTAGACAGGCGTTAGCTGGCTGGTGTTGGCGAATAGTCGCTCCCACCGTAAAAAGTGACGCTTAAAACTGATTACTGTCACTTCCCGTGTTGTATCCGAGCTAGAATACGAGGGACGAGTTGTCCCCTTCACCCTTTTTTATATAGAGCAAAAACAGATCGGAAACTGGCAGGTTTGAAACCTCCTACTTAACCTGGACAGGACTTTCCCAGGCCCACCACCCCTCTCTAGACCAGTTGAGTCCAAAGCATAGAAAAGTCAGTACATTTGGGACTGTTCCAGCTGCAGGAGGTGCCGAAAGTTTGTTTGATATTGTCTCCCTACCAGCCACCTAAGGGTCTCAAACCCCGTTATATGATGGATAGTTGTTGACTCTCTCAGAAAGAGTTCACCCACCCATTATTGGCAGGTATTGTGTCTAGTTCTGCCAGCGTATCCACCCACCTACTTTACTCTGGGGTAGGTCCTGAAGTGGTGAAACCGGTTTAGTCGGCGACTGTCTGACATCTAGGGAGGTCAAAGAAGATTATCCCTTCACTATAGCGAGCCACTCCTTCACTAATAACTGAAACGATAACGACTATAAATGTAATAAAAATAGAAACCAATTTGAAATTTTAGGACACACCTTGATAATGATTTGAACACTGAGCAAAATACTGAGATTTAGACAAATACAATATTGCCATCTCCACTTTCAACAAAATACGTCTTGTATATGTATATCTCAACTCCAGAAAGTTGGTGATGGATATACGTCTTTTTTTCTGCTTAGTTATTACCGATATAGTTTTTGCCGGTTAAATCGAACTTAATGGACCAAAATTCCACCATCGTATGTCACCCCGCCAAAAGAAAAAAATACAAAAAACAAAACTTTTACATTTTTTCAGGTCAGTTAATTTTGAACCACGTATCTTTGAGAAACTGTGTTACGCCTCAAAGATATGTGGTTCAAGTTAACTGACCTGAAAAAATGTAAAAGTTTTTAAATAAAATAATCGGTGCATTATATATTTTATTCATTAATATATAAACACTGAAAATTTAATTAATTTCGGTTAATTCCCTGATTTTTGGTATTTTCTTTCTGTTGTCGGGATGACATACAATGGTGGAATTTAACTCCGTTAAGCTCGATTTAACCGTTTTTGCCAATATATCCAACTAGCAAAAATATACGCCCCTCGGACGTAAGTATTTGAGTTTTAATGAAATTTAATATATTAAATTAGAAAGACTAATGAAATTAAATAAGAACGCATATGAAAAGATTACATTTATTTTAATTATATTTTAATTGGTTTCTATATAAAATAATTCATAGGATTGATTTTAATGCGCTGAGGAAGAAAACAATAATATTAGAGATCAATAACACCAAATAATTATTCATTAACCACGATTTTGTTAAAACCAATATGCAAATTAATCACACCATATATTATGTGTAACGTAGCGGCTCTCATATAGAAATAACAGATGTATACCTATCTCATTTTCTATGCTACTTGGAGAAGCTCGAATCCGGCTGTTGGGTCTGATGTTGAATGGGCTCGCAATTCTTTGATGTTTTGCGTTTGGAACCAGCTTGGAACGCTGGAGGACATCTTGCCTTGTGTCATTCATAGTTTTTAGAAATAACACAAGGCGTTTTTTTTTCTCATGAGATTTTTATTTCCCCCCCCCCCAAGTCAAACTACTCTGAGTGAGAGACATGTCTCACTCCGTCAACGCATTGTTCCAAACTGACTCCACACTCTAATTTCTCACTCCTAGTCTTCCACACTTCGTCACATGACGTCTCTCGATCAGTGGCGTTGTGCTGACTCCTAAAAACTTTCCATGTTAATCTGCACACAATTCTTATATTCCTCTCTCTCTCTCTCTCTCTCTCTCTCTCTCTCTCTCTCTCTCTCTCTCTCTCTCTCTCTCTCTCATGTTACATATGTAAACTTTTATTTCTTTGTGATATGTAAGACACATTGCTGGATTTTAAAAGAACTCATAACATTGGCTGTTTTGAGGTAAATCTAACTCAGATTTTCATAGAGACATCGTTAATAAATAAGATTAATTCTATTCTATGTATTTAATGATTTTGACTATTCGCTGAGGGTATTGTGACGTAAGCAGTGGCGTAGTTTTGGTTACAGACAGACACCGAATATCCATCATAATAGGATATTGCAAAATCATTGTCCTCGCTCCCAACAGGGTTTAAACGATCGTATCGTGACTTTAAATCTGAACGTGAGTGTGAGGTCACGTGTTATTATAGTTGAGTTGTTTACACCCTTTTAATGACTTGAACAGAGAATTGATGATTTCTTTGACGCTTTACGCTTTTTGTTATCTCAAATTCCTAGTAAGGATAAAAATAACTTCACTTGGAGGATTTTCAGATCACGTGTCAGAACTGATGATATGATCTTGGGTGGCTTCCATCCTGTTACGATTTTGTAGGCCATCGTTTCAGATTCAAACAAGAGCGCTTGTCCAGTGGAAATCCTTGGTAAGGAATCCTTTGGTTGTTCCTTAGTGCTACTCTGTATTGCAAGTTCCTTCGTCAATGATTGCAAATGGACGTCTCTCAGTATCAGTGATTAAGTAGTCAACCAGCCACGCATTATGGCTGTTGATTGGCGGAGGAATAAACCACGTGACCCCACCTAGTCTATAAATTTAGGTGGTGTATTGTAGCACACCTTATATACCACAATATACCACAATATATTGGAAGTGCGTGGTGCAATGGTTAAAGTCATAGGAAATGGACTCGTCGCCCCGAGTTCAAATCCTGGACGTGTTAATTACATTTCATTTAGCGCTAATACCCTTGGGAAAGGTATTAATCCTACTCTCCCTCCAGCTATGGGTAAATAGCAGGGCAGACTGGACTCTTTAACCATGGCTAGGTAACCAGTCTAGGAGAAGGAAAACTCTGAATTCAAACCTGTTAAATTCCGCTTAAGAAATTGACCTTGTGTCGCATCCTGCTCGTGCGGAGGGGTTGGTAAATATATATATATATACCACAATATCCCAACACACCCTTCTATCCCTTTGATGTTCTCGGGGAAGTGCTCTATAGCAACTGAAACGATAATCACAAGAAATGTAGTGAAAATAGAAATCTAATTCTTGTCACTTTGGTATGAATCAACATAACCTACTCACCTTCACAGGAAGACTGCAACTAGCGTCCACTTGCCAGACAAAGGGTTAACAGGTTGTAACCAAATACAGACACATCAAGATAATTATTTGAACACAGAACGGAATACAACTCTTATTGTGAGAGAGTTAGACAAGATTAATATTTGAATCTTCATTCTCATCAAATTTCATATGTACTGGGGAATATAATGGCGTCGGGAAGATGAACTTTATTAGTTTCCATCCTTCTTTTCCTTTGATGTTCTTGGAGGAGTTCTCTGTAATTATTCTATCTAGCAACTAAAACGATAATCACAAGAAATGTAATAAGAATAGAAATCTAATTCTTGTCACATTAATATGAAACAACATATAATTCTCATCTTCACAGGAAGGCTGCAACTAGCGTCCAGTTGCCAGACAAGGGGTTAACAGGCTGTGACCTAGTATTACTTGATGTCTAAAGGATTTAAGGATGTTTGTTACTAAGAACGAACAAACAACACAAGAAGATCTAGCCCAGATGAAGAAACATCGACTAGAATAAGAGAAGATCCAGCTAAAGCCCAGAACACCTACAGATAGACAGACCAGCCAGATAGTAGAGGATCAACCGATAGACAGACCAGCCCAAGTTAAAATAGAAGAAATACAAGATAAGTATCTAAGTAAAGAAGACAAATACACCTGTGTACAAACACGGGTATGTAGGTGTATTCTACTATACTGCACTGTGCGTAAGATGTGGCGCAAAATGAGTATATTATACAACCCCATCAACTGGCATCAATTCCATCTGTTGAGTGAGGCAGACTAAAATGATTTGGATCTAGATCTTAAACAAATATATATATATATAATGTCTTGTGTTGTTACTAAGAACAAACAAACAACACAAGTAAGAAGATCCAGCCCAGATGAAGAGAAAATCGACCAAACTATTCTATACGGAGGAGAATGAGACAAATATTGGAGCTCATACAATTAAATGTTACATAGTTGATGGGTACAGTAGAATAGATTTTAAAATAACGGTTAAATGAAAAACGCGGTAGGAAAAGTAATTGGCACTTTCTGACCTACACATCCGAATGTGGGAAGTTAGTTAAGAGAAAATCAGTCTTAGGGTAACCGTTGAGCGAGACGGACCGCAATGTCGGCTCTCGTTCAATTAGCCAAATTCTAACACGCGTGTTTGGGATCTGGAATCTTCAGAAAAGAAAATATATATGAGTTCAAAAGAAAACAATGTCTTGTGTTGTTACTAAGAACAAACAAACAACACAAGTAAGAAGATCCCGACCAGATGAAGAAACATCGACCAGAATAATAGAAGAATTGAACCACCGGCCAACAAAGATAAAGAGATCCAACCCAAGTTAAGATGGAAGAAATACAAGTATCTAAATAAAGAATATAAGTACACCCGTGTGCAACCACGGGTATGTAGGTGTACTCTACTATATGGCACTGTGTGTAAGATGAGATGCTAGATGAGTATGCTATGCAATAAGAAGGAATAGTTATCAAACTGGTTGGAATCAGTTTCAAAGTTGGTGATATATATATATATATATATATATATATATTGATATGTATATATATATATATATATATATATATATATATATATTGATATGTATATACATATTTTAAGTGTGTGTTTGTGTGTGCGCGCGTGCGTATGTGTGTGTGTGCGTGCACGCGCGCGCGCATGTGTGTGTGTGTTTGTGTGTGTGTTAGCCGAGACACATAATCAGCGTTTCTGGCTTATACGATAATCAGATCGTCACAAAGCATCGTTGACTCTGTCTCCATCCTAAATTATATATATATATATATATATATATATATATATATATATATATATAACAGCAGACTGATTCACATGTTCATCCCGGTATTGCGCATTCATTTTTAATCCCCTATTCACGCGCTGAGAAACTATATTCTGCATCATTTAATGAATTTGATGTGGTCTCCTGTGTTCGCATTGTACAAAACAATAGACTCGCCCACGCGTGCTATATAAGCTGGGACCTCTCCACTCATTTTGTAGGTTTCGTTTAATTAAATAAAGCTTGGTCCTCGTTAATTCAGTTCTAAGTCATTGTATTACTTTTGTGTTACTTTATTTCGGTAATTCTGAACTTTTGTTTAGTAAATTAGGGTGTCCCAGAAAGAAAAAAACACAACCCACAAATTTTGTAATAAAACTGTTAATTTAAACCAGGGGGTTGGGGTTAGGGTTATGGTTGGGGTTAGGGTTAGGGTTAGGGTTGCGGTTAGGGTTAGGGTTTAGGGTTAGGGTTTGGGTTCTGTTTTTTCTGGGTCACCCTGTACACCCAAATTATTTATTCATTTTCCCATTAAACTAACCCTAATCCTAAACCCCAACCCTAACTCTAACCCTAAACCCTCTACTTAAAATTAACAGTTTTATTACAAAATTTGTGGGTTCTGTTTTTTCTGGGACACCCTAATTTACTAAACAAAAGTTCAGAATTACCTTTATTTCTTACCACAATTTATTTACCTAAAAGCATAGCGCCCTGTCGCCTGGGGCAGAATACATCGACTGTACCTCTGCAGAGGGATAAAATCCCCCCCCCAAATCGCGCCTAAAACAGACATATATACCGATGTTTCGATGGTTAAAATTCTACAAAAGTCCCAGTTTTCTTATAACCTAGCTGTGTGCAACTAGTTGGGGGGGGGGGGGTCAGGTAACGGAACACGACAGTGGTAGTCATGTCAATCGACATCCGAAAGCTTTTTATGACAACTCTTGCATAATTAATAGGCATAGCCTATCATTTTTGTAATGAAGAGTAGGATTTGAATTTAACCGTAAACTCATGGAAAATCACTTGAGTCTTAATTGACAGGCTATAACGCCAAGGTCATACAATATATTTTGCATCATTTAATGAACTTGGTGTGGTCTTCTGTGTTCGCATTGTACAAAACAATAGACTCGGCCACGCGGGCTATATAAACTGGGACTCCTCCACTCATTTTGTAGGTTTCGTTTAATTAAATATAGCTTGGTCCTCGTTAATTCAGTTCTAAGTCATTGTATTACTTCTATGTTACTTTATTTCTTACCACAATTTATTTACCTAAAAGCATAGCACCCTGTCAGATGGGGCAGAATACACCGACTGCACCTCTGCAGAGGGATAAAGTCCCCTCCAATAGAGCCACCTGTTGGATTCTTGAATAAATGACAAAAGATATTCTGCCAAAAAGTACGCACACACACACACACACACACACACACACACACACACACACATATATATATATATATATATATATATATATATACTCAATAAATGAAGGAAAAAACTTTAAACTTGCTTCATTACAATAATATATTTCATTTTTCCTTCATTTATTGAATATCTTGCTCTGTCCATCCATTCATTGGCACTAGTCACATTGAGGTCTCATTACGGTCTACCTGCATCAGCTTGGTTAAACCACACATGGAAAGATCCTAACTACAGGATATATATATATATATATATATATATATATATATATATATATATATATATATATATATATATATGGCCAATTCCATGTCAAATCATCAGGAAAAAAATAAAATTGTCACCCACCCCCTTCAATTTTTCTGAAATTTTGTACAGGTGTAGACTAGATTAAAGTTAGACAATCCCCCAAAATTGAGCTTCCAATTCGAAATATTCGCCGAGTTATGTCGATTTTAAACTCCAAAAAATTTAGGGGGGCGAGAAAAATGGCGACATTTTGTAATCTATTTTTGTCTATAAAATGTGATCTAGAGCTCCTCCAATCCTAAAAATTGGTTTGGGATTGTCTAACTTTAACCCAGTCTGCACCTGTACAAAATTTCAGAAAAATTGAATGGGATGGGTGACATGGCTCTGATGATTTGACATGGAATTACCCAATATATATATATATATATATATATATATATATATATATATATATATATAACTTTCAAAAGGAGTCTAGCCTCTTCAGACAGATTTTACAAATAATTTGTTAAATAAATAGATAAGTTATTTGTAAAATCTGTCTGAAGAGGCTAGCCTCGTTTTGAGTTTCAGGTCGAAATAAAAATTATAAAAATTACGGTTTGTTAAGTTTTTCTTTCTTTGAAAGTTAAATATTGCTCTGTATATAATTAATTTATTGGTTATTATACATTGAGTTCTCTATTAAAAAAATCCTTGAATGAGTATATATGTTTGCACCTACAAGAGCATACAGTATGGTTGTACAGTGAGATTTCGATGATCACAAATAGAATCATCCCTTACTTACCAGTCATTTGGATTATATATATATATATATATATATATATATATATATATATATATATATATATATATATATGGTGGGAAGGTCTGAAAACTTTTGGGATACTGTTTGGAAAGATTTTTCCCCGTAAGCAGCTGGTGAGAAAAATTCTTCTTTTCAGACCTTCCCACCACATTTTTCCTGATTATATAAAAAAAATTTCTAGAATCTTCCATAGAAGATTTAACTTTTTCTGAATATATATATATATATATATATATAACCTCTCTGTACGGACAGGATGTGACACAAGATCAATTTCTTAGGCAGATTTGAATTTACATTTTTTCTTCTCCAAGACTGGTCACCTAACCAAGGTTAAAGAGCACAGTCTGCCCTACTATTTACCCATAGAAGGAGGGAGTGTAGTTGGATGCATGCCTTTTCCAAGGGTATTAGCACTGTGAAATGAAACAGCCTCGTCCAGGATTTGAACTCGAGTCGATGAGTCTATTTCCTACGACTCTAACCATTACACCACATGCTTTCATTTTTACAAAGTTTGAATGTACATATTTACCAACCCCTCCGCATGAGCAGGATGTGACACAAAGTCATTTTTAAGCGGAGTTTAATAGGTTTGAATTCAAAGTTTTCATTCTCCTAGACTGGTGGCCTAACCAAAGCTAAAGAGTCAAGTCTGCCCTACTATTTACCCAAAGCTGGAAGGGGAGTACGCGAATGCATACATTTCCCAAGGGTATTAGCGTTATGTGAAATGAAAACGGCCTCGTTCAGAATTTGAACTCGCAGCGACGAGTCCGTTTCCTACGACGATAACCATTACACCACGCGCTCCCATTTTAAATTTATGTAGATAATATACACAGCTGTCATATCTATCTATCTGTACATTTATAAAGGGCAGTTGTGTGCATGTATGGGTGGGTGTATGTCCGGAGGAAACTACGAAAATAAAATAATTAACGACAAAGTAAATATATATACACATTCACTATCACCAGAGCTTGCTTTTCGTGTAAAAATAATGAAGATTTTGTTCATATTCATGAAGATATTTAAAAAATTGGGATTTGAATAGTAAGAGAAGGGGAAGTCATTGGTGACGTTCATGATTAAAACATTTTTTTTTTAAATCAAATATGTAAGACCAAAACAATCAATGGATCTACGAGACTAATTTTTTTTTAATCCATCCTCTACCCAGGCAACGCCGGTTAGCCGCTTCTAGTTCTTGAATAAAGGACAAAAGGCCTTAGAATGCACCGACTGCACCTCTGCAGAGGGGTAAGACTCCCCCAATGGGGTCACCTGTGAGCCGTGGGTAGCGACCCGTGATGCTTAAGGATAGAACCCAGGTGGATGAGCAGTTCATGACTTGCAATACTCCACTTTGGCCCTATCTTGGGCTAGACGATCGGTCGGAGAGGCCCCCTCCGATCAATCGGCTGGTCACGTCAAGCCCTAGCACCTATATGATTTTCCCAACCCTATTGCCCTTATGGCAAACCCCAGCCCCTTTTTATCATATGGGTGCTAGAAGGCGGTGACAGAGGATCTACATGCCCTAGGAATGACGTTAAACTCTATCTGATGGTGAGGTTCCAGTTTTGGAGCTTTGGGGAATGTAGAGCACCCCTTCATCACCATTGCTACCTGGTCCACTCTGAACCGGAGTGGTAGTACCTGTTAGGGTCCCATCTATGGGTTAAATAGAAAAATGTATTTATAAAAAAAGTGTATTATCCATTAAGAATTGATTTATTTCAAAACTTTATCGGCATTAAATGACCCACTGAGGTTGATATGCCGTAAAACAAACCAAACCAAAATACAAAGAGACGACAGTGATTTCAAATGGAAAAAAAAAAGAAAAAGTTCTCGTTGATCTACTAAGGTCGCTGAACTCTGAAAAGCTGCAGTTCAAAAAAGTGTTTAAAATGGAGGATTCAAGAAAATGGAGGATTCAAGAAAGTATTTGATGCAAACGGAAATCAGCCATTTATATTTTTATAAATATGAAATTGCATCTTGCCGGAAGGAACATTTTTAAAATGTATGATTTTGAAGTCGATGTTAATGTCAGCAATTTCTATTCTACTGAGTTCCTCCAGTGAACAACCGGCTACAGCGGGTGTGATAAAAATAATAATAATAATAATAATAATAATAATAATAATAATAATACCGGACCTAGTATTTATTACCAAAAAAAAAAAGAAGAGAACTTGTCCCTTAGTAAATTTTATAGTCCCAAGTTACGGCATGTCAACCATTTGGTGAAGATGGGAGAAAACGAGAAGATAGACAAATACCTGGACCTTGCTAGAGAATAGAAAAAACTGTGGAATATGAGGGTGAAAGTGATACCAATTGTAGTTGGTGCACTAGGAACGGTCCCAAAAAGCTTGGAAAAAAGACTGGAAGACCTGGAAATCAGAGCAAGAATTGGGACCACCCAGACTGCAGCATTGCTGAAATCGGCTAGAATACTCAGAAAAGTCATGGAGACCTGAGGAGACTTGTTGTCACTCAGACTTCATTGAAATACCGTGTGTGAAAAGCTCACAAGGGGTGAAATAATAATAATAATAATAATAATAATAATAATAATAATAATAATAATAACTAGCGGGATCTTTGGATATACCACAGTATGATTATTTATTACAACGTTTGATATCACATATTCTTCTGTAAATTTCACATGGTTTGCACTTCTCAGCCACCAAAGTTTTGATGACAGACATCTGTTCAAACGTGGAGCACTGTTTGATTTTGAAGGGTGAACTCAGACAAATGCACCAAACGACAAGGAAATTGGTGCACAAGGCTTTACACCTGAGAGATGATATAGACAGACTATATTTATCAAGAAAAGAAGAAGGGAAATAACAGTGTTGGGAATTGCGTAGATGCAACAATTCGAGGATTCGAGGAATGCACTAAAATCTATTTGTGGATCTTGCTGTTCCAGCTGATCACAGAGTGAAAATGAAAGAAAGCGAAAAGATAGACAAATACTTGGATCTAGCCACTAGCAACAACTTCAGTTCCGGAGATCTTCTGTAGAAGAGATTTTTTATCTCGAAATATTAAGAATAAATCACAGGTTAACAAACAACATAGTTACCTTATTTTTCTTTACACTTGCATTGGGATGGCCTTCAAAACCGACCACCAAACCAATATATATATATATATACATATATATAGAGAGAGAGACTAATGTTTAAAAGGTCACACACACACACACACACATACACACACACACACACACACACACACACACACATATATATATATATATATATATATATATATATATATATATATATATATATATATAATCCACAGCTTAATGATTACAAGGACATTTAATTTACACAATAAACCTTTACTTTTCGAAATAATCTTTTTTTGCCTATGAACTTGATTCAGGATCATGAATAGCGATCTGATAGATTAATATTGTAGTTGGTGCACTTGTGTTGCATAGCCCTTCCTCACTGGCACTAAATAATCATAATGTTGCATACCTCTTTCTTTAATTCTATTTCTTGGCCGTCTTTAGTATTCTGATCGTCTTTGGTATTTCTTCTATCATCTTGACTTGGTCTGGCATCTTCTAAGGTCTTGCGTCTGGAGTTGACTTGGGGACTTCGGTCTGGTTTTCTGTTAGGGATTTCTCGTTACCAGAAGCCCTGTGTCATTGTTAGTTTTTAGATAATAAATACAAGACCTCGATTTACTTTTGATCTTATTTTATTAAATCCCCACCAGACATCTGCGCAGATCGACTTACATCCTATCGGGCTCGGCTCCTACCTGCTAACTGACTGAGACTTACTTACTATCCTTAAACCGGAAGACAGGGTCTCCTATACCTTCCGGTTCTCACGATTTATCCCCGGAAGGCAAGGTGAGAGTGGGGTCAAGCGCCGTCTCTCAATCTCAAGGCCTTTAGCTGCACTAATCGCCATTATGTTTCTATACTACCTTATATAAGTATTAGGGATCAAATAATTATGTAACACTAGGAACAGTCCCAAAAAGCTTGGAAAAAAGACTGGAAGACCTGGAAATCAGAGCAAGAAATGGGACCACCCAGACTGCAGTATTGCTGCAATCGGCTAGAATACTCGGAAGATTCCTGGAGACCTGAGGAGACTTGTTGTCACTCAGACTCCATTGAAATACCGTCATCTAACGCTGGTGTGAAAAGCTCACAAGGGGTGAAATAATAATAATAATAATAATAATAATAATAATAATAATAATAATAATAATAATAATAATTAGCGGGATCTTTGGATATACCACAGTATGATTATTTATTACAACTTTTGATATGCTTATTTAAGAGCTATTTCAAAATAGTTCAATATGTAAAAAGTATAATAATATTGATTTAACTCTCTCTCTCTCTCTCTCTCTCTCTCTCTCTCTCTCTCTCTCTCTCTCTCTCTCTTTCATCTTTTCATCTTTTCTTTATGTTCGATTGAAACAGATTAACGTTATCGCTTCCACGAGTTCTCCCTCTCTCTACATATTTCTCTTATTCTCTTTTCTTTCTTTCTTTCTATATTTTTTCTGGGTAGTATGTCCTATTTTTTCCCTTTATCTCTTTATAATAAAAACGGAATGGTCCATTATTTAGGTGAGATGACGACACTCAAAAGAAATAAGAATTCAGTGGATAAGCAACAGCAGATAATCGGGATTCAAATTTTTACATTTCATCTTGGACGATTTAGACGGCCTCATTTTTAACCAGGGGGTATTGCAAGATGACAACGGTCGGAAGATTAAGGAACAAGAGTATTAACATATAGATAATAATATATAATAATATCTTTTCAGCAAGTACATTAGGTCTGAGATCTGTCAGCTGTTCCATAGATCATCCACTCTTGTCTTAAAAGAGTTCAGAGATGTGACATTCACTACTGATGATGGTAGTTTATTCCATGAATCTATTATCCTGTTAATAAAATAATTTTATCTTACATTTGTTTTGCAAAATGTTTTTGAAAGTTTTAATCTATGACCCCTGGTATTGATTTTTTGAGAATTGTCCAATAAATTAAAATTTGTTGAATGACATCCATGAGTATATTTATAGACTTCAATCATATCTCCTCTGGTTCGTCGATAAGCCAAACTTGGTAAGTCAATCGTCATAAGTCTTCCTTCATACGAAAGGTTTTTTTTAAGTATTCATTACTTTAGTCGCCCTCCTCTGTACTCTTTCGATGGATATTATATCCTTGATTAAAACTTAAATCATTCCTTACTTTATTTGTTCTCTGTTGTTTACCAGTCTGTGTAAGATACTCTTGATCATTTTTAAAATGAATAAGGGTGAACTCAGACAGATGGACCAAAGAACAAGGAAATTGGTGCACAAGGCTTTTTGACATCATTACACATCACATATTCTTCTGTAAATTTCACATGGTTTGCACTTCTCAGACACCAAAGTTTTGATGACAGACCTCTGTTCAAACGTGGAGCAGTGTTTGATTTTGAAGGGTGAACTCAGACAAATGCACCAAACGACAAGGAAATTGGTGCACAAGGCTTTACACCTGAGAGATGATATAGACCAATTATATGTATAAAGAAAAGAAGAAGGGAAATAACAGTATTGGGAATTGCGTAGATACAACAATTCGAGGATTCGAGGAATGCACTAAAAATCTATTTGTGGATCTTGCTGTTCCAGCTGATCACAGAGTGAAAATGAAAGAAAGCGAAAAGATAGACAAATACTTGGATCTAGCCACTAGCAACAACTTCAGTTCCGGAGATCTTCTGTAGAAGAGATTTTTTATCTCGAAATATTAAGAATAAATCACAGGTTAACAAACAACATAGTTACCTTATTTTTCTTTACACTTGCATTGGGATGGCCTTCAAAACCAACCACCAAACCAATATATATATATATATATGTATATATATGTATGTATATATATATATATATATATATATATGTGTGTGTGTGTGTGTGTGTGTGTCCTTGTAATTAGCCTATATATATATAGACTAATGTTTACAAGGACGGACACACATACACACATACACACAAACACATACACACAAACACATACACACACACACACATATATATATATATATATATATATATATATATATATATATATAATCCACAGCTTAATGATTACAAGGACATTT
Source organism: Doryteuthis pealeii (assembly GCA_023376005.1). Taxonomy (NCBI): domain Eukaryota; kingdom Metazoa; phylum Mollusca; class Cephalopoda; order Myopsida; family Loliginidae; genus Doryteuthis; species Doryteuthis pealeii. The sequence continues at coordinate 23,718,132 of CM042139.1, read as the reverse complement.
AATTTACACAATAAACCTTTACTTTTCGAAATAATCTTTTTTTGCCTATGAACTTGATTCGGGATCATGAATAGCGATCAGATAGATTAAGATTATAAAATGAAAATTTTACATCAAAATGCATTGTCGAACTGCGCACTTATTCTGTTAGTGCACCCTTCTATTTCCACTCTCTCTCTCTCTCTCTCTCTCTCTCTCTCTATATATATATATATATATATATATATATATATATATATATATATATATATATATATATATATTGGTTTGCTGCAAACAACACCACAGTTACCTTCTTTTTTATTTACACTTACATTGTGATAGCCTTCAAGACCAACCAGCAAACCAATATAAACACAATGCTTCAAGCAAATTACAAAACCCTTAATTTATATATATATATATATATATATATATATATATATATATATATATATATATAAAGGGTTTTGTAATTTGCTTGAATTTTTGTTATCCTGGTTTTAAAAAAAGTTACGGTATATAAATCTATGTGCTGTATAAGTGAGTGTATATTTATCAATTTTTTTAAAAGTTACGGTATATAAATCTATGTACTGTATAAATGAGTGTATATTTATCAATTTTAAAAAAAGTTACGGTATATAAATCTATGTACTGTATAAATGAGTGTATATTTATCAATTTTAAAAAAAGTTACGGTATATAAATCTATGTACTGTATAAGTGAGTGTATATTTGTCAATTTAAAAAATGTTACGGTTTAGCATGTGAAAATACTTAGGTCTGAATTAAATTCAGATCATCTCAATCAGGATTTTTATTAATACACCTAGACAAAATATTAATTGAATGAAATTTGTTTATGTTATTTTATCCACTTTCATGCTTTTATTCCTCACCATTTAATAACATTTCGTCGGATTTTACCCAATCTGTTATTTCCTCATATATATATATATATATATATATATTATATATATATATGTGTGTGTGTGTGTGTGATATTTATTTCACTCTGGTGACCACTCCCTCCCCAATCACGACCGAAAGACTCTCGTCAAGAAGAGATCTGAATCCTTCAATACAAGAACTCAGTCTGTCCTAAAGAAGTTCTGCTTGACCGAAACGTTATAACGTCGCCATCACTATTTATAATTAACATCCATTCAGTACAACATCAACGACGCCTCGTTAATGACAATTTCTTGCCTATGCGACCTTCATATGGTCAATTTTTCAAGCGCAATTTTTTTATATATATTTTTTTTTTAATTCAGAATTTTCCTTCTTCTAAACCGGTGCCATTACAAAGGTTAAAAATCTCACTCTGCCCTACTATTTACCCATAACTAAAGAAAAAATAGTTGGATTCATACACTTCCTGAGAGTTATGTGAAATGCGTTATGTGAAATGCAAACAGTTTCAACCCGTCATTTGGGGCGTGGGTCCGGTAGCTTCGGCCACTGGACCTGTGTGTTAAATTAACGGCGTGATCCCAGGGGGGCCATCCCCCCCCCGAGGAACACCTGCCCCCTCGATTTAAAGGGACAGGGCTGGGTTTATTGCCCAGTGCCTGAGACGTCCCCCTCCCTCGAGGGGGAATGCCGACGGGATCCACACATTTTTTGCACCCGCCACCCATGAGCTTCGGTTCGTGGGTGGTCCCACATTAACAGGGCCTTGTGCCTAACCCGTACACGTGGGATACGTGGTAAATACAAACAGTTTCGGCGAGGATTTGAACTCGGATCGCTGTTTCCATTTCATATGGCGATAACTGCTTATTCATGAAATGATATATATATATATATATATATATATATATATATATATATATATATATATATAAGTCTAGCATTGTTTGTATATTCTTTCCTTGTAAGACAACTGACATATATATTATGTATATAAAATATTAAATCTCTTGCATGTGAAATTGGGCTCTGGTTTAGCTCACGAGCTTCCGGATTCCATACCGGCCCTCGCCAATTCAGCACATGAGTAGCACAGCTTGGTTCTATGCGTTAAAGTGGGAAGCTGGTGGTAGGTGTAGTGCTCCATCCCCGACGTAAAAACAATCTCCCTTGTCTAGCGCTAGTGAAAAGAGGATAGACCCCCTCGCTGTCTGGCTGATACCGACAATAGGCCGCTCCACCGAGTTTAATTTACGTCTTTTTTTTTTTCCATTTTGTTCAATGTTGGTATATCACATATATACTAATTATACTAATACTAGCAGGACCTGTGAATATACCACAGTATTACAATTTAATTATTACAATGTTTGATATGTTTACTTAAGAGCTATTGCTAAATTGTTCAATATGTAAAAAGTATAATAATCTTGATTTAACTCTCTCTCTCTCGCTTTTTTTTTCTTTCCTTTTTTTTATCTTTTCATTATTTTCGATTGAAACAGATTGTCATTATCGCTTCCATGCACTCACCCTCTCTCTCTATCTTTCCTCTACTCTCTTTCTTTCTTTCTTTCTTTCTTATTATATTTTTCTATGTAGCATATCCTTTTTCTTCCTTTTCTTTCTTTATAATAAAAACTGAATGGTCCATTATTTAGCTGAGGTGGCGACATTCATAATAAGAATTCAGTGGATAAGCAACACCAGATAATCAGGATTTATATTTTTGCATTTCATCTTGAACAATTTGGACGGTCTCATTTTTAACCAGAGGATGTTGCAAGAGGATACCTGTCGGAAGATAAAGGAACACGAGTATTAATATATAGATTGGGGGGGGGGGCTCGGCTAAATATATTTTCTACCCCAGAACGCACAATAACTCTTAATACATTTTCTTTTGGTCACTTTGTATATAAGCCCATACAATTTAAGTTCTTTTCTTAGAAATCATCACAATTTCTGCTGCACAACTCTCCGGTCTTCCTCAGGTGTCCGATATAATTTGGAATGCATAATTGTGTTACTTTAGCATTTAATATATCATAACATCTTACTTGCTATTAGGCTTAGAATGAGACTCAAACTCAAGTCTCACAGAGTACCCCCTCCGATCAATCGGCTGATCACATCAAACCCTAGCACCTATATGATTGTCCCAACCCTATTCCCCTTAGGGCAACCCACCAATCCTTTTTATCCTATATGTGATAAAAGGCGGTGGCTGGGGGACTTAGTGCCCTGTGTATAACATTAAACTGCATCTAGTGGTTAGGCTCCGATTTTGGAGCTCTGGGGGTGTAGAGTAGCCTTCATCACCATTACTCCCAGGTCCACTCTGACCTGAAGTGGTAGTACCTGTTAGAGTCCCATCTACGGACTAAATAGATCAAAATGAGTTTTTAAAATTTATTTTCTAAAATTGAATGCCCAACAAGAATGTATAAAACGAAAATGTCTTCGGCATAAAATAACTTAATAAGGGTTGACATGCCGTAAACACCAACCAACCAACCATTCTACACTAATGGTGACAGAAAAAATAAGTAAAATATCTCCACCAAATTAGAATTTTCATTATTATATTTTAACAGCATTTTCTTTCATCTTTTTAATTTTACTTGCTATTAAGCTTAGCGGGAAATTCAAACTCAAGTCTCACTGAGCACCCTATATTTGTTGCCTTATGCCAGACTAAGCTTACTAAATAACTATTACTACTGGAATGAAAATAAAAGGGTCGGTTTAGCTCAGTCGGAAGAGCACCTGTCTAGGAGTTGCAATGTTTCGGGTTCGATACCGGTCCCCGCCAACTCAGCACATGAGTGGCACAAATTGGGTAACCTTATCAGTGCAGTAAAGTGGGGAACTGACGGTAGGTGTGGCGCTCCACTTCAGCAAAAACAATCTTCTTGGTCTAGCGAAAAGGAGATAGATTCCCTTGCTGTCCGGCATATACTGACAATAGGCCAGTCCGCCAACTTTAACTTTTACTGGAATGAGTTCTTAGGTGACCCACATCAGTGGCATTGTGCCGTCAGCAGTGAAGACCTCACCATTGAGCTATTATGAGTCTCATCAACTATTACTTTTGTAATGAGCTTGATCATCACTGTGTGCTTCATAATTTTATATATATATATATATATTATTATTTCTTAAATTCTGTAAATGAAACACAAGTGAAAATCATTAAAAAAAAACAATAAAAGTCAATGGCCTTCTAAACATTTTTTAAAATTGCATTTCAGCTAAAAGGCCATTGACTTTTATGGGTTTTTTTTAATGATTTTCACTTGTGTTTCATTTACAGAATTTAAGAAATAATAATAATAATAGCATTTTTTTTTCTTTCATTTATTGTGGAATTTATTGTTTACGCATTTGCATAAGTGTTGGCCGACATTTGTTGAAATTCCAATGTCTTTCAATAACCATTCTTCTATTACAATTCTTGGGCAATTTCCAAACTGCCCCCACCTCTCTCTGTCTGTCTCTCTGTTTGTCTCTGTCTCTGTCTCTCTGTCTCTGTCTCTGTCTCTCTCTGTCTCTCTCTCTCTCTCTTTCACACACACACACACACACACACACACACACAGACACAGACACACAGACACAGACACACACGCACGCACACACACATACACGAACACAAATTCTTTTCTCTCTCTTTCTCTCTCTCTCTCTCTCTCTCTCTCTCTCTCTCTCTCTCTCTCTCTCTCTCTCTCTCACACACACACACACACACACATTCTCTGTCTCTATCTCTGTATCTCTGTCTGTCTATCTCTCTTTCTCTCTGTGTGTTCCATTTTCTGGAGATATCTCTGTTTTTCTCTCTTTCACAATTTTTCCCCATTCACTCTCTTTGTCTCTGTCTGTCTGTCTGTCTGTCTCTCTCTCCTCTCTCTCTCTCTCTCTCTCTCTCTCTCTCTCTCTCTCTCTCTCTCTCTCTCTCTTTGACAGACACACACACTCCCGCTCACACACACACACACATACTTACTCTCTCTCTCTCTCTCTCTCTCTCTCTCTCTCTCTCTCTCTCTCTTTCTCACACTCCCGCTCACACACACACACACATCTCTCTCTCTCTCTTCTCTCTCTCTCTCTCTCTCTCTCTCTCTCTCTCTCTCTCTCTCTCTCTCTCTCTCTCTCTCATGTATTCTTCTCAGATTACTAAGTAATTCATTCTCTTTCCCATTGGCCGTAACTTGGAAAGTCGTTACTCCAATTTTTATTTCGATATTTTTATATTTCTTTCACCGTCTTTTTTGTTGCATTTCAGCCAGTCTGTTAATCGGGTGTCAAATTTAATTCTTGAGAGCCGAATATGAAAACAACCCCAGACAAGACTCGAACCCACCATTGTACCATGGAAGTTAGCCACATCATAATGACCTCTACAGTATAATATTTCTCTGATATCTTTTTTTAGATGAGGCTTGATAATTTGTATAATTTGTATTATTCGGACTATTGTCCTCATATCGTTTCGCCCGATGTGCCCCCCCCCCGGACTTCTTCGGTATTTCCTGTCGAACTTGGGAGCCTTCATGTCGTAATCAGGAGTTTTCACGGAACTTCGAACCGAACCCTTTATTCAATCCACGGGGGTAGACTGTTCTCATGACATGTTACACGGAAAAATATAATAAGAAAGAAACAAAGAAAAGAAAGAAAGAAAGAAAGAAAGAGAGTAGGGAAAAGAAAGAAAGAGAGTAGGGAAAAGATAGAGAGAGAGAGAGAACTTTTCCCCAATAGCTCTTAATTAAACACATCAAACGTTGTAATAATTAAATGATCATCCTGCGGTATATCCACAGGTCCTGCTAGTAGATATTATTTTCTATGTTTGAACTCGGATAAAAATCCAGGAGTTGAAGTGCGGATTTCCAATTCCTATATTTGACCTTGAGCCAAATGGAAGCAATTGGGGGGGGGGGTAAGCTAAATAGATATCAAATAATGATAATAATGATAAATAATGATAATAATGATAATAATGATAAATAATGATAATAATTTAATATATTATATTAATTTAAAATATTTAATATATTATATTAGAAATAATGATAATAATTTCAAATAATTTCAAATAATGATAAATGATGATAATAATGATAAATAATGATATTATTTTCTATGTTTGAACTCGGATAAAAATCCAGGAGTTGAAGTGCGGATTTCCAATTCCTATATTTGACCTTGAGCCAAATAAAAGCAATTAGGGGAGGCGGGGTTAAGCTAAATAGATATCAATATTTTAAGTTAAAAAAGAAGCGTATCATATCTAATGCGTAGAAAGTGTTTGATTTTTATTCGAAAAGAAACAAATATGAATGTCATGTTTAAAATATTGGTTAACTAAGTAGGTTGATGATGACGTCAATTAAACTGTTGATCCAACAGCCTTGAACTTAGCAAATTCTTTCAAATGTCGTTCAGTACAGTCCAAAATACTAAGGTCAATGCAGTCATTAATTGACATTTGAATTAATGCCGTAATTAACGTTTCGTTGAATAAAACAATGACAAAAACAAAAACACAATTGTTTTTCATTATTTACATAATGCAGCACCCAATAGAATGCATTGTTCATAAATTTTCGGTTTCAATTTCATTAGAATAAAATATGAGTTAATTTAAAAGCAATTCTAAAGAAGTCTTACGTTTTTCTTTGCGTCTGGCAAGAAGAAGACAATCAACAAGTCAATTAAAATCTTTAACCTTGGTCGGTGAATAGTAAGGTAAACTGGGCTTTCTACTTCTGATGGACAAATAGTTGGGTAGTCTGGGTTCTTTAACCTTGATTGGTAAATAGTACATTAAATAGTAGATAAATATTTAACTTTGGTTTGTAAATGTTAAGGTATACTGGGCTTTCTACTTCTGATGGACAAATAGTTGGGTAGTTTGGGTTCTTTAGCCTTGATTGGTAAATAGTAGGTAGATAAAATCTTTAACTTTGTGGGTAAATGTTAATGTATACTGGGCTTTCTACTTCTGATGGACAAATAGTTGGGTAGTTTGGGTTCTTTAGCCTTGATTGGTAAATAGTAGATTAAATAGTAGATAAAATCTTTAACTTGGTGGGTAAATGTTAATGTATACTGGGCTTTCTACTTCTGATGGACAAATAGTTGGGTAGTTTGGGTTCTTTAGCCTTGATTGGTAAATAGTAGATTAAATAGTAGATAAAATCTTTAACTTTGGTGGGTAAATGTTAATGTATACTGGGCTTTCTACTTCTGATGGACAAATAGTTGGGTAGTTTGGGTTCTTTAGCCTTGATTGGTAAATAGTAGATTAAATAGTAGATAAAATCTTTAACTTGGTGGGTAAATGTTAATGTATACTGGGCTTTCTACTTCTGATGGACAAATAGTTGGGTAGTTTGGGTTCTTTAGCCTTGATTGGTAAATAGTAGATTAATAGTAGATAAAATCTTTAACTTTGGTGGGTAAATGTTAATGTATACTGGGCTTTCTACTTCTGATGGACAAATAGTTGGGTAGTTTGGGTTCTTTAGCCTTGATTGGTAAATAGTAGATTAAATAGTAGATAAATCTTTAACTTGGTGGGTAAATGTAAGGTATACTGGGCTTTCTACTTCTGATGGACAAATAGTTGGGTAGTTTGGGTTCTTTAGCCTTGATTGGTAAATAGTAGATTAAATAGTAGATAAATCTTTAACTTGGTGGGTAAATGTAAGGTATACTGGGCTTTCTACTTCTGATGGACAAATAGTTGGGTAGTTTGGGTTCTTTAGCCTTGATTGGTAAATAGTAGATTAAATAGTAGATAAAATCTTTAACCTTGTGGGTAAATAGTAAGGTATACTGGGCTTTCTACTTCTGATGGACAAATAGTTGGGTAGTTTGGGTTCTTTAGCCTTGATTGTAAATAGTAGATTAATAGTAGATAAAATCTTTAACTTGGTGGGTAAATGTAAGGTATACTGGGCTTTCTACTTCTGATGGACAAATAGTTGGGTAGTTTGGGTTCTTTAGCCTTGATTGGGTAAAATAGTAGATAAAATCTTTAACCTTGGTGGGTAAATGTAAGGTATACTGGGCTTTCTACTTCTGATGGACAAATAGTTGGGTAGTTTGGGTTCTTTAGCCTTGATTGGTAAATAGTAGATTAAATAGTAGATAAAATCTTTAACCTTGGTGGGTAAATAGTAAGGTATACTGGGCTTTCTACTTCTGATGGACAAATAGTTGGGTAGTTTGGGTTCTTTAGCCTTGATTGGTAAATAGGTAAATAGTAGATAAAATCTTTAACCTTGGTGGGTAAATAGTAAGGTATACTGGGCTTTCTACTTCTGATGGACAAATAGTTGGGTAGTTTGGGTTCTTTAGCCTTGATTGGTAAATAGTAGATTAAATAGTAGATAAAATCTTTAACTTGGTGGGTAAATGTAAGGTATACTGGGCTTTCTACTTCTGATGGACAAATAGTTGGGTAGTTTGGGTTCTTTAGCCTTGATTGGTAAATAGTAGATTAAATAGTAGATAAAATCTTTAACCTTGGTGGGTAAATGTTAAGGTATACTGGGCTTTCTACTTCTGATGGACAAATAGTTGGGTAGTTTGGGTTCTTTAGCCTTGATTGGTAAATAGTAGATTAAATAGTAGATAAATCTTTAACCTTGGTGGGTAAATAGTAAGGTATACTGGGCTTTCTACTTCTGATGGACAAATAGTTGGGTAGTTTGGGTTCTTTAGCCTTGATTGGTAAAATAGATAGTAGATAAAATCTTTAACCTTGGTGGGTAAATAGTAAGGTATACTGGGCTTTCTACTTCTGATGGACAAATAGTTGGGTAGTTTGGGTTCTTTAGCCTTGATTGGTAAATAGTAGATTAAATAGTAGATAAAATCTTTAACCTTGGTGGGTAAATGTAAGTATACTGGGCTTTCTACTTCTGATGGACAAATAGTTGGGTAGTTTGGGTTCTTTAGCCTTGATTGGTAAATAGTAGTAGTATAAATCTTTAACCTTGGTGGGTAAATAGTAAGGTATACTGGGCTTTCTACTTCTGATGGACAAATAGTTGGGTAGTTTGGGTTCTTTAGCCTTGATTGGTAATAGTAGATTAAATAGTAGATAAAATCTTTAACTTGGTGGGTAAATGTTAAGGTATACTGGGCTTTCTACTTCTGATGGACAAATAGTTGGGTAGTTTGGTTCTTTAGCCTTGATTGGTAAATAGTAGATTAAATAGTAGAAAATCTTTGGTGGGTAAATGTAAGGTATACTGGCTTTCTACTTCTGATGGACAAATAGTTGGGTAGTTTGGGTTCTTTAGCCTTGATTGGTAAATAGTAGATTAAATAGTAGATAAAATCTTTAACTTGGTGGGTAAATAGTAAGGTATACTGGGCTTTCTACTTCTGATGGACAAATAGTTGGGTAGTTTGGGTTCTTTAGCCTTGATTGGTAAATAGTAGATTAAATAGTAGATAAAATCTTTAACTTGGTGGGTAAATGTTAAGGTATACTGGGCTTTCTACTTCTGATGGACAAATAGTTGGGTAGTTTGGGTTCTTTAGCCTTGATTGGTAAATAGTAGATTAAATAGTAGATAAATCTTTAACCTTGGTGGGTAAATGTTAAGGTATACTGGCTTTCTACTTCTGATGGACAAATAGTTGGGTAGTTTGGGTTCTTTAGCCTTGATTGGTAAATAGTAGTAAATAGTAGATAAAATCTTTAACCTTGGTGGGTAAATGTAAGGTATACTGGGCTTTCTACTTCTGATGGACAAATAGTTGGGTAGTTTGGGTTCTTTAGCCTTGATTGGTAAATAGTAGATTAAATAGTAGATAAATCTTTAACCTTGGTGGGTAAATGTAAGGTATACTGGGCTTTCTACTTCTGATGGACAAATAGTTGGGTAGTTTGGGTTCTTTAGCCTTGATTGGTAAATAGTAGTAGATAAAATCTTTAACCTTGGTGGGTAAATAGTAAGGTATACTGGGCTTTCTACTTCTGATGGACAAATAGTTGGGTAGTTTGGGTTCTTTAGCCTTGATTGGTAATAGTAGTAAATAGTAGATAAAATCTTTAACCTTGGTGGGTAAATAGTAAGGTATACTGGGCTTTCTACTTCTGATGGACAAATAGTTGGGTAGTTTGGGTTCTTTAGCCTTGATTGGTAATAGTAGATTAAATAGTAGATAAAATCTTTAACCTTGGTGGGTAAATAGTAAGGTATACTGGGCTTTCTACTTCTGATGGACAAATAGTTGGGTAGTTTGGGTTCTTTAGCCTTGATTGGTAATAGTAGATTAAATAGTAGATAAAATCTTTAACCTTGGTGGGTAAATAGTTAAGGTATACTGGCTTTCTACTTCTGATGGACAAATAGTTGGTAGTTTGGGTTCTTTAGCCTTGATTGGTAAATAGTAGATTAAATAGTAGATAAAATCTTTAACCTTGGTGGGTAATAGTAAGGTATACTGGGCTTTCTACTTCTGATGGACAAATAGTTGGGTAGTTTGGGTTCTTTAGCCTTGATTGGTAAATAGTAGATTAAATAGTAGATAAATCTTTAACCTTGGTGGGTAAATAGTAAGGTATACGGGCTTTCTACTTCTGATGGACAAATAGTTGGGTAGTTTGGGTTCTTTAGCCTTGATTGGTAAATAGTAGATAAAATCTTTAACCTTGGTGGGTAAATAGTAAGGTATACTGGGCTTTCTACTTCTGATGGACAAATAGTTGGGTAGTTTGGGTTCTTTAGCCTTGATTGGTAAATAGTAGATTAAATAGTAGATAAAATCTTTAACCTTGGTGGGTAAATAGTAAGGTATACTGGGCTTTCTACTTCTGATGGACAAATAGTTGGGTAGTTTGGGTTCTTTAGCCTTGATTGGTAAATAGTAGAGTAGATAAATCTTTAACCTTGGTGGGTAAATAGTAAGGTATACTGTGCTTTCTACTTCTGATGGACAAATAGTTGGGTAGTTTGGGTTCTTTAGCCTTGATTGGTAAATAGTAGAGTAGATAAATCTTTAACCTTGGTGGGTAAATAGTAAGGTATACTGGGCTTTCTACTTCTGATGGACAAATAGTTGGGTAGTTTGGGTTCTTTAGCCTTGATTGGTAAATAGTAGATAAAATCTTTAACCTTGGTGGGTAAATAGTAAGGTATACTGGGCTTTCTACTTCTGATGGACAAATAGTTGGGTAGTTTGGGTTCTTTAGCCTTGATTGGTAAATAGTAGAGTAGATAAATCTTTAACCTTGGTGGGTAAATAGTAAGGTATACTGGGCTTTCTACTTCTGATGGACAAATAGTTGGGTAGTTTGGGTTCTTTAGCCTTGATTGGTAAATAGTAGATAAAATCTTTAACCTTGGTGGGTAAATAGTAAGGTATACTGGGCTTTCTACTTCTGATGGACAAATAGTTGGGTAGTTTGGGTTCTTTAGCCTTGATTGGTAAATAGTAGATAAAATCTTTAACCTTGGTGGGTAAATAGTAAGGTATACTGGGCTTTCTACTTCTGATGGACAAATAGTTGGGTAGTTTGGGTTCTTTAGCCTTGATTGGTAAATAGTAGATAAAATCTTTAACCTTGGTGGGTAAATAGTAAGGTATACTGTGCTTTCTACTTCTGATGGACAAATAGTTGGGTAGTTTGGGTTCTTTAGCCTTGATTGGTAAATAGTAGATACAATCTTTAACCTTTGTGGGTAAATAGTAAGGTATACTGTGCTTTCTACTTCTGATGGACAAATAGTTGGGTAGTTTGGGTTCTTTAGCCTTGATTGGTAAATAGTAGATAAAATCTTTAACCTTGGTGGGTAAATAGTAAGGTATACTGGGCTTTCTACTTCTGATGGACAAATAGTTGGGTAGTTTGGGTTCTTTAGCCTTGATTGGTAAATAGTAGATAAATAGTAGATAAATCTTTAACCTTGGTGGGTAAATAGTAAGGTATACTGGGCTTTCTACTTCTGATGGACAAATAGTTGGGTAGTTTGGGTTCTTTAGCCTTGATTGGTAATAGTAGATTAAATATAATAATCTTTAACCTTGGTGGGTAAATAGTAAGGTATACTGGGCTTTCTACTTCTGATGGACAAATAGTTGGGTAGTTTGGGTTCTTTAGCCTTGATTGGTAAATAGTAGATAAAAATCTTTAACCTTGGTGGGTAAATAGTAAGGTATACTGGGCTTTCTACTTCTGATGGACAAATAGTTGGGTAGTTTGGGTTCTTTAGCCTTGATTGGTAAATAGTAGATAAATCTTTAACCTTGGTGGGTAAATAGTAAGGTATACTGGCTTTCTACTTCTGATGGACAAATAGTTGGGTAGTTTGGGTTCTTTAGCCTTGATTGGTAAATAGTAGATAAAATCTTTAACCTTGGTGGGTAAATAGTAAGGTATACTGTGCTTTCTACTTCTGATGGACAAATAGTTGGGTAGTTTGGGTTCTTTAGCCTTGATTGGTAAATAGTAGAGTAGATAAATCTTTAACCTTGGTGGGTAAATAGTAAGGTATACTGTGCTTTCTACTTCTGATGGACAAATAGTTGGGTAGTTTGGGTTCTTTAGCCTTGATTGGGTAAATAGTAGATAAATCTTTAACCTTGGTGGGTAAATAGTAAGGTATACTGGGCTTTCTACTTCTGATGGACAAATAGTTGGGTAGTTTGGGTTCTTTAGCCTTGATTGGTAAATAGTAGATAAAATCTTTAACCTTGGTGGGTAAATAGTAAGGTATACTGGGCTTTCTACTTCTGATGGACAAATAGTTGGGTAGTTGGGTTCTTTAGCCTTGATTGGTAAATAGTAGATTAAATATAAAATCTTTAACCTTGGTGGGTAAATAGTAAGGTATACTGGCTTTCTACTTCTGATGGACAAATAGTTGGGTAGTTTGGGTTCTTTAGCCTTGATTGGTAAAATAGTAGATAAAATCTTTAACCTTGGTGGGTAAATAGTAAGGTATACTGGGCTTTCTACTTCTGATGGACAAATAGTTGGGTAGTTTGGGTTCTTTAGCCTTGATTGGTAAATAGTAGATAAAATCTTTAACCTTGGTGGGTAAATAGTAAGGTATACTGTGCTTTCTACTTCTGATGGACAAATAGTTGGGTAGTTTGGGTTCTTTAGCCTTGATTGGTAAATAGTAGATAAATCTTTAACCTTGGTGGGTAAATAGTAAGGTATACTGGGCTTTCTACTTCTGATGGACAAATAGTTGGGTAGTTTGGGTTCTTTAGCCTTGATTGGTAAATAGTAGATTTTAACAATCTTTAAAATTGTATCTACTATTTTAATCTACTATTTACCAATCAAGGCTAAAGAACCCAAACTACCCAACTATTTGTCCATCAGAAGTAGAAAGCCCAGTATACTTACTATTTACCCACCAAGGTTAAAGATTTATCTACTATTTATCTACTATTTACCAATCAAGGCTAAAGAACCCAAACTACCCAACTATTTGTCCATCAGAAGTAGAAAGCCACAGTATAACTTACTATTTACCCACCAAGTTAAAGATTTTTATCTACTATTAATCTACTATTTACCAATCAAGGCTAAAGAACCCAAACTACCCAACTATTTGTCCATCAGAAGTAGAAAGCCACAGTTATTACTTACTTTACCCACCAAGGTTAAAGATTTATTACTATTTATCTACTATTTACCAATCAAGGCTAAAGAACCCAAACTACCCAACTATTTGTCCATCAGAAGTAGAAAGCACAGTATACCTTACTATTTACCCACCAAGGTTAAAGATTTTATCTACTATTTAATCTACTATTTACCAATCAAGGCTAAAGAACCCAAACTACCCAACTATTTGTCCACAGAAGTAGAAAGCACAGTATACCTTACTATTTACCCACAAGGTTAAAGATTTTATCTACTATTTACCAATCAAGGCTAAAGAACCCCAACTACCCAACTATTTGTCCATCAGAAGTAGAAAGCCCAGTATACCTTACTATTTACCCACCAAGGTTAAAGATTTTATCTACTATTTACCAATCAAGGCTAAAGAACCCAAACTACCCAACTATTTGTCCATCAGAAGTAGAAAGCCACAGTATACCTTACTATTTACCCACCAAGGTTAAAGATTTTATCTACTATTTACCAATCAAGGCTAAAGAACCCAAACTACCAACTATTTGTCCATCAGAAGTAGAAAGCACAGTTATACCTTACTATTTACCCACAGGTTAAAGATTTATTACTATTAACTACTATTTACCAATCAAGGCTAAAGAACCCAACAACCCAACTATTTGTCCATCAGAAGTAGAAGCCCATTATACCTTACATTTACCCACCAAGGTTAAAGATTGTATCTACTATTTAATCTACTATTTACCAATCAAGGCTAAAGAACCCAACTACCCAACTATTTGTCCATCAGAAGTAGAAAGCCATATACCTTACTATTTACCCACCAAGGTAAAGATTTATCTACTTTTATCACTATTACCAATCAAGGCTAAAGAACCCAAACTACCCAACTATTTGTCCATCAGAAGTAGAAAGCACATATACCTTACTATTTACCCACCAAGGTTAAAGATTTTATCTACTATTTACCAATCAAGGCTAAAGAACCCAACTACCCAACTATTTGTCCATCAGAAGTAGAAAGCCCAGTATACCTTACTATTTACCACCCAAAGGTTAAAGATTTTATCTACTATTTACCAATCAAGGCTAAAGAACCCAAACTACCAACTATTTGTCCATCAGAAGTAGAAAGCCACGTTATACCTTACTATTTACCCACAAGGTTAAAGATTTATCTACTATTTATCTACTATTTACCATCAAGGCTAAAGAACCCAACTACCCAACTATTTGTCCATCAGAAGTAGAAAGCCCAGTATACCTTACTATTTACCACCAAGGTTAAGATTGTATTACTATTTATCTACTATTTACCAATCAAGGCTAAAGAACCCAAACTACCCAACTATTTGTCCATCAGAAGTAGAAAGCCCATATACCTTACTATTTACCCACCAAGGTTAAAGATTTATCTACTATTTATCTCTATTTACAATCAAGGCTAAAGAACCCAAACTACCCAACTATTTGTCCATCAGAAGTAGAAAGCACAGTATACTTACTATTTACCACACAAGTTAAAGATTTTATCTACTATTTAATCTACTATTTACCAATCAAGGCTAAAGAACCAAACTACCCAACTATTTGTCCATCAGAAGTAGAAAGCCCATATACCTTACTATTTACCCACCAAAGGTTAAAGATTTATCTACTATTAATCTACTATTTACCAATCAAGGCTAAAGAACCCAAACTACCCAACTATTTGTCCATCAGAAGTAGAAAGCCCATATACTTACTATTTACCCACCAAGTTAAAGATTTATCTACTATTTAATCTACTATTTACCAATCAAGGCTAAAGAACCCAACTACCCAACTATTTGTCCATCAGAAGTAGAAAGCCCAGTATACTTACTATTACCCACCAAAGTTAAAGATTTTATCTACTATTTATCTACTATTTACCAATCAAGGCTAAAGAACCCAAACTACCCAACTATTTGTCCATCAGAAGTAGAAAGCACAGTATACCTTACTATTTACCCACCAAGGTTAAAGATTTTATCTACTATTTACAATCAAGGCTAAAGAACCCAACTACCCAACTATTTGTCCATCAGAAGTAGAAAGCCCAGTATACCTTACTATTTACCCACCAAAGTTAAAGATTTATCTACTATTTAATCTACTATTTACCAATCAAGGCTAAAGAACCCAAACTACCCAACTATTTGTCCATCAGAAGTAGAAAGCCAGTATACCTTACTATTTACCCACCAAGGTTAAAGATTTTATCTACTATTTACCAATCAAGGGCTAAAGAACCCAAACTACCCAACTATTTGTCCATCAGAAGTAGAAAGCACAGTATACCTTACTATTTACCCACCAAGGTTAAGATTGATTTATATTTATCTACTATTTACCAATCAAGGCTAAAGAACCCAAACTACCCAACTATTTGTCCATCAGAAGTAGAGAAGCCCAGTATACCTTACTATTTACCCACCAAGGTTAAAGATTTTATCTTTACTATTTACCAATCAAGGCTAAAGAACCCAAACTACCCAACTATTTGTCCATCAGAAGTAGAAAGCACATATACCTTACTATTTACCCACAAGGGTTAAAGATTTTATCTACTATTTACCAATCAAGGCTAAAGAACCCAAACTACCCAACTATTTGTCCATCAGAAGTAGAAAGCACAGTATACCTTACTATTTACCACCAAGGTTAAAGATTTTATCTACTATTTAATCTACTATTTACCATCAAGGCTAAAGAACCCAAACTACCCAACTATTTGTCCATCAGAAGTAGAAAGCACAGTATACCTTACTATTTACCCACAAGGTTAAAGATTTATTACTATTTATCTACTATTTACCAATCAAGGCTAAAGAACCCAAACTACCCAACTATTTGTCCACAGAAGTAGAAAGCACAGTATACCTTACTATTTACCACCAAGGTTAAAGATTTTATCTACTATTTACCAATCAAGGCTAAAGAACCCAAACTACCCAACTATTTGTCCATCAGAAGTAGAAAGCACAGTATACCTTACTATTTACCCACCAAGGTTAAAGATTTTATCTACTATTTACCAATCAAGGCTAAAGAACCCAAACTACCCAACTATTTGTCCATCAGAAGTAGGAAGCACAGTATACCTTACTATTTACCCACCAAGGTTAAAGTTTTATCTACTATTTATCTACTATTTACCAATCAAGGCTAAAGAACCCAACTACCCAACTATTTGTCCATCAGAAGTAGAAAGCACAGTATACCTTACTATTTACCCACAAGGTTAAAGATTTTATCTACTATTTACCAATCAAGGCTAAAGAACCCAAACTACCCAACTATTTGTCCATCAGAAGTAGAAAGCACAGTATACCTTACTATTTACCCACCAAGGTTAAAGATTTATTCTTATCTACTATTTACCAATCAAGGCTAAAGAACCCAAACTACCCAACTATTTGTCCATCAGAAGTAGAAAGCACAGTATACCTTACTATTTACCCACCAAGGTTAAAGATTTATCTACTATTTATCTACACCATCAAGGCTAAAGAACCCAAACTACCCAACTATTTGTCCATCAGAGTAGGAGCACAGTATACCTTACTATTTACCCACCAAGGTTAAAGATTTTATCTACTATTTACCAATCAAGGCTAAAGAACCCAAACTACCCAACTATTTGTCCATCAGAAGTAGAAAGCACAGTATACCTTACTATTTACCCACCAAGGTTAAAGATTTTATCTACTATTTACCAATCAAGGCTAAAGAACCCAAACTACCCAACTATTTGTCCATCAGAAGTAGAAAGCACAGTATACCTTACTATTTACCCACCAAGGTTAAAGATTTATACTATTTAATCTACTATTTACCAATCAAGGCTAAAGAACCCAAACTACCCAACTATTTGTCCATCAGAAGTAGAAAGCACAGTATACCTTACTATTTACCCACAAGGTTAAAGATTTTATCTACTATTTACTACTATTTACCAATCAAGGCTAAAGAACCCAAACTACCCAACTATTTGCCACCAGAAGTAGAAAGCACAGTATACCTTACTATTTACCCACCAAGGTTAAAGATTTTATCTACTATTTACCAATCAGGCTAAAGAACCCAAACTACCCAACTATTTGTCCATCAGAAGTAGAAAGCACAGTATACCTTACTATTTACCCACCAAGGTTAAAGATTTTATCTACTATTTACCATTTAATCAAGGCTAAAGAACCCAAACTACCCAACTATTTGTCCATCAGAAGTAGAGAAGCCCAGTATACCTTACTATTTACCCACAAGGTTAAAGATTTATCTACTATTTATCTACTATTTACCAATCAAGGCTAAAGAACCAAACTACCCAACTATTTGTCCATCAGAAGTAGAAAGCACAGTATACCTTACTATTTACCCACAAGGTTAAAGATTTTATCTACTATTTACCAATCAGGCTAAAGAACCCAAACTACCCAACTATTTGTCCATCAGAAGTAGAAAGCACCAGTATACCTTACTATTACCCACCAAGGTTAAAGTTTATTACTATTTACTACTATTTACCAATCAAGGCTAAAGAACCCAAACTACCCAACTATTTGTCCATCAGAAGTAGAAAGCACAGTATACCTTACTATTTACCCACCAAGGTTAAAGATTTATCTACTATTTAATCTACTATTTACCAATCAAGGCTAAAGAACCCAAACTACCCAACTATTTGTCCACAGAAGTAGAAAGCCACAGTATACCTTACTATTTACCCACCAAGGTTAAAGATTTTATCTACTATTTTACCAATCAAGGCTAAAGAACCCAAACTACCCAACTATTGTCCATCAGAAGTAGAAAGCACAGTATACCTTACTATTTACCCACCAAGGTTAAAGATTTTACTACTATTTACCAATCAAGGCTAAAGAACCCAAACTACCCAACTATTTGTCCATCAGAAGTAGAAAGCGACAGTATACCTTACTATTTACCCACCAAGGTTAAAGATTTATCTACTATTTACCAATCAAGGCTAAAGAACCCAAACTACCCAACTATTTGTCCATCAGAAGTAGAAAGCACAATACCTTACTATTTACCCACCAAGGTTAAAGATTTTATCTACTATATTACCAATCAAGGCTAAAGAACCCAAACTACCCAACTATTTGTCCATCAGAAGTAAAGCCCAGTTATACCTTACTATTACCCACAAGGTTAAAATTTATCTACTATTTACTACTTTACCAATCAAGGCTAAAGAACCCAAACTACCCAACTATTTGTCCTCAAAGTAGAAAGCCAGTTATACCTTACTATTTACCCACAAGGTTAAAGATTTTATCTACTATTTTACCATATCAAGGCTAAAGAACCCAAACTACCCAACTATTTGTCCATCAGAAGTAGAAAGCACAGTATACCTTACTATTTACCCACCAGGTTAAAGATATTCTATTTAATCTACTATTTACCAATCAAGGCTAAAGAACCCAACTACCCAACTATTTGTCCATCAGAAGTAGAAAGCCAGTATACCTTACTATTTACCCACCAAGGTTAAATGTATATTTTATCTACTATTTACCAATCAAGCTAAGAACCCAAACTACCCAACTATTGTCCACAGAAGTAGAAAGCACAGTATACCTTACTATTTACCCACCAAGGTTAAAGATTTTATCTACTATTTACCAATCAAGGCTAAAGAACCCAAACTACCCAACTATTTGTCCATCAGAAGTAGAAAGCACAGTATACCTTACTATTTACCCACCAAGTTAAAGATTTTATCTACTCTATTACCAATCAAGGCTAAAGAACCCAAACTACCCAACTATTTGTCCATCAGAAGTAGAAGCCAGTATACCTTACTATTTACCCACCAAGGTTAAAGATTTTATCTACTATTTACCAATCAAGGCTAAAGAACCCAAACTACCAACTATTTGTCCATCAGAAGTAGAAAGCCAGTATACCTTACTATTTACCCACCAAGGTTAAAGATTTTATCTACTATTTACCAATCAAGTATCACAAAACCCAAACTACCCAACTATTTGTCCATCAGAAGTAGAAAGCCAGTATACCTTACTATTTACCCACCAAGGTTAAAGATTTTATCTACTATTTACCAATCAAGGCTAAAGAACCCAAACTACCCAACTATTTGTCCATCAGAAGTAGAAAGCACAGTATACCTTACTATTTACCCACCAAGGTTAAAGATTGATCTACTATTTAATCTACTATTTACCAATCAAGGCTAAAGAACCCAAACTAACCAACTATTTGTCCATCAGAAGTAGAAAGCACAGTATACCTTACTATTTACCCACCAAGGTTAAAGATTTTTATCTACTATTTACCAATCAAGGCTAAAGAACCAAACTACCCAACTATTTTGCTCTACAGAAGTAGAAAGCACAGTATACCTTACTATTTACCCACCAAGGTTAAAGATATTTATCTACTATTTACCAATCAAGGCTAAAGAACCCAAACTACCCAACTATTTGTCCATCAGAAGTAGAAAGCCAGTATTACCTTACTATTTACCCACAAGGTTAAAGATTTATCTACTATTTACCAATCAAGGCTAAAGAACCAAACTACCCAACTATTTGTCCATCAGAATAGAAAGCCCAGTATACCTTACTATTTACCACCAAGGTTAAGATTTATCTACTATTTACCAATCAAGGCTAAAGAACCAAACTACCCAACTATTTGTCCATCAGAAGTAGAAAGCACAGTATACCTTACTATTTACCCACCAAGGTTAAAGATTTATCTACTATTTTCCAATCAAGGCTAAAGAACCCAAACTACCCAACTATTTGTCCATCAGAATAGAAAGCCAGTATTACCTTACTATTTACCCACAGGTTAAGATTTATTCTACTATTTACCAATCAAGGCTAAAGAACCCAAACTACCCAACTATTTGTCCATCAGAAGTAGAAAGCACAGTATACCTTACTATTTACCCACCAAGGTTAAAGATTTTATCTACTATTTACCAATCAAGGCTAAAGAACCCAAACTACCCAACTATTTGTCCATCAGAAATAGAAAGCCAGTTACCTTACTATTTACCCACAAGTTAAAGATTTATCTACTATTTACCAATCAAGGCTAAAGAACCCAAACTACCCAACTATTTGTCCATCAGAATAGAAAGCCCAGTATACCTTACTATTTACCACCAAGGTTAAAGATTTTATCTACTATTTACCAATCAAGGCTAAAGAACCCAAACTACCCAACTATTTGTCCATCAGAAATAGAAAGCCCAGTTTACCTTACTATTTACCCACCAAGGTTAAAGATTTTATCTACTATTTACCAATCAAGGCTAAAGAACCCAAACTACCCAACTATTTGTCCATCAGAAATAGAAAGCCCAGTTACCTTACTATTTACCCACCAAGGTTAAAGATTTTATCTACTATTTACCAATCAAGGCTAAAGAAACCAAATACCCAACTATTTGTCCATCAGAATAGAAAGCCCAGTATACCTTACTATTTACCCACAAGTAAAGATTTTATCTACTATTTACCAATCAAGGCTAAAGAACCCAAACTACCCAACTATTTGTCCATCAGAAATAGAAAGCCCAGTTTACCTTACTATTTACCCACAAGGTAAAGATTTTATCTACTATTTACCAATCAAGGCTAAAGAACCCAAACTACCCAACTATTTGTCCATCAGAATAGAAAGCCCAGTATACCTTACTATTTACCCACCAAGGTTAAAGATTTTATCTACTATTTACCAATCAAGGCTAAAGAACCCAAACTACCCAACTATTTGTCCATCAGAATAAGTAAAGCCCAGTTTACCTTACTATTTACCCACAAGGTTAAAGATTTTATCTACTATTTACCAATCAAGGCTAAAGAACCCAAACTACCCAACTATTTGTCCATCAGAATAGAAAGCCCAGTTTACCTTACTATTTACCCACCAAGGTTAAAGATTTTATCTACTATTTACCAATCAAGGCTAAAGAACCCAAACTACCCAACTATTTGTCCATCAGAAATAGAAAGCCCAGTTTACCTTACTATTTACCCACCAAGTTAAAGATTTTATCTACTATTTACCAATCAAGGCTAAAGAACCCAAACTACCCAACTATTTGTCCATCAGAAAGTAGAAAGCCAGTTACCTTACTATTTACCCACCAAGGTTAAAGTTTTATCTACTTATTTACCAATCAAGGCTAAAGAACCCAAACTACCCAACTATTTGTCCATCAGAATAGAAACCCAGTATACCTTATATTTACCCACCAAGGTTAAAGATTTTATTCTACTATTTACCAATCAAGGCTAAAGAACCCAAACTACCCAACTATTTGTCCATCAGAAATAGAAGCCAGTTATACTTACTATTTACCCACCAAGG
>CM042139.1:23678715-23696194 GCA_023376005.1 Doryteuthis pealeii | reverse complement strand
GAAAGAGTAGGAAGATGGTTGGTGTCTCAGCTTCTGATGGAACGGAGGTGCGATAAGTCGCCCAATAAAGGTGTTGGTAGTTAGTCTGGTTCTTTAGCTGATTGGTAAGAGTAGAGATATACAGGATAGATAGAATGCGTAGCATTCTTATTGGTGGTACGACTCCGTGGTGGGTAATTTGTTAATGCGTTAATGGGCTTTCTACTTCTGATGGACAATAGTTGGGTAGTTGGGTTCTTTAGCCTTGATTGGTAAATAGTAGATTAAATAGTAGATACAATCTTTAACCTTGGTGGGTAAATAGTAAGGTAACTGGCTTTCTACTTCTGATGGACAAATAGTTGGGTAGTTTGGTTCTTTAGCCTTGATTGGTGTAGAATAGTAGATAAAATCTTTAACCTTGGTGGTAAATAGTAAGGTATACTGGGCTTTCTACTTCTGATGGACAAATAGTTGGGTAGTTTGGTTCTTTAGCCTTGATTGGTAAATAGTAGATTAAATAGATAAATCTTTAACCTTGGTGGGTAAATGTAAGGTATACTGGCTTTCTACTTCTGATGGACAAATAGTTGGGTAGTTTGGGTTCTTTAGCCTTGATTGGTAAATAGTAGATAGTAGATAAATCTTTAACCTTGGTGGGTAAATGTAAGGTATATGGGCTTTCTACTTCTGATGGACAAATAGTTGGGTAGTTTGGGTTCTTTAGCCTTGATTGGTAAATAGTAGATTAAATAGTAGATAAATCTTTAACCTTGGTGGGTAAATAGTAAGGTATACTGGGCTTTCTACTTCTGATGGACAAATAGTTGGGTAGTTTGGGTTCTTTAGCCTTGATTGGTAAATAGTAGTTAAATAGTAGATAAATCTTTAACCTTGGTGGGTAAATGTAAGGTATACTGGGCTTTCTACTTCTGATGGACAAATAGTTGGGTAGTTTGGGTTCTTTAGCCTTGATTGGTAAATAGTAGATTAAATAGTAGATACAATCTTTAACCTTGGTGGGTAAATGTAAGGTATACTGGGCTTTCTACTTCTGATGGACAAATAGTTGGGTAGTTTGGGTTCTTTAGCCTTGATTGGTAAATAGTAGATTAAATAGTAGATAAATCTTTAACCTTGTGGGTAAATAGTAAGGTATAACTGGGCTTTCTACTTCTGATGGACAAATAGTTGGGTAGTTTGGGTTCTTTAGCCTTGATTGGTAAATAGTAGATAAAATCTTTAACCTTGGTGGGTAAATAGTAAGGTAACTGGCTTTCTACTTCTGATGGACAAATAGTTGGTAGTTTGGGTTCTTTAGCCTTGATTGGTAAATAGTAGATAAAATCTTTAACCTTGGTGGGTAAATAGTAAGGTATACTGGGCTTTCTACTTCTGATGGACAAATAGTTGGGTAGTTGGGTTCTTTAGCCTTGATTGGTAAATAGTAGATAAATCTTTAACCTTGGTGGGTAAATAGTAAGGTATACTGTGCTTTCTACTTCTGATGGACAAATAGTTGGGTAGTTTGGTTCTTTAGCCTTGATTGGTAAATAGTAGATAAATATATAAATCTTGGTGGGTAAATAGTAAGGTATACTGGGCTTTCTACTTCTGATGGACAAATAGTTGGGTAGTTTGGGTTCTTTAGCCTTGATTGGTAAATAGTAGATTAAATAGTAGATAAATCTTTAACCTTGGTGGGTAAATGTTAAGGTATAATGGGCTTTCTACTTCTGATGGACAAATAGTTGGGTAGTTGGGTTCTTTAGCCTTGATTGGTAAATAGTAGATTAAAGTAGATAAAATCTTTAACCTTGGTGGGTAAATAGTAAGGTATACTGGCTTTCTACTTCTGATGGACAAATAGTTGGTAGTTTGGGTTCTTTAGCCTTGATTGGTAAATAGTAGTAGATAAATCTTTAACCTTGGTGGGTAAATAGTAAGGTATACTGGCTTTCTACTTCTGATGGACAAATAGTTGGGTAGTTGGGTTCTTTAGCCTTGATTGGTAAATAGTAGATAAAATCTTTAACCTTGGGGGTAAATAGTAAGGTATACTGTGCTTTCTACTTCTGATGGACAAATAGTTGGGTAGTTTGGGTTCTTTAGCCTTGATTGGTAAATAGATTAATAGTAGATAAATCTTTAACCTTGGTGGGTAAATAGTAAGGTATACTGGCTTTCTACTTCTGATGGACAAATAGTTGGGTAGTTTGGGTTCTTTAGCCTTGATTGGTAAATAGTAGATAAAATCTTTAACCTTGGTGGGTAAATAGTAAGGTATACTGGGCTTTCTACTTCTGATGGACAAATAGTTGGGTAGTTTGGGTTCTTTAGCCTTGATTGGTAAATAGTAGATTAAATATAAATCTTTAACCTTGGTGGGTAAATGTTAAGGTATACTGGGCTTTCTACTTCTGATGGACAAATAGTTGGGTAGTTGGGTTCTTTAGCCTTGATTGGTAATAGTAGATTAAATAGTAGATAAATCTTTAACCTTGGTGGGTAAATAGTAAGGTAACTGGGCTTTCTACTTCTGATGGACAAATAGTTGGGTAGTTTGGGTTCTTTAGCCTTGATTGGTAAATAGTAGATAAAATCTTTAACCTTGGTGGGTAAATAGTAAGGTATACTGGCTTTCTACTTCTGATGGACAAATAGTTGGGTAGTTTGGGTTCTTTAGCCTTGATTGGTAAATAGTAGATAAAATCTTTAACCTTGGTGGGTAAATAGTAAGGTATACTGGGCTTTCTACTTCTGATGGACAAATAGTTGGGTAGTTTGGGTTCTTTAGCCTTGATTGGTAAATAGTAGATAAAATCTTTAACCTTGGTGGGTAAATAGTAAGGTATACTGTGCTTTCTACTTCTGATGGACAAATAGTTGGGTAGTTTGGGTTCTTTAGCCTTGATTGGTAAATAGTAGATTAAATAGTAGATAAATCTTTAACCTTGGTGGGTAAATAGTAAGGTATACTGGCTTTCTACTTCTGATGGACAAATAGTTGGGTAGTTTGGGTTCTTTAGCCTTGATTGGTAAATAGTAGATTAAATAGTAGATAAATCTTTAACCTTGGTGGGTAAATGTAAGGTATACTGGGCTTTCTACTTCTGATGGACAAATAGTTGGGTAGTTTGGGTTCTTTAGCCTTGATTGGTAAATAGTAGATAAAATCTTTAACCTTGGTGGGTAAATAGTAAGGTATACTGTGCTTTCTACTTCTGATGGACAAATAGTTGGGTAGTTTGGGTTCTTTAGCCTTGATTGGTAAATAGTAGATAAATCTTTAACCTTGGTGGGTAAATAGTAAGGTATACTGTGCTTTCTACTTCTGATGGACAAATAGTTGGGTAGTTTGGGTTCTTTAGCCTTGATTGGTAAATAGTAGATTAAATAGTAGATAAATCTTTAACCTTGGTGGGTAAATAGTAAGGTATACTGTGCTTTCTACTTCTGATGGACAAATAGTTGGGTAGTTTGGGTTCTTTAGCCTTGATTGGTAAATAGTAGATAAAATCTTTAACCTTGGTGGGTAAATAGTAAGGTATACTGTGCTTTCTACTTCTGGTGGACAAATAGTTGGGTAGTTTGGGTTCTTTAGCCTTGATTGGTAAATAGTAGATTAAATAGTAGATAAATCTTTAACCTTGGTGGGTAAATAGTAAGGTATACTGTGCTTTCTACTTCTGATGGACAAATAGTTGGGTAGTTTGGGTTCTTTAGCCTTGATTGGTAAATAGTAGATTAAATAGTAGATAAATCTTTAACCTTGGTGGGTAAATAGTAAGGTATACTGTGCTTTCTACTTCTGATGGACAAATAGTTGGGTAGTTTGGGTTCTTTAGCCTTGATTGGTAAATAGTAGATTAAATAGTAGATAAATCTTTAACCTTGGTGGGTAAATAGTAAGGTATACTGTGCTTTCTACTTCTGATGGACAAATAGTTGGGTAGTTTGGGTTCTTTAGCCTTGATTGGTAAATAGTAGATAAATCTTTAACCTTGGTGGGTAAATAGTAAGGTATACTGTGCTTTCTACTTCTGATGGACAAATAGTTGGGTAGTTTGGGTTCTTTAGCCTTGATTGGTAAATAGTAGATTAAATAGTAGATAAAATCTTTAACCTTGGTGGGTAAATAGTAAGGTATACTGTGCTTTCTACTTCTGATGGACAAATAGTTGGGTAGTTTGGGTTCTTTAGCCTTGATTGGTAAATAGTAGATAAAATCTTTAACCTTGGTGGGTAAATAGTAAGGTATACTGTGCTTTCTACTTCTGATGGACAAATAGTTGGGTAGTTTGGGTTCTTTAGCCTTGATTGGTAAATAGTAGATTAAATAGTAGATAAATCTTTAACCTTGGTGGGTAAATAGTAAGGTATACTGTGCTTTCTACTTCTGATGGACAAATAGTTGGGTAGTTTGGGTTCTTTAGCCTTGATTGGTAAATAGTAGATTAATAGTAGATAAAATCTTTAACCTTGGTGGGTAAATAGTAAGGTATACTGTGCTTTCTACTTCTGATGGACAAATAGTTGGGTAGTTTGGGTTCTTTAGCCTTGATTGGTAAATAGTAGATTAAATAGTAGATAAAATCTTTAACCTTGGTGGGTAAATAGTAAGGTATACTGTGCTTTCTACTTCTGATGGACAAATAGTTGGGTAGTTTGGGTTCTTTAGCCTTGATTGGTAAATAGTAGTAGATAAAATCTTTAACCTTGGTGGGTAAATAGTAAGGTATACTGTGCTTTCTACTTCTGATGGACAAATAGTTGGGTAGTTTGGGTTCTTTAGCCTTGATTGGTAAATAGTAGATAAAATCTTTAACCTTGGTGGGTAAATAGTAAGGTATACTGTGCTTTCTACTTCTGATGGACAAATAGTTGGGTAGTTTGGGTTCTTTAGCCTTGATTGGTAAATAGTAGATAAAATCTTTAACCTTGGTGGGTAAATAGTAAGGTATACTGTGCTTTCTACTTCTGATGGACAAATAGTTGGGTAGTTTGGGTTCTTTAGCCTTGATTGGTAAATAGTAGATTAAATAGTAGATAAATCTTTAACCTTGGTGGGTAAATAGTAAGGTATACTGTGCTTTCTACTTCTGATGGACAAATAGTTGGGTAGTTTGGGTTCTTTAGCCTTGATTGGGTAGAAATAGTAGATAAAATCTTTAACCTTGGTGGGTAAATAGTAAGGTATACTGTGCTTTCTACTTCTGATGGACAAATAGTTGGGTAGTTTGGGTTCTTTAGCCTTGATTGGTAAATAGTAGATAAAATCTTTAACCTTGGTGGGTAAATAGTAAGGTATACTGTGCTTTCTACTTCTGATGGACAAATAGTTGGGTAGTTTGGGTTCTTTAGCCTTGATTGGTAAATAGATTAAATAGTAGATAAATCTTTAACCTTGGTGGGTAAATAGTAAGGTATACTGTGCTTTCTACTTCTGATGGACAAATAGTTGGGTAGTTTGGGTTCTTTAGCCTTGATTGTAGTAAATAGTAGATAAAATCTTTAACCTTGGTGGGTAAATAGTAAGGTATACTGTGCTTTCTACTTCTGATGGACAAATAGTTGGGTAGTTTGGGTTCTTTAGCCTTGATTGGTAAATAGTAGATAAAATCTTTAACCTTGGTGGGTAAATAGTAAGGTATACTGTGCTTTCTACTTCTGATGGACAAATAGTTGGGTAGTTTGGGTTCTTTAGCCTTGATTGGTAAATAGTAGATAAAATCTTTAACCTTGGTGGGTAAATAGTAAGGTATACTGTGCTTTCTACTTCTGATGGACAAATAGTTGGGTAGTTTGGGTTCTTTAGCCTTGATTGGTAATAGTAGATTAATAGTAGATAAATCTTTAACCTTGGTGGGTAAATAGTAAGGTATACTGTGCTTTCTACTTCTGATGGACAAATAGTTGGGTAGTTTGGGTTCTTTAGCCTTGATTGGTAAATAGTAGATAAAATCTTTAACCTTGGTGGGTAAATAGTAAGGTATACTGTGCTTTCTACTTCTGATGGACAAATAGTTGGGTAGTTTGGGTTCTTTAGCCTTGATTGGTAAATAGTAGATTAAATAGTAGATAAAATCTTTAACCTTGGTGGGTAAATAGTAAGGTATACTGTGCTTTCTACTTCTGATGGACAAATAGTTGGGTAGTTTGGGTTCTTTAGCCTTGATTGGTAAAAGTAGTAAATAGTAGATAAATCTTTAACCTTGGTGGGTAAATAGTAAGGTATACTGTGCTTTCTACTTCTGATGGACAAATAGTTGGGTAGTTTGGGTTCTTTAGCCTTGATTGGGTAGAAATAGTAGATAAAATCTTTAACCTTGGTGGGTAAATAGTAAGGTATACTGTGCTTTCTACTTCTGATGGACAAATAGTTGGGTAGTTTGGGTTCTTTAGCCTTGATTGGTAAATAGTAGATAAAATCTTTAACCTTGGTGGGTAAATAGTAAGGTATACTGTGCTTTCTACTTCTGATGGACAAATAGTTGGGTAGTTTGGGTTCTTTAGCCTTGATTGGTAAATAGTAGATTAAATAGTAGATAAAATCTTTAACCTTGGTGGGTAAATAGTAAGGTATACTGTGCTTTCTACTTCTGATGGACAAATAGTTGGGTAGTTTGGGTTCTTTAGCCTTGATTGGTAAATAGTAGATAAAATCTTTAACCTTGGTGGGTAAATAGTAAGGTATACTGTGCTTTCTACTTCTGATGGACAAATAGTTGGGTAGTTTGGGTTCTTTAGCCTTGATTGGTAAATAGTAGATAAAATCTTTAACCTTGGTGGGTAAATAGTAAGGTATACTGTGCTTTCTACTTCTGATGGACAAATAGTTGGGTAGTTTGGGTTCTTTAGCCTTGATTGTTAGTAGATTAATAGTAGATAAAATCTTTAACCTTGGTGGGTAAATAGTAAGGTATACTGTGCTTTCTACTTCTGATTGACAAATAGTTGGGTAGTTTGGGTTCTTTAGCCTTGATTGGTAAATAGTAGATAAAATCTTTAACCTTGGTGGGTAAATAGTAAGGTATACTGTGCTTTCTACTTCTGATGGACAAATAGTTGGGTAGTTTGGGTTCTTTAGCCTTGATTGGTAAATAGTAGATTAAATAGTAGATAAATCTTTAACCTTGGTGGGTAAATGTTAAGGTATACTGGGCTTTCTACTTCTGATGGACAAATAGTTGGGTAGTTTGGGTTCTTTAGTCTTGATTGGTAAATAGTTGATAAATCTTTAACCTTGGTGGGTAAATAGTAAGGTATACTGGGCTTCCTACTTCTGATGGACAAATAGTTGGGTAGTCTGGGTTCTTTAGCCTTGATTGGTAAATAGTGGATTAAATAGTGGATAAAATCTCCTAGATGTGATGCGTAAATAGTAGCTTACATTGAGCTCTCTGGTTCTGATTGGCTACTACTATTGTAGGCTGGGCTTTCTAGACTGCAAGGGTAAATAATGGGGTAGTTAGAGCTTTCTAGATGTGATGCATAAATAGTAGGATATATTGAGCTCTCTTGTTCTGATTGGCAAATAGTATGGTAGACTGGGATCTCTACCTCTGATTGATAGATAGTAGGATATACTGGGCTATCTAGCATTGATTGGTGTATAACAGAGTGATGTGGGCTTGGCGGTTATTTGAAAATCGCATAGGCAAGAAACTGTCAGTTACAAAGCGCCGTTGACATCATGTTTTCCCTACCCTAATTATATATATATATATATATATATATATATATATATATATATATATATATACATGTATTTGTGTGTGTTCGTGTGTGTGTGTGGATAAATGTAGACAAACACGGGATGTTACAATAGATGGAAGTTTATTACTGGTGGTAATGTCGACGCTATTACGTTTCGGTCTTTCAGACCTTTTTCAAGGCACGAGTTGTGTTCTTGCATTGAAGGATTCAATTCTCTTACTCAATACAAGAACTCAGCTCGTGTCCTGAAGAAGGTCTGAAAGAACGGAACGTTATAGCGTTGACATTACCACCAGTAATAAACTTCCATCTATTGTAACATCCAGTGTTACTCCCATATATATATATATATATATATATATATATATATATATATATATGGAGGATATGTGCTTAATTGAATTCATACTTAATTTTTGAAAATTAATTAGTTGATAATTAATGAATTTAGGCGGGCATATATGTTCAAATGTAAGGCTAAACAGATCGAGAAAATGTCAATCCCTGAATGTACATTTCGACCTATTTATACATATATATATGTGTGTTGTGTGTGTGTGTGTGTGTGTGTGTGTGTGTGTGTTGCTTTGATCTGCTCAAACATGTCATGGTACGTTTTTGTTTATATCTCAGAGTGTAAACCAGAACCCAGTTCCAAATCTTTTGTACATAATCTCAATATATATCTGTATCAAATAATCCAATTTATTTGTTGTTCATCCCAACTACTGTTCATCAAAAAGTATCGAGAATTGGCACTTATTTGTCTAGATATCTAGACATTGCCAAATTTGTCCAGCTATAGATACATCTTCATCTAAATTAACATTTTGATATTGCCCATCATTTTTCATAACAAGAATGTCAGACTGATTACTTATGTTACATAATTAATAAACAACCTATTAATTGTGTACGACACGTGTAGCTTAATTAAAAACTAACGGTTATGGAAAAACACAGGAAAAATGATGGACAAATTTTGACCCGCGGTTGACCTCTCTTTTGATTCGTCAGACCAAGCCGTATGAAAGTTAGTTTATAAAAGTCAGATTTTATTTGGGTGCTGAACAGGACGGTCGCAATATTCCGTTGAAACTAAATTCTCGCACGCGTGCTTGTTGATCTGGATTTTAGAAAATAAAATATGAGCTCCAAGAAAAAGCAAAGTCTTGTGTTCGTTTACTAAGAACAAACAAACGGCCAAGACACAGAAGACTTCCCAGAATAACATCTACCAGTCCATATCCAGAGATAGATCCAGCTAAGAATGATATCTACCAGCCCAGATGAGATAGCTGAATCCAGAGATTAGATAACAGACATACAGATAACAGATACAGAAGATAAGATCCGGCCACTCAGAACAAGATTAGTACAAAGAAAGTAAGTATATATGTGTACAACCACGTATATACTCTATAGGTATATAAAATACTGCTATACTATATCGGAATGCGTCGATATGAATATGTGTGGGGGGGGGAATAATGGCCTTAAAATAATTCTTCTTTGTGCTTACCTGGATTTTTTATAAATCCATTTTTTTTAGATTGCTTCTAAATTTGTTTGTCGATGTGACAGTCAGTGTGTGTATGTGTCTGTGAGTGTCAATGTGCATGTGTGAGTGTCTGTGTGTGTGTCAATGTGTGTGTGTATGTCAGTGTGTGTCGGTGTCGGTGTGTGAGTCAATGTGTGTGTCGGTATGTGTGTCAATGTGTTTGGGTGTGTATGTCGGTGTGTGTGCATGCGTGTGACTTTTTAAGTCCAACGAGTGACCGACAGAGTTTTGTTGGCATCAATTGTCGAAATTTTGCCGGTAATTTCATAAAGCTGAAGCATTTCCCGCCAAAATTTGATCCATAAAATCTTTACAGTATCCAATGCATGAAAGTGCACAGCAATATCGCCACATATTTCAAGTGTAAAAAAAATATAAGGGTAAAAACTCACAACTCAGAGTTTCACGATTTCGATCATCAGGTGTGCTAGTCTGAAGTTTTCAACTTAAATAATGTACTCTTTTTAATTACTCTTTATATATAATATATGTATATATATATAAATGGGGGGGGGCGAGAAAAATGGAAATGAATCCAACAGTATATTGAAAAATGATGAGTGAGGGTGAAAAATTGGAAAAGTGAGGATGATTTATTGTTGTTTGGCAAAATATAGCGACGCCAAGTGTTTCGATTATAGATTCACAGTATCTAACACACATTTAAAATGTATTTATATATAAGGCATGTGTTTCCAATCTCAATCGTATTTATTTCTCTCAGATTATACACATAATTATGCTTTTAATTTAAACCAGTTATTACTCCCAATAACAATTCTCTAATTTTTATGTGAACTCCTGTAAAACAGAGTTCCAAAAAGAAAGGAAACATTTCACACTCAACGGCAAGTCTCTTAAGACAGTAGAACAATTCACGTACCAAGGTGGTAATATTTCATCCACAGAGAAAGAGATGTTAATACACGAATAGCAAATGCATGGTCGGCCACAAACAAATTATCAGTCATATGGAGGTCCGATCTCCCTGACAAGCTGAAGCGACAGTTCTTCCAGGCTGTGGTTGTATCAGTGCTGCTATATGGCTGCACCACTTGGACCCTAACGAAGCGTCTTGAGAATAAGCTAGATGGGAGCTGCACAAGAATGCTGCGCGCAGTCTTGAACAAGTCGTGGAAACAGCAGCCCACAAGGATGCAGCTGTACGGTCACTTCCCCCCCCCCATCTCCCAAACTATCCGGGTGAGACGGACAATGCATGCGGGACACTGCTGGAGAAGCAAGGATGAGCTCATAAGTGACGTTCTCCTGTGGAAGCCAACACGTGGACATGCAAGTGTGAGGCGCCCAGCAAGGACCTACATTGACCAGCTATGCGAAGATGCTGGTTGCTCCGCAGAGGACCTCCCAGGTGCAATGATGATAGGGAAGGTTGGCGAGAGATTGTCATGGATATCCGTGCGGCATGTGCGACATGATGATGATGATGATGATGATGATGATTACTCCCAAATTCTATCCAGTTGAAAAAGCTACAGACTATAAAGATGATCTAGCACAGGTCGAATCACTGCCACATTGCCTAAGAGGTATTAGCCTCCATGTGAACTCAGATAAAACAAAGTTTATGTGCTACAAACATCGGTGTGCTGCAGCTGGGAAAATTTGGCTCAGGGCCGCCCCTGGTGGCGGCAGGCTCTCTGTAGATGACTGTTCATATCTGAAGTCACCCTGGCGCAAAACCATGAAGCTAGGCGGTCCAGAAGAAAGCAGCAGCAACAAAGCACCGGCACATCAACATCTTCAGGGACAGCCTTCACATGCGACATCTGTGGTCGAGAATGTTTTTCTAACATTGGATTTTACAAGTCACAGGAGGCGCTGTAACTTCAGGGGCACAAAATCTATATTATAGTCTTCCGATGCTGAAATGCCAATATGTGCTACGAACATCGATGTGCTGCAGGAAGCAAAAATGCCCTGCATTAAATCCTGTATCATGAAAGACCAATTGAAATGGAGCGGTCACTTGGTACGAATGTCTAACGACCGTCTCCCCAGACAGATCTTCTCCCAGTTGAAAGAAAGAAAACGGACTAGAGGTGTACCTAATAAACGTTTTAAAGATGACTTGAAAGCAAGTCTAAAGAAATGCGAAATCGACTTCAAAACCTGGGAAACAGCAGCGAAAGACAGAACGCGTTGGCGAACCACTATCAGAGATGGCACCTGTATTTTTAGAATGCGGAGCTGGAGGGAAAGGCGTCAAATACTAAAAGAGCGACCACAGCTATCTCGACCAGTACCGCCCCGAGGAACAACATGCCCACACTGAACGGTAAGCCCCTGAAATTAGTAAACCAGTTCACATACCAAGGTAGTAATATCTCTTCTATTGAAAGCAATGTCAATATATATGTATAAGGAAAGCTTGGACTGCTATTGACTGATTATCTATCTTATGGAAATCTGATCTCTCTGATTAAATAAAGCGAAAATTCTTCCAAGCTGTAGCTATGTCAGTGCTATTGTATGACTGCACCACTTGGACTCTAACGAAACGCCTGGAGAAAAAGCTAGATGGGAAATGTACAAACATATATGTATTTCTTTTCTGATTGAAT
Source organism: Doryteuthis pealeii (assembly GCA_023376005.1). Taxonomy (NCBI): domain Eukaryota; kingdom Metazoa; phylum Mollusca; class Cephalopoda; order Myopsida; family Loliginidae; genus Doryteuthis; species Doryteuthis pealeii. Next base: position 23,684,350 of record CM042139.1, on the reverse strand, counting down.
AAAGACCATTTTAGTATGTCCCTACCCTATTGCCCTTATGGCAGTCCTCCAATCCTTTTTATCGTATGAGTGCTAGAAGGCGGTGACTGAGGGTCTTAACTCGATCTGATGGTGAGGTTTCAATTCTGGAGCTCTGGGAAATGTGGAGTACCCCTTCATCACCATTACTCCTAGGTCCACTCTGACCCGGTGTGGTAGTACCTGTTAGGATCCCATTTGTTTGGGTCAAATAGAAAAATATAAGTTGAAAAAATTGAGTTAAAAAACGTGTGTTTTGTTTTTTGTTTTTTTTATTTTTGTATTTATCGTAAGTGTTGAAAAATATTCATAATCTTCTGATTAAAAAGTATTTATTTAAAAACAGATTTATCTATTGAATTTTAATTTGATTACGTGTACCAATCATGTGATCAAAATTAATATTTTCAAAAATTAAAAAAAGTATATATTTATTTAAAAAAAAAAAAAGAACAACAACAATAACAATATTAATTTATCGTTAGTGCCTAATAGATTTTGTTTATCAAAATTAAAAACTGGTACAAATGCAGAATAGCGCGCAACAGACAATATCATAATCAGAAGTTTATGAATATTTTTCAACACTTAGGATAATTTACCAAAAAACGAAAAGCACGTTTTTATACTAGAAAGTTTTTATTTAATCAAAAAAGAAATGTAAATATACTTATCTAAATAAAAAATACAGTTTTCATTTACAAAATATTTTTTATGTTTATTTGAATAAAAGGATGTTGTTCAGAAATACTATCAGACAATTGGTAAAATTTATTTTTGTTAGATACAATATAAATGCGAAAAATCGTCTGTTGTTTTGTTAACAAATGTTTGAAACGGAACTTTAATTAGCTTGAAAAGCTAGGGTGCTTATTGGAGAGTTGATCTCAACTTTCTGCCAGGAAGACGCATCTTTGGATTAACACAAGAGGTTAATCACAGACGCCTGACTTATATATTACAAGGAAAACTACATACTAGTGTCACCATCTGGATTATGTGAACAATACTAGAATAGCTGAATCCCTACAATAGCGACACGGATTTTAACACAAGGAATACAAAGAAGAGCCATGGTGATTCGTGGCGTAAGCACGACCTTATGATGGAGTTATCTAACTCCATCATAAGTTAATTAACTCTAGAAACCGCCCTTGTGTACATTTCTATTACATTTCGTAGATTAAATAATAAGATTAAAGACTAAATGATAGAATTTGAAACCTGTATAGGTGTAAATGCTTCCTGTTGATTTTAAGTATTAGCCACACTTGGTGATAAAGCTTCATTAGAATTTTTTGTTTTTTGTTATGTTTTTGTTGAATGTATGTAAAATTTGTTTGCTTTGCTCTGCGCCTGTATGTACATTTTCCCCATGTGCTTATGCAAATGTTTGTTTAATTGCAGTTTTCACAGCTGCATATGTTTATCAATGGGATGAAGTATTATTTAACGTAAGTCGGCAGTTATTCTGTTCTCTCAAGCATTATACGGAGTGACGGTGATTACAATTTATTAGGTTTTTTTAAGAATAACTAGGAATCGTTTCTAATGAACGTTATTCTTTAATATCATTTTTTTCGGATACTCTCATGACGTCAACATATTAAAAAATAACTAGGAATCATTTCTACTGAACGTTATTCTTTAATATCATTTTTTTTCGGATACTCTCATGACGTCAACATATTTAAAAAAATAACTAGGAATCATTTCTAATGAACGTTATTCTTTAATATCATTTTTTTCGGATACTCTCATGACGTCAACATATTTTTAAAAAATAACTAGGAATCATTTCTAATGAACGTTATTCTTTAATATCATTTTTTTCGGATACTCTCATGACGTCAACATATTAAAAAAAATAACTAGGAATCATTTCTAATGAACGTTATTCTTTAATATCATTTTTTTCGGATACTCTCATGACGTCAACATATTTAAAAAAATAACTAGGAATCATTTCTACTGAACGTTATTCTTTAATATCATTTTTTTTCGGATACTCTCATGACGTCAACATATTTTTAAAAAATAACTAGGAATCATTTCTAATGAACGTTATTCTTTAATATCATTTTTTTCGGATACTCTCATGACGTCAACATATTAAAAAAAATAACTAGGAATCATTTCTAATGAACGTTATTCTTTAATATCATTTTTTTTCGGATACTCTCATGACGTCAACATATTTAAAAAAATAACTAGGAATCATTTCTACTGAACGTCATTCTTTAATATCATTTTTTTTTCGGATACTCTCATGACGTCAACATATTTTAAAAAATAACTAGGAATCATTTCTACTGAACGTTATTCTTTAATATCATTTTTTTTCGGATACTCTCATGACGTCAACATATTTTTAAAAAATAACTAGGAATCATTTCTAATGAACGTTATTCTTTAATATCATTTTTTTCGGATACTCTCATGACGTCAACATATTAAAAAAATAACTAGGAATCATTTCTAATGAACGTTATTCTTTAATATCATTTTTTCGGATACTCTCATGACGTCAACATATTAAAAAATAACTAGGAATCATTTCTAATGAACGTTATTCTTTAATATCATTTTTTTTCGGATACTCTCATGACGTCAACATATTAAAAAAAATAACTAGGAATCATTTCTACTGAACGTTATTCTTTAATATCATTTTTTTCGGATACTCTCATGACGTCAACATATTTTTAAAAAATAACTAGGAATCATTTCTAATGAACGTTATTCTTTAATATCATTTTTTCGGATACTCTCATGACGTCAACATATTTAAAAAATAACTAGAATCATTTCTAATGAACGTTATTCTTTATATCATTTTTTCGGATACTCTCATGACGTCAACATATTAAAAAAATAACTAGGAATCATTTCTAATGAACGTTATTCTTTAATATCATTTTTTTCGGATACTCTCATGACGTCAACATATTAAAAAAATAACTAGGAATCATTTCTAATGAACGTTATTCTTTAATATCATTTTTTTCGGATACTCTCATGACGTCAACATATTTAAAAAAATAACTAGGAATCATTTCTAATGAACGTTATTCTTTAATATCATTTTTTTCGGATACTCTCATGACGTCAACATATTAAAAAAAATAACTAGGAATCATTTCTAATGAACGTTATTCTTTAATATCATTTTTTTCGGATACTCTCATGACGTCAACATATTAAAAAAAATAACTAGGAATCATTTCTAATGAACGTTATTCTTTAATATCATTTTTTTCGGATACTCTCATGACGTCAACATATTAAAAAAATAACTAGGAATCATTTCTAATGAACGTTATTCTTTAATATCATTTTTTTTCGGATACTCTCATGACGTCAACATATTTTAAAAAATAACTAGGAATCATTTCTAATGAACGTTATTCTTTAATATCATTTTTTTCGGATACTCTCATGACGTCAACATATTAAAAAAAATAACTAGGAATCATTTCTAATGAACGTTATTCTTTAATATCATTTTTTTCGGATACTCTCATGACGTCAACATATTAAAAAAATAACTAGGAATCATTTCTAATGAACGTTATTCTTTAATATCATTTTTTCGGATACTCTCATGACGTCAACATATTAAAAAAAATAACTAGGAATCATTTCTAATGAACGTTATTCTTTAATATCATTTTTTTCGGATACTCTCATGACGTCAACATATTAAAAAAATAACTAGGAATCGTTTCTAATGAACGTTATTCTTTAATATCATTTTTTTCGGATACTCTCATGACGTCAACATATGTCGAAAAAAAAAAAAGAAAGAAAGAAGGAACGCTGTTTGAGATAACAGAAATACTGGGGTGAATTAGTATCTCTGTCGTAAAGGAAAGGAGACAAGGCAAATTATAGAGTTTATAATTGGGTTAACAGTTTATTGGTTGTAGTTTTAAATGTGTGAGTATACAATTGTGTAAATGTCTTTAAGAGGTTGCCAGAGGATTTCTCTTGACGTGATATATAAAAGTATGCATTGAGGTACGAGGACACTTATCTTTGTTGTATTTGTCTCAGCAATGTCCAGAAGTTGTCCGGTAAGGTCGCTGTGGTTCTGTGATGTCTGCCTGTCGGAGTTGTCGTGTTCCTCTCACGGGTGCGGACTCTGTTCTTCTGCTAGTGCCAGCTAGTTCTGTTCCCTTTGCCTGTCGGGCCTGTTCTGCTGAATCAGGGTTCAGTGTCTCTGCCCCTATTCTTCGGACTTCCGGGTGAGGGCAGATAACCCAATTTCCAATAGAGATAACCAAATAAATTTGTCACATTTTTTTCGTTTCATTTTCACTTGGAAATAACATTTCTTGGCAGAGCTTCATGAACTCGCTGCTTAATATTGCCCTGGTGATGGTTGATATATTTAATGAATATTTCAGAAAACCGAAACACTCGAACGAAGGCAGAACTATTCATTCATTCATAAATAAATACATCCTCTGAATAACATACCACTCTTTTATGATCTGTGCGCTAAAGTGGGGAGCTGACGGTAGGTGTGGTACTCCACCTCAACAAAAACAATCTCCCTGGTCTAGCGCTAGCGAAAAGAGGATAGGTCCTCTCAGTGCCCCACTAATACCGACAATAGGTCACTCCACCGAATTTACTATTATATAATATATATATATATATATATATATATATATATATATATATATATATCGGGATCGAAACGAGTCATTAGTTAGATTTCTTAACCTACGGGCCATCGTCACACCCAAAAGCAGTAGATGGAATCTATAGATAAATACCCTACAGAGTGCTCAAGCTACCAGGGATGAGGAGCACACACACACACACACACACACACACACACACACACACACACATATATATATATATATATATATATATATATATATATATATATATTATTATTATTATTATTATTATTATTATTATGAACTCTCTCGTTGATTTTCGACGCCTGAGTGTTCATACAATGAAAACCCACACAGTGATTTGTTTATAGTGGTGAAGGCTTGTGTTGGACCATCCGCCCTTTTTGGCACAGTCGATAGGAAAGAATTGGTGCACAAGGAATGCCACAAACCCAATCAACGACTGACCTCAGGAATTTTGAATTCAGAGTTTTCCCTCTCCTAGACTGGTTACTTAGCCAAGGTTAAAGAGCCCAGTCTGCCCCACTATTTTACCCATAGCTGGAGGGTGAATATATGGATTCATACCTTTCCCAATGGTATTAGCGCTATGTGAAATGCAACAGCCTTGTCAGGGATTTGAACTCGGGTCGACAAGTCCATTCCCCAGGACTCTAACCATTATGCCATATATATATATATATATATATATATATATATATATATATATATATATATATATATATATATATATATATATATATATATATATATATATATATATATATATATATATATATATATATACTGGTCTCTTTAACCTTGGTTAGGCAACCGATCATCATCATCAAGTCATGCTGACACCATAAATTCACATGACTCCGTCTGTCTGTTTGTCTTACTCTCTATCCTCCATCCGTTCTTATCGGGCATCGTTCCTGGCAAGTCCTCCGAGCGGCATCCAGTATCCTCACAGAGCTGAT
>CM042139.1:23608715-23673715 GCA_023376005.1 Doryteuthis pealeii | reverse complement strand
TTATGGTGGACATGCGTATATGTGAAACGGTGACCTTAAAATAATTATCTTAGGTGCTAACTAATATATTACCTGTTTTTTTTTTTGTTTTTTTTTATTTTGTCAGTCAATTAGTTTCATTTAAATTGCTTTTTAATTCAAAAGATAGATAGATAGAGAGAGAGAGAGAGAGAGAGAGAGGGGGAGAGAGAGTGTGTGTGTGTGTGTGTGTGTGTGGTGTGTGTGTGTGTGTGTGTAGTATGTCGGTGTGCGTGCGTCACTGCGTGTGTATATGTGTGGGTGGGCACGGGTGTGTATGTTGATGAGTCTCTGTGTATATGGTTGTGTGTGTGTATGCATGTGGGGCATGGGTGTGTAGATGTATATATATGTGTGTGTGTGTGTGTGTGTGTGTGTGTGCACGCGCAAGTCTCTGTGTGTCTGTGTCTTTGCGTTGTGTGTCGGTGTGCGTGCGTGTTGTGTGTGTGTGTGTGTCAGTGTGTGTGTATGTGTATTTTGTATGTTGGTGTGCGTGCTTCTGTGTGTGACTGTATGTGTGTGCGTGAGTGGGTGTGTTGGTGTGTCTCTGTATGTATGGCTGTATGCGTATATGTGTGTGTGTGTGAGTGTGTCGATGTGTATGTATGTATGTGTGTGTGTGTGTGCGCGCGCGTCTGTCTGTGTCTGTGTCTTTGTGTTGTGCCGGTGTGCGTGCGTCAGTGTGTGTTGTGTGTGTGTGTGTGTGTGTGTGTGTGTGTGTGTGTGTACAATCTAGCTGGCATTATGCAGATGAAGACACTTTTTGACAAAATGAGTCGGACAGGTAATTTATGAGGGAGGTCAAATGTTTTTTGAACTTCCAAGAATTACTTGAAGTCCATCCCTGTCCACAATACGAACCCTCCCCGCCTTTCTTTGGGGGGGGGGGTCATTATTTATACTTGACAACCCTGATATTTATTTTGTTATTTTAACGCTACAGAAAAAAAAAATTAATCCCAAAAAAAGCACGAGACACAATTTTTTTATTACAATTGTATTCAATTAATTCCGGTAAAATTTCAGATTTTCCAAGCGTTTCTAGCATTTATTATTGACTGGACGCGTCTACCCAGCGTCACCTGGGTAGAGTAGGGGGGGGGGATCCTTGTGTATTGATTTATTTACTTTTGAGATTTACAAATGCTTGACATTTTTAAATAGAATTTCAATGCTATTTCTATGTATATTTTGATTTTTAAATATCTTCGAATATAAATCAAATCTTCATAATTTTTGCACAAAAAGCAAGAAACGGTGATATTCAACATAAATACATATATAAGGCCGGGTTAGCTCAGTCAGTAGAGCGTTCGGCTAGAAACCACATGGTTTCTAGTTCGATTCCAGTGCTCGCCAACTCAGCGTATGAGTAGCACAGGGATCTGTGCGGTAAAGTAAGGAGCTGATGGTAGGTGTGGCGCTCCACCTCAGATGCCAAAAAAACAATCGCCTTGGTCTAGCGCTAGTGAAAAGGGGATAGACTCCCTCGCTGATTGGCTGATACCGCCGACTTTAGGCCGCCCCGACGACTTTACTTATATATATATATATATATATATATATATATATAATCCACAGACACGTGTTTCGACTTATCAAGTCTCTTCAGTGTGGCTAGACATTTTGTGAGCTACCTACATCTGGGATAGAACTCCGATCGATTCAGGATCAGTCGGACAGCTTAACCGCTCGGCTATTGTCACCCACAGAATGCGAAGGGGATTTTAACTGTTTTAATACACACATCAGTATGCATGTATGTAAAGGCCGCCATAGAGTGCTCCCTCCCTTTTATAGGAGAGCGTTGCGTTTACGCTTTATTTGGCAGTCATCAGCGAAATCCCCTCCAAAGTTCTCAACCCCAGGGGGATGGGGAGCATATATAGTCATCCACAGACACGAGTTTCGACTTATCAAGTCTCTTCTCTCTCTCTCTCTCTCTCTCTCTCTCTCTCTCTCTCTCTCTCTCTCTCTATCTATCTATCTATCTATCTATATATATATATATATATATATTATATATTATATATATATACTTTGTCGTTAGTGCTTGATTTTCGTAGTTTTATCCAGACATATATATTTATACATACACACCAACTGCTTTTTATATATGTATAGATCGATTGACTGATTGATTCATTTTAACGGCGAATCAGCTAGGGTTATTTCATGCCTTGAGGTTAGGGAATCATATTTAGATTTTTTGTGTTGTTCTTTCTTAAGACAGTTTTTTTTATAAATAAAATTTAAAAAATATTTCCAGTGCATTTCTATAGTAAAAAATAATTTTTTAATGCATTTTTATAGTAAAAATTATTTCTAATACATTTTTATAGTAAAAATCATCTCCAATAAATTTTTATGGAAAAAATCATTTATCCTATCGAATGCAACTAATTTTTAAGCAGATATATTTGACCCATAGATGAGACCCTAACAGGTACTACCACTCCATGTCAGAGTGAACCTGGGTGTAAGGGCAATCAATGGGTATTTCACACTTCCCAGAGCTACAGAACGGGAGCCTCACCACCAGATCTAGGTTAGTGTCATACCCAAGACACATAATTTATTATAGAAATTAATTACTTATAGTAGCACGATCTATTTCAAATAAAAATAAATTTCCAGTGATGTTTTGTGTGTATCAGCATTCTTCTTAATCATCTATATATTAAAACTCGTGTTCCTTAAAAGTACGACCGTTATCATCTTGCTACACCCTCTAGTTAAAAATGAGACCGCCCAAATCGGCCAAGCTGAAATGAAAAAATGTAAATCCTGATTATCAGGTGTTGATCATCCGCTGAATTCTTATTTCTTATGAGTCACCTCAGTTAAATAATGGACCATTCCGTTTTTATTATAAAGAAAGAAAAGGAAGAAAAAGGACATGCTACAGAGAAAAAATATTAGAAAGGAAGACAGAAAGAAAGAAAATATAGGGGAAAGACAGCGAGAGGAGTGAGCGAGCGGAAGCAATAACGCTAATCTGTTTCAATAGAACATAATGAAAAGATGAAAAGAAGGAAAGAAAGAAAAAAGAGGGGAAAGACCTCTCCCACTGGGGCCACCTGTTGGCCGTGGGTGGTGACCCGTAATGATTAAGTACGGAATCCTGGTGGCTGAGCATTCCATGACATGCAACACTTCACTTTGGCCTTTACTTAGGCTTGACGGGCGGTTGGAGAGGCCCCCTCCGATCAATCGGTTTGACACGTTAAGCCCTAACACCTATTTTATTGTCCTAACCATATTACCCTTATGGCAACCCCAACCCTTTTTATTATATTACTTCGAAAATAAAACAATTAACGACAAAGTAAATATATATACACATTAAATATCACCAGGGCATGGTTTTTGAGCCAAAATAATAGAGATTTGATTTATATTCGTGAAGATAATTAAAAAATAAAATTTAAATGATAACAGCATGGATTCTTTTTTTCATTTAATATTTTAGATAGTAGACATTAACATTTCTTTTCAGAGTAGCTGGATCAATGCAAGGTCTTTTTCTTATCTTTCTTTTTTTTTTACATAGGGATTTAAAAGGGGCATCCCATGTGGATTCAACTCAAGATTCAGTAATAATGGATCTGCGGGACTAACTTTAAAAAATGCCCCTCTACCCAGGCGATGCCGAGTAGCCGCTGCTAGTTGTTTATGAAAATACCTACAAATAAAATACTGACTTAACAGATTGGAATGTCACAATGATGTTTTGAAGGAAGAATGTAATTGTTTTAAAACCGGGTCATTTCAATTGATAAATGACATTTATAAAGGTAAATATATGTTTTCGATTGTAATCTTATAACAAAAAAACAAAACAAAATTAACTGAGGAGAAGTGGTATTAGTTGATTACGTCATCTATACATATATAAATGGCAGTTTCTGTGTATGTATGTATGTATGTATGTCCGGATGAAAATACGAAAATAAAACAATTAACGACAAAGTATATATATATATATATATATATATATATATATATATATATATATATATATCTTATTATAATGGAGATTGTGTGTTTTTCTGTCTGTAACCGAAACTATATTACTACTCAAGTCACAATTCTCTTAGTTATTGACATCACATTCTCCATGATTTTATTTATATTTAAACCTCAATTATTAATAAAATTGATTCACCTTTTTATTAGTGTTGTCCATATCTACCTACAAATATCATGCAATTGCATTTATATATACAAAAAATAGCGGTTTACAGTGTGAATGGGAAGGCTAATTTGCATATTGATATTAAAAATGTGATTTTATTAAATATGTGCTTAGTATTATTGATTTCTAACTGTTTGGTTTTATTTTAATGAATATAAGCAAAAATCTCTTCAATGAATCTTAAATCCATTAACAAGAAAAAATAAGTGTAATTTTATTCTTTATTTCCTAATTTAACTAAATAGTTAAATAAGTAAAATTCAGCAATGAAAGACGGGAGTGATGGAAGAGTAAGTTTCATTTCTATTTTTCTATTATACCCCCACTCTGTTACATATCTTTTTATCTGCCTTCTTATTAGACTTTCTAATTTAATACGATATTTCATTACATTAAAACTTAAATACTTGCACCCGGAGGGTGCATATATTTGCTAGTATATTTAATATACCAAACTTGTTGGTAAATCCTCGCGGTGAGAAAAAAAAACAGCAAATAGTTTGATTGTAAAAATATACTACCAAACATCAACCGGGAAGAAAAAATTTTTTGTAAAAAAGAAAAGACCAAGATAATCTTACCAACGAAAAATAATCTATTAGTACAATACTTTGGCCAAAAGAAAAAACAATTTATATGCATATATATATATATATAAGATATATATATTCATACAAAACCGCCAGGAGACTAAAGCTAATAAGTAAAAAGTGCTCAATACCTAAGTAGAGCAAATAATAAAGATAAATCTAATGAGTCAGACGAACCTACTAAAAGTTTCGTTTAATGCTCTTCTGGGCTAAGATCTTAGCCCTGAAGAGCATTAAGCGAAACTAATAGTAGGTTCGTCTGACTCATTAGATTTATATATATATATATATAAGGTAAGTAAGGGATGATTCTATTTGGGATCATCAGATGTCAATGTACAACCATACTGTCTACTCTTGTAGGTGCAAACGTATATACTAATGAGGCTAAGATTCATATTTTTAGTGTCTGGTCGTCATCTCTAAGACTAGCGCCTATTGATGAGTTAACTAAACAGCTACTGATAGATATCGATGACCTCGACCTAAAAGAAACCATTCATGACAGTTCACAAAGCTGAAGAATCATGCAGCAACGTGCTTCCTGCTACCTCAAAAAAAGTTGTACATAACACTTATTCAAAAACCTGTTGACTCTAATAAATAATTATAATGGAGATTGTGTGTTTGTCTGTCTGTAACCGAAACTATATTACTACTCAAGTCACAATACCCTTTGTTATTTACATCACATCCTCCATGATTTTATTTTTTATTTAAACCTCAATTATTAATAAAATTGTTTTACATCATTAAGACTGTTGACCATATCTACATACTAATAACATGCAATTGTATTTATATATACAACAAAATAGCGGTTTACAGTGTGAATGTGAAGGCTAATTTGCATATTGATATTAGAAATTTGATTTTAATAAATATATGATTAGTATTATTGATTTCTAATTGTTTGGTTTTATCTTATTGAATATGAGCAAAAATCTCGGGGATAAATCTTAAAAGAAATCCATTAACAAGAAGAAATGACTGTAATATTATTCTTTACTTCCTATTTTAACTAGATAGTTGAATTAGGAAAATTTATCAATGTAAGACGGGAGTAACGGAAAATGATGGAAGAGTTAGTTTCAAAGTTGTTCTATTTTTCAATCATACCCTCTCTGTTCCAAATCTTTTTATCTGCATTCTTATTCAGTTTCATTAGCCTTTCTAATTTAATATGATATTTTATATTAAAACTTAAATACTTGCACCCGGAGGGTGCATATATTTGCTAGTAATTATAATATGGTTCTATACATTTAAAGTAAGGGCTTGTATCTTAAAAATTTTATCGGATTAGAAAAAAAGAGTATGGTTTTTGGATTCAGCGTAAAAAAAAAACTGCCTTAAGATTAGCTATTATATATTCGGTCTTGAAAACATCGCTAGCCACTATAATCAACAAACTAGAAACAGTAGGTTTTTGTGTTGTTTCTTTTTTGTTTTTTGTTTTTTTTTGTTGTTGTTTTTGTTTTTTGTCTGTGTGTTTATTTTTTAGATATAAATTATTGTAACTTTTGAATTTAAAAGAAATGAATAATTTTACTGTTTTAACATGCTGGTTGGTTGGTTTGTTGGTTGGTTTGTTGGTTTGTTAGTTAGTTTTTACGGCATGTCAACCCTTGTTGGGTTATTTTATGCCGAAGAGGTTTTGTTTCATTCATTCTTGATAGGTATTCAATTTTTTTAACTCAATTTTTTCAAGATACTTTTTAAAGTCATTTTTTCTATCTAACCTGTAGGTGGGACCTTAACAGGTACTATCTCTCTGGGTCAGGGTGAACCTGGGAGTAATGGCGATAAAGTGATACTCCACATTCCCCAGAGCTCCAAAATTGGAACCTCACAATTAGATGCAGTTTAATGTTTTAACATAAGTTTATAAGATTAAATAATAATAATAATATAAGCACTGAGTATAAATGAATTAGTTTTATATCTTTCGTTATCTGTTTGGCTAATTCATCAAAAGATGCCAACCTTAGAGATGAGTAACATTCTAGCCTATGAAATTCATCCACCCAGCATCTTGGGAAGACACATTATCGATCATATGGAAATCTGATTTCTCTGATAAGACAAAGCGAGAATTCGGTCATTTTCGGATGTTGTCGTCCCGACCTCCTGCCCTAAAATACGCTGGGCGGCGCCTGCTGAACCCCCCCCCCTGACCCGTGCTAGTTATGAACTGTACAGCGACCCGTGCTAATTATGAATCGTATAGCGGTTTTTATCGACAAATTAATGCGATAAGAAAGCGATATTTTACAGCCCCCAACCCCGGTTTTTTATCGACAAGTAAATGTAAATATTTTACCCCACCCCCTTTATTTAAAAAGACGTGACATTTGTTTTGAATTAGAATGAAATAGGAATATCGGGAAAAAAAAAAGATATTTTAAGGGGGGGTATTTACATTTAATTGTCGATAAAAAAAGGGGGGCTGTAAAATATCACTTTCTTATCGCATTAATTTGTCGATAAAAATAACTGCTATACGGTTCATAACTTGCACGGATCGGGTTTTCATCAAGCGTCGCCTAGGGTATTTTAGGGCAGGAGGCCGGGACGACAGCATCAGAAAATTACCGAGAATTCTTCCTAGCAATAGCCGTATCAGTGCTAATGTATGGCTGCACCACTCGAAATTTAACGAAACGTCTAGAGAAATAGCTGATTTTGGAAACAGGACGACTGTTGGGCTGCGTCCTCTAAGAATAGAGTTGAAAGCTGGAGGCGCATGGTAGTAAATGGACACACCGACATGAGTTCAAATGCTGGACGAAGCTACAGTTCACATAGCGCTAATACCCTTGGGAAAAGTATGAATCCAACTACTCTCCCTCTAGCTATGGGCAAATAGTAGGGCAGACTAGTTTCTTTAACCTTGGTTATGCACCCAGTTTAGGAGAAGGACAACTCTAAATTCACACCTGTTAAACTCCACTTGGGGTGGTCACTACTAGAATAGGCTCCGTCCTAATTAGTGATCTACTTCACTAATTTTATTTTTTTGAAAAATGTGACATACTAACAAACTGACACACTGACATTCGCATTTATTATACAGGGTGTCCACAAAGTCTGGGTACAAGGGGATTAACACATACTTTTAAAACAAAACAATTTTATTTAATTATAATGTTAATAAATAATATTTTCAATATAATTTCCATCATTTTCAATGCATAACTTGATGCGACTTGCAAAATTCTGAAGTCTTTGGTCGCCCGGAACGGGGAGTTTATCCAAGACACTTCCCGTTTCTTTAAACTTCTTGATCAATTTCCGGACGGCAAAATAAATAGGTTGCCTATAAGGGTGTCGAATGTTGAATTCTTCCGCAATTTTACGATAAGACCATCCTTCTCGTCCACTTAAGAGTACTAACTCGATTCTTTCTTCTTTAGACAGAGTCATCATTTGATCTGGGTAGAAAAAATAACATAAATAAATTTAGAAAAGTAAAGTATTTTTTATTTAATTTAAACAAAAGGAAAATTATTATTTCGTATATCTAATTGTTTATGTTATGATTTTATTTACTGCTAAATCACCATATCTGCCTTCTCGAAAAAAAAATAACATAAATAAAGACAATAGTAAAATCTCCATGTGTCCAGATTTGTGGACACCCTGTAGATTATCCTTATATGGCAATAATTGTTTGACGTTCCCATCCCAGAATCTTTCTTGTCTATGGGATCACATGGCTGAACAATGGAAACCTTTTGAAAAGGCGTGGTTTATTCATGTTTGGCGGTAAAATAGACGAAGAGAAAATGAATTGAGAAGAGGATAATCGTAGAGCCGATCTAAAGGTGACCAAGGACAACTGGCTTGAAGCGTGAAGGCCCAACAAAGGTTCACACGTCTAAGTAGGGGACTGGGTCGGCCATATAAAGAAAATGAGGACAACGTAAACTTTCGACCGGGGTTTTGAATGAAAGCCATCCACGGGTCAATTTTTCGAAAATGATGAAAGATTGTTGACCTGTAATAAAGGAGGACAGGAATTGGGGCGTGGGATCAAGCCGTGTCTAAACGAATCAACTCGGATTAGAAAATAGATAGAATATTATGATAAATCAAATAAAAGATAAAATAAATAGTAACACAAAAAAAAAAAGAAAGAAAGAAGAAGGATGAGATGTTTGACAAGAATAAAGGAGGAATAGAAAATTTACATCCCTTTTAATAGAGAAAAGTAAGGGAATGTTTTGAAAGTAACCTGAGATTTTAACAACGTGAGAAAAGGGGGTCAAGATGAGGACGGCGATGAGATGTAGATTTATTTGAAGTGCGCCAAAGACGCCACAGCGGAAATAATCTGAATGAAAACTTCAAATCCTTTAGTGTTCACTAAGCCTAAATAAATATAGAATAGAAATACAAAAAAATCGGCTGCTAGCGACAGATTTAAAAAAAACAAAAAACGAATTAGAATTAATTAAATCTATTATTTAAGGTCAAACTTTTGTCTAAAACGATAAGTAGTAACATAATGAGCATTATTAAAAAAAAGAAAAATATTATTACATATGCAATTTATTTTTAATACATTTAAAACGATTTTTTTTTGTCAATTTCGATCGCGTTCGGCCATTATCGCTCTTTTTAAATGGTATAAATGGCTTGTTTACAAATTTAATGTAACATTCGCGATTGCAAAAAAAAAATTATCAAAAATCAGGGAATTATCCGATTTTAATGAAATTTTCAGTATTGATTTATCAATTAATGAATTTTATAATGCATCAGTTATTTTATTTCAAAACTTTAATTAAGTATTTTTGCTATGAAAAATTAATATATAAAATTCATTTAAAATAAAAAATATTCTGATGTTAAGTTTAAAATGTTATATTTTTAGATTCTAAAAATAAATATCTATTTAATGAGAACCTTATTTTACTCAAACAAAGTATAAGTTTTGAAGAAAAACTCTAGTGAAAATACTTATTTTCTTATAAGATATCCCCCTTAAAAAAAAAAAAATTCTATTTACAACTTCGGTCTTTTATCTTTTTATTTATACTGTAATTAGTATCAAACAAAGACCAACTCGCCAAGATTGTACACCCCCAAAATAAGGGGGGGCTCAAAATTAAGTGACCTGAAAAAAATGAGAAAGTTTTGAAATAAAATAGATAATGCATTATAAAGTTCATTCATTGATAAATCAACACTGAAAATTTCATTAAAATCCGATAATTCTCTGATTTTTGGTAAATTATTTTCGGGGGAGGGGGGCTAAATTCATTTTGTCAAAAACGCATTTTAGGCCAATTTTGTGTATCCCTAATATAGAACAGGGTCAATAGGGATGTCCAATCTGACGTGTAAAATTACTACCCCCCCCCCTATATTTAACACAATGAAACTTGAATAAAGGTTAATATTATCTTCAGGATTTTTGGACCATTCAAAAGAAGAAACAGTAAAGAAAATAAATAAATAAATAAAATAAAATAAAATAAAATAAATAAACTCCTGATGATTTTTTAAAAAATCAGCTTACGGAAATAATGAAAATTATGAACGAACACAATGTTTACATTTTCGTACCATTAAATCAATTGAAATTTGACGTAACCAAAAACAAGTTGTGACTACAGGCTTTTTAAAAAAATTATATGAAAAATCAATTAAGAATCAAATTTACACGAAAATTTCTCTACTTATTCACCTGTTGATGAAATTATGTTTAAAATAGTTTTTTTTTCTTCCTAAAATATATTAGGGGAAATATTTTTTACGAGGTCATTTCCTTTTATGAAATCTGAAAAAATGAAACGATAAAAAACGATTTTTAGTTTTATTTTTTTAATAAAAATAAGAGTCTGAATAATTATTAGCGATTAGCTTTATCGCCTCCTCTCCTTATCTTTCCCCTACACACACACACACTCTCTCTCTCTCTCCCCCTCTCTCTCTCTCTCTCTCTCTCCTCTCTCTCTCTCTCTCTCTCTCTCTCTCTCTCTCTCTCTCTCTCTCATAATATTTTTCTGTGTAGCATGTCCTTTTTCTTCCCCTTTCTTTTTTTATAATCAAAACGGAATGGTCCATTATTTAGCTGAGGTGACGACGCTCATTAGAAATAAGAATTCGGCAGGTAATCAACACCAGAAACTCAGGATTTACATTTTTCCATTTAATCTTGGACGATTTGGACGGTCTCATTTTTAACCATAGAATGTTGCAAGATGATAACGGTCGAAAGATTAAGGAACAAGTCTATTGATATATAGATTGTTCTCAGTCGGTAGAGCTTCCGCCTAGGAACCACAAAGTTCCGGGTTCGATACCGGCACTCGCCAACAGAGGGTATGAGTAGCATAGGGATCTGTGCGGTAAACTAAGGAGCTTATGGTAGGTGTGGTGCTCCATCTCAGACGCAAAAGCAATCTCCTTGTGCTAGTGAAAAGGGGATAGACTCCCTCGTTGTCTGGCTGATACAGACTTTAGACCACCCCGATGATTTTACTTTTTTATTGGGCCCTAATTCATCAATTAAAATCTGACGTTAGTATGAATGTATAGAAAAAAGGGGATACAAAGGTTTCAGCCATCCGCAAAGGGATGGAGGCACTATAAAGAGGTTAAGGAGGAACTACTGTATTTTTTTCCTACTCTATATAGGCTATCTACATTCCATTCGCAGTATGGCACTTTCTATTGTTTAGAAAATAAAGGACACTTTCCTCTCACTCGAACTCAAAGTATCAAGGTCATTAGATTTCTCCTTGACAGAATCATATTCTTCTTCTTCTTCTTCTTCTTCTTCTTCTTCTTCTTCTTCTTCTTCTTCTTCTTTCATCCACCCCCTTCTTCTTCTTCTTCTTCTTCTTCTTCTTCTTCTTCTTCTTCTTCTTCTTTCATCATTCTTCTTCTTCTTCTTCTTCTTCTTCTTCTTTCATCCATCCCCTTCTTTTCTTCTTCTTCTTCTTTCATCCATCCCCTTCTTCTTTTTCTTCTTCTTTTTATTTCATCCATCTCCTGCTTCATCTTCTTCTTCTTCTCCTCCTTCTTCTTCTTCTACTCCTTGGTCTTCTTCTTCTTCTTCTTCTTCTTCTTCTTCTTCTTCTTCTTCTTCTTCTTTCATCCACCCCATTCTTCTTCTTCTTCTCCTTCTTCTTCTTCTTCTTCTTCTTTCTTTTATCCATCTTCTTCTTCTTCTTCTTCTTCTTCTTCTTCTTCTTCTTCTCTTCTTCTTCTTCTTTCATCCATTCTTCTTCTTCTTCTTCTTCTTCTTCTTCTTCTTCTTCTTCTTCATCCTTCTTCTTCTTCTTCTTCTTCTTCTTCTTTCTTCTTCTTCTTTCATCCATCCCTTCTTCTTCTCTTCTTCTCTTCTTCTTCATCCATCCCCTTCTTCTTCTTCTTCTTGGGGGCTCATGGCGTAGTGGCTAATATGCTGGGCTGTGACATCGTAGGAAGCGAGTTTAAACTGCAGCGTTTCATGCATTGTTCATTTCTGTCTTGGTAAATACAGCTTCAGTCTTGATACTTTTTGAACATATCTCGTATTTTGAAGAAAATGAACGTTTCATTCATTGTTCATTTCTGTCTTGGTGAAATTTTACATCAAGTTTTGTGTGAAGATTGTAAAAGTGATCATCATCATCATCAAATCGTGCTGACAGCACTGATTCCCTTGACACTTTTGTGCCATCCGTCCCTATCGGTCATCAATCCTAACAAATCCTCAACACAACATCTAATGTCCGCACCGAGCTGATAAATGTAAGTTTTCGCTGTTCGACCATCACTGCAGTGTCCATGTGTAGATGTCTACAGAAAAACGTCACTTATGATTTCGTCCTTGCTCTTCCAGCAGCGCCCAGTATGTCTTGTTCGTCTTATTTGGATGGTTTGTGTGATAGGAGGTAGGTGGCCGTGCAGCTGCTATTTTGTGGGATGCTGCTTCCAGCACGTAGCATCCTTGTTAAGTTCCTATCTAACCTTTTCCCTACAGACCAAGTGGTGCAGCCGTACAGTAACACTGATACGGCTACTGCTTAGAAGAATTCTCGCTTTATCTTATAACAAAGATCAGATTTCCATTAATCGATAATCTATCTATAGCATTCCAATGCGAAAGCAGCTGTACGGCCACTTACCTCCCATCGCATAAATAAGCACAGTAAGTCAAACAAGACATGGTGGATTCTGCTATTCTACAAGGGTGACTTTGGCATTAAATAAGCCACGAAGTTTGATGTGCCATTAAACAAAGAAAACAAACAAATCAAAAATGAGTAGAAAATGATTTTTGGATCAGGTCACCAATGGGCACCCCAGCCTAGATCAGTTTTGAAAAGAACTGAATTTTTCTTTTCACCGGTTGTTTTTTTTTTCTTTGTGTTTTTGGGTTTTTTTTTTTTTTTTTTTTGTCGTTGTTTTAATCAAAAACTATTTTAGTATAAAAACGTGTCTTTTGTTTATTTTAAATCCTCATATATGTTGATTTTGTTTACTATCAACCGGTGAAAAGCAAAATTCAGTTCCTTTCAAAACTGATTTCGGCTGGGGTGCCTATTGGTGACCTAATCCGAAATTTTCGTATAGTTATGTACTAAGCTTAGCTTAGGCTTGGCTTTTGAGCCAAAATAATAGAGATTTGATTTATATTCGTGAAGATAATTAAAAAAATAAAATTTAAATGAGAACAGCATGGATTTTTTTTCATTTATTATTTTAGATAGTAGACATTAACATTTCTTTTCAGAGTAGCTGGATCAATGCAAGGTCTATTTTTTTTTACATAGGGATTTAAATGGGGCATCCCACGATGATTCAACTCACGATTCAGTAATAATGGATCTGCGAAATTAACTTTTAAAATATCTCCCTCTACCCAGGCGACGCCGGATAGCCGGTGCTAGTACCCTATAAGTCCATCTCTACCCCTCACCACCACTCTAGGTTCAAGCCGTGTTACTAGTTCAACGTTTCTCAATAACCAAAAAAGGTACTTCCTGTATTTTTAAATGAACAAAGTCTTTCCCACACTTTGACGTCTTTCGCCAAACTAAGAAATTCTATTCCTTCGTTGCGACCGAATTCCTCAATATTCTAACTACTCCGACTTTCGCATAGACGAAAATTCTTTGGGCACTCCATGTGGTGTAATTGTTAGCATGCTAAATTTGCAGACCATTGTCAGTGGGTTCGATTCTCACTGAGCGCCCCATACTTCTTGCCTTGTGTCACATGTTGGCCGTGGGTGGCGACCCGTGATGCTTACGGATAGGACCCAGGTGGATGAGCAGTTCATGAATTGCAATACTCAACTTTGGCCCTATCTTGGGCTAGACGGGCGGTCGGAGAGAACCCCCTCCGATTAATCGGTTGGCCACGTCAAGCCCTAGCACCTATATGATTGCCCCACTCCTATTGCTCTTATGGCAAGCCCCAACCCCTTTTTATCATATGGGTGGTAGAAAGCGGTGACTGGGGGTCTACATGTCCTGGGAATGACGTTAAACTCTATCTGATGGTGAGGTTACAGTTCTGGAGGTTTGGGGAATGTGGAGTACCCCTTCATCACCATTGCTCCCTGGTCCACTCTGACCCGGAGTGGTAGTACCTGTTAGGGTCCCATCTATGGGTTAAATAGAAAAACATGAGTTTATAAACAAAATTGTATTATGCATTAAGAATGAATTTATTTCACAACTTTGTCGGCATTAAATGACCCACCGAGGTTGATATGTCGTAAAACAAAACAAACCAAACCAAACATTGTGGCTAATTATTGAAACTTGTATTCAATTATGTTCCCATGATACTGGAATAGACGAAGACTTCACCCTAAGAAGTTTCTCAGGGAGCGGTTTCAAAAATAGCTCATGTTTCGTTGACATTCAGCTTAAGGGGTGCCTCAGGCACCGTGCAATGAAACTAGTCCTTACTCTTTGAATAAGAAGGTAGGTGCTGCCTGATGGGGAGGGGAGGGCCCTCTGGAACTGAATTTTTCTCAACCTTTTACGTCAGTCTCGGTCGGAAGTGGTTTGAATAGTAGCTCAGGGATCAAGCCAACGTCACAATCTAATTGGCGAAAAACTTGAAAGAATTTCAAATATAACATCCTGGACGTGTTTTTTTTTTTTTTTTTTTTTTTGTAAGGGGTGCTTTTTCTTCTTATAATCTTTACTTCTAAAGTTGCGGGGGGGGCAGAACTCTGTACCACGAGTAATATTTCTCTGAATTTTTTTGAATGCGGCTTGACAATTTTGATTATTTGGATTATTCGGACTATTGTTCTCATCTTTATTGTTATATACACAACGTCCAACGCAACGGATATAAGAGTTGAGTTAATACAGTTCTAAGTTACAATCATCGCTAGGTCGCAGGTTCAAGGGTGATAATAACGTAGAAGACTTAACATAGCGTAACACTTGTACCCAGTCATGGTTAACAAAATGAGAACAGTCTAACCCCGTGGATTGAATAAAGGGTTAGTTTCGAAGTTCCGTGAAGGCTCCCGATTACGACATGAAGGCTCCTGAATCCGACAAGAAGCTTCACGAGTTCGAAGAGAAGGTTCCCGAGTTCGAGAATTTTCGCGAGTTAGAAAGAAACATCTAATGAAGGCCGGAGAGCACATAGGCCGAAACGTTGTGTATATAACAATAAAGATTAGTCTGAATAATCCGAATAATACACATTGTATCACGGGTATCCAACACTATCGTTTTAATCGTAGTATGCAATTCATACAGTTGTAAATCATTTCCAGAGATTTTCTGCTAAATATCTTATCTCTATTAATAATGGAGATTCGGTCTCTATTTGTCTGTAACCGAAACTACGTCACTGTTACGTGAACAATTACTAAATAAATACAATACATAGAAAAAAGAACAATTAATATTGATAAAATAGATAAAAGGTGTTCCTTATAATTCAACGAGATTGCTTTCCATTAATAATAAATAAACTATTTTTTTTAAATAGATAAACTATATAAACTATGAACTTAATTATAAAAATTGTATTACTTTAAATGGAAAAAATTATTTGCGAAATTTGTAATCAATTTCAAAAATTTTTTTTTACTTTCACCCTTTTTTTTTCAGTAACACGAAGTCAACTAAAAGTTTACAAATAAATGAATACTTACGATTTTGTGTAAAATTTATGTGTAAAATATTCAAAATAATTATTTAATTAATAACTAATAGATGCATTCAACATTTTATTTGAGGGGACAACTAAGTTTCATTTCAAATTGTTAATTGTTGTTTGTTTTTTTTACTTCGTTGATAAATTTGATGATTTTACTTAATTATGATAAAAACCCTCTGACATTGAATTTTTAATCCCCCTCGCCCCAACCAATATCCTCCAAAAATGAATTTTTACACCGCCCGGATGGTGTTTTATATTTTTGCTAGTAATATTTGATTATATTAACACTTAAATATATGGGGTAGCAAGAGGTTGTGTGTTTTAAGGTTTAAAAGTTGGCTTGTTCTGGCTGCGTGTTCTTAGGGTTTTCGCTTTTAACCCCATCACTTTTGGTGGCCGCGCTGAAAAGGAAGGAATTCAAAGAACGAAAAGAAAGAGACAAAGACAGAAGGTGGTTTTATGACTTAGGCTTTATTCGCCGGTCATAGCCGCCTGTGGCAAGGGAATATCTCCTTGGCCACTAGTGCGACTAGACACAGTTAAGGCCTAAACTAGAATGACCGAGAGATTATCTTGAGGGTCGGAGGGGGTCCTTTCTCGTACATATGTGGGGGGGTTCTTCCGGTGGAGGCTTATGGGAGTTTTTTTTTTTTTTTTTTTTTTTCTAATTTTTTTTTTAATCCCGACAAATACTTGTGCGCATTTTTTTAGTCGATATAAAAACGGAAGGTGAACTTTTTGAACATCATGTTTAATCTTGAGAATGAGATGTGTGTGGCCTTACAGAAAGCGGAGTATAACCGAATTTATATTAACAAGTGCTTCTAACCGCTCACCTGCTATTTTTACATAAATTCTGTAATCAGTATGTGGTAGAATGTCTGTTAACTCGAGCAACAACAACATCTTTGATCAGGTTATAAATAGAGTACGAATCATTAAGATATAGAGGTTACCTGCCCAGCCATTTTTGTTTTTGTTTAATGACATACCATCCTTTGTGGGTTATTCAATGCCAAAGCCATCCTAGTAGAATAATAATAATGTTACTACTTAACCTATAGCTGGGGATGTGAACAGACTAAGAGATAGATAGATAGATAGATAGATAGATAGATAGATAGATAGATCTGATTTGGTTTGGTTTCTGTGTAACAGTATATCAACCTTTGTGGGTTATTCAATTCCAAAGCCATCCTTGTATAAGAACAGTCGGGGTACTATTTAAGCAGTGACGTAGTTTCGGTTACAGACAGAGAGACAACGAATTTCCATTATTAATAGATATTGAATTAGAAAGAACAATGAAATTAAATACGAACACTGAAAAGATTACACTTATTTTTACTTTATTCTAATTGATTTAAACATATACAGGGTGTCCGGGATAAATTTGACATACTTATATTTGGTTATTTTTCTCCGTAGGTTGGAGGTATTGACGCACACTACGCATCATTTAAAAGCTTGGACCCTTCTTCATTCATATACGTGATAACAGATAGAATGGATGACTGCAACCCACCTGAATCATGGAAGAGAGTAACTTATATCATGATGATCTGCGCCAGCCATCAAAATAAGGAGATTATGGTTGCTGCCCAATGTCAAAAGTTTAAATGGTTGTCGGCGAATTTTTACGACTACACCAGTCCCAATGTTTGGCTTCCG
Organism: Doryteuthis pealeii; assembly: GCA_023376005.1. Taxonomy (NCBI): domain Eukaryota; kingdom Metazoa; phylum Mollusca; class Cephalopoda; order Myopsida; family Loliginidae; genus Doryteuthis; species Doryteuthis pealeii. The sequence continues at coordinate 23,656,096 of CM042139.1, read as the reverse complement.
AACTCCCAAGATCTTAACCCCATGGATTATTGTGTATGTGGCACTGTTGAGAAAGACACCAATCGCCGTGCCAGTACTACAAAAGCCCAGTTAATCGACATAATTAATTAGCTTTTGAGACCCTTCCCAGGGAAACTGTAACATCAGCTTATTCCAGGTTCCGGAGCAAGATTGAGACTGTGATCGACACTAATGGCAGTTATTTTGAGTGAAACCTGTTGACAGTAGTGTAATTTCTGTGCCTGTTGAATTTCTTAACACTCCATTAAATTTTGTAGTTACCAAGCACTTTTTCTTTTTCCTTATGAAACTGTCAAATTTATCCTGAACACTCTGTAATTATACATAGGATTGTTTTAATAGGTTTGAGAATAAAACAATAATATTAGAAATCAATAACACCAAGTAATTATTTATTAAACACGGTTTTGCTAAAACGGCTATGCAAATTAATTATTCACACCATATACTATGTAAACGTTTATTTCTCAATGATATGTAACACTCATCGTTGGATTTCAAACACATTAATAATATGGGCTGTTTTGAGGCAAATCTATCTCACCTAGACCTTATTGGAGACATTGTTGATAAATAAGATGCTAATTAAGATTTAATAAAGATTATTTAATAACCATTGAGATTATAACGTAAATAACTAATGGAATTGTGACGGTGGTAGTAACATAGTTTCGGTTACAGACAGATGGGGGGAGAGAGAGAGAGAGAGAGAGAGAGACGAAATTTTCTCTTTCACCATGGTATATTGCCACAAGCATCATCGAGAAAAACCTGAAAACCTTGGAATCAAAACAGTTATAAACTCTTTAAGAATAATTAAGAACATGAGAATGAAAAAAAAAACAACTATACTCATATAAAATCTGGTTATTTCCTAGTTGAGTAACATGATATTACAGATAAAACAGAACCCAAATTATTTATTTATTTTCCCATTAAACTAACCCTAAACCCCACCCTAAACCCTAACCCTCCTAATTAAGTAACATGATATTACAGGTTGACCCAGAAAAAACAGAATCCACAAATTTTGTAATAAAACTGTTAATTTGAACTAGGGAGGGTTAGGTTTAGGGTTAGGGTTAGGTTATGGTTGGGGTTTAAGGTTAGTTTAATGGGAAAATAAATAAATAATTTGGGTTCTGTTTTTTCTGGGTCACCCTGTAATATCATGTTACTCAACTAGGAAATAACCTAAAATCTGATACAGCCGTATACTCTATTAAATGTTTGTGTGGATGAAACTTCAAGATCAATAGAAAAGCGAATCAATGAGCATAAAGGAGACATCAAAGTATAAAATAAAAACGCTTTAACCAAGCATATTTTGTAAACAAGTCACGATTCTAATTTTTTAAATTCTAAAATGTTAATATACACAGCCAAAAAAATAAAAAAGATTTAGAAAAATGTGGAATCTAGCTTTATTTCTAACTATGATACTATTAAACAAAAACCCGTTTTTTTTTTGTTTGTTTTTTTTTTTGTTGTTGTTTTTTTTTGTCAACTTATCTGCTTATTTAGTCAAATTAGTGTTAAAAAAACTTAAAAGAATGTGGAATCTAGCTTTATTTCTAACTATGATACTATTTAACAAAAAAAACCGTTTTTTTTTTTGTTTTGTTTTGTTTGTTTTTTTTGTCGACTTATCTGCTTATTTAGTCAAATTAGTGTTTAAAAAAAACTAAGAAGAATGTGGAATCTAGCTTTATTTCTAACTATGACACCCGGGGTTTTTTTGTTTTTTGTTTTTGTTTTCAACTTATCCCCTTATTTAGTCAAATTAGTGTTAAAAAGTTACAAGATACTTTATGTAGATTAGTTAGTTTTCATTATTTTTATTTATATTCCTTTTATTGTGATAGCATGTCCTTTTTCTTCCCTCTCTTTCTTTATAATAAAAACGGAATGGTTCATTATTTAGCTGAAGTGACGGCACTCATAAGAAATAAGAATTCGGCGGATAAGTAACTCCTGATAATCAGGATTTACATTTTTTTTTGCATTTCATTTTGGATGATTTGGACGGTCTCATTTTTAACCAGACGGTCTCACAATTAAGGAACACGAGTATTAATATAGATTATTAATATATTAAGAAGTTCGGGTTAGCTCAGTCGGTAGAGCGTTCGGCTAGAAACCACAAGGTTCCAAGTTCGATACCGGCCCTCGCCAACTCAGCGTATGAGTAGCACAGGGATCTGTGCGGTAAAGTAAGGAGCTGATGGTAAATGTGGCGCTCCAACTCGGACGCACAAACAATCTCCTTGGTCTAGCGCTAGTGAAAAGGAGATAGACTCGTTGTCTGGCTGATTGGCTGATACCGACTTTAGGCCACCCCGACGACTTTTTTTTACTAATATATTCCTACTGTAACGATTTAGTCCTTATCTATTTTTCCATTTTTAGCGCCTAATTCAAAATAGCCCGGTGGGGGGGATTCCTTTGCTGGGGCCTTCGTTCTAATACAAATACGCTCGCCTGACAGGGGGGGGGGTCGATAGGGTGATTTTCGTCTTTGACCGACCTTTTCTATAGCCGCACCCAACCATGATCCGTTCTTTTGCTTTCTAACCCTGACCCTGCTGCTTTTTTCTTAAACGCCCACTCGAAAAGGCCGCATTCTTAGCGTGCCAGCAGACGTCCTACATATCAGACATGGATTACATCGTTGATGCACCCAAACCTCTTCCTTCTCCTACTCCCCCTTTAGTGACTCATTCTAGTTTCGCCTCCCCCTTTCTTATAATTTCCTTCTCAGTTTCCCCGCTCTCTTTCTCTACTCCCCCTCCGTCTGTCTTTATCTCTCTATCTCCTTTTACCCTTGACGTTCCCGATCTGCAGTCGAGCTCACTTCCGTTCGTTACAATACAATCCTTTTACAGGGATTTTTAGGGTGTGTTAGTGATTTCTTTCTTTCTTTCTTTCTTTCTTATCTTTTTCTTTCTTTCTTTTTTCTTTTTTTCTTCTTTTCTTACTTTCATTTTCTTTCTTTCTATTTTTACAGGGATTTTTAGGGTGTGTCAGTGATTTCTTTCTTTCTTTTCTTTTTCTTTCTTTCTTTTTTCTCTCTTTCTTTTTATTTATCTGTTTATTTATTTATTTATTTATTTATTTATTTGCTAGAAATATCGGTCGCCTCCCACTTTCCTTATACTTCCTTTGGTTGGCAACGAATGTCACCCCCTACTTTTCTTACTTCACCCCCCACCCCAACATCCTCCAACCTCTGCGTAAAAATCCAACCCTACAACTGACGCACATGCATCAAGTCACGATTTCTTTGTCCGCTGGTTGAAATTTTATGGCTTTACTAAATTTGAAATAAAAATGTCCGAGACGTATAAAAAAAAAAGGCGCCAAAAACGCACCGAGAAATTATTCGAAATCTGATGGAAAATTTGAGGGTTTTGAGTTTTTTAAAAAGTTTTTTTTTTATAGGGGCTGGTTTAGCTCAGTTGGTAGAGTACCCGCCTAGGTAATCGCAAGGTTCCTGGTTCGATACTGCCAACCACTCCCCGCCAACTTAGCGCATGAGTAGCACAAATTGGATAATCTGATATGTGCGGTAAAGTAGGGAACTGATAGTAGGTGTAGAGCTCCACCTAAGCGAAAGCAATTTCCCAGGTCTTGCTGTCCGGCTGATACCGACAATAGACCATTCCGGCAACTTTTTTTTTATCAATTTTTGGCTAAACTTGCAAATCGGTCGGAAAATTAAAACATATTACAGGGTGGCAACGGAAAAAACAGAACCCAAATTATTTAGTTATTTTCCCATTTAAACTAACCCTAAACCCCAACCCTAACACCAACCCTAACCCTAAACCCCCCTAGTTAAAATTAAAAGTTTTATTACAAAATTTGCGGGTTCTGTTTTTTCTGGGTCACCCTAATTTTCCGACCGATTTGCAAGTATAGCCCAATTTTTTATGTTTTTTTTTTTTTTCATTCTATTGTTGAGTACTGGGCACATCGCATGGTGTGATAGTTTGCATGCTAGATTAGCAGACCATTGTTAATGAGTTTGATTCACACCGGGTGTCATATACTGCAAACCTTGGTGGAGGCACGTGGTGTAATGGTTACTGTCGTAGGAAATAGACACGGCGAGACGAGTTCAAATCCTAGACGAGGCTGTTTGCATTTCACATAGCACTAATACCCTTGGGAAAGGTATGAACCCAAAAATTCTCCCTCCAGCTATTGTAAGTAAAATAAAGTCGTCGGGGTGGCCTAAAGTCGGTATCAGCTAGACATCGAGGGAGTACATCCCCTTTTCACTAGAACTAGACCAAGGAAATTGTTGTGGTATCTGAGGTGGAGAACCACACCTACCATCAGCTCATCACTTTACCGCACAGATTCCTGTGCTACTTATATGCTGAGTTGGCGAGGGCCAGTATCGAACTCGGAACCTAGTGGTTCCTAGTCAGACACTCTACTGACTGAGCTAAACCGGCCCTACTGTCTTTAATCTTGGTTAGGTAACCTGTCTAGGAGAAGGAAAACTCTGAAATTCAAACCTGCTAAACTCCGCTTAAATAATTGACCTTATGTCATATGCTACTCCTGCGAAGGGGCTGGTATATATATATATATATATTAGGTAGTTCCAAAAATTCGTCTGCTATTCATTTTAAAAACGAATTAAAATTAATTAAATCTATTATTTAAGGTCAAACTTTTGTCTAAATCGATAAGTAGTAACATAATGACCATCATTAAAAAAAGAAAAATATTATTACATATGCAATTTATTTTTAATACATTTAAAACGATGTTTTTGTCAATTTCGATCCATACGGCAATTTTGGCTCTTTTTAAATGGTATAAATGGCTTGTTTACAATTTTAATGTAACATTCGCGATTGCAAAGAAAGTTACCAAAAATCAGGGAATTATCCGATTTTAATGAAATTTACAGTATTGATTTATCAATTAATGAATTTTATAATGCATCAGTTATTTTATTTCAAAACTTTAATTAAATATTTTTGCTATGAAAAATTAATATATAAAATTCATTTGAAATAAAAAATATTCCGATGTTAAGTTTAAAATGTTATAGTTTTAGATTCTAGAAATAAATATCTATTTAATGCAAACCATATTTTACTCAAACAAAGTATACGTTTTGAAGAAAAACTCTATTGAAAATGTAGCCCCCCCCCCCTTTTTTTAAGCAGAAAAAATATCGATGCATAATTTTTTTCTTTTATAAGATAATAGCCAATTAAATAATTATCGAAATGAGTAAAAAAGAAATCTCCAAAAATTAATTATTTAAATATTTTTTACATTTTATTTTCCGATTTTCGGTACTTATTTTCTTATAAAATATTCCACTTAAATTTTTTTTTTCTATTTACAGCTTCGGTCTTTTATCTTTTTATTTATACTGTGATTAGTATCAAATAAGGACTAACTCGCCAAGATTTTACACCCCTAAAGTAAGGGGGGGGGGTAAAATTAAGTGACCTGAAAAAAATGAGAAGGTCTTGAAATAAAATAAATAATGCATTATAAAGATCATTCATTGATAAATAAACACTGAAAATTTCATTAAAATCCGATAATTTCCTGATTTTTGGTAAATTATTTTCTGTAGGGGGGGCTAAAGTCATTTTGTCAAAAACGCATTTTAGGCCCATTTTGGGACTACCTAATATATATGCTACAATCTTTATGCCACAATTGAGCTAAGTTCTATAAATAACTATTGATGCTTTTTATTGCGGCGTTTTAGATTGGTTTGGTTTCTTTGTTTAATGGCACATCAAATTGCATGTGTTATTTAATGCCAAAGCCATCCTTGTAGAAGAACAGTAGTGGTACTATCTAATCCAATGAGGGGTTCATACCTTTCCCAAGGGGGATTAGTTCAAAAGTGAACGCAATAGCACGACTGGGGTTTGAACTCGCTGACTAAGATTTGCGGAGTCCATTAGATTTAACCACTACAATCTACATCATGAGGACTCCCCACCTCCTGTTTTTGATTGAATAACTGGAGGGAGAATAGTTGGATTCATACCTTTCCCAATGGTATTGGTGCTGAAATACAAAGACATTAGACTTTATTGATCGAAAGATATTCCGTTTTTATTGTAAAAAAAGAAAGGGAAGAAAAAGGACGTACTATACAGAAAAAATATAACAAGAAAGAAAGAAGAAAAAAAGAAAGAAAGAAAGAAAGAGAGTCGGGGAAAGATAAGCGATAACGCTAACCCGTTTCAGTCGAACATAATAAAAAGAAGGAAAGAAAGAAAAAAAGAGTGAGGAGAGAGTTAGATTAAGAGACCGGTTTAGCTCAGTCGGTAGGCTGGGAACCTCAAGGTTCTTGGTTCGATACCGGCCCTCGCCAACTCAGCGTATGAGTAGCACTGAAATCTGTGCGGTAAAGTGAGGAGGTGATGGTAAGTGTGGCGTTCCGTCTCAGATGCCAAAACAATCTCCTTTGTCTAGCGCTAGTGAAAAGGGGATAGACTCCCTCGCTGTCTGGCTGATACCGACATTCGGCTACCCCGACGACTTTACTTATTATGCATTTTACATATTGCAGTAATTGCAGTAGCTTTTAAGTAAACATATCAAATGTAATAATTAAATTATCATACTGTGGTATATCCACAGGTCCTGCCAGTAAAACTAATTGCAAATTAACCCTTATGACATTGAGCTCCCCCACCCAACCCTGGCTAACAATTTTTAAACCTGTTATGTAATAATAGATTATAACATAGGCAACTACACTGTTGAAATGAAATTCCGGTCGGGTATGTGTACTTATAAGCGGTAGCGGTTGTCCTCCTGTGCTGGAATGGTTAGCAAGGTAGTCTCGCAGATCCGATACTACTGCAGGAAATAAGTAAGTAAAGTAAAGTAGGCGGAGTGGCCTATTGTCAGTATCAGTCGGATAGCGAGGGAGTCTAACCCCTTTTTGCTAGCGCTAGACCAGGGACATTTTTTGCTGAGGTGGAGCGCCATACCTAACGTCAGCGCTGCATGCTCCATATTTTCCACCTTGTGGTGTCCTGGCTATGACGTTAAACTGCATCTAATGGCGAAGTTCCGATTTTAGAGTTCTGGGGGTGTGGAGTATCTTTCATCGCTATTACTCCCAGGTCCACTCTGACCCGGCGTTGTAGTACCTGCTAGGGTTCCATATATGGCTTAAATAGAAAAAATGTTTTGGGTTTTTTTTTATTGAGTTTTAAAAACAATTTGAATACCAATCAAGAATGAATAGAACAAAACGTCTTCGGCATGAAATAACCGAACAAGGGTTGACATAGCTTTATAACTATTACTCCAGGACGGCACGCCCGGGAGAAAATTAAGGTATATATATTTACCAACCCCTCCGCACCAGTAGGATGCGATACAAGGTTGATTTATTAAGCGGTGCTTAACAGGTTCGAATTCAGAGTTTTCCTTCTCCTATACTGGTTGCCTAACCAAGGTTAAAGAGCGCAGTCTGTCCTATTATTTACCCATAACTGGAGGGAGAATGGTTGGATTCATATCTTTTCCAAGTGGTCGTATAGCTGCTTTCTTGTAGGATATTGTTTCGGCTAAACTTGCAAATTGGTCGGAAAATTAAAACGGAAAATTTTTGGTCCCCCATGACAGTTTGACTACAGTCTATGAATGAACTTTTTGCAAATTGGGTTTAGGGGTTTGGGGATTAAGGTTGTTTTTAATTACGTATTGCTTTAAAAAAACGAAATTACTATACATTTAATTAACCATTGAAATTAATTATTGAATCCAACGGTAGACACATTCGTCTCAGTTGTTTGTGTTAGTATTGCAATGTATAATTTCAATTAGATTTGGTTTAAAAAAAAAATTTCAACATTAAATGTATAGTAACCTGGGTGTTTTTTTTTTTTAAGCAATACGTAATTAAAAACAACCTTAATCCCCAAATCCTTAAACCATAACCAATTCGCAAAAAGTTCATTGATAGACTGTAGTTAAACTGTCATGGGGGACCACCAAAAAAACTTTCCGATTTAATTTTCCGATCAATTTGCAAGCTTAGCCGTTGTTTCAATGATTTGTTTAAGATCGCACGCAGCATTCTTGCACAGATCCCATCTAGGTTATTTTCTAAGCGCCTCGTTAGGGTTCAAGTGGTGCAGTCTTAAAGTAGCACTGCTACGGTCTGAATGAATTGTCACTTTAACTTGTCAATGAGATCGGATTTCTGATAATCTGTTTATGGCAGACCATGTCAAGCTAAAAATCTTAATACCAATGTCATAAATTGACATTAAGGCGTGATAAAACAAGTTTAATCTTTCAGTTAGTTCCGACAAAAAAAATATGGGTGGGGGATCCGGCCCCCCCCCCACACACACACACACAATATTATCCACCCCCACCTCATAGCGCCATACCCGCCCAGTTGTAATTATTGCCAACGATGCGGTGTCCATAATGAATTGTAATTACTGGGCAGGGTTTTTACTGGGTGATCACAGTTCTTATAGAGACGATGGGCCTTTCTAGTTAATCCCCCCCTGTGGGGATATGTCCTTAGATATTCCCCCCCCCTTTTTTTCATCTGAAACCATTGGACCATGAACCCGAACAAAGGTCGCACCTTGGACAAGTCCCTCTTGAGTTGTCACAAGATTTGGAAATCTGCCTCGCACGTGAACTCAGGTCAAAACAGGAAATATATTAAATTTAATGGGTCATTTTATTTACAACAATAAAACTGTCTGGGGGCATTTTTATGTATGCTTAAGTGTGTGTGCGTGTGTGTGTGTGTGTGTGTGTGTGTGTGTGTGTGTGTGTGTGTCGGTCCGTCTGTCTGTGCTTGTGTGTCTATCATTATGTGTGTGTGTATGTGTGTGTCCCTGTGTGTGTGTGTGTGTGTGTGTGTGTGTGTGTGTGTGTGTGTGTATGTCTGTGTTTATGTGTCTGTATTGATGTGTGTGTATGCATGTATGTCTGTGACTCTCTGTGTATGTGTGTGCGCGTGTATGTGTATGTCAGTGAGTGTGTGTATCTATACTTTTGTCTGTCTGTGTCTATGTGTGTGTATGTATGTGTGCGTATTTGTGTGTGTGTGTGTGTGTGTGTGTCGGTCTGTATCTGTGCTTGTGTCTCTTCATATATGTGTGTATGTGTGTGTCTGTGTGTGTGTGTATATGTCTGTGTTTATGTGTCTGTCTTGATGTGTGTGTGTGCATGTGTGTGTATGCATGTATGTCTGTGACTCTCTGTGTATGTGTGTGCGCGTGTGTGTATGTGTATGTCTGTGTGTGTGTGTGTATGTGTATGTGTGTGTGTGCTGTCTGTGTGTTTGATGTGTGTGTGTATGTGTGTGTGTGTGTGTGCATGTGTGTGTGCATGTGTGTGTATGTGTGATCTGTGTATGTGTGTGCGCGTGTGTGTATGTGTATGTCAGTGAGTGTGTGTGTCTATATTTCTGTCTGTCTATGTGTATGTGTATGTGTATGTGTGAGTATATGTGCGTATGTCTCTGTGTGTGTGTGTGTGTGTGTGTGGTGTGTGTGTGTGCATGTGTATGTGTATGTTCTTCAGACGATTTGAATATATGCTTAATTATATGTGTGTATGTGTATGTATGTGTGTATGTCTGTGTGTATGCGTGTGTGCGCGCGTATGCGTATATATATCTGTGTTTGTGCGCGCGGTTGTGCGTCCTTCAGACGATTCTTTCTCTTCTCTTTACTTTAAGTAAATAGTAATAGAAAGGTTTTTACTGATGGTATTTACTCGACTTGGAGTGTCAGATTTTGCCGGAAGTTGTACAGTTCATTCATTCATCCCCCCCCCCTTTTTTTTCGCTAGTGGAATTCTTTTTGTGCGTGCCAGTGTCTTGAGTGGCGTCGGTGTGGCCCTTTAAAGTAGGGTCCTCATTGACCTTGTAGAGCCTAAAAAAGGGGTTTCATTTTCTATTCCTCACCACCCAAAATATTTTCAGGACTGATGAAAAAAGACCCAAAATAATATGCCTTCCATCGCGGTGTAATGGTTAGCAAGCTAGTTTCGCTGATTTATTACTACTTAATAGCGAGTTCGTTCCTCGCTGGATGCTCCATAAAAAAATCCCCAGGTTAAAAAGACCTTGTGTTAATCCGGCCTGGTGGGAGATCAGGAAAATATATATTGCTTCATTTTTTCTTCTGGTATTAATACTTGTATTCTAATACACGTGTTCCTTAATTTAAGGACTAGGTGCAATCATTTGGCTTCAAAATTTAGTTCCATGAATTAATGATTTCATGAACAGAAATCAAGGGTCGACCTTTACACGAGTAATAATTTTTTCAGGTTGAAATTCAAACATAATGGGAAGGACTAGGAGCAATCATTGGCTTCAAAATTTAGTTCTATGAATTAATGATTTCATGAACAGAAATCAAGGGTCGACCTTTACACGAGTAATAATTTTGTCAGGTTGAAATTCAAACATAATGGGAAGGACTAGGAGCAATCATTGGCTTCAAAATTTAGTTCTATGAATTAATGGTTTCATGAACAGAAATCAAGAGTCGACCTTTACACGAGTAATGATTTTGTCAGGTTGAAATTCAAACATAATGGGAAGGACTAGGAGCAATCATTGGCTTCAAAATTTAGTTCTATGAATTAATGGTTTCATGAACAGAAATCAAGAGTCGACCTTTACACGAGTAATGATTTTGTCAGGTTGAAATACAAACATAATGAGAAGGACTAGGAGCAATCATTGGCTTCAAAATTTAGTTCTATGAATTAATGATTTCATGAACAGAAATTAAGGGTCGACCTTTACACGAGTAATGATTTTGTCAGGTTGAAATACAAACATAATGGGAAGGACTAGAAGTAACCCTTGACTTACAAATCTATTTCTATAAATTAATCCCTTGCTGACCACAATATCGATTTATACACGAGTATATCCGGTAAGCATGTTAGCTGATTTTATATCGATACTAAGATTAATTTAGCCTAGTACAAGACTCACAACAAGGCTACTCACTATCTACATATCAATACTCGTATTCCTTAAAAGTACGACCGTTATCATCTTGCAACACCCTCTGGTTAAAAATCGAACCGTCCAAATCGTACAGGATGTAATGCAAAAATGTAAAATCCTGGTCATTTGGTGTTGCTTATCCGCCAAATTATTATTTTCTATTAATGTTGTCACCTCAGCTAAATAAAGGAGAATTCCGTTTTTATTATAAAGAAAGAATAGAAAGAAAAAGGATATGAATAGGGGAAGCGATAACGCTATTCTGTTTCAATTGAATATAATGAAAAGATGAAAAGAAGGAAAGACAGGAAGGAGAGAGAGAGAGAGAGAGAGAGAGAGAGAGAGAGAGAGAGAGAGAGAGAGAGAGAGAGAGAGAGAGTTAAATCAAAGTTATACTTTTTACATATTGAATTATTTAGCAATAGATCTTAAGTAAACATGTCAAATGTTGTAATGAATAAAGTATCATACTGTGGTATATCCACTGGCTCTACTAATCTTGTATTGTATTAACCTCAGACAATTCTGTATTTCAATAATAATAATAAATTTTTAAAAAAAGAAAGGCGTTGTGAAGTTGGTGTTGTGATAATCTCGGAATTCATCCACACGATCAGCTTCTAGCTCAAAGCCAAGTGTTGCATAATCTATGTGGCAGCATAGATTATTGGCAACACTCTGTAGGATAATTCTAAGGGCCCAGTGTTTTCAGATCACGGAACGGAAAACTACTGGACAGTTAGAATCTCGCAAGTCACTTGAGATCTAGTTAGTTAATCAGTTTACAACCAGACTTCAAGTGGGACAGACGTGTCCTACTTCGGTAGGTGACTCCCGTACGGTGTTAGAAAAGGCTAAAATAAAACCTTTGATCAAAGCCATAAGTCTTGTTGATTAGTTAGTACATGACTTAAAAGATGCATTTAAAAGAAGCCCTGGGTTAAAAGTAGAAAGAAGCAACAAGTTAGAAAGAAGTAACGAGAAACCAGACTAGACGTTCACATCATGGCCGAAGTTGAAAGGGAAGATGGAATGAAGAACAAGCAAGTAAGTTATCTCTCTCTCTCTCTCTCTCTCTCTCTCTCTCTCTCTCTCTCTCTCTCTCTCTCTCTCTCTCACCCGAAGACTCTATCACTCTTGAGTATATACCCAACGAGGGTATGTGAGTACATAACACAAGCAGGTCTCCGTGACGTAGTGGCTGACGTGCAGGACTGCAACATCGTAGTAAGTGAGTTCGAACTCCAGTTACACTATTACGTTCACTTTCAGACTAACACCCTTGGGAAATGTATGAACCCCTTATCCCCCATTTATTGGTTAAATAGACTCACTACTGTTCTTCCATCAGAATGGCTTGGGCGTTAAATAATCCACAAATGTGTCCAATACCATTAAACGAAGAAACCAAACTAAACCAACAATTAGTACATTATAATACCTATCTATCTATCTATCTATCTATCTATCTATCTATCTATCTGTCTACCTATCTATTAGCTCAGTTTGTGTTGTGATGGGATTAATCAATTACCAACATTAAATATCCAGAAAAAAGGTTTATTACCTTTTGTACAGGAATATACATCAGTGGTTCCCAACCTATGGCCAAAATGGGCCACAGCAAATTTCAGGTGGGCCAAGGAAATATTATAATTCTATATGATTTCAGAGCATATTTTTTATATACAAAATCCAATCATATATGTGGGAAATTTATATTTTCTATAAAGTAAGATGTCATCTAATTCACGTAGGGGAGAGTGGGGAGAGATTTACGACCCTGATACACCCCTATATTATGTGTTATATATATTTAGCTTTGTTGTTTTTTGCACATACATATATATAGGAAAATTGCAAAATTAAATATTGATAATAAATAGTCGATAAATTGGAACTGAAAAGTACATGTAGTTTAGATACTTGAGATAAAGTGTGCGTCAATATGGTTGTATCTTGATTGAATAAATATCTTATCTAAAATGGAAATAATTTTTCTATTATAATAATTTCATGGGCCACAAAAAAATTCTGGTTTCAAAGTGGGCCATGAGCTGAAAAGGGTTGGGAACCCTTGATATACATAATAGAGTCAACGCGCAGTTCTCCAACATATGACTAGCTACTCGATTAGTTGTGACTCGACCACGAATATCGCTACGTAAACTCGACTACGAATAACCTGGTGTACTCGTATCTTTATATGTGTTCCATTGGACGAGTCCAACTATCTTGTAGGGGAAATATCTTCCCTTACAACAGTTTGTTCATCGCTTGCTAAGATTGATAGTCAGATACGAGAAGATAGGAACAAACTGGGCCACTATGTCACGTGGGCTACCCCCCCCCCTCAGCTTAAAATTAAAGATGTTTAGTTTTTAGTGGTGACTAATAAATAAAAAAAAGACCCATATTTTCTACATTTCAATGCACTCAACAGTAATCAGTGCACCCTTCATTCATTGCTCTTTTGTAGATTGTGCCGGAAGTGACATTTTGTACCGGAAGTGCATTCGAATTATTCATCTATTTGTTTTAATGCAAAATGGTTTTAATTTTTTTTAAATCAATACTATGAAACTGTCGGGAAAAGTATTGAGATTTTAAGTGGCACGCAAATTATTTTGGTTGGTTAGTTGGTTGGTTGGTTGGATTTTACGGCTTCTCAACCCTTTTTGGGTTATCTTATGCCGAAGACATTTTGTTTTATTCATTCTTAATGAGTACTCAATATTTTTTAAACTCAATTTTTTAAACTCATTTTTTTCTTTATTTAACCTATAGATAAGACCCTAATATGTACTACCACTCTGGGTTAGAGTAAAGGTGATAGGATACTCCACACTCCCAGATACTCCCAGAGATCCAAAATTGGAACTTCACCATCAGATAGAGTTTAACGCCATACCCATGACACTAAGACCCTCAGCTACCACCTAGCACATATATGATAAATGATTGGGCTTGCTATAAGGGCAATAGGGTTGGGACCATCATATAGGTACTAGGGCTTGACGTGACCAGCCGATTGGTTGGAGGGGGGCTCTCTGACCGCCTGTCTAGCCTAAGGGCCAAAGTGGAGTATTGCGTTGGCATGGACTGCTCAGCCACCAAGAACCCGTCCTTAAGCACCACGGGTCGCCACCCACGACCAAAAGGTTTCCCGGGGGGGGGATCTTACCCTTCTGCAGAAGTGTAGTCGGTGTATTCTACAGCACCAACCGACAGGGCTCCAAAATGTAGCTGTATCAGTGTTACCTATGGCTGTACCAATTGGATTCTAGCGAAACGCTTGTAGAAAAAGCTTGATGGAAACTACGAAAGGATGCTGCATGCTGGAGTTATTCTGATATAGTTATTTACTAAGCTTAGCTTAGATGTGGCACAAGGCCAGAAGGATGGGGCACCCAGTGAGAATCGAAATCACTAACAATAGTCTGCTAAGCTAGCTTGCTAACCATTAGGCTACATGAGGTGCCTGAGTTATTCTGATATAGTTATTTACTAAGCTTTGCTTAGATGTGGCACAAGGCCAGAAGTGTGGGACGCCCAGTGAGAATCGAACTCACTAACAATGGTTTGCGAATCCAACTTGCTAACCATTACATCACGTAAGGTGCCCTAAGTTATTCTGATATAGTTATTTACTAAGTTTCGCTTAGATGTAGCACACGGCCGAATGTAAGAGGCACCCAGTGAGGATCGATCTCACTAGTCATGGTTTGCCAGTCTAACTTGCTAACCATTACACCACGAGAGGTGCCCTAAGTTATTCTGATATATGATGTGCTCTAATTACCCACTAGGATTTTTAGACTAGCCAAGGTTACTTGATTGACTCCTGTAGCCAATCACTAAACATACTGCGTGGAAGTCACACTATTTATACCCCCTTCCCCATTGGTCATAATTACAAATGCGCTTACTGCGGACTGACATAGGATTACCGGACCTTTACTACTACTCAGGACTTACCAAAGTAACCAAAGGATTCATTATGGAAGGAGTCTTAACCAAGAACTGAGAACTCTTTACCAGAGTAACCAATGGATTCATTATCGAGGGACTCTTTACCAGGAACTGAGAACTTTTTACCAGAGTAACCAAAGGATTCATTATCGAAGGACTCTTTACTAGGAACTGAGAACTCTTTACCAGAGGAACCAAAGGATTCATTATCGAGGGACTCTTTACCAGGAACTGAGAACTCTTTACCAGAGGAACCAAAGGATTCATTATCGAAGGACTTTTTACCAGGAACTGAGAACTCTTTACCAGAGGAACCAAAGGATTCATTATCGAGGGACTCTTTACCAGGAACTGAGAACTCTTTACCAGAGGAACAAAGGATTCATTATCGAGGGACTCTTTATCAAGGGTCCAATTCCACCGGATAAGCGCTTCTGCTTTAAGGCCAAAGAATGGCCCTTAAAAACGTAACACAGCACCCCACCAAAAAGCAGATGTACGTCAACTTACCTTCTATCACACAAAATATCTAAGTAATATGATGCTGAACACTGCTGGATAAGTAATGACAATCTCATAAGTGACGTTTTCTATACTCTATGATTTCATAGAGGCTTTCCAGGTTCATTACACGTGTCTTTCTATACTCTATGATTTCATCCACATACCTGTTACACGACCGTTTATACACAGAGACATCCTTTATTTTTAACATAATGGCCTCAGACTATCTACAAAGAATTTTCCTCAGGACTTTCATCAATCATGTTTTGCATTCCTTCTGTTGGACTTTGCTTAGACAATAAGTTCTATTTATTATAACTCTTTGTCAGGATTTGTTCAATATATATATATATATATATATATATATATATATATATATATATATATATATATTGTGTCACATTGGAGAAAATGATAGACACCAACTATTCATTTCAAAAATAATTTACAATGGATTGCACAAGGAACAAAGTACAATAGGCAAACTCGTTCAAAATGAATAACTAAAAATTACCACCGAGAAAAGGCAAGTGCACACCCCCTCCCCCACTATGTTCGACCCAGATTTTATTCAGGCTCAGTATCGTAAAAAAGTAAAAAATAAATTCCTCAAATCTAAGAGATTCAAAAGTCCAAAGAATGTTGAAATGACTTCTGACAAATTCTTTTTGTTTTTCTGAGTGTAGGCATTACATTCCTTACTTGCCACGGTTCTTTCAGTAGGCGCTAGGTGACGTGGCGAGCAGCCTTATAAAACCAGAAGCTCCAAAGTCAAATTCTCTTCCACCTTAGAGCATCGACAAAGTTATCAGTGTATATGTAACAGGAGGGCTTCCAACTATTCTCCCTCCGGCTATGGGTAAATATTAGGGTAGACTGGGTTTTTTAATCTTGGATAGGCAACCAGTCTAAGAGAAGGAAAACTCCGAATTCAAACATGTTAAACCCGCTTAAAAGTTGGCGGAGGGGTTGGTATTGTATCTTCTGTAATGTTTGTATTTCTCTTCTGTTAAGTTTGCTAAGTGAATAGAAATTGTTCTTGTTATTTCGTTATGAACTGTTTGTACATAAATATTCACACGATGATATATCATACTATACACAAGCTTATACTACAAAGTATACGGATCTGTTATATTCTCAACTAAAAATGCTAACGGTAAATTGTGGGTTCCTAACCGACAAACATAACGAAGACAACCTTCATACGTCGTGACCATAGCTCGACGCTACATGCGTAAGGATAGAATATTTGACATGAAAATCGGAAAAGAAATGGAAGAATATCCAAAAATAAATTCATGGCGATTAGGCGTCGAGTCAAAAAATATGCCTTTTAGGTTGGCTGGTTGAAACGACGAGAATTTTTTTTTTTTTTTTAGGAATTCCGTCGCTAATGAGTTGGTAAGGATTGTTGGTAAGTAAGAGGAATTACGGGTTTCGTAACACAATGGAAATTATATACATGTATTAAACAAAAGATACAAAATGCTGCAAATTTGATGGCATTTGCTACTAGACTTATTTTAAGAGGTGAAATTAACAGTTCGTTGGTGAATTAGCGCTAGAAAGGGGATTCTACTCGCTGTGGTTGTCGAGTGCTGTTGAGACGCCTCCGTCCTGGTCAGTTCTCGTCCGATAAGTAAAAGTGTTGGGGAGTGCTTTTTTTTAGCTACTCGCCTGGTTAACTGCCCTTTGAAGTGGGTGGTGGATGGAGCCCTTGTTAAAGTGACTCTTCAGGTCGACATCCTTCAGATAAATGAAGGGGTTTGATTCTGACGCCAACCTCGTGTTGGCGATTCGCCACCTAGCGACAGGGGAAGATAAATTTGACTATTGGTTTTCCGATATAAGTGAAACAGTTAAAGTGAGTTAAAGCAAACAAATAACAGACTTTCTTAGTTTGTTGGAAAACATCAAAAGTATAAGAAATACTTTTTTTTTTCTTTTTTGGTAAGACATACAGAAATGTAGGAACGGCTTCCTTTGGTTAGTGAAAAAAAAATCTGGGAAATCTAATAACATGGTAATGAGAAAGAATTTATTTGATTGATGAAAACTTTCAAGTAGCGTCACGGGTTCGATCTGGGGTTGCGGCAGTGGATGTCTTAGAGATGTTGTCCTTCTCAAACTTTTGGAAGTTGCGGACCGGTTGACATTTTTTATCAATGCATGGACCAATGTATAAAATTAAAGAATTTGTTAAATTTCGAAAAAAAAAGGGGTAATTTTCACCTTTAGTTGGCTAAATTCCTAGCAAATAAGGCAATTAGAGTAACTTCCCTTGAATTTCACTTTGAAACAAGCCGGTAGCTATTTTGAAAGTCTCCGTGCGAAATAAACAAATCTTAGAAACTTTTTCGAAAACAATACAACTGCATGATTTAACACAAAAATATCATAAAATGTGATCTTAATAACAATTAAGTTTATTTCAGATAATTTCATGCTAGGAATTTAGCCAACTGACTTTCAATTTGAAACAAGACGGTAGCCATTTTGAATGTGTCTGTGCGAAATATACAAATCTTAGAATCGTTTCGAAAACAATACAACTGCATGCTTTAACACAAAAATATCATAAAATGTGTTCTTAATAACAATCAAGTTCATATAAGATAATGCGCACGCACAATTTTATGCTAGGAATTTAGCCAACTAAAGGTGAAAATTACCAAAAAAAGTATGGTTATTTCCGATAAGTCTAACATGATCAAAGGGGAACCACTCTTGACTGATAAATTATTTATTTATTTTCCCATTAAACTAACCCTAAACCCTAAACCCTAACCCCAACCCCGTCTTCTTTTTTCCTAGTAGATCAATAAATAAATAAATAATTTATCAGTCAAGAGTGGTTCCCCTTTGATCATGTTAGACTTATAAGAAATAACCAAAAGTATTTATGCAGGCATGATAAAAGCTTTATTTAAGACAGAAATCTATCATCAATATAAACTAACCTCCAGTGTTACAGCCAATAGAACAGTGAGATTTCTTCTTATTTGCTAATTTGTCAAGTCTTAGCTCGATAAAAAGTGCCGCACGCAAGTCTTCTCGAATATTCAAATTGTACCTGTACTTCGTTTTTGTCACACTTTTGTTGAAAAAAAAACCCAGCCTCGTATAGGTATGTTGATGGAAATGGAAGAAGCATATTGAGAGCAATTTCATCCAGTTCGGAATGCTCGGATCTTGATACAGTAACACATCAAATATGCTGCAGATGTAAAGGCTATCTTCACGCTACCGTCAGCAGCAAGTTCCAGCAATTGGTCTTCCAAGTTGTGCTGTGATATAACAAAAGGATTTCTGATCCATTCATTATCTTTTCGCGGATTTTCCTCTGATGGAACGTACACCTCAACGCACCCTGACAAAGCCGTCAAGTGTTTTAAAAAAAATCATGTGTGGAACATGCGGACCAGCTGGTAGTACTTCACGGACCGGCACCGGTACGGCGGACCAGCAATGAGAAGCACTGTTCGAAATGGACTTATAGATAGCGTCTTTCTGGCACCCTTCTTGAACAGTTACTGGTTGATCTTTGTGACCCTACCCCACCTCCCATCAGACTCCTTCCTTTCTTAAGATTCTTTGTTCAACTGTATCTTTTTGACTCCTTCTCCAAAAATTATTTAACACAAATTTTTCGGACCATATAACCTTTAAGCACCCCATCTGCGATCTCGATTCATAAGGACATGTTTTTCATTTACACCGTCAAAATCCGGTTGTTTGTTAGGGGTTAGTTTTATAATTTAAAAAAACTCTAAAAATCATCTGTTAATAAACAACCGGATTTTGATGGTGTAAATGAAAAACATGTCCTTATAAATCGAGATCGCATATGGGGTGCTTAAAGGTTATATGGTCCAATTTTTCTTTCCTTTTACATCAACCAAAGGAAGAAATATTAACTCCGGCTTTATAAGGACATGTTTTCATCGGTCAGCACAGAATACCACAACGTTGGGGTCATCGACATTGTGCAACGAAGGTACAGCGGGTGCAGACCGGGTATTCTCACAACATAAAATCATAAAACTGTTTGGGTGTAACGATTGGAATTTTGAAAGAGTTTCGAAAGAATGAAATTGTGAAGTCGATTCGAAGGGCACGAGTCAGAGACAGGTTCACAAGGATTTGAAAAAAACAAAACAAAACACAAAGTCTGATGACAGGACACTGATGAAAGAGGAAGTTGTGACACTTGTGCAGTTTGTGGTGGTCAGCAGGCAAGAAAGTTGTTTAAGTCAAAGTCGATTATTGGCTTCACTGATGTTGGTCCCTGGCTAATTTCTCTCTGCTGACGACCTATCACCCCAACTGCCGGGCTCAAAACCGACTAAGGGCTGGAGCTGGCTGAATATATGTAAAATTCCACCCCACACATCCCCAAGGACCTGACCACCCAGATGCTCGGTAATTAATTTAATCTCAGACTTTCCGTCTGCAATATCCCTTAAAATTAAAGCAATTACTTTTTTTCTTCGTCCCCAATATTCCGACCATTAATTTCTTCAAAAGAGATTTCCTCATAAAAACAGCCTTTTCCTCTTAACACATAGTTGCATAAAGATATTATCTCTAAGTGGCTTAACTTCACGGTGGCCGTTCAATTCTCTCAAACTTTACTGCCCAATTTTTTGGGTCCGTAAAGGACACCCCCACACTTGGGCCCACACATTCTATTATTTTTATTTTTATTTATTTTATTTCTTTTTTTTTTTTACCATGTTTCCACTCAACCATAGTGTCACAATGTGGTATTAGCCTTTTCGGGTCATTTGATACCGAATCAAGTCATTTTTTTTATTAACAAAGTACCCTGGCTGCTTACAGTACCTGCTGTTGCTTAAGTTGTCACTTAATTAAATATTGAACCGGCTCATCACTGTTTAACTTCGGTTATCTAGCGGGGATCAGTACTTTTCTCGCTTATATGTTGTTTTATGGAGGAATGTGGAGTGATGTTTGTCGTCGTAGAAAATGCACACGGCGACACGAGTTCAAATATTGGACGAGACTGTTTGCATTTTCTATTACGCTAAGGGTTTATATACTATAAAACAAAATAACAACCTATCCCAGTCTGTTAATATCTATCTATCTACGAGGGTGAGTCAAAATGTAATGCCATTATTTTTGGTCCGTGTTCGCTGGTTGTTTTCTTTTAAACCCCATTATATGTATTTCTTCCTTCTTTCTTGTGGGTTGTCAGGCTGAAAAGGAATTAAAGGAAGCGAAAAGAATAGACAAAGACAAAAGATACTTTTAGGTTTAGTCATTAATTCTAGGTTCGTAGGTATTTCGTGGAGAGGAAATTTCTTCTGTGACAGTCGTGGCGTCTGTTCCCAGTCAAGGTCTGGGAGGGAATGGCACCAGGAAGAGGGTCTTTTTTTTCTGCACGTGCCCAGAGGATTCTTCTTGTCTCCTGAGAGATTATTATTTTTTAATCATTTTTATTTTATTTTATTTTACATTATTCTAATCCCCACACACCCTACCCGAATATCTGAATATATTAAACTGTCTATAATTTTGTCGCCGTTTTTGGGGGGAGGGGGGATGGAGGGGGTTCAAAATCAAATAAAATCCTAGATTAAGGAAATATTCCCGGAACCATGTAGGGATTACATTCCTTTCTTGTCACGGTTCTCGTATTTGACGCTAGGGGCACGAGAGGTAATTACCTCCCGTGTCTGCCAGTAGATGCTAGGTGGCGTAGTGAACAGCAATATAAAAGGAGAAATGGCAAAGTCAAAACCATTTTCATCTTCTAAGCCTTGACAGAAAGTAACAGCATGTCTCCTGTCTACGGGACAGTGAGATTCTCCCCCAACCACGCAGCAACCTCGTGTCGCATTTGTACACGAGAACATGTTTAACGAGAGGAATGGCGCCAGGTAGGGGGTCTTTTTTTCTGCACGTGCCCAGAGGATACTTCCTGTCTGAAGGCTCCTGGGAGATTATTATTATACTGAAGTTTTTGTACTTTCTTTCTTCTTCTACCGGGAACCCCAAGATTTCACTACTGCAATTGTGCTTCTCAAACTTTTGGAAGTTGTAGACCGGTTGACATTTTTTTTTTATGTCAAAAAAGTTTGACATATTTTCAATGTTTTGACTCCTCCTCCAATCAGTATTATCTATTTATATATTAATCTATTATATATTTAATAGTTCATTCGTGATTCAGTAATAATGAATATAAAGGACAATTGTGTGTATGTATGTGTGTATTTCCGGAGGAAACTACGAACATAAAACAATTAACGACAAAGTATATATATATATATCCTTGCCTCATATGGTAGAGACGTCTCAGTATCATTGACAGGTTAATTTCGCAGGAATTTCTCCGTGCTGTATCGTGGCTGAAACGGTATGTTTCTGACTATCTTGCTGAAGTCCCGGTTTCGATTTATGTCGGAGGGAAATCGTTAGTATATATCGCTGATGAGACTTAATAAAGTTAAAACAGTCTGTACGATATTCTACACACCGAGTAATTCTTTGCGAAATTCACTTGTCATTATTATCTTCTATAATTATCGAATTTTATGCGATATGCGTACTGTAATTGCCTTCAAGCAAAAATATAAATATTAATATATATATATATACATTCACTATCACCAAATCTTGCTTTTTGAGCAAAGATAATGAAGATTTTATTTATATTCGCGAAGATAATTAAAAATAGAATTTATGTAGTAACAGTATGGATTTTTTTCCTTTTTTTTGCATTTAATATTTTAAATAGAAGACATTGATTTTTCTTTCAGAGCGTCTGCACTTTTTTTCTGACACCCCAACAGGCCGGATCGACGCAAGGTCTTTTTTACATAGGGATTTTAATGAGGCATCCTGCGAGGATCAAACTCGTGATTCAGTAATAATGAATCTGCGAAACTAACTTTTTGCACCCCTCTAACCAGGCGACGCAGGGTAGCAGCTTCTAGTCTCAACTAAAAATATTAGCAGTGAGTTGTTGTTTCCAAAACCACAAACATACAAAGAAAACTTTCAGTTATCGAAGCCATAGTTCGTCCCCCACAATATATTCATTTACCCAACCCCTCCGCAGATCAATTTGACAGTGAAGCGAGTTCGATCCCAACTGAATGCACCATTACGTTTATGTCAGACCGAGCTTACTAAATAAATACAATGTATTTAGTACACAAATAAATTATAATCAAGAAACTAATTTATTATGCATAAAGTTATAACTTGAATAAACAAATATTAACTCTTTGTAGCCGAGTAGCTGGTATTTGTGCTTCCACCTACAAGGATGTATTTACCCAACCCGTTCGCTACCGGGAGGATGTGACACAAAGTCGCATTCAATCAAGCACAAGACCAATACTATAGAAGCTCTACAATGAACAAAAGTACTTTGGAGAGTCCTGGAGTCCTGATTTGTTTTTGTTTTTTTACGGCATATCAACCTCAGTGGGTCATTTAATGCTGATAAGGTTTTGAAATAAAGTCAATCTTGGATACTCAATGTTTTTTATAAACAAATTTTTCTATGTAACCCATAGATGGGACCTAACAGGTACTACCACTCTTGATCAGAGTGGACCAGGGAGCAATGGTGATGAAGGGGTGCTCCACATTCCCAAAACCTCCAGAACTGGAACCTCACCATCAGATAGAGTTTAACGTCATTCCCAGGACATGTAGACCCTCAGCCACCGCCTTCTAGCACCCATATGATAAAAAGTGTTGCGGCTGGCCATAAGGGCAACAGGGTTGGGAAAATCATATAGGTGCTAAGGCTTGATGTGACCAGCCGTTTGATCGGAGAGGGGTCTCTCCGACCGCCCGTCTAGCCTAAGTAAGGACCAAAGTGGAGTATTGCATGTCATGGACTGCTCAACCACCTGGGTTCTATCCTTAAGAATCACGGGTCGCCACCCACGGCCAACAGATGGCCCCATTGGGGGAGTATTACCCCCTCTGCAGAGATGCAGTCCGTGCATTCTAACGCCCCAGCCGACAGGAGTCCTGAGGAGTCTTGTTGTCACTTAGACTTCAATAAAAGACCACTAATGAAAAACTGATGTGAAAAAAATGGCCATGAGTGAAATAATGATAATACTTGATTATAATCAATAGTTTTTATTTATCTAATAGTTCATTACAACTGTTTTATTTCCAGTCCAATTATAAAAATGGACTTTGTTTTCTTTTTGTTTTTTGTTGTATTCTGATCTCGTGTATTTTTTAGGTAATTTCATCTGACATAGCATTTTCACGTTTTTTGTTTGTTTGTTTGTCCGTTTGTTGTTGTTTTTAGGGGGGGCTTCCTTCATAATTGCTTTATCTTTTATTAAATTCTTGGGGGGGGGTATTTCCTACCACTCCAACATAAACAAAGGGGAACCACTCTTGACTGATAAATTATTTATTTATTTATTGATCTACTAGGAAAAAAGAAAACGGGCTTAGGGTTAGGGTTAGGGTTAGGGTAGGGTTAGTTTTATGGGAAAATAAATAAATAATTTATCAGTCAAGAGTGGTTCCCCTTTGTTTATGTTGGAGTTATAGGAAATAACCTTTTTTTAGGGGGGAGAGAGGAGTAATTTCATTTTTTTCCACATTTTTTTTACTTGGGGACGTTCAAACTGAAACTGACCCAAAGTGAAACTGAAACTGCGAAGAATATCCCCATTATCATCATCATTATCACCATCATCATCATCATGTCGTGCCAGCAGCACGGATATCCATGACAGACAATCTCTCGCCAATCGCCCCTATCATTCATTGACCCCGGGAGGTCCTCCGCACAGCATACACTATCAGCACAGAGCTGGTCTATGTAGGTCTTTGCTGGATGACCCGCACTAGCATGTCCATGTGCAGGTTTCCATTGGAGGGCGTCGCTTGTGAGTTCATCCTTACTTTCCCAGCAGTGTCCGGTATGTCTTGTCCGTCTTGTCCGTCTTACTCGGATGCTGATAAGTGACAGGTGTCCGTAGCGCTGCTTTCTTGTGGGTAGTTGTTTCCACGATTTGTTCAAGATCGCACACAGCATTCTTGTGCAACTCCCATCTAGCCTATATTCCCCAGGCGCCTCGTCAAGGTCCAAGTGGTGCAGCCATACAGTGAGACCAATTCTTTAAATGGAAATTTGGTTTCGAAAACCTCTTAGATGAAGATGAAGTTAAGAAAACCAGAGAGAAAAAAATGGTTATTTCCTATAAGTCTAACATGATCAAAGGGGAACCACTCTTGACTGATAAATAATGTATTTATTTATCTTTTAGGAAAAAAGAAAACGGGGTTAGGGTTAGGGTTAGGGTTTAGGGTTTAGGGTCTAGGGTTTAGGGTTAGTTTAATGGGAAAATGAATAAATAATTTATCAGTCAAGAGTAGTTCCCCTTTGATCATGTTAGACTTATAGGAAATAACCGAAAAAATTTGTCCAAATTTAGAACTGGAACAATTTCAAATAATTTAAAGATTGATTAACAAGGGCTGAGGGAGAAGTTCGACCGCCCTGTCGGTGAGGCTTAGAATACGCAGACTGTATCCCCTACAAAAGAGTTAGGCTCCTCGCGCGCACACAAAAGAGGATCCTAAGTATGACACTAAACTGCATCTGATGGTGAGGTTGCAGTTCTGTATCTCTATGGAGTGTTGAGTTGAGTACTTTTAATAGCCATTACTCCCGGTTCCACTTTCTAATTTCTTAAGTAAAGTTTAACAGGCTGGAATTCAGAATTTTCCTTCTCCTAGACCAGTTGCCTATCCAAGGTTAAAAAGCCCAGTCTGCCAAAATATTTACCCATAGCTAGAGGGAGAGTAGTTAGATGCATACATTTACCAAAGTTGTTAGCGCTATGTGAAATGCAAACAGCCTCGTCCAAGTTTTAAACTCGGGTCGTCGAGTCTATTTCCTACGACTCTAACCATTACATCGTGCAACTCCATTGGTACATGTATTGTATAAAATAATAGCAGCGGCTACCCGGCGTCGCTTGGGGTAGTGGGTTTTTTTTAAAGTTAGTCCCGCAGATCCATTATTACTGAATCGTGAGTTGAATCCTCATGTAAAAAAATAGACCTTGCATTGATCCAGCTACAATGAAAAGAAATGTTAATGCCTACTATCTAAAATATTAAATGAAAAAAAAATTCATGCTATTATCATTTAAATTTTATTTTTTAATCATCTTCACGAATATAAATAAAAGCTCTATTATTTTAGCTCAAAAACCAAGCCCTGGTGATATTTAATGTGTATATATATTTACTTTGTCGTTAATTGTTTTATTTTCGACGTTTCCTCCGGACTTACATAGACACACAACTGCCCTTTATATATGTATAGATTAAATGTTTACAAATGCGTTTATCTTGTCTTTCTTTCCATTTATTCAGTGTACGTATATCAAACAAGGACGAGCTGATAAATGGCGTTCTCCAATGAGCACCTACATATGGGCACACCAGTGTGGGTGAGCCAGCAAAAACGAACATCAATACGCTCTGCATGGATACTGGATGCTGAGCAGAGGACCTGCATGGAGCGATGGCCGATAGAGACGAGTGGTGAGGAAGAGTCATGGAGATCCGTGCAGTCAGCATGGTGTGATGATGATGCTGATGCTACTGCTGATGAGAATGATGAGGATGATGATGATGACGATGACGGCGACGACGACGACGACGACGATGATGATGATGATGATGATGATCCTCGGAGAGTGATGACTCGACTAAAATATTTTCCCTGCCACTAGGCGGCCAATGTGTGATGCTATATGAAATGCAAACAGCCTTGTCCAGGATTTGAACTCGTGTTGTCGTCGTGTCCATTTTCTACGACGATTATCCATCAAACCAAGAGCCTCCATTCAATCAAATATATATATATTTACCAACCCCTCTGCACGGGCAGGATGTGACACACGGTCAATTTCTTAAGCGGAGTTTAACAGGTTTGAATTCAGAGTTTTCCTTCTCCTAGACCGGTTGCCTAACCAAGGCTAAAGAGCCCAGTCTGCCCTACTGTTTATCCATAGCTGTAGGGAGAGTATGATTCATACCTTTCCCAAGGGTATTAGCGCTAAGTGAAATGCAATTACCACATCCAGGATTTGAACTCGGGGCGACGACTCCATTTTCCATGACTTTAACCATTACACCACGCGCTTCCATTTTTTTGCATTCAATCAAATATATGAGTTGTTGGGTGCTAAATTCGTCTCGTTGATTCATGTTTGTGTCATCCATTAATGAAATCTGAAAAATGCCATCTGTGCTATAACTGGATGCGCAAACGAGAAGTCAACAATAGCAACGGAAATGGCTCTTTCAACTGTTGAAATTTAAGGTGAATGATTCTTAAAAACAGGAGTGGTTTGATAGTTCATGATTTCTCTTCCAATTTGACAAACAATGGTGCAGACACATAGAAAGCAGCTCAAACAAACAACGCCCATTTTGATGAATAAGAAATGTTATTAGAATAACACCCACGTTCATTTTTCAGTTGATGACATTAGTTGAATCAGTTTAAAATGGAGATTAGTGACCTTTCTCTTAAGGATTTGCAATTTATCTTATATCAAGGTGAACGTCACTTCTAAGGAAGGAATGAACTTGAAGAAGAAAGGCTTACTGAAGAATTATTCAGGAAGAGAATTAATAATTTGCTATCAGAGCGAAATAAAGATACACAAGGAAGAAAGAGATATTAGGTGCTTATAGAAATGTATTCCCACTCTATTACACAACTGGCGGGAAAATACGTGCGGATTGAATAATGAATTAAGTACATTTAATTTCTTTTTATAATATGAAGCATACGCGAAACCCTTACAATAACAACAGATATTCTTATTTCCTGTTAAAACCGATTGGTCTTACAAAAATAAGATTTATTGTCATAACAACTTGTCTAGTGGTAATAAATAAAAATCGAATAGGCTAGTCTGTAAAATAGACAAACATGCTTTTTGAGCTTATTTTGCCGGTCCCAGTAAAATAGACCACAGGCTATTTTGCCAGCAAATATATTTGAAATTTATTGAAATATGTCTGCAAGAGGGACATGAAGACATGCCACATCGACATCAACACATGGGAGACTTGTGTAAAAGACCGTGCGACCTGGCGCCTCCTCGTCAAACAAGGAACGAAAAGGAGTGAAAAAGAGAGGAAAGAAGCCGCCGCAGAAAAGAGAGCCAAGGGGAAGGAGAGACAACAACAACTCCTGCAAGCATCACTGTTTGTTTGCGGTCACTGCACCAGAGATTGCCATTCAAAAATTGGTCTGATCAGCCACTCACGCAGCTACAGATAAATAAAAATTAAGAAAAAAAAGTGATTTGGACCGTCTCATTTTTAACCAGTCGGTTGTACTTTTATGGAACACGAGTATTAATATATAATATTTACCAACCCCTCCACACGAGCAGTAGATCGACGGATGCCAACCAAAAGTTAAAATATTAAAATGGTTGTTGACGAGCAATCTGGGATTATCTAAAAGGTAATTGCTTACAAAGTAGTTGTTGTGAAATTCCGTGTGTTACGAAGGTTGGCGCATCTCTCGATTCAAATAACCCAGCCGTGTTATAAAAATTAAACGTTAAAGAATTGCAGAGAGAACGAGCGGGAATATGAAGTCAAGGAAAAAGCAATACAACGATGTTAGATACAACAGTTTTAATACATTTAATGCACATTAAAATGGGTACAGCAGACAGTGTTTTGGAGAATGATTGTAGTTTAGGTCGGACAAGCGACCAGGTATTTTAGTTAAGAGTTCAGTTCAAGTTAAACACCACCAAAGTATGGTATAGCCGTAATTAGTATAGTTAGATATAGTTTAGTTGGTTTGCAAGAATAATCCTGCGCCAGTCTTTATGGACTGAAAGTATCAAGGGGGTGTAAGCTTGTCCGAATGATCTATTAATATCGAAGGCTCCCCTAATTTCCTGGGCGGAATGAAGGTAATTATTATCGACCTTCAAGGGTTGATGACAATAATCCTCAATGTCCGAAGTTCGAGGGAATGGACGAGAATCCTTCAAGGGTTGCTACTCTGTCCGTGTCCAAACTTGTAGAAAAAGAGGGTGCATAAAAGCACTTAGCTTGTTATCCGCTCAAGGGCTACTGTTAGAAAAGAGAGGTCGTAGTAGTCCATGTGAGGCCTTTTATAAGGAATCTCACGTGACCTAAAGGTTAGGGCAGGCTGCTGCTGATGTGTGTCGGTGAAACCCGACGCCTGTCCCCTAAGGGCTCAGGTACCGGTGTAGACCGAAGATAGTCACACAAAATTCCAATAGTGTGTCCTGGGTGGTCAAGCCGTGAACTCTCCGAGAAGAAACAAGTATTTCCAAGGGGAAAATATGGAACAATAGTAACGTGATCTTTTTTTAATTTTTTTTTTTTTAAGAAAATGAAAAAACTCGGACCTTGACACTAATAGGCACCCCAGCCCAAATCAGTTTTGAAAGGAACTGAATTTTGCTTTTCACCGGTTGTTAGTAAACAAAACAGCCAGCCGATAAAAACCAGTAACATTGGCTGGCAGTTAGTTTTATAATTTTTTTAAATGCGTCTAAAAATTGTATGTTAACAAACAACCGGATGTTGACGGTGCAAAGCGAAACATGTCCTTCTGAATCCAAGTCGCCCCTGGAGTGCTTAAAGGTGACTTGGTCCGTTTTATCTAACGCAGGACAGAGAAATGATTTTACCCAAAACAGTTATTCAATAGCTCAACTTGTATGCGACCAAAATATCACATGTGGTCCAGTCCATGTGTCATGGCAGAATCTATTCTTCCGGTCTGTCTGACCCACAATGCACCACTGTCTCCTACTGATCATGAGGAGAAACTCATATACTTTTGTCAGGACTGGTTGGTTGCTTGGATTTTACGGCATGTCAACCCTTGTTAGGTTATTTTATGCCGAAGATGTTTTGTTTTATTAATTCTTGTTGGGTATCCAATTTTTTAACTCAATTTTATTAAACACATTTTTAATACTCATTTTTTATCTATCTGACCTATAGGTGAAATCCTAACCCTCAGACACTGCCTTCTAGCACATATATGATAAAAAGAGTTGCGGCTTGGGCAACAGCACATCCCCCATATCAAACCGCCCAGTTCCCAAGAAAAGAAGAAAAAAAACCTTTGGACACTACTCCATCGTCTTTCGCAGACAGAAGGATGACAACCAAATATGTAGGGAAACTATTTTAGATCTCTTATTTGAAAGACTAACATAAAAAACAGTTTTTCTATTTTCGACTTGACCTTGTACTTTACAATTCAAGTTGATTTAATATCAGATGACTGTTCGTGTTTCAAGTAAAAAATTATTTTTAAAAATCCAAAAAACAAAAAAAAAAAAAAACCCTGACTCTAAACATCTGTACAATAGACGAAAGCGAAGCCACGTATTTTACATAAAGTTCGAAAGATTCTAAACAATAAAATATGTGAGACAGCTGTAATCTAAAATTAGACAAACAAGTGACAAATACTCGGCAAAAATATTGAATTCTTATTTTCTGTGATTTTGTGTAGCGTCATATATTGGTCGCCTAGTGGTAGCGAAAATATTTTAGGCGAGTCGCTACTCATCATCATCATCATCATTATCATCAAGTTGCACTGACAGCAATGATCTCCACGACTCTTCCTCACCACTCTTTTCTATCAGCCATCGTTCCTGGAAGGTCCTCTACGCAGCATCCAGGATTCGTTCAGTGCTGATGGAAGTAGTTTTTTTGCTGGTCAACCCACACACTAGTGTGTCAATGTGCCGGCGGACAGACCCAACAAAATTATCATTCAGTTTCAAATTGGTCTGGATATTACTTTATTCTCTATGTTAGAACATTTTTAAGTTGATTCTAATAAGAATCACAGATAGATCCCCACAGAAGAATGTCCCTTATCAGTTCTTCCTTACTTCTCCATCAGTGTCCAGCAGGGGATACGTCAGCATATTCTAAGCCTCACCGACAGGTCCATACATATTGATTGTGTAGTACAAACATGTGGGTTTTCATCAGATCGTGCCAACAGTACGGATCTCCATTTCTCTTCCTCGCCGATCATCTCTCTCGGCCATCGCTCCTGACAGGTCCTCTGCACAGCATCCAGTATCCATGAAGAGCTGATCAATGTAGGTTTTAAGTTTGAGTTTGAGTTTTGTTTAACGGCATATCAACCTCTGTGGGTCATTTAATGCCAAAAAGGTTATTTTGGATTTCAGACTTTAAGGTAGTGGTTCTATGGAGATAAGTGGTTATGTTCTGTTATATTTTGTTGAAAAGGTTGCTTTTTTTAATAAAATTTAAAATGTTTTCAGGGTTTGTATTCTTGAAGATGTCTTTCAGGTTTCTAGCTTGATAGTAATTTGCTTGGTTGTAAGTTGTACTTTGCATGTTGGGCACACTGGGGCACCCTCCCCTTTTAACAGGTACGAATGGGTAATGTGGGTGTGCCCAATACGCAATCTGGCGAGTATTACTTCTTCTCTTCTAATACTTCTGTGGCCCGTCGCTGGTCGACCCACACTAGTGTGTCC
The DNA here is from genome assembly GCA_023376005.1 of Doryteuthis pealeii. Taxonomy (NCBI): domain Eukaryota; kingdom Metazoa; phylum Mollusca; class Cephalopoda; order Myopsida; family Loliginidae; genus Doryteuthis; species Doryteuthis pealeii. Next base: position 23,625,007 of record CM042139.1, on the reverse strand, counting down.
ATGTGTAGGTGCCCATAGGATAACGCCATTTATGTGCTTGTCTTTGGTTGATATACAAACACTGAATAAATGGAAAGAAAGACATAAAATAAATGCATTTAATATTCAATACAATATAGGGACCAAGTCACCTTTAAGCACCCCAGGAGCGACCTGGATTCAGAAGGACATGTTTCGCTTTGCACCGTCAACATCCGGTTGTTTGTTAACAGACGATTTTTAGACGCATTGTTTTAATTATAAAACTAACTCCAGCCCCTAACCCTAACCCTAACCCTAGCAAAATCTTTTTTTGAATAAATATTTTTTAATATTAACTCTCCGTAGAGGCACATGGAAAATAATAATTTATCCTTAGTGCAAAATTAATTTTTTCACATATGCTAACAACAACATGAAATAGCTAAAAAATGTTATTAAAATCAAAAACTGTTTTATCAGATTAAGAATTAAAAATTAATATTTTTTCCTAATTTAAAAAAAAATTATTGTTAGTGTTGAAAAATATTCATCAACTTCTGATTAATAAGCAAAATTTGTGATTTATTAAAAGTAATGCTCTGGTGACACAGCGGCGATTGGGCGTGATTTAGGATTGTCCCATAAAACTGTTAACTATTCCTGTGTAAACTTTGTGTTTTTTGTTTAAAGTTTTTGTAAATAAAAAAAAATATTTTTATAAAAAAAAAAAATATTGAAATAAACATATCTGCATGCATTTCTCTTCTGTCTTTCGTTTATAGTTTTATAATTTAAAAAAAAATCTTCTGGTAAAAAAAAGCCCGGATTTTGACGGTGTAAATGAAAAACATGTCCTTCTGAATCTAGGTCGCCCCTGGGGTGCTTAAAGGTGACTTGGTCCCAATATATGTACAAATGGTATTGAAAAGAAAGAATACACAAACATGTCCTAACAATTACAACCATGCACATATTGTTCCATAAACAAGTAGTATGAGAAATAGGGTACAAAATAGCAAAATGCTTACTTGATAAGAGTAGTTAACAGATAGCCATAGACTAGTTGTCTAACCAACATAAAGAGTGCAGTCTGCCCTACTATTTACCGATAGCTGGAGGCAGAATAGATGGATACATATCGTTCCTACGAGTATTAGCGCTATGTGAACATTCTAACAGTCTTGTCCAGGATTTGAACTCGTCTCGCTGTGTCTATTTCCTATGACGGTAAACATTTCACTACGTGATTCCACAACTATATATAAGCTATACATTGTATCTCCGGTGATGTTTTGTATTCTCTTCTATTAAGTTTTTTCATGCAATAAAATATCCTTGTTATCACTTTTTGTGATATTTAAAGAAAATTGTTGGGTGTATATATCGTTTCAATATAAATATAAGAACAGTTCATGACGAAAGGTCCGGTTTAGCTCAATCGGTAGAGCGTCCGACTAGGAACCACAAGATTCCAGTATTGATACCGGCCCTCACCAACTCAGTGTAATGAGTAGCACAGGGATCTGTGCTGTAAAGTGAGGAGCTAATGGTAGGTTTGGCGCCCCACCTCAGACGCCGAAAGGCTGTTTGACTGATACCGACTTTAGGCCACCCCGACGACTTACTTATATATATATATATATATATATATTATATATATATATATATATGAGGATAGGAGGATTGGAGTAAATCCGACAGAATGTAGTAAAGATTAGTGGGAGAAATGTGGACAAAAGAACAAAACTCAGACAAGTATATGTAGGAGATATATTTCGCCGTGCATTACGTAATAAACGACTGATGAAGCCGAGCTCAATGCACGGCGAAATATATCTCCTACATATACTTGTCTGAGTTTTATTCCTTTGTCCACATTTCTCCCTCTAATCTTTACTACATATATATATATATATATATATATATATATATATATATATGTGTGTGTGTGTGTGTGTGTGTGTGTGTGTTACGTTGTATATATTATATATATATATATATATATATATATATATATATATATATAAAGTGTTGTTATGGGTCCAACGGGAGAAAGTTAAATATTTTATAATAAAGAAGGTCCTCAAAATGGATTATGTTTTTTTAAATTATTATTATTATTTTACATTTGCGACACGTGTTTCAGTTCTTCTGATATCTTCTTCAGGTGTTAACTAACCATATTCTAGGTAATTAACGCCTGAAGAAGACATTGGGGTTTTCGCGTATACTTCACTTGTTTGTTATACAAATAAACATTTTTTTTAAAATAAAAATACTGTTGTTTTTTTTTTAAGCTTGAATATGTGAGTGTAGGTGTTCAAACTAGACTAATGTTTTAAAAAATACGAATGACTTACCAGTCATGTTAGAATTGGTATTTTCAATATGATTTACAATACCAATTCAAAAAGACTTATAGAGACACTTATAGGAGACTTATAGGGAGATGCTCATTGCCGTTTGAGGAAGTTGATTTAATAGGGACCAAGTGCAAACGACACACACACACACACACACACAGATACACACACACACACATATATATATATATATATATATATATATATATATATATATACATATACAAGACAAAACACACACACACACACACACACATATATATATATATATATATATATATATATATATACAAGACATAATGTGAGCTCCGGGTAGATAATTGGGATTGGGAAAATGTGAGTTTTCAAAGCGAATTAAATTTTTTAGCAATAATTAAATTCGGTTGGAGAATTTAAAAAAAAACATTGAAATCCTTTTTGTATGATTTTTAAGAAAGGGGACGTTTGACCTAATTTCAATTTATTAAGAACCAACATGTTGGCCGGGTTGGTTGCTTATGAAACTTCACATACAAATACGTTTCAAACTTTCCCATCTCTCTCTCTATTCTCACTGAGAAACTAACATATATAACGAGGAGGTAATCAAGAGACGGGTCAGTTTTTGACTTAATTGCAAATTACGACTAATTAGAATCAATTAAAATTGATTTTGTTCAAACATAACTCAATCCTAGAACTAAGGAATAATTTAGTATAATGTTCGTGTCAGTAAACTAAACAGTAAAAAAGTATTTAGGAGACAAACATTGATTCGTTCATGTTTAGTATAATAATAATAATAATAATAATAATAATAATAATATATTTGTATACATATATATATATATATATATATATATATATATATATATATATATATATGGGTGTGTGTGTGTGCGTGTGTGTGTGTGTGTGTGGTTGAAAATTGAGGAAGTACGGATAAAACACAAAATAACTTCATTCAATTGATGTTTCGCCTCGGTAAGTAACGAAGCTTCGTCAAAATTATATATATATATATGGAAATACGGTGAGAAAAATAATCCGACAATATATATATATATATATATATATATATATATATATATATATAGTACAAATTACTAGCAATACGTCATTTTAGTGCCCAACCTCAAAAAAAAAAAAATTAGTCAAGGTGATTGTAATTTATTTCTAACAAATTGTCTTAACAGCCTTGAAAATTTTCTCCTTTTTTCTTTTCTTTTTCATATGACGCAACAATGACCAAGAAAAAAGAAGTAAGTAAACTTCTTACGTCATAAAGTTACACATATAAATTGAACAATGTTTTCAGGTAACAAAAATATCACCATGAAAATTGATTGATGTAAAGAAAGAAAAATAGACTATTAATTTGAAAAATAATATTTAATTTGAAAAAAAATTCTCTAAAATACGATTACTTCGTTTAGATTTTTGTTTATTAATTTATTGGGACCATATGATCTTTAGGCACCCCTTTTTGATTTCGATTAAGAAAAGACAGGTTTTTCATTTACATCGTCAATATCCAGTTGTTTTAACAGACGATTTTTAGATTTTTTTTAAATTATAAAACTAACCACTAACTCCTAACAAACAACTGGATATTGACGGTGTAAATGAAAAACATGTCCTTTCTTAATCGAGATCAAAAAGGGGTGCCTAAACCTAATATGGTCCATTTATTGTTACTTATAAGTAGAATTTGGGAAGGCATAAACAATAGACTTGCCGTATTTGACGGCATATAAGACGCACGGGCATATAAGACGCACCCCCATTTCAACAGGTCAGATTCAGGAAAAAGAGTTTTTAATGTATTTAAGCATATATTGTTGAAAACAGTCTAGCTGTGCATTACACAAGCAGAAACATAGCTGTATAAAAGCAATTTGGCAGTAGAGGTAAGCAATAAGCATACACAAGACATCTCAATAGCAGGAAATAATAATAATAATAATAAAATTAATAATAATAATAAAAAAAAACTTCACCTACGATGTATAAGACGCAGGGCAATTTTTTTTAGCCAAAATTTTGGAAAACATACGTCAAATACGGTGTCATTGTTAGTGAATTCGATTCTCACTGGGTGACCCATATTTCTAGCCTGGTACCAAAATTACAACAATAACGATGTGTGTGTGTGTGTGTGTGTGTGTGTGTGTGTGTGTGTGTGTGTTTAGATTTCATAATAATAATAACCCGTCCTCTTTCAAAAAATGTAACTTTTAAGAAATAACTCAATTTTTTAATCCATGACATAAAACACTACACTTTGGTAATTACTTAGGCTAGACGTACGGTCGGAGAAGCCCCCTCCGATCAATCAGCTGGTCAAGTCAAGTCCTAGCACCTATAAGATTGGCCCAATAATATTTCCCTTATGGTAAGCCCCGACCTTTTTTATCATATATGTGTTAGAGGGCGGTGGCTGAGAGCTTTAATGTCCTGGGTATGACGTTAAACTCTATCTGATGGTGAAGTTTAATTTCTGGAGTTCTAGGGAGTGTGGAGTACCCCTTTATCACCATTACTCCCAGGTCGACTCTGACTCGGAGTAGTAGTACCTGTTAGGGTCCCATCTATAGGTTAAATAGAAAAAATGATTTTTTTAAAATGTGTTTTAAAAAATGAGTTTTAAAAAGATTGCCATCAAGAATGAATAAAACAAAACGTCGTCGGCATAAAATAACCCAACATGGGTTGACATCCCGTAAAATCCAAACAACCCACCATCAAAATTTGAATTCAATTATATATTAAAAGCTTGTTGACTAACAGGAAGATGGTGATTTGTGTCTACTTCCTGTCTAATCTATCATCCGTACACATCTGTACGCAAGTTTTCTTGTTTGTTTTTGTTTAGTTTTTATTCTTTTGTTTGTTACTTTTTTTTGTCTTTTGAAGTGGGGTATAAAAATATATCTAAGGTAGTTGGGTTGTCGTCCTTGGTCTACGAGTATCTCTTTGAATCAACCAATCACAGGCCCGCAAACTTTAGCGGCAAAATTAAAGATAGGATTTCTTCCTCTTTGGTCACCAGCATCTACAGAAGTCGGACGAGAAAAAAATAGGGACCATATTACCTTTAGGCACCCCTTTTTGACCTCGATTAAGAAAGGACATGTTTTTCATTTACACCGTCAATATTCGGTTGTTTGTTAGGGGTTAGGGGTTAGGGTTAGAGTTAGGGTTAGGGGTTAGGGTTAGGGGTTAGTTTTATAAAAAATTTTAAAATCTAAAAAAACGTCTGTTAAAACAACCGGATATTGACGGTGTAAATGAAAAACATGACCTTTCTTAATCGAGATCAAAAAGGGGTGCCTAAAGGTCATATGATCCAAAATAGTCGTCCCTTATATTCAGCAGAGAGAAACAGAGAGCCGTCGTTGGTACTCCGATAACTCACCAACCTCAAGGACTTCAGTTAAGTGGACTGTATTATTATATTTATATAATTATCATTCCTGCAGACAAACCTTTTGTTTGCAAGTATTTCAAACATCATTTCTTGTTTGTGTATATATCAATACAAGTTATTTGAAATTCCATGTCGAGTTCACGTGTTTTCTGTTTTTAACTCCTGTCTGTCTTACAGTCGCGGTGTGAATCACCATAGGGGTTGTAGGTTGGGGTGTTTATGATTTTGTTTTGTTTTGTTTGTTTTTTATTTTCATTAAAAATTAAAAAAAACACCTCTTCAACCTTGAAAGAATTTATCACTCAGTTATAAAATTATTATTTTCAATTATATGTTCGTTACAATTCAAATATTCAGAAATCAATTTTTCTTTTTTCTTTTTTTTTTCTGACTCAATCAGACATTTAAAACATAGGTGGCCTGACATTAAATGGTTTGGTTTGTTGGATTTTACGGCATGTCAATCTTTGTTGGGTTATTTTATACCGAAGACGTTTTGTTCTAGTCATGCAAACTATGCAAATAAGATAAAAAAGGATATGTTGGGCATTGCTGGTGAAATAAGTACGAAGCCATAAGTGACGTCTCTTGTGAACATATAAAACGGGTTTATCTATTTATTTCCTAATTATTTTAGCTATTTTAACCGATGCATTGCAAAAGGAACGGTAATCATAAGGGAAGGAAAATACTGAATAATTAAGTCAGTCATTCAGGAAAATCTTCTAGTTGGTTGGCGTTGGTTGGTTGGTTGGTTGGTTGGTTGGTTAGCTAATGCTGCATGTCAACTTTTGTTGGGTTATTTGATACCGAAGTGTAATGGTGTAATGGTTAAAGTCATAGGAAATGGACTCGTCGCCCCGAGTTCAAATCCTGGACGTGGTAATTGCATTTCACTTAGCGCTAATACCTTGGGAAAGGTATGAATCCTATTCTCCCTCCAGCTATGGATAAATATAGGGCAGACTAGGCTCTTTAACCTTGATTAGGCAACTGGTAGGAGAAGGAAAACTCTGAATTCAAACCTGTTGAACTCCGCTTAAGAAATTGACCTTGTGCCACATCCTGCTCGTGCGGAGGGGTTGGTAAAATATATTTGATACCGAAGACGTTTTGTTTTATTCTATCTTGGTTGGCATTCAAACTTTTTTTAACTCAATATTTTTTAAACACATTTTTTCCTATTTAACCCATAGATGGGACCTTAAAAGATACTAACACTCCGGATCAGAGTGGACCTGGGAGTAATGGTGATGAAGGGGTGCTCCACATTCCCCAGAACTCCAGAATTGAAACTTCACCATTAGATCAGATTAACGTCATACACAGGATGCTAAGACCCTCAGCCACCGCTTTCTAGAACATATATGATAAAAGTGTTGGTGGCTTGCCATAAGGGCAATAGGGTTGAGACATCATATAGGTCTAGAGCTTGACGTGACCAGCTGATTGGTCGGTTTGGGACTCTCCGACATCCGTCTAGCTTAGTAAGAGACAAAGTGGAGTATTGCATGCTATGGGCTGCCCAACAACCAACATCCGTCCTTAAGCATCATGGGTCGCCTCCCACGGCCAACAGGTGGCCCTATTGTAGGGATTTTACCCCTTTGCAGGGGTGCGATCGGCGTTTTCTTCCGTCCGAGCTGACAGAGAGGGAAAATGTTCAAGTTTTTGTTATTAAGTTCAGAAAAGCAGATCCGTCTCTGTGACTGGCAACTGGCAAAATGGGACCACAGTTAAACCATTGTACTAAATAATTTGCATAATTAACGCTGATGAAAAAAGTTTTCATTTACTAAGCTTAATTTGGCACAGGGACTTAAGTATGGGGGCAATCCGTGAGAATCGAAGTCCAGCACGTTAACCTTATACACGATGCAAGGCTGGTTTGGTTTGTTTTATTTAACGGCATATCAACCTCAGTGGTCATTAATGCCGACAAAGTTTTGAAATAAATTCATTTTTAATGCATAATCAATTTGTTTATAAACTCATGTTTTTTCTATTTAACCTATAGATGGGAACCTAACAGGTACTACCACTCCGGGCCAAGAGTGGACCAGGGAGTAATGGTGATGAAGGGGTGCTCCACATTCCCCAAACCTCCAAAACTGGAACCTCACATCAGATAGAGTGTAACGTATTCCCAGGACATGTAGACCCTCAGTCACCGCCTTCTAGCACCCATTTGATAAAAGGGTAGGGCTCGCCATAAGGGCAATAGGGTTGAGGCAATCATATAGGTGCTAAACATCACGGGTCACCACCCAGGCCAACAGGTGGCCCCATTTGGGGGGGGGGTCTTACCCCTCTGCAGAGGTGCAGTCGGTGCATTCTAACGCCGCATCCGACAGGGCTGACGATACAAGACGTCCAAAGAAGAGAGGTAATTATTGCACATGTACAAACATGTAAAAAAAAACATGGCTTTCTTACTGAAGCACAATCTGGGTAAAAAGGTTTAGTTCAGTCGGTAGAGCACCCATCTTGAAATCGCGTCTTCGGATTTGATACCATGTGTAAAACAGCTTAAATAATTTGATCTGTGTGATCTAGCAAAAAGGGGATAGACTCCCTCACTGTCCGCCTGATACCACCATAGGCAACTCCGCCAACTTTATTTTTTTACTTTATATTGGTAGGCCATATTAGGTTCTGGAAGGTGGGCTTAGAATACGCTGACTATATCCTCCTGCAAAGGAGTACGACCCCCCCCCCTCAAAATGGATGTCCTGGGTATGATCTAATCTGCACCTGATGGTTAGGTTCAGTTCTTGAGACCTAGAGAGTGTGGAGTGCCTCTTCATCTCCATTACTCCCATGTCCACTTTACCCAGAGTGATAGTACTTGTTAGGCTTACATAAGTAAGTAAAGTCGTCGGGGCGACCTAAAGTCGGTATCAGCCAATCAGCGAGGGAGTCTATCCCCTTTTCAATAGCGCTAGACCAGGAGATTGTATTGGCGTCTGAGGTTGAGCGCCACACCTACATCAGCTCCTTACTTTACCGCACAGTGCTACTCATACGCTGAGTAGGCGAGGACCGGTATCGAACTAGGAACCTTGTGGTTTCTAGCCGAACGCTCTACGCGACTGTGTTAAAAATTGATTGTATTAGATAGGAATAATTGATGCTATTTAAGTGTAAATTATTTTTAAGTAAGAATAGTTACTTGAAACTATAATTGTTTACTAAGGATTATTATTATTATTATTATTATTATTATTATTATTATATTATTATTATTCACTCCCTTGAGTTTTCACATCAGCGTTAGCTGATGGTCTTTCACTGGAGTCTGAGTGACAGCAAGTGTCCTCAGGTCTCTAAGACTCTTCTGAGTATTCTAGCAGATTGCAGCAGTGCAGTATTCTGGATGGTCTCAATCTTTCCTCTGATGTCCAGATTTTCCAAACCCTTTTCCAATCCTTTTGGGACCGTTCCAAGTGCACCAACTACAATTGGTATCACTTGGACTTTCATATTCCATAACTTTTTTTTCAGTGCTCTGGCAAGGTCCAGGCATTCGTCCATTTTTTCATTTTCCTTCAGCTTCACCCTGTGATCTGCTGGCACTGCAAAATCCACCAGTTGACAAGTTCTTTCTTTTTTGTTAATCAGCACTAGGTCTGGTCTTCTTGCTGGGATAAGGTGATCCGTTTTTATTCAAAGTCCCAGATAATTTTATGCGTTTCGTTCTCAAGAACAGATTCTGGTTTATGCATATACCATTTTGTTGTATGGCCAAATTTTAATTTTTTGCATAATTCCCAGTGGTATCCCAACCCACGCGTGTCTAGTTTTGTACTCCCGTTGTGCTAGTTTGTTACATTCGCATAGTACATGGTTTACAGTCTCATCTCTATTCCGATAGTCACATTTACTATTTCGTTGGTCTTATCTATTTCCCCTTTGATATAGTTTGTCCTTATGGCATTATTTTGTGCAGCAATTATTAGTGAATCAGTTTCTCTCTTAAGGTTTCCCTTTCATAACACTGTCCAAGTTTTTTCATGTGCAACCTCTCCGATTTGTCGTTTGAAAGTGTCCATATAATTGTTTTTATTCCTCATTTTTGTTTTCTAGTCTTTGTTGTTTTTCTGTTTGTCCATATGTCACGTCTACTATTGTTGGCCGCCATAAGTAATCTGTCTTTGCTCTTTCTTGTGTAGTCTTCGAGTTGTTGGATTGTGGTTTCTACGCAGCCCTCTATGTTGGCAAGACCTTTTCCCCCATTCCTTTCTTGACACATATAATCTATCTCTATCGTCTCTAGGGTGGAGAGCCTTATGCATGGTCAACTGTGTGCAAACAAATGATTATTATTAAATTGAAATAATTACTTGAAACCATATAATTATTAGTATTGGATAGGAATACTTGAAATCATACAACTGTGTTCAAATTATTTGTATTAAAAAGGATTACTTGATGTATAAGAAACAACTACACAAAATATAAATATAAATATACACGATTTCCTAAACTCTACCTGTTGACCGTGGGTGGTGACTCGTAATGCCTGAGGACAGGACTGTGCTGGCTGAGCGGCCCGTGACTTGGGTACTTGGTAGTCCCGTAACATGCAACACTCCACTTCGGCCCTTACTTGGGCAAGACGGGCGGGTGGCGAGGCGCGAACCGATTAATCGGCTGGACATGTCAAGCCCTAGCAACTATATGACTGTCCTGACCGTATTCTTCAATTTGCTCTTATGGCAAGCACCCAACCATATTTATCAAATGGGTGCTTGAAGGCTGTGGCTGAGGGTCAACTACCAGTATTTATCAACACACATATATGAGGAAGGATGGTGAAACTCAAAACAAATCAGAGAGTTGATACGTTTCGTCCGAATTCATACGGACAGCATCGGTCAAATGATTTTTATTGAAAGCAAAATTTCGTGCGAGTATAAGTGACGGAAGTGAAGGGAGGGAGGCTAGGGGTAGACATGAATGAAATGAGGGTAGTATACAGGAAGTGGAGAGAGGATAGGAGTGGATGAGCACAGGGGTGGGTTAATGGAGGGGGTAAAGTTTTGGTGTGTTTGATGTCAGCAGCAGATGAGGAGGAGATAGTTGAGTGACCTAGGTTATTGTGTCAGTTAGGGGGGTAATATCCTGGACGAGGCTGTTTGCATTTCACATACCGCTAATACCCTTAGGAAAAGTATGCATCTAACTATTCTCCCTCCAGCTTATAGTAAGACAGACTGGGCTCTTTAACCTTGGTTAGGCAACCAGTCTAGGCAAAGGAAAATTCTGAATTCAAACGTTAAACTCCGCTTAAGGAATTGACTTTGTGTTACATACTACTCGTGCGGAGGGATTAGTATATAAGTAAAGTTGACGGAGTGGCCTATTGTCGGTAGTAGCCGGACAGCGAGAGAGTCTATCCCATTTTCGCAAGCGCTAGACCAGGAAGATTTTTTGCTGAGGTGGAGCGCCACACTTACTGTCACCATTACACTTTTTTCATCAGGTTGACCAATCTGTGCTACTCATGCGCTGAATTGGGAGGGGGGACCGGTATCGAACCAGGATCCTTACGATTCCTAAGCGGATGCTCTACCAACTGAGTGGGTATTAAATAACCCTCGGGGGTTGAAAAACCAAACAATAACCAACCAGCCAACCTGAGTTCTAGACATAAAGAATAAAATAGATGGGTAGACAAGCCTTTAAAATCAATTGGCTAAACTTGCAAATTGGCCTCAAAATCAAAACGGAAAATTTTGACGACGATTTGCAACACATCAAACTAAATTTTGAAATTAAAATTGATTTTAAAAATCCGATTCAAAATACTTGACTTTTTTCTTTTTTTGGTAAGTCAGGTTAGTAATTGTTTTATTTCATTTATTTAACGAATCTTGAAATATTTTCTAAACTGCACATAAATATTTTAGTTTAGAAAATATTTCAAGATTCGTTAAATAAATTAAATAAAACAATTACTAACCTGATTTACCTGACTTTAGTTAGATGCGTTGCAAATCGCCGTCAAAATTTTCCGTTTTAATTTTGAGGCCGATTTGCAAGTTTAGCCAATCAATCAATCATTAGTTTGTTTCTTTGTTTTGTTTTACGGCATATCAACCTCGGTGGATATTTAATGCCGTCAAAGTTTTGAAATAAATTCATCCTTAATGGATAATCTTTTTTTTATAACACACATTTTAACCCATAGATGAGACCCTAACAGATACTACTACTGCGGGTAGAGTGGAGCAGGGAGCAATGATGATGAAGGGGTGCTCCACATTCCCCAGACCACCAGAACTGGAACCTCACCATCAGATAGAGTTTAACGTCATTCCTAGAATATGAAGACCCTCAGCCACCGCTTTCTAGCACCTATATGATAAAAAAGGGTTGGGGCTTGCCAGAAGGGCAATAGGGTTGGGACAATCATAAAGGCGCTTGGGCTTAACATGACCAGCCGATTGATCGGAGGGGTCCTCTCCGACCGCCCGTCTAGTCTAAGTAAGGGCCTAAGTGGAGTGTTGCGTGTCAATCAATTAGTTAACCAATTAATTAATCAACCAATTCCAATTAATTAATTAATTAATATTAAGATCGTAATTTTAAAAAAGATACTGCGTCTCAAAACTTCTCAGAAAAATTTAGGAATGTTGAGAATTTTTGAGTGGGTCTGCCTGTCTGTCTGTCTGTCTGTGTGTGTGTGTGTGTGTGTGTCTGTGTGTCTGTGTATTTTTCCGCCAGTCCACACAGACTTTACACGGTCATTAATACTAATGCTTGACCTTCAGAAGCTTAAATTAGTGCTACTCATGTTGTTGGCCTTTTCATATCAAAACCATTAGTCATTGAATTTTTTCTTTCTTTCTTTCTTTCTTTTTTTCTTTCTTTCTTTTCTTTCTTTTCTTTCTTTCTTTCTTTTCTTTTCTTTTTTTCTTTTTTGTTCTACCCGGCTGTCAGATATCCATGGTGTTATTTTCTGATCAATTGACTAACTCGCCACAGGCCCAAACTGACCGGTTTTTTTTTTTTTTGTTTTGTTTTGTTTTGTTTTGTTTCTTTCTTTTGTTTCTTTCTTTCTTTCTTTTCTTTGTTTCTTTCTTTATTTTTTTTTTTCATTTATTTATTTATATTTTTTTTTTCAAAGTCCAAACAAGTTCATACTTATCACCTTAGTTATTATTTGCTTAATAAAATTCGCCATGTGATATGCCCGAACGTGACTGTTAAAAACTGGTATTACCAAACAACCAGCAACCCGAGCAGTTTCTGACCCATAAAACACGTCATGAGCACCACGTGACGCCCAGTTGGATGAGAAGGCCATTTTCAGAAGAAGAACAGCCGCCATCCGCTGTTTTTCTTTCTTTCTTTCTTTCTTTTTTTATGGACACGTGACAGCCTTCACGAAGACCTTCACCGAGTTTTAACTTATATTAAACTGTGTGAATGGGTAACAGATGTGTCTGTTATGCGTCGGCGCGACCCGCCCATGGTCGTAGGAAAATGTGTTTATCGGAAAAGAGCGTGTGAACTTAACAAATTTTAAACTCTCTCTTTCTTACTCTCTTTCCCTCTCTTTTTACCTCTCCCTGAAATTTTTTTCCTCTCTTTTTTTCCCCTCTCTCTCTCTTTTTGGCTCCTTGCATTTCTTTTATTGATTTATTTTTTCTCCCTCTTTACTTTCTCTCTTTCATTCTTTTCCTCTTTCGCATCGATTTTTTTTGTTTTTAAATCTCTTTTTTTTTATCGATTTCTTATTCCCTCTCTCTCTTTCTCTCTCTCTCTCTCTCTCTCTCTCTCTCTGTTTCTGTCTCTTCTCCCTCGCACTTTCTCTCTCTTTCTTTCCTTCTTCCGATTTCTCTTTAGATTTCTTTCTCTTTTTCAATTTTTCTTCTCGCTTTTTCTCTCTTTTTAAACTTTGTTATCTCTCTCTCTCTCTCTCCCCTCTCTCTCTCTCTCTCTTCCCCTCTCTCTCTCTCTCTCTCATTCAAGTTTCCTCTGTTTTTCTTTAGATTTTTCCACTCGCTTTCTCTTTTTCATTAGATTCCCCCCCTCCCTCTCCTCTCTCTCTCTCTCTCTCTCTCTCTCTCTCTCTCTCTCTCTCTCTCTCTCTCTCTCTCTCTCTCTCTCTCTGAGTCTTTGAATTTCTTCCCCTTTTCTCTTTCCGAATGTCTTTCACCCTCCCTCTCTTATTTTGTCTTTGTACTTCTGATAAATTAAGAAAGGTCATATGAGAGGAAAAAAATAGAAAGATTGCATAAGAATTGCATGAGAGAGAGAGAGAGAGAGAGAGAGAGAGAGAGAGAGAGAAGGAGTGAATGACAGAGAGGGGGGAGAAAGAGAGAATGGGAACGAGAAGAGAGAGAGTGGGAGAAAGGGAAGAGAAAGAATGGTAGAAAGAAGAAAAAGAGAGAATGGGAGAAGAAAGAGAGGGAAGAGAGAGAGTTGGAAAAGGGGAAGGGAAAGAATGGGAGAAAGGAGAGAGAGAGAGTGGGGGAAAGGGAAGAGAAAAAATGGGAGTGAGAAGAGAGAGAGAATGGCAGAAGGAAGAGATAGAAGAGAGAGAGAGAGTGGGGGAAAGGGAAGAGAAAGAATGGGAGTGAGAAGTGAGAGAATGGCAGAAGGAAGAGATAGAAGAGAGAAAGGAAAGAGAAAGAATAGGAGAAAGAAGAGAGAGAAGAGAAGAGAGAAAAGGGAATAGATAGAATAGAAGAAGAGAGAGAGAATGAGAGAGAACGTAATAAGAGAGAGAGAGAGAGGGGGGTATCCAGACGGAAGGTAACCAGGAAAAGTTTTAAGAGTTAGATTCTAATTGTATGAGGATCAGATACTCTAATTTGCTAGCGAAAAATGCAAGCCTCCTCCCCCACTTCAGTTTATCTATTTATTTATTTATTTATTCATCTCTTTTTTTTCGGCAGGGGGAGGAGGTATGTAGGGGGTCGAGGTTAGGGGGTGGAGGTTAAGTGCAGAGTACCGGATGTGGAGGAGAAATGAGAGTAGGAAAAAGTGGGTGGCTTAAAAGTGAGGATTGCTGAGGAAGAGAAACATAGAAAGAGAGAGAGTGTGTTTGTGTGAGAGGGGGTAGAAGGAATTTGATCCTGACAGCCGAAAAGGGAAAGTGAGTAAAAGAGAAAAAGAAATAGAGAGAAAGAGAGAGAAAGAGAAAGAAAGAGAGAGAGAGAGAGAGAGAATTTTATTCTGACAGCCGAAAATAGAGGGAGAGAGAGAGAGAGAGACGAAAAAGAGAGAGGGAGAAAGAGAATTTGATCTTGAAAGCCGAAAAGAAAAAGAGAGAGAAAGAAAGGAAGGAAGAGAAAGAGGGGGGGAAAGAATTTGAACCTGACAGCCGAAAATAGAAAGAGAGAGAGAGAGAGAGAGAGAGAGAGAGAGTGAGAGAGAGAGAAATTTCATCCTGAAAGTCAAAAAGAGAAAGAGACATACAGAAAAAAGAGAAAGAAAGAGAGAGGGGGAGGGGAAAATTTGATCTTGACAACCAAAGAGAAAGAAAGAGAGAGAGAAAGAGAGAGAGGGAAAGAGAGAGAAAGAATTTGATCTTGACAGTCGAAAAGAGAAAGATAGAAAAAAAAGGAAAGAAAAAGAAAGAGAGAAAGAGGGAAAGAGGGGGAGGGAAAGAATTTGATCTTGAGAGACGAAAAAAGAAAGATAAATAGATAGATAGAGAGAGAGGGAAAGAGAGAGAGAGAATTTGATCTTGACAGCCGAAAATAGAAAGAGAGAGAAAAGGAAAGAGAGAGAGAAAGGACGGAAGGTTGCTTGTTCTCTTTTGAGACCTTGACACTTTTCATTTACGTCAACCCCGTCGCCGCCATCACCGTCTCTACATTTACGCACACATAAAAAAAACTAAAAAAACAGACCAATAATCTGGCGAGGCTCGCACACACACACACACACACACACACAAACAAAAGAGAGAGAGAGTGTGTGTGAAAGAGAGAGGGTAAGACATTCTCTTCCTTTCTCTTCCTTTCTCTTCCTTTCTCTTCCTTTCTCATTAAAACTATTTTTCCACACTATTTCTTTTTCTTTCTTTCTTTTTTCCTTTTCTCTCTTTTTTTTCACCTTCATTCCTCCCAATAGCAACATACCAGTTAAACCTTTTTTTATTGACTGAATCTAGGTTAGAAACGTGACGTTAATGTTTTAGTTGCAACATTCCAGGGCGGTTGGGGTGGGGTGGGAGTGAGAGAGAAAAGGCAGGGGGGAGGGGTCGGAGGGGACTAATTTTAACTAGCTAACAACTTGCTACTGACTTTTCGACAATGACGCATATCAGTATTTACTAAACTTAGCTTATCCCTTCTGACACAGGGTTACAGGTGCGTGCCACTTAGTAAAAGATCTCGTGACTCAGTCTCAGACTAAGTTAAATTTAGTTAAACCCGATTGGCTAATAAAAATGGCGGTTTGTAAACTTTCCGAATTTGTTTTCCCGCGTAATTCTTTTAACTTTTTTCAGACACAAATTTGATCTACGGAAACTTGATAGCGGTATATTCGCAGAGTTCCGTCCCGGCCTCCTGCCTCAAAAACCGTTAGCCGGTTGC
>CM042139.1:23453715-23603715 GCA_023376005.1 Doryteuthis pealeii | reverse complement strand
TATATATATATATATTATATATATATATATATATAATACTAAAACCGAATGAATCAATGATTGTTTGCTAACGGCTTTTTCCTATTTAGTTTATTAATACAAAAACATCCCAAAATATTCCTTAGTTTTGGGATTAAGTTATGTTTGAAAAAATCCATTTTACTTGGTTCTAATCAGTCATAATTTGCAATTAAGTCAAAAACTCACCCGTCTCTTACTTGACATTCTTCCTGTGACTTCCCTCCTCTCTCTCTCTCTCTCTCTCTCTCTCTCTCTCTCTCTCTCTATGTGTGTCTCTCTCTCTCTCTCTCTCTCTATATATATATATATATATATATATATATATATATATCTTGAGTAAA
Source organism: Doryteuthis pealeii (assembly GCA_023376005.1). Classification (NCBI taxonomy): domain Eukaryota; kingdom Metazoa; phylum Mollusca; class Cephalopoda; order Myopsida; family Loliginidae; genus Doryteuthis; species Doryteuthis pealeii. Next base: position 23,603,353 of record CM042139.1, on the reverse strand, counting down.
AAGAAAAAGTAAAAGTATCTTGAATAACTAATATATGTTAGTTTTCTCTGTGAGTATAAAGAGAGAGAGGGATTGGAGAGTGTGAGCGGTGGATTGAACTTTCCATTTTATTCATATGTTAATTTTCAGCAGCTAACAGCTGTCTTATTTATACGACTGGTCAGTTTTTGGCTTAATTGCAAATTTTAGCCAAATGACTTTAATGATTTTTTAATTCTCCGGTTGTATTTCTTTTTTTTAATTCAATTCGTTTTGCAAACTAACTTTCTTCCTGATCACAATTATCTACCCAGAGCTCAATAGGTGACGAAACATGTCACGTTTTTTCTAGTATATATATATATATATATATATATATATATATATATATATATATATATATGATGTTAACCTTTAAAAAAGAGGGACGTAGCTCAGCGAAATATCGATAAATAAATGGAATTTAGAACATAATATTCAACTCAGTCCTTTAATTATTTGACTCCTTTCTTTTATGCTTCTAAACAAAAAATTATTTTCCCATAAGTTTATGATATATATATATATATATATATAAAGGACTCTCCCGTCGATTATCGACGTATGAGGGTTCATACACACAATGAACTCCCACATAGGGATTTGTTTATAGTGGTGAAGGCTTGTGTTGGACCATCCACACTTTTTGGCACAGTCGATAGGAAAGAATTGGTGCATCAAGGGTTGCCACAAACTCAATCAACGACCAACCTCAGGAATTTTGAATTCAGAGTTATCCCTCTCCTAGACTGGTTACCTACCCAAGCCTGAAGAGCCCAGTCCGCCCTACTATTAAACCCATAGCTGGAGGGAGAATATATGGATTCATACCTTTCCCAAGGGTATTAGCGCTATGTGAAATGCCAGCAGCTTCGTCTAGGAATTGAACTCGAATCGACGAGTCCATTTTCCACGACTCTAACCACTAGCCCACGCGCCTCCATATATATATATTTTTTTTTTGTATACATTTAATTGCATGGAAACTAATCTGATATATATATTATATATATATATATATATATTATATATATATATATATATATATATATATGTGTGTGTGTGTGTGTGTGTGTGTGAGTGGACATGGTGTCAACGGCACTTGGTTACTGACAATTTAATTTTCAATTGACATATATATAAATGTGTTATATATATATATATATATATATATAAACACACATATATATATATGTCAATTGAAAATTAAATTGTCAGTAACCAAGTGCCGTTGACACCATGTCCACTCACGCACATGCATATATATATATACATATATATATATATATATATATATATATATATATATATATTCACAACCATATTGGTTTCATGCTATGCATTCATCAGGTGAAGATGTTTCAAATGACATTTGAAACATCTTCACCTGATGAATGCATAGCATGAAACCAATATGGTTGTGAATGTTCCTTTGTCACCTAATAAATAGATATGTAAAACCTTTATATATTTATTTTATTATATCATATTATATTATATATACTAGCAAATATATGCACCCTCCGGGTGCAAGTATTTGAATTTTAATGTAATGAAATATGTTAAATTTGAAATACTTTTGAAACTAAATAAAAATTAAAATAAAATGATTTGAAACAGAGGGGGTATAATCGAAGAATAGAACAACTTTGAAACTAAGTCTTCCATCATTTTTCATCACTCCCTCCTTTTATTGCTGAATTTTCCTAATTTAACTATTTAGTTAAATTAGGAAGTAAAGAATAAAATTACTATTATTTCTTTATATTAAAGGATTTCTTTTAAGATGTATCCCCGAGTTTTTTGCTCATATTCATTAAGAAAAAAACAAACAATTAGAAATCAATAATACCAAGCGCATATTTAATAAAATTAAACTTTTAATATCAATATGCAAATTAGCTTTCCTGTTCACACTGTAACCCGCTATTTTGTTGCATATATAAATACAATTGCATGTTATTAGAATGTAGATAAAGTCAAAAGTATTAATAAGGTATAACAATTTTATCAATAACTGAGGTTTAAATAAAAATAAATTCATGGTGAATGTGACGTCAACAACTAAGGGAATTGTGACTTGAGTAGTGATTTAGTTTCGGCTTCAGACAGACAAACACACAATCTCCATTATAATAAGATATATATATATATATATATATATATATATATATATATATATATATATATATGTCACTTGACAAGCTTAATTTCGTTAGGGTGGTCAGCTGTGTACTGTGGCCGAGGCGATAAAAGTGTTTCACTGTGTCTGCTGAAGTCCCGGGAAATCGTTAGTATATACCGCTGATGAGACTTAATAAAGTCGAAACAGTCTGTACGGTATTCTACACACCGAGCCATCCTTTGCCGGGATTACACTTGTCAAGTTTATTTTCTATAAGAAAAAGTATCGAATTTTATGCGATACATGCGTTGTAAGTGCCTTCAAGTAAAAATTTAATATATATATATATATATATTTACCACCCCGCACGAGTAGGATGTGACACAAGGTCATTTTTAAGCGGAGTTTAACAGGTTCGAATTCAGAGTTTTCCTTCTCCTAGACCAGTTGTCTAACCAAGGTTAAAGAACCCAGTCTGCCTTACTATTTATCCATAGCCGGAGGAAGAGTATGATTCATACCTTTCCCAAGGGTATTAGCGCTAAGTGAAATGAAGTTACCACATCCAGGATATATATATATATATATATATATATATATATATATGCTTGGATTAGGACAAAATAATTGGAACAGTAGAGATTTTACTCTAATATTTCAATGAGTTTTTATATTACTATTATCCATCCCAATTTCATAGTTATTGTTTATTGAAGGTTTATCTATCTTATTTAATGATTATTTCTTTTTTCCAGATCTTACCGCAGTATAAACTAAGCTAAGATGCGTGACTTCACAGAGTTCGACAAAGAGTAAATTGCTGGAACTCAATTTGCTAGAGCCCAATTTGATGGAGCATCGGTCACCAGATCACCTGAACTCCTTGGATTTTCGAAAGCTACCTGTCGCGGAGCCGTCAAAAGGATGCCGACCCTGTGAACGTTTTGAAAGGAAAAAATTGAAATGACACAAAATGGGCAAAGGAGGACAAACACGAAGTTTTAGGTTTAACAAGACGACAGTTTTATCCGCACTGGGAGAACAATATATATATTTACCAACCCCTCCGCGCGAGCAGGATGTGACACAAGGTCAATTTCTTAAGCGGAGTTCAACAGGTTTGAATTCAGAGTTTTCCTTCTCCTAGACCGGTTGCCTAACCAAGGTTAAATAACCCAGTCTGCCCTACTATTTATCCATAGCTGGAGGGAGAGTAGGATTCATACCTTTCCCAAGGGTATTAGCGAGAACAATATAGGATAGTGTGTCAAGTTGTCAATGTCTTCTTGCAGCTAGGGCGTCAGTATCGCGGACCAGGAAGGTAAAGTTGGCCGGTGTTGTCAGACGGATCTTCCGTAGATTGGAATTATGCTGGTCCAAGCCGACAGGAAGCGGTTTGAGAAAGTCGACGAGGGCATATCGTCGGGGTAGAAAGTCTGGATTGTCGGCAGTTTGAATGGGGTTCGGTAGATAAGCCGGATCGTGGTCAGCAGAAGACTGAACCGTTGGCAGGTCGGTAGAAAGGTATATATATATATATATATATATATATATATATATATATATATATTATTATTATTATTATTATTATGGTACACAGTAATAACCTACTCGAGTTTCACCATAATAATCTTCAGGGTAAAATACACTGAATTAATCAAGATATTGATTAATTACAGCCGACTGCACGTGTGTATTTTTGGCAAAACACATGTGCAATCGGCTGTAATTAATCAATATCTTGATTAATTCAGAGGATTTAACCCTGAAGATCCTTATCGTGATACTCGAGTAGGTTATTACTATGTACCATTATAATAAAAAATTTGCTCTACTCACGTATTGAGCACTTTATATTTGTTATATCGCTGTCTTATCATTGTGAAACTTGCATCAACTAACCATTGTGACCAATTTCACCGGTAAGTAACAGTTTTCATATATATATATATATATATATATATATATATATATATATATATCTTAACTTTGCTTCGTAAGCGAAGATTAAGGTGTTGGTCCACGTTGACTGCAGGCATGTGCGTGGCTGATAAGGTCATTGTGGAATAGGCAGTCATGGTCGCTGCAACTGCAGCTGAAGGTCTGGTCAGGTTGTGATGGCATTGGATTATGGTTCTTCCTCCTGTTCCTTTTATCCTTGGAAGGGAGGACCTGCGCATGATTTTCACGGTAGGCATCATGATTCTCAGCTAAGTTGGGCTATCAGCGATGGTTCATGTAATAGTCTTTTTATTGGTTTTGGAGCCCCTTTGTCACAGTGGCCGGTTGATAGTTCGCCGTACAGTTGGGCAGGCGATTATTCTTCATCCCGGTGACGTGTCCTACCCAAAGTAGCTGTGTCGGAGAGGCCCCATCCGATCAATCGAAGGATCATGTCAAGCCCTGGCACCTATATGATTTGCCAAACCCTATTGTTCTTATGGCAAGTCATAACCCTTTTTATCATATATGTGCTAGAAGGCGGTGACTGTAGGTCTTAATGTCCTGGATATACGTTAAATTCAGTCTGATGACGTACAAATTGTGGAGCTCTGGCGAGTGTGGAGTTCTACTTCAACACCATCTTGAAAGTCGTTCATTTGCACGTATTCGACACTGACGAACGGATCTGCAAACAAGGATTGTGCTCAACCAAAGGATTCTACCCAACACTAAGGGACACCGAGGAACAACCAAAGGATTCTACCCAACACTAAGGGACACCGAGGAACAACCAAAGGATTCTACCCAACACTAAGGGACGCCGAGGAACAGCCAAATGATTCTACTCAACACTAAGGGACACCGAGGAACAACCAAAGGATTCTACTCAACACTAAGGGACATCGAGGAACAACCAAAAGATTCTACTCAACACTAATGGACACCGGGGAACAACCAAAGGATTCTACTCAACACTAAAGGACACCGAAGAACAACCAAAGGTTTCTTCACTAAGGATCAGCCTCTGCTTAACACAAGGGATCACCACTGTAAAGTGCTCTCACTTGAAGCCTAAAAATGGCCACAAACATTGTAACATAAGAAAAATGATTACATATCAAGAATGAATAAAACAAAATGTCTTCTTCATAAAATTACCCACCCCAATCGTAACAATTTCAGAAATTAAAACCGCCAATAGAGCAGCATAAAAACTAGAATGAGTTATAGTTTACTCTCCCCTCCTTGCTTTCTGTATGACTGCCAGTTTCACGCATTCTTTTAAAATCCAAGTAAAACAACTGGAAAAGAAATTGGCGGGAACTGGAGACACCCATTCTCTAAGGGAGATAATTATGTATTGTCTTCCTACAATACTATTGTGTAACAGACGACAGCTGTGTCATTACATTCAAACAACTGTGTGATGTGGTTACCTGGAGACGAACCCGAGAAGGTAAATGAAAGATCAAAACACCTGGACAGGAAATCCGCATTGTCGGCTTCTGGCGAAGAGGCCGATTGATTTAAAGAGGCAGGACACAAAGACACAAAGACACAGCGACGGCTCTTGATAAGGGCAGCTGTGGCCGCTTGAAATACGAACTCTAATCAGGTTGACAAAAGATTTCCCCCCTAGCTACAACTGGCTTGTTAAACCAGCGACCCGTACCCAAATCGGCCCGAAAAAACGGAATCATCATCATCATCATTATCATCATCATCACCATTATCATCATGGTAATTTTCACCTTTAGTTATTAAAATTCCTAGCATAAAATTGTGCGTGCGCATTATCTGAAATGAACTTAATTGTTATTAAGAACACATTTTATGATATTTTTGTGTTAAAGCATGCAGTTGTATTGTTTTCGAAACGATTCTAAGATTTGTTTATTTGGCACGGACACAGTCAAAATAGCTACCGTCTTGTTTCAAAGTGAGAGTCAGTTGGCTAAATTCATAGCAGAAAATTATCTGAAATGAACTTAATTGTTATTAAGAAGACATTTTATGATATTTTTGTGTTAAAGCATGCAGTTGTATTGTTTTCGAAAAAGTTTCTAAGATTTGTTTATTTCGCACTGAGACTTTCAAAATAGCTACCGGTTTAGTTCTAAGTGAAAGACAAGGGAGGTTACTCTAATTGCCTTATCTGCTAGGAATTTTAACAACTAAAGGTGAAAATTACCATCATCATCATCATCATCATCATCATCATCGTGTCAACCTACAAAATTATAGGATCCCTGTCATTCGAGATATTTTTTTCTTGACGTATTTATTCTTATACTTATTTACTAGTAGGCTTAGCTTAGATATGGCACAAGGCCGGAAGTATGGGGCGCCCAGTGAGAATCGAACTCACTAACAATGTCCTGCGAATCTAGCTTGTTAACCATTACACCACGTGAGGTACCCCGTATTTATTCTGATCTCTCTTAGTTAACTTCTTTTAACTCCAAACATGTTTGGAACGGTAGTACATGTTAGGGTCCCATCTATAGGTTAAATAGGAAAAATGTGTTTAAAACAAATTGAGTACCCATCAAGAATGAAAAAAACATCTTCGGCATAAAATGACAGAATGGGTTAACATACCGTAAAACCCAACCAACCAACCAAACAAACAAACAGGTTTAATTTACTTGTTTGTTTGATCTGACTGATTCATTGATTTTAACGGCATCTCAACTCGTCTGGGGTTATTCTATACCCAGAGGTTAGGGTATCGCATTCATTATATGTTTATATTTACATTATTTGTCTATCTTTTTTTCAACTTTATTTGCACACTGTTATATATTAAGTATTCTTATCTAATATAGATCATTTTAAACAGATCTATTTGTACCATAGACGAGACCCTAATATGTGCTACCACTCCGGGTCAGAGTGCACCTGGGAGTAATGGCAATGAAGAGGGATTCAACACTCTCCAGAGCTCTACCGCCAGATGCAGTTTAATGTCATAAGCAGGACACCCCTTATTACTTAAGCTGTATTCCTGACCGATCATATTCGACACACCAGAGTTTCTCTACTATTTATCTTCTGAGCAGACTAATTCATGACATGTAACACTTCACTTTGGCTCTTACTTAGGCTAGATGGGCGGTCGGAGAGGCCCCCTCCGATCAATTGGCTAGTCACGTCAAACCCAGCACCTATATGATTGTCCCAATCCTATTGCTCTTATGGCAAGCCCCAACCCTTTTTATCATATGGGTGCTAGAAGGCGGTGCCTGAGGGTCTTCATATCCTGGGTATGACGTTAAAATCTATCTGATGGTGAGGTTCCAGTTCTGGAGGTCTTCATCGCCATTGCTCCCTGGTCCACTCTGCTCCGGAGTGGTAGTAACCTGTTAGGGTCCCAGCTATGGGTTAAATAGAAAAAATTGTTTATAAAATTTTCGGACCATATTACCTTTAGGCACCCCTTTTTGATCTCGATTAAGAAAGAACATGCTTTTTATTTACACCGTCAATATCCGGTTGTTTGTTAGGGGTTAGGGTTAGAGGTTAGTTTTATAATTTTTTTAAATCTAAAAATCGTCTGTTAAAACAACCGGCTATTGACGATGTAAATGAAAAACATGTCATTTCTTAATCGAGATCCAAAAGGGGTGCCTAAATGTCATATAGTCCAAATTTTCTACCACACTATCGCTACGAATTTTTCAAAACTTTGTCGGCATTAAATGATCCGCAGAGGTTGATATGCCGTAAAACAAACTGGGCAGACAGATTCACTCGCCTCTTCCTGTGTCTTCGGCACTCCTGAGACTTTGCTCACCATCCCACTCCCAGTCTTACCCCCTACAGAGTATTCTATAGGATAGAATTTACTCGTGGTTTCAAAAATACCACTCCTTTCACTAGCTTATCAATCCCTAAAAAAAACCCTACCCTTTCTCTTTATTACTTTAGTATTCAACCATCACCATTCATACGCTGAGTCAAGCCAGGATTGGGTGGCATCCGGATGGCTCTACCCACCACCCTTGCCCAGACCAACGTCGCGGGATGTGCCCCACACCCGCAGAGTCAGATACACCACTACCCTATATTTGACAAACGAGGGTTTCTACTGGGCAGACCAATTCACTTTTCCTGTTTCTTCGGCCCACCTGGGGGGGCTTTGCTCTCCCTCCTGGTTCCCCTGACCCTTTGCTTCAGGGGAGGGACTCTCCCTATTTATTCCCTAGTTTTAATTCAACTAAACGGTATTTTCGCTTTCAGAATTTCATTCTCCCGAATCCTACTCCCCCCCCCACACACACACATACACTGTCAATCTCGCACCCCTCCCCATTCTCTTCCCCCTCCCCCTCCTCCATTTTTCATTCATGACCTCGAGTTTCATATTCACCGCTGAATCTGATTGGTCGGTTTCTGATTCGGATTATTAAGGTCACCCGTCTGTATATCTTTTTCGAGAACCTCCCCACCTTTTACCCTGTCCAAATTTAGGTCACCGTCGTGTACCCTCTTTGTCTTAACTGATCCCATATGAAGGTTACCGGGTTTGTCTGCCTTTTTTTTTTTTGTAGGGCAATAAACTCTGTTCTAGTTTACCCCCCTTCCGTTCAATATTGAGTCTCCTACTTTTAACCTATTTCCTGCCAACACATTTCTTTTCTTCCGAATACTTTTAAGCCCCCCCCCCTCTAACTTACAAGAAGACGCCATATTGTATTTCTATAATAATTCTAAGTTGATCTTCTCACATATATTTCTGTATATAATGAACTCCTTTGTTGCATGTTTTAATTTGTTGCTGTTTCCCCCGGAGTAAGGTGATTCTGAATTTAATATCAATTTATCGGTGCTATTCGCAGAATTCCGTCCCGGTCTCCTGCCTTAAAAAACGCTAGGCGGTGATAGCTGAAAAAAACAACCCTCCTTAAATAAAATAAAAATACCGAAAAATTGTCGAAAAATAAATAAATAAATAAAATGAAAATACCGAAAAAAAAAAGATTCTTTTAGCGGATTGAAGGCGTTTTTATCGACAAATTATCATCTTTTAGTGGTTTGAAGGCATTAAAAGTAAGCCATATTTTTATTGACAAGTAAATGTAAATATTTAGTCCCCCCCCCCTTAAAATATTTTAACGAGGAGCAGGGTTTAAATATTTACATTTACTTGCCGAAAAAAGACTGGGTAAATATCACATTAACTATTCGGAAAAAAACGCCTTAAGCGCCTCAGCAGGCACCGCTTCAACAAGGGACTTCATTCGTAGGGAGGATTGTTTTTTCAGCTAACACCACCTAGCGTTTTTTTTTATGGCCGGGACGGATTTCTGCGAATAGCACGAATTTATTTTCATAGATTTCTAGAATTTATACAAGTGTTTGATGAATTTTTATGATTCTTCTATAATAATTTTAAGGTTATTTTCTCCCATATATTTCTGTATTGTTCTTTTATAATGATTCTTCTATAATAATTTTAAGGTTATTTTCTCCCATATATTTCTGTATTGTTCTTTTATAATGATTCTTCTATAATAATTTTAAGGTTATTTTCTCCCATATATTTCTGTATTGTCCTTTTATAATGATTCTTCTATAATCATTTTAAGGTTATTTTCTCCCATATATTTCTGTATTGTTCTTTTATAATGATTCTTCTATAATAATTTTAAGGTTTTTTCTCCCATATATTTCTGTATTGTTCTTTTATAATGATTCTTCTATAATAATTTTAAGGTTATTTTCTCCCATATATTTCTGTATTGTTCTTTTATAATGATTCTTCTATAATAATTTTAAGGTTATTTTCTCCCATATATTTCTGTATTGTTCTTTTATAATGATTCTTTATAATAATTTTAAGGTTATTTTCTCCCATATATTTCTGTATTGTTCTTTTATAATGATTCTTCTATAATAATTTTAAGGTTATTTTCTCCCATATATTTCTGTATTGTTCTTTTATAATGATTCTTCTATAATAATTTTAAGGTTATTTTCTCCCATATATTTCTGTATTGTTCTTTATAATGATTCTTCTATAATAATTTTAAGGTTATTTTCTCCCATATATTTCTGTATTGTTCTTTTATAATGATTCTTCTATAATAATTTTAAGGTTATTTTCTCCCATATATTTCTGTATTGTTCTTTTATAATGATTCTTTATAATAATTTTAAGGTTATTTTCTCCCATATATTTCTGTATTGTTCTTTTATAATGATTCTTCTATAATAATTTTAAGGTTATTTTCTCCCATATATTTCTGTATTGTTCTTTTATAATGATTCTTCTATAATAATTTTAAGGTTATTTTCTCCCATATATTTCTGTATTGTTCTTTTATAATGATTCTTCTAATAATTTTAAGGTTATTTTCTCCCATATATTTCTGTATTGTTCTTTTATAATGATTCTTCTATAATAATTTTAAGGTTTTTTCTCCCATATATTTCTGTATTGTTCTTTTATAATGATTCTTCTATAATAATTTTAAGGTTATTTTCTCCCATATATTTCTGTATTGTTCTTTTATAATGATTCTTCTATAATAATTTTAAGGTTATTTTCTCCCATATATTTCTGTATTGTTCTTTATAATGATTCTTTTATAATAATTTTAAGGTTATTTTCTCCCATATATTTCTGTATTGTTCTTTATAATGATTCTTCTATAATAATTTTAAGGATTTCTTCTATGATTCTTCTATAATCATTTTAAGGTTATTTTCTCCCATATATTTCTGTATTGTTCTTTTATAATGATTCTTTTATAATAATTTTAAGGTTATTTTCTCCCATATATTTCTGTATTGTCCTTTTATAATGATTCTTCTATAATCATTTTAAGGTTATTTTCTCCCATATATTTCTGTATTGTTCTTTTATAATGATTCTTCTATAATAATTTTAAGGTTATTTTCTCCCATATATTTCTGTATTGTTCTTTTATAATGATTCTTCTATAATAATTTTAAGGTTATTTTTCTCCATATATTTCTGTATTGTTCTTTTATAATGATTCTTCTATAATAATTTTAAGGTTATTTTCTCCCATATATTTCTGTATTGTTCTTTTATAATGATTCTTCTATAATAATTTTAAGGTTATTTTTCTCCCATATATTTCTGTATTGTTCTTTATAATGATTCTTCTATAATAATTTTAAGGTTATTTTCTCCCATATATTTCTGTATTGTTCTTTTATAATGATTCTTCTATAATAATTTTAAGGTTATTTCTGGTTATGATTCTTCTATAAATTTTAAGGTTATTTTCTCCATATATTTCTGTATTGTTCTTTTATAATGATTCTTCTATAATAATTTTAAGGTTATTTTCTCCCATATATTTCTGTATTGTTCTATGATTCTTCTATAATCATTTTAAGGTTATTTTCTCCCATATATTTCTGTATTGTTCTTTTATAATGATTCTTTATAATAATTTTAAGGTTATTTTCTCCCATATATTTCTGTATTGTCCTTTTATAATGATTCTTCTATAATCATTTTAAGGTTATTTTCTCCCATATATTTCTGTATTGTTCTTTTATAATGATTCTTCTATAATAATTTTAAGGTTATTTTCTCCCATATATTTCTGTATTGTTCTTTTATAATGATTCTTCTAATAATTTTAAGGTTATTTTCTCCCATATATTTCTGTATTGTTCTTTTATAATGATTCTTCTATAATAATTTTAAGGTTATTTTCTCCCATATATTTCTGTATTGTTCTTTATAATGATTCTTCTAATAATTTTAAGGTTATTTTTCTCCCATATATTTCTGTATTGTTCTTTTATAATGATTCTTCTATAATAATTTTAAGGTTATTTTCTCCCATATATTTCTGTATTGTTCTTTTATAATGATTCTTCTATAATAATTTTAAGGTTATTTTCTGGTTATGATTCTTCTATAATCATTTTAAGGTTATTTTCTCCCATATATTTCTGTATTGTTCTTTTATAATGATTCTTCTATAATAATTTTAAGGTTATTTTCTCCCATATATTTCTGTATTGTTCTTTTATAATGATTCTTCTATAATAATTTTAAGGTTATTTTCTGGTTATGATTCTTCTATAATCATTTTAAGGTATTTTCTCCCATATATTTCTGTATTGTTCTTTTATAATGATTCTTTTATAATAATTTTAAGGTTATTTTCTCCCATATATTTCTGTATTGTCCTTTTATAATGATTCTTCTATAATCATTTTAAGGTTTTTCTCCATATATTTCTGTATTGTTCTTTATAATGATTCTTCTATAATAATTTTAAGGTTATTTTCTCCCATATATTTCTGTATTGTTCTTTTATAATGATTCTTCTATAATAATTTTAAGGTTATTTTCTCCCATATATTTCTGTATTGTTCTTTTATAATGATTCTTCTATAATAATTTTAAGGTTATTTTCTCCCATATATTTCTGTATTGTTCTTTTATAATGATTCTTCTATAATAATTTTAAGGTTATTTTCTCCCATATATTTCTGTATTGTTCTTTTATAATGATTCTTCTATAATAATTTTAAGGTTATTTTCTCCCATATATTTCTGTATTGTTCTTTTATAATGATTCTTCTATAATCATTTTAAGGTTATTTTCTCCCATATATTTCTATATTGTTCTTTTATAATGATCTTCTATAATAATTTTAAGGGTATTTTCTCCATATATTTCTGTATTGTTCTTTTATAATGATTCTTCTATAATAATTTTAAGGTTATTTTCTCCCATATATTTCTGTATTGTCTTTTATAATGATTCTTCTATAATAATTTTAAGGTTATTTTCTCCCATATATTTCTGTATTGTTCTTTTATAATGATTCTTCTATAATAATTTTAAGGTTATTTTCTCCCATATATTTCTGTATTGTTCTTTTATAATGATTCTTCTACAATAATTTTAAGGTTATTTTTCTCCCATATATTTCTGTATTGTTCTTTTATAATGATTCTTCTATAATAATTTTAAGGTTATTTTCTCCCATATATTTCTGTATTGTTCTTTTATAATGATTCTTTTATAATAATTTTAAGGTTATTTTTCTCCCATATATTTCTGTATTGTTCTTTTATAATGATTCTTCTATAATAATTTTAAGGTGATTTTCTCCCATATATTTCTGTATTGTTCTTTTATAATGATTCTTCTATAATAATTTTAAGGTTATTTTCTCCCATATATTTCTGTATTGTTCTTTTATAATGATTCTTCTATAATAATTTTAAGGTTATTTTCTCCCATATATTTCTGTATTGTTCTTTTATAATGATTCTTTTATAATAATTTTAAGGTTATTTTCTCCCATATATTTCTGTATTGTTCTTTTATAATGATTCTTCTATAATAATTTTAAGGTTATTTTCTCCCATATATTTCTGTATTGTTCTTTTATAATGATTCTTCTATAATAATTTTAAGGTTATTTTCTCCCATATATTTCTGTATTGTTCTTTTATAATGATTCTTCTATAATAATTTTAAGGTTATTTTCTCCCATATATTTCTGTATTGTTCTTTTATAATGATTCTTTTATAATAATTTTAAGGTTATTTTCTCCCATATATTTCTGTATTGTTCTTTTATAATGATTCTTCTATAATAATTTTAAGGTTATTTTCTCCCATATATTTCTGTATTGTTCTTTATAATGATTCTTCTATAATAATTTTTATTTTCTGGTTATGATTCTTCTATAATCATTTTAAGGTTATTTCTCCCATATATTTCTGTATTGTTCTTTTATAATGATTCTTCTATAATAATTTTAAGGTTATTTTCTCCCATATATTTCTGTATTGATTCGTTATTTTCTCCCATATATTTCTGTATTGTTCTTTTATAATGATTCTTCTATAATAATTTTAAGGTTATTTTCTCCCATATATTTCTGTATTGTTCTTTTATAATGATTCTTCTATAATAATTTTAAGGTTATTTTCTCCCATATATTTCTGTATTGTTCTTTATAATGATTCTTCTATAATAATTTTAAGGTTATTTTCTCCCATATATTTCTGTATTGTTCTTTTATAATGATTCTTCTATAATAATTTTAAGGTTATTTTCTCCCATATATTTCTGTATTGTTCTTTTATAATGATTCTTCTATAATAATTTTAAGGTTATTTCTCCCATATATTTCTGTATTGTTCTTTTATAATGATTCTTCTAATAATTTTAAGGTTATTTTCTCCCATATTTCTGTATTGTTCTTTTATAATGATTCTTCTATAATAATTTAAGGTTATTTTCTCCCATATATTTCTGTATTGTTCTTTTATAATGATTCTTCTATAATCATTTTAAGGTTATTTTCTCCCATATATTTCTGTATTGTTCTTTTATAATGATTCTTCTATAATAATTTAAGGTTATTTTCTCCATATATTTCTGTATTGTTCTTTTATAATGATTCTTCTATAATAATTTTAAGGTTATTTTCTCCCATATATTTCTGTATTGTCTTTTATAATGATTCTTCTATAATAATTTTAAGGTTATTTTCTCCCATATATTTCTGTATTGTTCTTTTATAATGATTCTTCTATAATAATTTTAAGGTTATTTCTCCCATATATTCTGTATTGTTCTTTTATAATGATTCTTCTATAATAATTTTAAGGTTATTTTCTCCCATATATTTCTGTATTGTTCTTTTATAATGATTCTTCTATAATAATTTTAAGGTTATTTTCTCCATATATTTCTGTATTGTTCTTTTATAATGATTCTTCTATAATAATTTTAAGGTTATTTTCTCCCATATATTTCTGTATTGTTCTTTTATAATGATTCTTCTATAATAATTTTAAGGTTATTTTCTCCCATATATTTCTGTATTGTTCTTTTATAATGATTCTTTATAATAATTTTAAGGTTATTTTTCTCCCATATATTTCTGTATTGTTCTTTTATAATGATTCTTCTATAATAATTTTAAGGTGATTTTCTCCCATATATTTCTGTATTGTTCTTTTATAATGATTCTTCTATAATAATTTTAAGGTTATTTTCTCCCATATATTTCTGTATTGTTCTTTTATAATGATTCTTCTATAATAATTTTAAGGTTATTTTCTCCCATATATTTCTGTATTGTTCTTTTATAATGATTCTTCTATAATAATTTTAAGGTTATTTTCTCCCATATATTTCTGTATTGTTCTTTTATAATGATTCTTCTATAATAATTTTAAGGTTATTTTCTCCCACATATTTCTGTAATGATTTTAAGGTGACTTAAAATTTACCACCCGCCCCTATATTCAAGACAATGAAACTTAAATAAAAGTTAATATTATTTTCAAAATTTTTGGACGATTCAAAATAAGAAACACTAAAAAAACTCCTGATCATTTTTTTCATCAATTTTCAGGTTACGGAAATAATGAAAATTATGAACGAAAACAATGTTTACATTTTCGCACCATTAAATCAATTGAAATGTAACGTAGCCAAAAACAAGTTACGATTAGAGGTTTTTTTTTTAATTCTATGAAAAATCAATTAAGAGTGAAATTTTCACGAAATTTTTGCTACTTATTCACCTACTGATGAAATTATGTTTAAAATAGGTTTTTTCTTAATACGTCACGTGATCAATTTAGGCTATATTGAAGGAAGAAATGTAAAAAAAAAATTAATTCTCGAAAAAAGAAAAGAAATAACGAACATAAAGAGTTGTTACAAAGAAAAACAGTTAATTCAAAGATCAAATTATCCGATTAGGAGAAAATTACTCACCGTTATCTTGAAAAATAAGTAAAACAGTCCCTTTTTTTTACAAAACGGTCAATTTCTTTATTAATGTTTTTTTAGCAGAATTCTGTATTCATGTACTAATAAACTCTGGCATAGAAATTTATAAAAATCTTCTGATATAATTATTCATACTCTTATCTTTAAAGAAAAAAAAGTAAAAATCAT
Source organism: Doryteuthis pealeii (assembly GCA_023376005.1). Taxonomy (NCBI): domain Eukaryota; kingdom Metazoa; phylum Mollusca; class Cephalopoda; order Myopsida; family Loliginidae; genus Doryteuthis; species Doryteuthis pealeii. The sequence continues at coordinate 23,587,332 of CM042139.1, read as the reverse complement.
TTTTTGTCGGTTCATTATTTCATATTTCATAAAATAAAATTGGGGGTGGGGGGTAGACCTCGTAAAAAAATTATTTCCCCTAATATATTATGGGAAAAAACTATTTCAAACATATTTTCTTCAAAAGGTAAGTAATTATGGACATTTTCGTGAAAATCGAACCATTAATTGATTTTTCATAGATTTTTTAAAAAAGCCTCTAGTCATGATTTGTTTTTTTGCCACGTTTAATTTCTATTTAAAATGTAAACATTGTTTTTCGTTTATAATTTTCATTATTTCCGTTAGCTGAAATTTTTTTTTTAAATCATCAGGAGTTTTTTTTAATGTTTCTTCTTTCGAATGGACAAAATATATTCACGATAATATTAAACTTTATGCAAGTTTCATTGTGTTAAATATAGCGGGGAGGGTAAATTTCACAGGGAAAATTGGTGGTACCTATTTTTCCCTAAAATATAATAGGGGAAATACATTTTTTTCCACCCTCTATTTCATTTTATGAAATCTGAAAAAATAAAGCGATAAAAAACGATTTTTAATTTTTTTTCTATAAAGATAAGAGTATGAATAATTATATCAGATTTTTATAAGTTTCTATACGTTATTTATTTTATTAAAAAAAACATGAATTCTGAATTCTGCTAAAAAATGTTATAATATTATTTTTGTCAAACTTTTTTTAATTGAATTGCCAAGAAAAAAATTTTTTTTTCAAAGAAATATCTTTTTTTATATTCAAATTTTAAAATTAAAAATCCATCGATAAAAAGTATCCAATTAGATTACTAATAATCTAGTCATTAATTTTTACGTACCACCAATTTTCCCTGTGAGATTTACCCCTTTATATTTAACACAATGAAACTTGCATAAACGTTAATATTATCTTGAAATTTTTTTGTGCATTCGAAAGAAGAAACATTAAACAAACTCATGATCGTTTTTAACAATTGTTTTCAGCTTACGAAAATAATGAAAATTATAAACAAAAAACTGTTAACATTTTTGCACCGTTAAATCAATTGAAATTTAACGTAGCCAAAAACAAGTTATAACTAGAGGCTTTTAAAAAAATTCTATGAAAAATCAATGGTCCTATTTTCACGAAAATTTCCATAATTACTTACCTTTCAATGAAAATATATCTGAAATAGTTTTTTTCTAAAATATATCAGGGGCAATATTATTTTTTACGAGGTCTACTCCCCCCTATTTTATTTTATGAAATATGAAAAAATGAACCGGCAAAAAACGAATTTCACTTTTTTCCTATTAGGATAAGAGTCTGAATGATTATATCAGAAGTTTTTTTTAGTAAAAGAACCATGAATACAGAATTCTGCTAAAAAATATCAATAAAGAAACTGACCGTGTTGTAAATAAACGGACTGTTTTACTTATTTTTCACGATAATGATTGGTAATTTTTCCCCAGCCGGATAATCTGATCCTTGAATTAACAGTTTTTATTTGTAACAACTCTTTATGTTCATTATTTCTGTTTCGCAAGATTTTTTTTTTAAGTTCAAAAATATTTACTTTTCTTCCCGTGACCTTTTTTGGAGGTACCTATTGATTATTAATACTCTAGTCATTATTTTTTATATTTCTGTATTCAGCTAATCAATCAGATCTTTTTCCTTCAGTTAATAAAGATAAATAATAAAATGTGTTATTAAATTTAAAAAAAAAACTTGTTTCATCATGAATTGAGTATTATTTTTTTAGCTCATATTAATAAAGACTAGCAGGACCTGTGGATATACAACAATATGATAATTTAATTATTACAACGTTTGATACGTTTACTTAAGAACTATTGTTAAATAAGTAAGTAAAGTTGTCGGGGTGGCCTAAAGTCGGTATCAGCCAAACAGCGAGGGAGTCTATCCCTTTTCACTAGCGCTAGACCAAGGAGATTGTTTTTGCATCTGAGGTGAAGCGCCACGCCTACCATCAGCTCCTTACTTTACCGCACAGATCCCTGTGCTACTCATAACGCTGGGTGGGCGAGGGCCGGTATCGAACTAGAAACCACAAGGTTTCTAGTTCGCTCTACCGACTAAGCTAACCCGGCCCAACTGTTAAATACTCTAGCAGGACCTGTGGATATACCACAATATGATAATTTAATTATTACAACGATTGATACGTTTACTTAAGAGTTATTGCTATACTTCAATATGTAAAAAGTATAATAATCGTGATTTAACTTTCTCTCATTCGATTGAAGTAGATTAGCGTTATCGCTTCCGCGCGCTCATCCAGTCTTTCTATCTTTCTCCTACTCTCTTTCTTTCTTTCTTTCTTTCTTTCTTTCTGTTACGATTTTTGTGGCTATCCTTAGGCTTCAAGGAAGAGCACTGCCCAGCGGAGATCCTTTGTGTTAAGCAGAGCGTGATCCTTAGTGAAGAATCATTTGGTTGTTCCTTGGTGCTCCTCAGTGTTGCAGGTCCGTTCGTCAATGAGTGCAAATGGACGTCTGTCAATATCAGCGATTAAATAGTTAACCAGCCACGTATTCGGGCTGTTGATTGGCTGAGGTTTAAACCACGTGACCTTGCTTAGTCTATAAATTTGAGTAGTGGATTGCAGCGCGGCTTATATATAGAAAATAATCCAACACTTTCTTTCTTATTATATTTATTCTGTGTAGCATGTCGTTTTTCTTCCCTTTCTTTCTATATAATAAAAACGGAATGGTTCATTATTTAGCTGAGGTGATGACAGTCATAAATAAGAATTCAGCAGATAAGCAACACAGGATAATCAGGATTTACATTTTTGCATTTCGTCAAAATGCATCGAAATAAAAATATTTTTCGTGTTCTTTTTTTTTAAGCAGGCATTCCAATTTAGATTTTTTTTTAATTAACATAAAAACCTGGATTATTACGCTTTTGGCTAGATATTTACATTTACTTGTTGATAAAAAATATGGCTTACTTTTAATGCCTTCAAACCTCTAAAAAAAAATAATTTGTCGATAAAAACGCCTTCAATCCGCTAAAAAAAAAATTTTTTTCGGTATTTTCTTTTCTTTTTTTTTCGACAATCTATTACAAATAAAAAAATAAAAACATTTTTTTCGGTATTTTAATTTTATTTATGGAAGGTTGTTTTTTCAGCTATCACCGCCTAGTGTTTTTTTTTAAGACAGGAGGTCGGGACGGAATTCTGCGAATAGCACCAATTTGGGATCTATTCTATGTATGAAAAATTAAAACGAACTTGAAATTGGGTTTTTGCCCCTTTTTTGCGTTGCCGCCGTAAAAGTTTGAGTATATTTTGTACATCCCAAGTAATATAATACCCTCGTCATGCACCATATACTTTTGTCAATCCGTGCTGTCAGCGCGACATCATGATGGTGATGACATGAGTCCCTGTCCTTTTCCTGAATCTATCACTTCATTATTGTGTACAATTCATTAAAAAAAAAAAAATTCTTCTGCCACGGACACCTGGTTCTCCCAGCTGACCATTGATTCGCCCTCGATACAGAGAGACTGCATCGGCTTTTATGCCTCCTTACTGACCGAACCACTCCAACCAACAGGGGGTGACAGGAGCCTTACCACAATTCACCACTCACAACCTCCAGGTCGTGAGTTCAATCACTGTAGCTTCCCGCTACGTTCTTTCGTCACGTTGTCATCTCCGGGTCCTTTCACTAATTCCGGGGTCATGATTGCCACTTGTTCCTGACCCCTGACTGTCCCTCGCTCCGGCTCCCTAATTAATCACTTTGATCTGATACGCTGTGTTTCATCTCTTAGCAAATGACTAATTTGTTCTAATTTGAACACCCCCATAGGCAGAAAAAAAATTGGTATTGAACATACACCCGCAAAAAGTTTAAATGAAAGAGGCCACAGTACTATAAAATTCTTTGTTGTCCTCTATATCTTAGTTCTAATAAATTCAAGGATCACATTAATGATTAAATAATATTCTCTCCTTATTCACTAACTATGAATTAAGGATCGGTTTGCTTTAGTTTCTGTCTTTATAAAGGAACAGTAGTTGTTACCATTTAACCCATAGCTGGAAATGATGTATTATCAAATAATCAAGTGTCTCATATTACTAGTGTGCATTTTTGTAAAATCTATAGGCAGAACTTTTATTTTGCATAACTTTATTTTATTTTTTATTCATTTTTCAGAATTTAAAAAAAAATTTGTGTATGCCCATTTATAAAAAAAATAGATCCACGCAAATATTTTCCTTAACTGACAAAATATTTTATCTTATCCAATTTAATGCCATGTATTTAAGTTTCTGTTGATATCACCATCATCCTCATGTCGCGCCAGCAGCACAGATATCCATGACAACCTCTCGCCAACCGTCCCTATCACTCATTGTCTCTATTAGGTCCTCCACGCAGTATCTGCACAGAACTGTTCTATATAGGTCTTTGCTGGATGACCCGCACTGGCATGTCCATGTGCTGGCTTCCACAGGGGGAGGTCACTTATGAGTTCATCCTTACTTCTCCAGCAGTGGAGATCTGTTGATATAATGAACTTTATATTCTCAGAAGGTAAAGAAACTAGAAGGATTTGGGCGATAAAGGCTACTCCACATTCCCCAGAGCTCTAGAATTGGAACACTAGATGCAGTTTAACATCACACCCAGGACGCCGATGTAGCGGGAGGTGAACTTCGAATTTAAGGAATTGAGTTCTAGCTTAGGTTTTGAAAGAGACAGACGTATCTTTAAAAGTTGGCTATTTCTTCCGTACATAACGGTTAACTTGGGCTAAATAAAGATGTCTGAAAAAAAAATCCAAATAAAAGATAATGAATATTTAATCCATAGATGGAACCCTAACAGGTACTACCACTCCGGGTCAAAGTAGACCTGGGAGTAATGGTGATGAAGGGGTGCTCCACATTCCCCAGACCTCCATAACTGGAACCTCGCCATCAGATAGAGTTTAATGTCATTCCCAGGACATGAAGACCCTCAGCCACCGCCTTCTAGCACATATATGATAAGCCACTAAGATTCCGTTCTTAAGCATCATGAGTCGCCACCCACGGCCAAGAGATGGTCCCATTGGGGGGGGGGGCTTACCCCTCTGTAGAGGTTCAGTCGGTGTATTCTAAAGCCCCACCGACAGGGCTAAACTTTGTAGTCAAGAGAAAATTTTTCAGACCTCATTGTCACTCAGAATATTTGTGGGAAGGATTTGTGGGGATTAAAAAATACGAAAATAAAAATAAAAATTTTAAAAAACGACAGACTCCCATGGGGCCTTGATCGGAAGAATCCCTTTGCGCATGTCCGACAAAAGTCCCAAAATAATACCTCGGCCATTCGAACTTGGGCCGCAATTGAGTGTAGGTCGTTTCCTGACCAAGGGTCATCCCCTCGTCACGGCCGACTATGCCCTGTTCAATAAAGCCTGAGTCATAAAACTACCTTCTGTCTTTGTCTCTTTCCTCCTTCGTGTCTTTTCAGCGTACCAGCCCACAAGAACAAAGAACCAAGCTTTTATTAGGGTTAAGATACCAGCACAAACGAACTTAACATAGCCCCATAGATTTGATTTTGATGCAATCAACTAATATACTAAATAACTCTGTATAATCGACCAGAATTGTTGTTTCGTTTTTCTTTGGTTGAAGTTATATTTTTGTGCAACCTTAAAAAATTAAATTAGAACAGATATCATTTGGTAAAAGCAGAAACAGAGTGTAAAGTGATTAATTAGGGGGTCGGAGCTAGGGACAGTCAGGGGACAAAAATAAGCGGCAGTTCGCGACCCCGGAAATAGTGAAAGGGTCACAAGATGACGACGAGGTAAAAAAGCACTAATGAAGTGATGGAATTTGGAAATTGACCGGGACTCATGTCATCATCATCAAGATGTCTCGCTGACAGCACGGATTGGCGGAAGTATGTGATACATGACGAGGGTATTGTATTACTCGGGATGTACAAAATATACTCACATTTTTACGGTGGCAAAAAATGCAAAGAAAACAAAAGTGAAAATGCCAATTTCAAGTTCGTTTTAATTTTTTTATATTAAAAGAAATAATATGACCTTACACAGTTATCGCCCCTTAATCATCGCCTGATAAGAGACCTTGTGTGATTGGTTAAAGGCCATTGTCGGCGACCAATCAAAATACATATCTCTAGGCTTAATTTAGCCGCCAAATTTCGAAGATTGATTCCTTCAATCTTCCTCTTTCGCTGCTATAACCCATCACTACAAGACGTGCTTTTTGAAGCCAGCTATCAAGGGCCGATGACATCGTAAAGTCGACTTAACTCAAGCTATGCAAGAGACGCTCACCTCTTATTACAGGTGACAAGACAAGATAAGTTACGCAAGCACATTATTTTGCAACTTACACCTACATTCTATAATTTGTACAATTTATAACACATTTGTATACCACACACATTTTGTATATCACACGTTATATATTGTATATTGCACGTTGATGTTTGTTGAATAAACCGTTTTGTCTAAAAGCCTTGTGTCGTGTTTTCCTTACCTGTTGCCTTTATCATTATCTTGTCTACGTATTTGCCACAACGCATAGAAAAGATCCAACATTTCTATATAAAAGAAAACAAACAAATAAATAAATAAATAAAACTAAAACTGAAACTTAAGTACTAAAACAGGTTTTAGTACTCAAGTACTAAGAACTGTAATTCGAGTTAAAGTCATTTTTGTTTACGTGTTTTCTTACTATTAACAATACCATCAGAAGACACAACCATTATCTTCGAAATTATGGTGATCCAAAAGCGTAATAATCCATGTTGTTGTTGTTTACTGATTTTAACGGCATATCAACCCGTCTGGGGTTATGTCATGCCTAACGGTTTGGAAGTTATATATATCGTGTATTTATATTTATACTTTTTAGTAATTGGTTTTAAAAATGTGTTAGCATGATTGGAGATTATGTTGTATGGTATTGATTTATTTAATGTCTATATTCTATGGTATAATTTTATTTCCATAAAAAAAGAGAGAATATCCTCCGTGTTGACATTTTCAAACAGATCTTTCATATTGTTTGCTTTAAAATAACGGTTTCTGATGTGTGCAAGAAACCTGCATTCTATGAATAAGTGTTTAACTGTCAAAGGTGTTTGACATGTTCCACATTGTGGTTGTTGTTCTTGTTTGAGTATATTGGAGTGCGTTAGTCTTGTATGACCAATGCGTAATCGAGATACAATGACTTGTTTATTTTTTTTTTCTAAATTGGAATGCCCGCTTAAAAAAACAACTTTTTTTTTCGATGAATTTCACCAATCATAAAATAAAATGTTGTTGGTATTCTTCCGTCTGCGAAAGACGATGGCGTAGTGTCCAAATTTTTTTTTTAACCACGTAGCTTGGGTTGGTTAATACGGAAGATCTGCTGTTGCCCAAGCAGCAGACGCCCCCCCTCTCTAAGTTATTTTAATTAAATTTTCAGTGTTGATTTAACAATGAATTAATTTTTATTTTATTTTAAAACTTTCTGATTTTTTTCAAGTCACTTAACTTTGACCTCCCTGTTTTTGAGGTGTCAAAATATCGGTGTGTATATATGTGATTGATACTATTTTCTGCATAAATAAAAAGACTAAAGACAGAAGGTATGAATAGAAGAAAAAAAGTTTTTTTTTTGTACTCTTCGCGGAGAACCGTTCTTTTTCTTTTTCTTTTTTTTTCGCTGTAGAAATGCAAAATACATTGTATTTATTTTTATCCTTAATACATTTCATTACAGAGACACGTAAAAAATATATATGTACTTTTATTTTATATTTTTCGTTCTAATGTCATTCCCAGGACATGAAGATCCTCAGCCGCCGCCTTCTAGCACATATATGATAAGCCACTAGGATTCCGTCTTTAAGCATCACGGGTCACCACCCACGGCCAACAGATGAGGGCTTACCCCTCTGCAGAGGTGTAGTCGGCATTATCTCAAATTCTTGTCCTTCCCACCTCTTTACTTTAGCTTCGTACCGGAAAATAAATAGATAAATAAATCAAAATAAAAAGGTAGACGTGCATAGCTGACTTGTGGCATCTTCCCAGAATATTCTAGATCAATCTATGTAATGGTAACCGGTGTTTGTGATATAATGGTTACCGTCGAAGGAACTGGACACGGTGAACCGAGTTCAATTCCTGGGCATTGCTGTTTAAATACCAACTCTCTCACTGTCCACGATTCAGGTATTACTCTGATCACCTCCATACTTATCAAGCCTGGCTTCACTTCAGATTTATTTACGATAAAACCCTAAGTACTTGGTATCTTCTAACATAAACTGGCATTTGTCAATTTCAGCTTTAGCCTTTGTTTTTTCAATCGATCAAACATCTTCTGTATGTGTCTGAAATAATTACTGGAACTCCTCGAAAAAATAATAGTATCTTTTCAGGGTGTCCATAAAAAAATTGACATTTCATTAAATGTCAAATTTTTTCATCATTTTATGAAAAAAAGTGAATTTTTTTTCGGCTAAACTTGCAAATCGTCGTCAAAATTAAAACGGAAAATTTTGACGACGATTTGCAACACATCAAACTAAATTTTGAAATTAAAATTAATTTTAAAAATCCGATTCAAAATACTTTACTTTTTTTTTGGTAAGTCAGGTTAGTAATTGTTTTATTTCATTTATTTAACGAATCTTGAAATATTTTCTAAACTAAAATATTTATGTGAAGTTTGAAAATATTTCAAGATATGTTAAATAAATGAAATAAAACAATTACTAAACTGACTTACCAAAAAAAAAAAAAAAAAAAAAAGTCAAGTAGGAAAAAAAAAAAAAAAAAAAAAGTAAATAAATAAATTAAAAAAGAGATTTTTTTCATTTATGAAATAAAACAATTACTAACCTGACTAACCAAAAAAAAAAAGTAAAGTATTTTGAATCGGATTTTTAAAATTAATTTTAATTTCAAAATTTAGTTTGATGTGTTGCAAATCGTCGTCAAAATTTTCCGTTTTAATTTTGACGACGATTTGAAAGTTTAGCCGAAACTCGTCTAAATATGCAAGGGAGAAATTTTGCAACCCAATAAAACTAGGTACTGGCAAAATGAGCCTAAAATGCGTTTTTGACAAAATGACTTTAGCCCCGCCTACAGAAAATAATTTACCAAAAATCAGGGAATTATCGGATTTTAATGAAATTTTCAGTGTTTATTTATCAATGAATGATCTTTATAATGCATTATTTATTTTATTTCAAAACTTTCTCATTTTATTCAGGTCACTTAATTTTACCCCCCCCCTTATGTTGGGGGCGTAACATTTTTTCGAGTTGGTCTTATATAGTACTAATTACAGTATAAATAATGAGATAAAAGACCGAAGTTATGAATAGAAACAAAAAAAAAAGAATTTTACGGTGGCTTTTCTATGAGAAAATAAGTACAGAAAATTTAAAAATGTAAAAAAATAATAAATAATTAATTTTTTTGGACATTTCTTTTTTACTCATTTCGATAATTATTTAATTGGCTATTATCTTATAAAAGAAAAAAATATGCATTGATATTTTTTCTGCTTAAAGGGGGGTGGGGGTACATTTTCAATAGAGTTTTTCTTCAAAACTTATTACTTTATGTATCTAAAATAAGGTTTGCATTAAATAGATATTTATTTCTAGAATCTAAAAATATAACATTTTAAACTTAACATCAGGCTTTTCACATTTTAAATGAATTTTATATATTCATTTTTCATAGCAAAAATACTAAATTAAAGATTTGAAATAAAATAACTGATGCATTATAAAATTCATTAATTGATAAATCAATACTGAAAATTTCATTAAAATCGGATAATTTCCTGATTTTTGGTAAATCTTTTTGCAATCGCGAATGTTACAGAAAAATTGTAAACAAGCCAATAAACCACTTAAAAAGAACCAAAAATGGCGTCGGCGAACAAAATTGACCAAAACAAATCTTTTTAAATATATAAAAAATAAATTGCTAATGTAATGATATTTTTCTTTTTTTAATGATGGTTATTATGTTACTACTTATCGATTTAGACAAAGTTTGACCTTAAATAATAGATTTAATTATTTTTAATTCGCTTTTAAAACTCGTAGCAGAGGCTCATTTTGCCAGTACCTAAATAAAACTCACCCACAATGGTCTGCGAATCTAGTTTACTAACCATTACACCACGTGATGCACACTCTGTTATATCAAGGAGAGTCTATATAATTATCTCTTTAAGGATCTGGCACCGGCCCATCGCTCTCAGAGGAGTGGAAGGGTGTGTAAGTCATGTCCCCTCCCCCCCACACACACACACATACACCGATCACTTTCGTCCGTATACAAAATCATTGGCCTACTCAGATATAAGTAAACCAGCAGTGAAATAGTGCTTAATTGTTCCTTTAGAGGTTAAAAAAATGTTACACTCCTCGGTACACTTGCACTGAGAAAACATATATACTAAAGCAGGGGTCCCCAACCTTTTCAGTCCGGGAGCCACAAAGATTAACTCTGGAAGATCCCATCAAAGTTAAGCAGCGATGAGCCTGTTCAATAGGGTTGGTTGATTTTCACTTTTTAAAAAATATCAAATTCTCCCAAACAGTGAAAGTTGTGTTGGTATAAATGAATTCTAATACCAAAAACTTACACCATTATTACTTGCTTCCACCATTGTTTGAGAAAATAGCATCAAAGATCGTCGGTTAACTTGCAAATCGTCCTCAAAAATAAAACGGAAACTTATTTGGTGGTGCTCCATGACAGTTTAACTATAGTGTATGAATGAATCTTTTTGCGAATTGGGTTACGATTTAGGGGTTTGGGGATTAAGGTTGTTTTTAATTACGTATTGCTTAAAAAAAAAACACAACAAAAAACCACAAATTACTATATATTTAATGTTGAAAAATATATTTTCTTTTAAATCCAAGTTTAATTGAAATTATACATTGCAATGCTAACACAAACATCTGAGACTAATGTGTCTACCGTTGGATTCAATAATTAATTTCAATGGTTAATGTATAGTAATTTGGGGTTTTCTGTTGTTTTTTTAAGCAATACATAATTAATTAAAAACAACCTTAATCCCCAGACCCCTAACCCAATTCGCAAAAAAAGTTAATTCATACACTGTAGTTAAACTGTCATGGATCACCACCAAATAAGTTTCCGTTTTAATTTTGAGGACGATTTGAAAGTATAAAACAGATCGTCTAATAAAATGCACCAAAATTCTCGTTTTCGCAACATTTAGCCTAGAAATTGGTTAGAAAATATAGCAATTTCAATACTTAAAACAGAAAAGGTTGTCATTTTAAACGAAACGAATAAATATTTTAACTAGGATTCAAATTGAAAATATGCCCCCCCCCCTAATCATTAGGTAAAAAGACACCTCCGATATGTGGTGATCACCGACACCTCCGATATGCTGCTTTTTACCTAATGATTAAGCTGTAACAGTGATAATACTTTAAAAGATTGAAATCTATTTCCTCAAAGGAAGGCGAAGTTTTGAAGAAAAATGTTTTATGTGGTAATTCTTTATGTTAATTTGAAACTTTCGCCACATGGGAGACATTACAGTTCCAAAATCGACCTACCCTACTGTTTAATGATAAATTGGGCGATCACTTAAGCAACAGCAGATATTGTAGACAACCTGAGTTCTTTGTTTATTAAAATGACTTGATTCGACAATAAATAACTAAATTTGGCGCAGTGGTTTATTGTCGGTATCAGCCGGTCAGCAAGGGGCTCTATCCCCTTTTTGCTAGCGCTAGACCAAGGGGATTGCTTCAGCCCCCTCCCTATTTCACCGCACAGATCAGATAACCCGATCTGTGCAACTATACGCTGAGTTGGTGAGGACCGGTATCGAATCCAGAACCACGCGATTCCTAGGCGAGTGCTCTATCAACTGAGGGTAAGCAACCAACTATCTCGAGGGATCGCGGCCGTGATTTTAAGAGGACAGAAAAAAAAAACAGAGAAATTTACAAGATAATAATCATAATAATCATATTAATAATACGTACGACGTTGTTTGCAAACACAAAAAGATGTAATATCATGGTTAAATGAAGAGGTTGGTAGAAGGAATCTCAGTAGCCTTGTTACCTAAACCAACTCCTGGTTGACTTGCAGATGCAACTTCTTAGATAATTGGTTGTGGCTGCTCATAGAATCAGATGAAATGGCTGAAATCGTCATGAAGGGGTACTCCATTCTCCCCGAGCTCCAGAATTGGTGTTGGACTATCTATGGTATAGTTATTTACTAAGCTTAGCTTAGATGTGGCACAAGGCCAGAAGTATGGGGCACCCAGTGAGAATCGAGCTCACTAACAATGGTTTGAGAATCTACCTTGCTAACCATTACACCACATGGTATAGTTATTTACTAAGCTTTGCTTAGATATGGCACAAGGCCGAATGTAAGCCCCTTACATTCGGTGAGGCTCGAACTCACTAGTCATGGTTTGCCAGTCTTCCTTGCTAACCATTACACAACCTGAGGATGTACGCAAAATTCCCACTCATATTTATGAACTTTCACAACATTAGCAGCATGCATTTCCGGTAAAATGGGCCAATCACAACTAAGCCCAGAAAAACATTTGAGCATTTAAGATCTTTTGCAACTGTCCTCGAATCAGTTGCTAACTGGATTTTCTACTAGAAGGAACACTACAGGCAAGGAGATCTACTGAGACTATCTACTTTTCTATCAAGGATTTCAACGAATACAATGGACTTTCTGTTACAAGGAGCTACACTCTTTTATATCATTGGTTTTTGTTTTTTTAAGTAAACACAACTGGAGCGGAATTTTTAACTGAAATTCTTATGAGAAACAAAAATAAAAGTATTGATTTTAAAGTTAGAAGCAGAAATAATAAATTGATAAAAATTCACCCCTTTCTTTTTCGCAAATTTCAGAGACAATTCACACCGGCCTTCCAATCCCAGCATTTAAAATGAGAGAGAGAGAGAGAGAGAGAGAGAGAGAGAGAGAGAGAGAGAGAGAGAGAGAGAGAGAGAGAGAGAGAGAGAGAAAAAAAAAATAAAATAAAATGACTACGATATGTAACGACCACGACTCAGCATTATTTTTACGAATTATGCCGACATTTTGAAAAAAAGTAAATACAAGCGGAGCGGAAATTCTAACTGGTGCACTAAACGCTTAAAATGTCGACCAGAATCATAACAATTGGTACTTCAACACTAGACGGAGTTTAGTTCATGGTTGGTTTAAAGAGGATAAACAAAGTATATAACAAATTTCCATTACTGTCTAAATTAGGTCACCTTCTTAATTAACTAGATTAAACTAGAACAAATTAATTGTAATAATACGGTCATGTGTGTGTGTGAGTGTATATGCGTATGTTAATGCTGAGTGCATGTGTGCATATGTGTATGTGCATATTTTGTAAACAAAAGTGTCGAAACATGTTTATCAAGTGAAAGATTTAAAGTTTTATATTATATATATATATATTATATATATATATATATATATATATATATGAAGAGAAAAATCGAAGTGAATCCGACGGTATGTAAGATTGTGAAAAATTTTTGAAAAAACACAGGTTCAAATAAAATGAGTGATGTTTATTCAGCCAGCCCTGAAGAGGATCTACTAAACAGATTGAAACACTGCAGCGTTGGCTGAATAAATATCACTCATTTTATTTGAACCGGTGTTTTTTCAAAAGTTTTTCACTATTTTACATATATTATTATTATTATTATTATTATTATTATTATTATTATACTAAAGCTGAGCGAATCAATATTTATTTATTTTTTACTGTTTAGTTTAATGACACAATATATATGGTAAACTATTCCTTGCTTTTAGAACTGAGTTATGTTTGAAAAAATTCCATTTTAATTGGTTCTATTTAGTCGTAATTTGCAATTAAGTCATAAAGTAACCCATCGCTTACTTAACTTATGTCAATCGATTTTCTACTCCCAATGTATATCGTGATTACCTCCTCGCTATATATGTTAGTTTCTCTGTGTGAGTAAGAGAGAGATGGGAGAGTGATCGTGAGAGAGAAATTAACTACTCACTTTATTTGTATATTAAGATTCAGCAGCAGCGACTGGCCCGTGTCTTAAAAAATTCCCTGATTCATTTCAATTTGAAATAGGTCAAACGTTCCCTTTCTTAGAAATCTTACAAAACAATTTAATGTATTTTAAACTCTCTGGCCTTTTTTTTTTAAATTAATTCACTGTGCAAACTTTCTTTTCTCTAATCCCAATTATCTACAGATAACCCAATGAGTGACCCGACGGGTCACGTTTCGTCTAATATATATATATATATATATATATATATATATATATATATATATATATATATATATTAGACGTTTAGCGTAAGGTATTACTCGTCTATTGTTTACAGATTTGAGTTCTCTGGTGATTGTAAAAACATACATCTACGTAAGTATGTATCAATTAATTGTTCGCCTGACATTTGCCAACGGCGGAGAGGGTAAGGAGCTTGACTAAAGAAAATTCAATCGGGTTTCGTTCCCGGCTAGAACTATTTGTTAAAGGTCGAGCCACACTGATGAGACTGTCTTTGTAGATGACTAATATATATATATATATATATATATATATATATATATATATATATATAAAGTCGTCGGGGCGGCCTAATGTCGGTATCAACCAGACAGCGAATGAGTCTATCCCATTTTCACTAGCGCTAGACCATGAAGATTATTTTAGTATCTGAGGTGGAGCGCCACACCTGCTATCAGCTCCTCACTTTACTGCACAGATCCCTGTGCTACTCATACGCTAAGTTGGCGAGGGCCGGTATCGAACTAGGAACATTGTGGTTTCTAGCCGAACGCTCTACCGACTATATATATATATATATATATATATATATTATAATGGTACACAGTAATAACCTACTCGAGTTTCACCATAAGGATCTTCAGGGTTAAATCCACTGGATTAATCAAGATATTGATGTGTATCTGTGTATTTTTTTGCGATGACGGTTGGTTATTGATCCGTAGTCAAAGGAACGCTGGATTGAAATTCAAAATGAGCGGAAGTGGCATTTTTTCCGAAGGTTCAAAATATAAACATTGTTAGAAATCCGCTTTGTGCTATTGTTTTAATGGTTTATGATAATAATGAGGATTGCCTATATGATTATAGAGCCTGGTGCGATTAAACGTGGTTTTACTAATATATGCCTAAAGTTATTTATTTTATTAAAATTAACAGAATGTGTATGTGTATACACACATATGCAGGTGTATGTATACCATTTCAATGGTCTTATTATTATTATTATTATTATTATTATAGATAATTAAATTACTTATAGTGGTGGAATGTGGGGTTTTGTTAATATGTGCTTAATTATTTTTATTTAAATTATATATATGTATATATGGGTCGGGTTAGCTCAGTTGGTAGAGCGTTCGGCTTGAAAGGTTTCTAGTTCGATACCGGTCCTCGCCAACTCAGCGTATGAGTAGCACAGGGATCTGTGCGGTAAAGTAAGGAGCTGATGGTAGGTGTGGCGCTCCATCTCAGACGCCAAAACAATCTCCTTGGTCTAGCGCTATTGAAAAGGGGACAGACTCCCTCGCTGACTGGCTGATACCGACTTTATGCCAGCCCCGACGATATTTACTTTACTTTTACTTTATATATGAAATTTAACATTTTGAAAAAACATATGATGTTTGTTATGTTTTTCCAAAATGTTAAATTTCATACTGTCGGATTAATTTCCATCTATTTTTCATATATATATATATATATATATATATATATATATTATATATTAAATTTTTACTTGAAGGCACTTACAACGTATGTATCGCATAAAATTCGATACTTTTTCTTATAGAAAATGAAATTGACAAGTGTAATCCCGGCAAAGGATCGTTCGGTGTGTAGAATGTCGTACAGACTGTTTCGACTTTATTAAGTCTCATCAGCGACATATACTAACGATTTCCCTCCGACAGAAATCAAAACCAGGACCTCAGCGAGCATAGCGAACCACTATATCGCCTCGACCACAGTACACAGCTAACAATCCTTAGCGAAATTAAGCTTGTCAAATGATACTACACGCCTCTACCATAATAGGTAAGGGGGGGGGCGTTTTTGAGAGAACAATAACAACAGACCGTATGCCCTTCGGCGAACTGAATAAGATATTTGGATGTTTGTTTATTTTAGAAACGTTGCTGAATAAAGTATATATTAAATTTTTACTTCAAGGCACTTACAACGTATGTATCGCATAAAATTCGATACTTTTTCTTATAGAAAATGAAATTGACAAGTGTAATCCCGGCAAAGGATCGCTCGGTGTGTAGAATGTCGTACAGACTGTTTCGACTTTATTAAGTCTCATCAGCGACATATACTAACGATTTCCCTCCGACAGAAATCGAAACCGGGACCTCAGCGAGCATAGCGAACCACTAAAAGTATCGAATTTTATGCGATACATACGTTGTAAGTGCCTTCAAGTAAAAATTTAATATATACTTTATTCAGCAACGTTTCTAAAATAAACAAACATCCAAATATATATATATATATATATATATATTATATATATATATTTGAGAAAAAAAACGTGACCCGTTGGATTTTTTGAAGTATGGGAGGGTAGTGTAATTAATAATTCGAAAGGCTTAATATATATATATAATGTCAAGATTATAAAAATTAAAAATGTACTGGATTTTTTAAAAGTATGTGAGGGCGAACGAAAGTGTATTTCTTTAGAATTAATCCTTTCCAATTATCATTAATTACATTGCCTTCTCATGGTTACACTCGAATGATCTCGTCCACCTTCTCATACTTAAAAAATCCATTACACTTTTAATTTTAGTAACCTTAACATATATATATATATATATATATATATATATATATATATATCTTATTGTAATGGAGATTGTGTGTTTTTCTGTCTGTAACCGAAACTAAATCACTACTCAAGTCACAATTCCCTTAGTTATTGACGTCACATTCACCATGAATTTATCCTTATTTTAACCTCAATTATTAATAAAATTGTTTTACATTATTAATACTGTTAACCATATCTACATACTGTATTTACCGCGTACCCCACTTGTACGGGTCAGGCACAAAGTCCCTATTAACGTGGGACCACCCACAAGCCGAAGCTCATGGAGTGGCAGGTGAAAAATTGCGTCGATCCCGTCGGCATTCCCCCTCAAGGGGGCGCCTCAGGCACTGGGCAATAAACCCAGCCCTGCCCCTTTAAATTGAGGGGGTAGGTGTTGCCTGGGGGGATGCCCCCCTGGGATCGACGCCGTTAATTATATCAATGGTACAGAGGCCGAAGCCACTGTAGACCATATCTACATACTAGCAACATGCAATTGTATTTATGTATACAACAAAATAGCGGTTTACAGTGTGAACGGGAAGGCTAATTTGCATATTGATATTAAAAATGTAATTTTAATAAATATATGCTTAGTATTATTGGTTTCTAACTGTTTGGTTTTATTTTAATGAATATAAGCAAAAATCTCTTAAATGAAATCCATTAACAAGAAAAGATAACTGTCATTTTATTCTTTACTTCCTCTTTTAAGTAAATACTTAAATTAGAAAAAATAACAATGAAAGACGAGAGTGATGGAAGAGTAAATTTCAGTAGTTCTATTTTTCGATTATATCCCCCACTGTTTCAAATCTTTTTATCTGCATTCTTATTTAGTTTCATTAGCCTTTGTAATTTAATACGATATTTCATTACATTAAAACTTTGCTAGTATATATAATGTCAAGATTATAAAAATTAAAAATGTACTGGATTTAAAAAAATGGATGAGAGGGTGGACATAATCAATCAAGTGTATTTCTTTCGCATTAATCCTTTCGATTTATTAATTTCACTACCCTCTCATGCTTAAAAAATCCAGTACATTTATTTTTTATAATCTTGACATCAAATATGTGAAGCATATGCGAAACCCTTACAATTAAACAAATTCAGTTATTTCCTTATAAGTCTAACATAAACAAAGGGGAACCAATCTTGACTGATAAATTATTTATTTATTTTCCTATTAAACTAACCCTAAATCCTAACCCTAACCCTTACCCTAAACCCAACCCCGTCTTCTTTTTTCCAAGTAGATCAATCAATAAATAAATAATTTATCAGTCAAGAGTGGTTCCCCTTTGTTTATGTTAGAAGGGATACGCGCAATTCTTTAGCACTGGCCATGCATGAGTTTCGGTTTGTGCGTGGCTCTCCGCGTTAATCGATCCTTGTGTTCAACTGACATGGTCGTATGTCAGTTAATAGCTATTTCTTCGATAATGCAATGCAGTGGATAAACAAAACACTATAGTGAAATTTACTAAAGGCAGCACCACCCCCTTTCCAAAGGAAGGTGGCCTCGGAATTATTAAAAACTACAGGGGAATAAATGTTACTGTCATGGCTGCTAAGGTTTATAATGCCCTTCTCAATCGCATCCGCCCCCAATGGGGCCACCTTCTGGCCATGGGGGACGACTTGTGATACTTAAGGATGGAACCTTGATGGCTGAGCAGTCAATGACACGCAACACTCAACTTTAACCCTTACTTAGGCTAGACAGGCAGTCGGAGAGTCCCCCCCCCCGATCAATCGGCTGGTCACGCCAAGCCCTGGCTCCTATATGATTGTCCCAACCCTATTGTCTCTATGGTAAGCCCCAACCCTTTTTATGCATGCTAGAAGGCGGTGTCCGAGGCTCTTAATGTCCTGGGTATGACGTTAAACTCTATCTGATGGTGATGTTCCAATTCTGGAGGTCTGGGGAGTATGGAGTACCCCTTTATTCCCATTGCTCCCAGGTCTACTCTGACCCGGAGTGGTAGTACCTATTAGGGTCATATCTATAGGTCAAATAGAAAAACATGCGTTTAAAAATGTATATAAAAATTGAGTTTTAAAAGAATTGAGTACTCACCAAGAATGAATAAAACAAAACATATTCGGTATAAAATAACCCAACAAGGGTTTACATGCCGTAAAACCCAACCAGCCAACCCACCAAACTTTGTAAAGCTAAATAACTAGCGAAAATGTCCTCGGCATTTTTCTGAAGTTGAAATCCGTTGTTCGCGCCTTTTTCCACCCGATCACGTGATTAGCTAGTGTCCTTATGTCCTTAAAAAGAATTGAACCAGCTGATCCTAGGTTATTCACCTTATTTTCGCTTCGTCGATTTCAGTACAACTGCACTTTATCAAGGGCAGAGATAAATAAACAAATAAACTATTGAAGGGTACACTTGCACTTAGGTAAATCGTTTGAATCTCCCTCTATTTAGAACATGTCGAAATCTCACCTTTTTATATAACATTAGTAATAGATAGAGATAGGCAAATTTGTCATCTGCTAGGAATTTTAAAAGCGGGTTAGAAATAATTAAATCTATTATTTAAGGTCAAACTTTGTCTAAATCGATAAGTAGTAACATAATAACCATAATTAAAAAAAGAAAAATATCATTACATATGCAGTTTATTTTTAATAGATTTAAAAGTATTTGTTTTGGTCAATTTCGACGATATCAGACTCGTTTTCGATGTTTTTAAGTGCTTGTTTACAATTTTACTGTAACATTCGCGTTTGCAAAAAAATTTACCAAAAATCAGGTAATTATCCGATTTTAATGAAATTTTCAGTATTGATTTAACAATTAATGAATTTTTATAATGCATCAGTTATTTTATTTCAAAACATTAATTTAGTATTTTTGCTATGAAAAATTAATATATAAAATTCATTTAAAATATGAAAATGCTGATGTTAAGTTTAAAATGTTATATTTTTAGATTCTAAAAATTAATATCTACTTAATGCAAACCTTATTTTTGTTGACGAAAGTAATTAGTTTTGAAGAAAAACTCGATTGAAAATGTACCCCCTCAGAAAAAAATCGATGTATAATTTTTTTATTTTATAAAATAATAGCCAATTAAATAATTATCGAAATCAGTAAAAAAGAAATCTCCAAAAAATTAATTATTTATTATTTTTTTACATTTTATTTTTCGATTTTCGGTACTTATTTTCTCATAGAAGCGCAACCGTAAAAATTTTTTTTTTTTGTTCTATTCATAACTTCGGTCTTTTATCTCATTATTTATACTGTGATTAGTATCAGGTAAGGACCAACTCGAAACAATTTTATGCCCCCAACATAAGGGGGGGGGGGGGTCAAAATTAAGTGACCTGAAAAAAATGAGAAGGTTTTGAAATAAAATAAATAATGCATTATAAAGATCGTTCTTCGATAAATAAACGCTGAAAATTTCATTAAAATCCGATTATTCTCTGATTTTTGGTAAATTATTTTCTGTAGGCGGGGCTAAAATCATTTGGTCAAAAATGACTTTGAGGCTCTGTTTGCCAGTCCCTAGTAATAGACTAACAAGAATATGCACCCTCCACCGGGCGCAAGTATTTAAGTTTTGGTAATTTTGAACTTTTGTCTAGTAAATTAGGGTGTCCCAGAAAAAACAGTACCCACAAATTTTGTAATAAAACTGTTAATTTTAATTAGGGGGCGTTTAGGGTTAGGGTTGGGGTTAGGGTTTGGGTTCTGTTTTTTTCTCGGTCACTCTGTACAGGGTGACCCAGAAAAAAAAAGAACCCAAATTATTTATTTTCCCATTAAACTAACCCTAAACCCCAAATCTAACCCTAAACCCCAACCCTAAACTTAACCCTAACCCTAAACCTCCCTAGTTAAAATTAACAGTTTTATTACAAAATTTGTGGGTTCTGTTTTTTCTGGGACACCCTAATTTACTAAACAAAAGTTCATAATTACCTAATTTTTAATGTAATGAAAAATATTAAATTAGAAAGACTAATGAAACTAAATAAGAATACAGATAAAATGATTTGAAACAGAGGGGATATAATTGATAAAAATAGAACAACTTTGAAACTAACTATTCTATCATTTTCCATCACTCCCGTCTTTCATTGCTAAATTTTCCTAATTTAACTATTTAGTTAAATTAGGAAGTAAATAATGAAATTACAGTTATTTCTTCTTGTTATTGGATTTCTTTTAAGATTTATCTCTGAGATTTTTGCTCATTTTTATTAAAATAAAACAAAACAATTAGAAATCAATAATACCAAGCACATATTTATCAAAATCAAATTTTTAAAGATCAATATGCAGATTAGCATTCCCGTTAACACTGTAAACCGTTATTTTGTTGTATATATAGATACAATTGCATGCAATCAGTATGTAGGTAAGGCCAACAGTGTTAATAATGTAAAACAATTTTATTAATAATTGAGGTTTACATTTTTAAAAAATCATGGAGAATGTGACGTAAATAACTAAGGGAATTATGACTTGGGTACTCATATAGTTTCGGTTACAGACAGACAGATACTAATCTCCATTATAATAAGAGAAGAGATAAAGTCTACCTCATAGTATATAATACAGCGGTTCCCAACGGCGACGTGTGCCCCCATGAGGGGAGGGGTTTAAGGGGAGGCAATTGAGACTAACGAGGTCTGGATCCAAATTTTCGATTTTTTTCGTTTTAGTTTTCCATTATGTAAACATAATTATGTAGTTTATGTTTCAGATGTTATTTCGAGTAAATATTTTGTGTGTACTGTTGGTACCACCAATTTTTCCCGTGAAATTTATCCCCCACCCATATTTAACACAATGAAACTAGCATAAAGGTTAATATTATCTTGAAAATTTTTTGTCCATTCGAAAGAAGAAACATTAAAAAAACTCATGATTATTTTTTTTTTTAAATTTTCAGCTTACGGAAATAATAAAAATTATAAACGAAAAACAATGTTTACATTTTTGCACCGTTAAATCAATTGGAATTTAACGTAGCCAAAAACAATTTATGACTCTAAGTTTTTTTGAAAATTCTATGAAAAATCAATTAATGGTCCGATTTTCATGAAGATTTCCATAATTACTTACTTTTTAATGAAAATATGTTTAGAATAGTTTTCTTCCTAAAATTTCCTAAAATATATTAGGGGAAATATTTTTTTACGAGGTCTACTCCCCCCTATTTTATTTTATGAAATATTAAAAGATGAACCGACAAAAAACGTTTTTTTTACTTTTTTCTATAAAGATAAGAGTCTGAATAATTATATCAGAAGATTTTTATAAGTTTCAATGCCAGAGGTTTTTAGTAAAAGAACCATGAATACAGAATTCTGCTAAAAAAAAATATCAATAAAAAAACTGACAGTGTTGTAAAAAAACGAACTGTTTTACTTATTTTTCAAGATAACTGTGAGTAATTTTCCCCCAATCGGATAATTTGATCTTTGAATTAACTGTTTTCCTTTGTAGCAACTCTTTATGTTCGTTATTTCGTTTTTGCGAGATTTTAAAAAAAGTTAAAAAATATTTACGTTTCTTCCTTTAATATGGCCTAAACTGATCACGTGACCTATTTTGGTGGTACCTAGTGTACTGTGTAGTTTAGCTGAAGGTGGCTCTAGTTGTAAATAATTTGCAACTGAAAACAAGAAATCGACTGGATATCACTAAACGAGGAGATTTAAAACTGAAGCTGACTAAATTAGGGCCTAATATAAAAATGTCTTTGCAGCCGAAATGAAGCACAAATGAAGCACTAACTTTATTCTACTTGTTTTGAGATAACCTCAAATAATATTTTGAATTTGATAAGTGCTCTTATTTTGATGCACACAAATATTTCAATAAATTTCTATATAGAATTTTCTCTCTTCATTATTTTTTGTCTTTTGTTTATTTCATTTTAAATTTTTATGCTTGTTCTTTTGAAACTTGTTTAAACCGAGGTATTGCTATTTCTGACAAAGGCGTATTTATTTACTAAAAAGAAGGATCGTATTAAAAATATATAGCTAAAATAATGAGATTCCAATATGATAGTCTCTATGAAAAAATATTGAAAATAATTTTTGCAGTAAAACAAGTTGTCTTTTTTAGGGGAGTCGTTTACATCACAAATTTGGGACCATATTACCTTTAGGCACCCCTTTTTGATCTCAATTAAGAAAAGACATGTTTTTCATTTACACCGTCAATATCCGGTTGTTTGTTAGGGGTTAGGGTTAGGGGTTAGTTTTATAATTTAAAAAAAAAATCTAAACATCGTCTGTTAAATCAACCAGATATTGACGGTGTAAATGAAAAACATGTCCTTTCTTAATCGAGATCAAAAAGGGGTTGTATTTTCCACGTACCCCACGTGTACGGGTTAGGCACAAGGCCCAATTAATGTGGGACCACCCACGAACCGAATCTCATGGGTGGCGGGTGCAAAAAATGCATGGATCCCGTCGGCATTCCCCCTAAAGGGGGCGCCTCAGGCACTGGGCTATAAACCCAGCACCGTCCCTTTAAATCGAGGGGGCGGGTGTTTCCTGGGGGGGGGGTTAGCCCCCTGGGATCACGCCGTTAATTTAACGCAGATCCAGTGGCCGAAGCCACCGGACCCTCGCCCCGAAGGACGGGTTTTTAGTGCGTTTAGGGGTGCCTAAAGGTCATATGGTCCCAAATTTGTATCTGAAATTGTCCTCTAGTGCTGACGACTGCTGCTGCTGATATATGGTAAAAATGAGACTTATGGCCAACTATAGAAAATAACCATATCTTATATTATGGCGTGAAACTATATGAAACATCTTGAAGTTTCATCGAAAAATGATTTAAAACAATAAAAATTCACGTTGTGTAATAGAAATCTGTTTTTTTTTCTTTTTTGACACATGAAGTCGGAATATTTTTTTTCATATTAAATGTAAAAGAAAACAGTAAAAAGATTATTTCCCATTTTTTATTAACGTTTTAAAATATTTTTTGAAAATCTGCGCACTTTTTTGTCTGTTATTTTTTGTACATCCTACGTAAAAGAAAACAGTAAAGAGATAGATATTCATTTTTAATTAACCTTTTAAGATATTCTTTTTAAAAGTTGCGTATTTTTTTGTCTGTTTTTTTTGTTTTTTTTTGTCCATTCCTATTGATGTGCGATTAAACAAAGAAACTAAACGAAACCAAACAAGTAGGAATGTAAGAATAACGCTTAAAGTTATGGATCAGAATTGAATAAAATCTTTTAGATACATTTGTAATTCTGCTTACAAAACAAAATACAAGAACGACAACAATAACAACAGATAGAATTTCTTTTCTTTTTTTCTTTCTTTCCTTCTATTTTCCTTTCTTTTCCTTTTCTTTATTTTTTCTTTTCCCTTTCTTTTCTTTTTCTTTGTCCTTTTCTTTTCGTTTCCCTTTCTTTTCTTTTTCTTTCTTTTCTTTTCTCTTTTTTTCTTCTCTTCTCTTCTCTTTTCCTTTCTTTTCTTTTCTCTTTTCTTTTCTCTTTTCTTTCTTCTCTTCTCTTTCTTTTCTTTTTCTCTTTTCCTGTCTTTTCTTTTTTCTTTCTTTCCTTCTCTTTTCCTTTCTTTATTTTTCTTTTCCTTTCTTTTCTTTTTCCTTTCCTTTTTCTTTTCCCTTTCTTCTTTTCCTTTCTTTTCTTTTTCTTTTCTTTCTTTTCTTTCTTTTCTTTTCTCTTTCTTTTCTTTCTTTCTTTTCTTCTTTTTTCTTCTCTTCTCTTTTCCTTTTTTCTTTTTTCTCTTTCCTGTCTTTTCTTTTTTCTTTTCTTCTCTTTCCTTCTTTTTTCTTACTTTTCTCTTTCTTTTCTTCTTTTCTTTTCTTTTCTTTTTCTTTTCCTTTCTTTTCTATTCTTTTCTTTTCTTTTTCTTTTTCTTTTTTCTTTTCTTTTTTCTTTTCTTTCTTTTCTTTTCTTTTTCTTTTCTCTTTTTTTCTTTTCTTTCTTTTCTTTTTCTTTCTTTTTCTATTCTTTTCTTTTTTCTATTCTTTTCTTTTTCTTTTTCCTTTTCTTTTCTTTTCTTTTTTCTTTTCTATTCTTTTCTTTTTCTTCTCTTTTCTCTTTTCTATTCTTTTCTTTTTTTTCTTTTTTCTTTCTTACCAGTCAGTATGTTTACTTGACAACAAACGTCAGTCGTCTGTGAATGAAAAGAAACCCACAAGTTCCATGTGCGGCGTTATTCACGTGTGGCTGAACGAACAGATCTAGCAGCGTGGGATATTATACACTTATAATAAGTATGGAATGCGTAAATAGAAGGCGAAGGACAAAACGTATAAAAATAAGAACGAGTTTAGAGTGCTGAGGAGAGACATAGACGGGAAACGAAGGCGGAGGCCGAGGGGCGGGTGGGTTTAGTAGCTACAGTGCTATTTGCCCACATACCACAAGTAAGATTACCCCTTGCCTTTCGGGGTTTACCGTTTATCATCACATTCTTTCGTTCTACATACACACACAAATTCCTCACAGTCGTTCGCTGCCACTTTTCCAGAGGTGGGGGGTAACAGATATATTCCGAATATAACTTATTGGTAACCTTGTTCCACAATAAGCATTCTTCGCCCTAGAGAAGGTGATGTTTACCCATATCCGTACAAGTGTTGGGGTAGGCTGTGAATTCAGGACCGTAATTTTTTTTTTTTACCGTAGTCTACCGGACAGATGTTAGTGGAATATGAATTGAAATGCAATGTATATATTTTCAATTTCTCAACCGGGATTAATACTTTTATTAAAAATCAAACTCTAAGGAAAATATAACTTAATACGTTAATTCATTTATAAGTTTAAAATAAATTAAACAACAGCATTAATTGATGTTGTATAGATTTGTGGGGTGTTTTGGTTTAGGAACACGCGCCAGGAATAACCTATCTTTAAACGGCTAAACTTGCAAATCGGTCGGAAAATAAAAACATATTACAGGGTGACCCAGAAAAAACAGAACCCAAATTATTTATTTATTTTCCCATTAAACTAACCCTAAACCCTACCACCCCCTAGTTAAAATTAACAGTTTTATTACAAAATTTGTGGGTTCTGTTTTTTCTGCGTCACCCTAATTTTCCGAATGATTTGCAAGTTTAGTCCTTTAAACTTTAAAGATAGTCGCTTATTCCTAGTGCGTGTCCCTAGGGTTTATTTTTTAACTCCATCTTATTTGGTGGTCGCGCTGAAAAGGAATTAAAGGAAAGAAAAGGAAGAGACAAAGACAAAGGGTAGTTTTAAGATCCAGGCTTTATTCACGGGTCATAGCCACCACGTCCAGTAATAGTGTATGATCCCAGTTTAGGCCTAAGTCCGAAAATGGCCGAGAGATTATCTTGGTGGTCGGAAGTGGGTCCTTTTTCCTGCACATGCTCGGAGGGTTCTTCTTGTTTGAAAAAAGAAAAGAAAAGAAAGAAAAAAGAAAAGAAAAGAAAGAAAAAAGAAAAGAAAAGAAAAGAAAGAAAAAAGAAAGGGAAAAAAGGAGTTTGTTATTTTTAATTTTATTTTTTTTTATCTTAATCCCCACAGATTTAAAGCTGCCCTTTAATTAAAAAAAAAAAAAAATGAATTATGTTTCCTTTGAGATTCATTTTTATCAAAAGTATTAATCCCAATTCAGAAAATAAAAATAAAAATATATACATTGGACTTCATTTCATATTCTACTAACATCTGTCCAGTAGACTATGGTAAAAATTTACGCCCCTCAATTCACAGTCAACCCAATTGTGAATTATGGCACATGGCCGAGTTTATTGAGTTTTTTGTTTTTTTTGTAAATAGGGTACCCAGTGAGGATCGTGTTCACTTCTCAGTAGTTACAACTTCTGAGATTAACTAATGTATCTATTTACCCAAACCCTTCCTCCGCCACGGTCAGGATTTGTCACACGGTCAATTTGTTAAGCAGTTTCTACTAACCGTTTGCCTATCCAAGGCTAAAGAGCCCAGTCTGCCCTACTATTTACCCATAGCTAGATGGAGAACAGATGGAATCCTGCGTTTCCCAAAAGTTTGAGTTTTGGTTCTTTGTTTAATGGCATATCAACTTTCGTGGGTTATTATATGCCAATGCCACCCTTGTAGAAGAACAGTAGTGGGATTATTTAACCCTGGGGTATGAGAGGGATTCATACCTTTCCCACTGGTATTAGTCCGAACGTAATAGAGAGACTGGAGTTCGAACTTGTTTACTACGATGTCGCAGTCCAGCATTTTAGCTGCTACGCCCCCCACCGGAGACTCGTTTGTTGTGTGTTGGTTGGGGGTAATTTTTATGTGAAATGTGACATCAAAGAAACAAGCAAAAACAGTACAAGTAATGAACAAAGAAGTTTGAATCGTAACAAAAATTGTCCTTTATATGTGTACTAACAGCGGATACCCGGCGTCGCCTGGGTAGAGGGGTATTTTTTAAAGTTAGTCCCGCAGATCCATTATTACTGAATCGTGAGTTGAAACCTCGTGGGGTGCCCCATTTAAATCCCTATGTAAAAAATAGACCTTGCATTGATCCAGCTACTCTGAAAAGAAATGTTAATGTCTACTATCTAAAATATTAAATGAAAAAAAAATCCATGCTGTTATCATTTAAATTTCATTTTTTAATTATCTTCACGAATATAAATCAAATCTCTAATATTTTTGCTCAAAAACCAACCCCTGGTGACATTTAATCTGTATGTATATTTACTTTGTCGTTAATTGTTTTATTTTCAAAGTTTCCTCCGGGCAGATTCACACAACTGCCTTTTATATATGTATAGATAATAAATTGTATCAAATGAACAAGTTACAAAGATGTGGTTTGGTTAATCAATTTTCCTTTTTACAAAGTTTTATTGGTGTTAAAGCTTACTTGTATTTCAGTTAACTCGTTTCTAATAGGATTGTACTCGTGACTGGTTTCTTCGCTTGCCACTGCCTTTCTGCCCCTGCTACTAGAAAAATCCTTTTCTCTTACCCTCGCTCTCAAGATGTCCGTTAGTTGGCAGGTGTTTTGAATTTGGCGTCGGTCAGTCTGGCTTTGTCTATTGTTAGAATACGATCCTTTTTCTTTGTTCTTCAAACCTGCCCTAACAAGAATCTACAGCTTATGAGCCATTACACCTTCTTTTCCCCAAGGTCAGTAGCGCGAAACGCAATGCAAACAGCTTCGTCCAAGATTTAAACTCGGCTCGCCGATTCCATTTCATACGACGATAAACGTTATGCTAAATATGGATTTTAGTTTGTTTGGGGGGGGGGGTTGCTTGTTTCTTCTTTAATCCATACTACGCGTGGCCCTTCTTTCTGTTGGTCGTCAGATTGAAAAGGAATCGAGGAAGGGAAAAGAGAAAAAAAGAACGTGATTCCAGGGGGCTAATCCCTCCAGGCAACACCTGTCCTCTCGATTTAAAGGGCAGGGTTGGGTTTATTGCCCAGTGCCCAGGGCGCCTCAAAAGAGGAATGCCGATGGGATTCACACAATTTTTAAACACTAGCTACGCATGAGCTTCGGTTTGTGCGTGGTTCCCACACTCTAATGATCCTTGCGTTCGACTGATATGGTGGGATGCCTGTAAATACTTACTTTTAAGGTTCAACCATTTTTTTTCTAGGTACACAACTATTTCTTTGTGTGTGTGTGGTGTGTGGGGGGGGTTCTTCCCGAACCAGTAATAGCGTGTGTCTCCAGTAACGGTCTTTGTCGAAATGGCAGAGGTTTTCTTGTGGCGCCAGGAAGCCACTTGATTCTAAGCATGCTCAGATAGTTCTTCCCGTCTGAGGCACCCTGGAAGATATCATTTTGTGTTTTTTTTTCTCCCAATTTTTATTTGATTTGGTTTTATTTATAAGTTTTTAGTTGTATTTATTTATTTTGTGTTTTTCCCCCAATTCTTATCTTATTTGGTTTTATTTATATTTCAATCCCCACATAAGCCTAATGGTATCTTGCTTTAAATGAAACTAGCAGGACCTGTTGGTATACCACAGTATGATAATTTAATTATTACAACATTTGATATGTTTACTTAAGAGTTATTGTAAAATAGTTCAATACGTAAAAAGTATAATAATCTTGATTTAACTCTTTCACTCTTTTTTTCTGTCTTTCCTTCTTTTCATCTTTTCTTGATTGAAACAGATTAGCGTTATCGCTTCCGGGCGCTCACCGCCTCTCTATCTTTCCCCTAATCTCTTTCTTTCTTCTTTCTTTCTTTCATTCTTGTTATATTTATTCTGTGTAGCATGTCATTTTTCTTCCCTTTCTTTCTTTATGATAAAAACGGAATGGTCCATTATTTAGCTGAGGTGACCACACTCATAAGAAATAAGAATTCGGTGGATAAGCAACAGCAGATAATCAGGATTTAGATTTTTGCATTGCATCTTGGACGATTTGGACGGCTTCATTTTTAACCAAAGAGTATTGCAAGATGATAACGGTCGTACAATTAAGGAACACGAGTATTAATATTATAAATTTTCAATGTGGCAAACCTGGGCGTGATTCGTCTGAAGGTGTCCTTGTTTATAATGACCCTCTTGATATACATCATCTATAAGGTTTCAAGTTACAAACACCCTCAACATCGATAAGAAAATCTAGTCAAAGGGGGGTGGGTGGTGAATGCCTTTGTGGGCGCCTCCACCCCCGCAAGTCTACTGGACGCCCTTGAACTCAAGGTAACGTTTATCTTTTCAATGGAAAATTTTTAGACCAGAATTCAGCACTTCATTTCTTTTCATCTGAAAGTAAATTACGTTTTTGTAACTTTTGAGAAGTCTCCTGAATAATTAATCTATATATAATAGGTATACCCAATTTGTAAAAAAATCCGTGTTTTTACAAAACAAATTTAGGTTATTTCCTATAACTCTAACATAAACAAAGGGGAACCACTCTTGACTAATAAATTATTTATTTATTTATTGATCTACTAGGAAAAAAAGACGGGGTTAGGGTTAGAGTTTAGGGGTTTGGTTTAGGGTTAGCATTAAGGTTTAGGGTTAGTTTAATGGGAAAATAAATAAATAATTTATCAGTCAAGAGTGGTTCCCCTTTGTTTATTTTGGAGTTATAGGAAATAACCCAAATTTACCCCTCCCCCTGTTTGAAAAAAATTACCAAAAATCAGGGAATTATCGGATTTTAATGAAATTTTCAGTGTTGATTTAGCAATGAATGAATTTTATAATGCATCAGTTATTTTATTTCAAAACTTTCTGATTTTCTTTAGGTCACTTAACTCCCTTGTTTTTGGGGCGCAAAATATCGGTGTGGTATATATGTGATTGATACTCTTTTCTGCATAAATAAAAAGACAAAAAACCGAAGATGTGACTAGAAGACAAAAAAAAAAAGACATTTTAAAGAATCTGCTCGGGTAGTAAATAAGTTCCGAAAATAGAAAAATAAAAGGAAAATAAAAACTAAAAAAAATAGTTTTTGGAGATTTTTTTTACTCATTTCGATAATTATCTAATTGGCTATTATTCTATAAAAGAAAAAAATATACATCAATATTTGTTCCGTTTAAAAGGGGAAGGCGCTAAATTTCCAATATAGTTTTCAACCCAAAAATATGGGTGATTGATACCAAAGTAAAGTAGCTATTAAAACTTTTTTTTTTTTAGAACCTAATAATATCACATTTTAAACTTAAAATTTCGCTACTCATATTTTAAATGAATTTTATATATTAATTTATCATAGCAGAAATACTCAATTAAAGTTTTGAAATAACTGATGCATTTTAAAATTCATTAATTGATAAATCAATACTGAAAATTTCATTAACATCATATAATTCCCTGATTTTTGGTAATTTTTTTTGCAATCGTGAATGTTACAATTCATTTTGTAAACACTGATTTTAAGCAAAAAAAGGTGGCCATCTTGATCGAAATTGACCGAAAAAAATCGTTTTAAATGTATTTCTTTCTTCATAATAAACGCGGAATGATCCATTATTTAGCTGAGGTGACGACACTCATAATAAATAAGAATTCGGTAGATAAGCAACACCAGATAATCAGGATTTAAATTTTTGCATTACATCTTGGCTGATTTTGACGATCTTATTTTTAACCATGGGGTGTTACAAGGTGATAACGGTCGGAAGATTATATATATATATAGGATTAACAGTTAAAATGATTGCATCATGTGCAAGCTTCATTTGAGCATCCTTTCCTTTTTGTTGTGTCAGGTATGTTCTTTTTTATTTCCCATATGAATCTTACAAATGTTAAGGTTTCTTTGTTTAATGGCACATCAAACTTTGTGGGTTATTGTTGTGATGTTAGTCCCAACAGTAAAAAGAAGTCAAGTCGAGATGGGGTAAAATAAGACAAGTGTATTTACAATTAATGGTACATGTACGACTAGCTTGTCGTTAACGGGAACAGTCCTCCCTTTCCACTCGGTGTCTCACTATTTATAGTGAGAACCGGTGTCTATTCTCCACTGTAGGAACGGCCGGTACAACAGTTATTTAATGCCAAAGCCATCCTTGTAGAAGAACAGTAGTAGTACTATGTAAACCATAGCTTATCATAGCTCTCCCAACGGTAATAGTCCGAAACTGAATATGACAGTGTGATTTGAGTTTGACCTTGCTTACTATGATGTTGTAGTCCAGCACGTTAGCCACTGCGCCATAGAGACTCCCTCTCTTACAAATATATGGAAGATGAATTTAACCTTTGCTTACCAAATTTCACCCACGGCTGTACCAAATTTTCTTGGTATATTTTACTTGTATGATGGGATATTTCAAAGTTCACTATCAGGAACTATTTATTTCTATCCAAATAAAGTCCTATTATTATTGTAATCTTGTTGTATAGCTGACTACTGTACTTCAATAAAATCACAGACACGTATATATAAAAATAGGACCCATCTTTATTTTCTTTGGTGTGTGGGTGGTGAGTGGCGACAAGTGTTCACAATGAAAATTCCAGGTGGCTGGCGAAGAGTGTAGTGTTCACAATGAACTTCCGAGGGTGGTTGATATGGGAGACGACGAGGATACGCTCACTGCTGCTCACTGGGGACTGATCTCACCTATAATCCGCTAGCCTTTTTATACAAAAAATATGCCCACGCATTTTTTAATCTTTTGATCTGATAACGGACATTTGATATATATTTCTTTATCTTTCTCTCCGCCTCTTCACCGGAAGAGGTGTATTCCGTTTTCCTTTTATCTATTTCTTCATCTTGTCCCTGCTTCTTGACCGGAAGACCTCCCTTCCGTTCTCTCTTTTTTAAATATATATTTTTATCCTTCTCTTTGTCTTTTTGCCGGAAGCTTCCTCTTCCGTTGCATGATATGCAACAATCTGAGTCTTACTCAATTATAATGAACTAATCATCAGTTTTCATACTTTGCTTGGGTGTGGTATATGCACTGGTGGGAGAGCCGCTGTGAGTGGATTGAAGTAGACAAAGAGTTAAGTTAAATTTTGATGCTTCCCAATAAGTCAACAATATTGAATTTTGTTGATAAGATTAATGAGTGGGAATAGACACGATCAGAAAAGAAGAGAAGGTTGGCCTTTTTTTGTTAACTGGTGAAGTTCCCATTGATGTGTTCAAGGAATTAACACATTCACCAAGAAAAGCTCTGAGAAAAATAGCATTGCAGATTGGGTTGTCTGGAACTAATGTTCTTTGGACTCTTAGTAAAATAGCATTGCAGATTGGGTTGTCTGGAACTAATGTTCTTTGGACTCTTAGTAAAATAGCATTGCAGATTGGGTTGTCTGGAACTACTGTTTTTTGAACTTTTAGTAAAATAGCATTGCAGATTGGGTTGTCTGGAACTACTGTTCTTTGGACTCTTAGTAAAATAGCATTGCAGATTGGGTTGTCTAGAACTACTGTTCTTTGGACTACAAAGAAGTTATAGTATACATACAAGGTGTAAAAATACAGTGTTAGCGAGCTCAAATCTCATAGGGTGCTTCATACTTCTGACCAGGTGCTACAACTGTGCTAAGCTTAGTAAATATTTATCTAAATGTTAACAGTTGAACACCTCACGTTGTGTAATGATTAGCAAACTAGATTACCAAACTATTGTTAATGAGTTTGATTCTCATTGGGTACTCAATACTTC
Source organism: Doryteuthis pealeii (assembly GCA_023376005.1). Taxonomy (NCBI): domain Eukaryota; kingdom Metazoa; phylum Mollusca; class Cephalopoda; order Myopsida; family Loliginidae; genus Doryteuthis; species Doryteuthis pealeii. The sequence continues at coordinate 23,554,252 of CM042139.1, read as the reverse complement.
TGGCCTTGTGCCATAACTAAGCTAAGCATTATACATAACAACCTAAAGGTTAACAGTTGAGCACCTCACATGGTGTAACGGTTAGCAAACTAGATTATCAAACTATTGTTAGTGAGCTCGATTCTCACTGGGTGGTCCATACTTCTGGCCTTGTGCCACAACTAACCAAATTGTTATGAATAACTTCATACCGTATATATACATATATTTACCAAACCCCTCCGCATGAGCAGGATGCGACACAAGGTCAATTTCTTAAGCGGAGTTTAACAGGTTTGAATTCAGAGTTTTCCTTCTCTTAGACTGGTCACTTATCCAAGGTTAAAGAGCCAAGTCTGCCCTATTATATACCCATAGCTGGAGGGAGAATATATGGATTCATACCTTTCCCAAGGGTATTAGCACTATGTGAAATGGAAAAAGCCTTGTCCAAGATTTGAATTTGAGTCGATGAGTCCATTTCTTATGATTATAACCATTACACCAGGCACACTTCAGCCGTGTATGTTTGGTATAGAACAATGACTGCTACATTTCAATTGTAGTGAATTTCATTAGTCCAAGGTCATAAGACTGACAAAGCAAGCTTTGCAGATTGGGTTGTCTACAACTACTGTTTTCTGGACTACAAAGAAGTTGAAATGGTATACATACAAGGTGTAAAAACACTGAGCTAGTAAGCTCAATTCTCACTGGCCTTGTGCCACAACTAACCTAAGCAGTATGAATAACTACATGCTTTTTTTTTTTTTTTTTTTTTAAATCAGCCGTATATGTTTGGTAAAAACAATGACTGCTACACTTCAATTGTAGTGAAGTCATTCAGTAGTGGTTATTTCCTATAACTCCAACATAAACAAAGGGGAACCACTCTTGACTGATAAATTATTTATTTTCCCATTAAACTAACCCTAGACACTAACCCTAACCCCATCTTCTTTTTTCCTAGTAGATCAATAAATAAATAAATAATTTATCAGTCAAGAGTGGTTCCCCTTTGTTTATGTTGGAGTTTTAGGAAATAACCTCAGTAGTTGTAGTGAATTTCATTGGTCCAAGGTCATAAGATTGACAAAGCAAGCTTTGCAGATTGTGTTGTCTACAACTACTGTTTTCTGGACTACAAAGAAGTTGAAATGGTATGCATACAAGGTGTAAAAACATTGTGCTAGTGAGCTCAATTCTCACTGGCCTTGTGCCACAACTAACCTAAGCAGTATAAATAACTACATGCTTAAAAAAAAAAATCAGCTGTATATTTTTGGTATAGAACAATGACTGCTACACTTCAATTGTAGTGAAGTCATTCAGTGGTTGTAGTGAATTTCATTAGTTCAAGGTTATAAGACTGACAAAACAATTCACTGCAGGGCGGGCGATGACTTGCGCAACCAAATGGAATAAATTATCTATTTATTCTTGCAATTCCATTTTCATTGAACCAATTTTCATAGACGTTCACAATTCTACAGCAATCAAACTAAAACTAACAATGATTTTCTATTTTTAGGAAGAGAAAATATTTCTTCATGTAAATTAAACAGACCAGAAAAATAATTTTCACTTTGAAAAAAAACCCCAAAAAACCCAAAAAACAAAACAAATAAATGAAATCAAAGACTTCAAATTTGTGGTTATTAAAAAAGAGAGAGAAAAGAAAAATATAGAGAAGGGGAAAGAAAGGGCGGAAGAAAGAAAAAGAAGAAAGGAAAGAAAGAAAAAAAAAGGAGGAAAGAAAGAAAAAGAAAGGAGGAAAGAAAGAAAAAGAAAGGAGGAAAGAAAGAAAGAAAAAATGGAAAGAGAAATGAATTAGAGAGTAAGAGCTATTAAAACAACAGAGAAAGAGACAGGCAGAAGAAAGGCATGAAAAGTAGAAATAAATAAATAAAGAAAGAAAGAAAGAAAAGAAGAAAGAAAGAAACGGAGAAAGAAAAGAAGAAAGAAAGAAAGAAAGAAAAGGAGAAAAAAGTAAAGAAGAAAGAAAGAAAAGGAGAAAAGAAGAAAAGAAGAAAGAAAAAGAAAAGAAAAAAGAAAGAAAGAAAAATAAAAGGAGAAAGAAAGAAAAAGAAAAGAAGAAAGAAAAAAAGAAAGAAAGAAAGAAGAAAAGAAGAAATAAAGGGAGAAAAGAATAAGAGAGTAAGATGTTCATCAAAATAAATAAATAGATAAAGAAAGAAAGAAAATATTTTATTTATTCATTTTGTTACAGAAATAGAATTTTTTTTTCTTTTAGTATGTAATAAATTTTACCCCCCACTGCACCCCCCTATATTTTTAGTGATTTTTTTTTATTTAAAAAAAAATTTCAATCTGAAAATTTTTTATTTAATCAAAACTGTTTACAAATGCAGAATAGCACGCAAGAGATAATATCATTAGAATCACATTTTATATATAAATAGCATTAGATTACAGAAACTTCCAAAGTAGCCTAACTCTAACCCTAGCGTATCAAAGGTTTCGGGTATTTCTGTGAAATGTAATGCACTTTATACGTAATCTAATGATGTTATCTCTTGTGCGCTATTCTGCATTAGTACCCCAAAATGTCCACCATTCAGATGTGGTGACTTTGTACATATTAAAAGACAGAAAAATGTCTTCACTGTGGATGGACGTCCAAGATGAAGGGCTGGGAGCCCTAAGATCAGGCAAGTGATTGAGGGAGCTAATGACCCCCACAAAGAAAAGGACAGAGTGGTTTCAAATGAAGAAGGAGTGAATCCTGCTGTAGTTTGTTCAAAACTACGACAGCAACAGAATATGGAATTTCATCATTTTGAATTTTTATCATTATTATATTTTACTTTTTTTATGTTTCTAATGTAATCAACAAAGCTTCCCATCATGCAATACACAAGAAGAATACATGGACACTCTAACAACATCATATATACATACATACATAGACACACATATAAATATCCGCCCCATCGGCTGGGGTGTTAGAATGCACCACAAATGGGGTTACCTGTTGGCCGTGGGTAGCTAACCGTGATGCTTAAGGACGGAGTCTTGGTGGATGAGCAGTCTATGACCTGCAGCACTCCACTTAGAACCTTACTTAGGCTAGACGGGCGGTCGGTCAGAGAGGCCCCCTTCGATCAATCGGCTGGTCACGTCAAGCCCTAGCACCTATATGATTGCCCCAACCCTATTGCCCTTATGACAAGCCCCAAACCCCTTTTTATCATATTGGTGCTAGAAGGTGATGGTTGAGGGTCTACATGTCCTGGGAATGACATTAAACTCTATCTGATGGTGAGGTTCCAGTTTTGGAGGTCTGGGGAATGTGGAGCACCCCTTCATCACCATTGCTCCCTGGTCCACTCTGACCCGGAGTGGTAGTACCTGTTAGGGTCCCATCTATGGGTTAAATAGAAAAACATGAGTTTATATATATATATATATATATATATTATATATATATATATATATATATAAGTGTTGTTATGAGTTCAACGGGAGAAAATTAAATATTTTATAAAAAAAGGTCCACAAAATGGATTATGTTTAGAAAAAACAATTTTTCAAAAATAATAATAAAAAGTTTAAATTGTAAAATAATAAAAAATTAAAAAAAAACAAAAACATAATCCATTTTGCAGACCTTGTTTTTTTAATATATATATATATGAATAAGATATAATGAAAAAACAAACGATGTTTACAACTGAAATAGGCTCATCAGAAGAGAAAGTGTGCAAACCGTTTCGGGGCCCAATTCTCTTGACGGTTTAAAAAGCAACACTCGGCCCATCCTCAACTAATATGAGGACCCTATTGCATTATAATGTATCAACCGCACGTGGGTCGGTCATCAACAAAAATATAAGACAGGGAAAAAGACCGTTAGTAAAAACAGAACGCTGCTAGTCAAACGTTGGAATTAATCAAAAAAAAATATATATATATACATGAGGAAATGTAAATGAATCCGACATTATGTTGACGAAAACGATTTAAAATGAAAAATATGATGTTGAAGATGATTTCTTGATATTTGAAAGAAAAAAATGTTATCGACGTGTGTTTCCAACAGGTTATTTAAATGTACGGACACTTATTTCTTTATCTTGATGATGATGATGATGATGATGATGATGATGATCGGAGACGCATACTCGGTACATATTCATTTTAAATATGTTTCACTGATATTTTTTCATTTTTAGAATCCTGGAATGGTCATTGTCAATACATAAAATAGGAAGACAAAAGAAATCTTTGTGGGTTTTGAGTATTTGAGTTTGATTATTCATTTAAAGAGCCGGGTTAGCTCAGTCGGTAGAGCGTTCGGCTAGAAACCACAAGGTTCCTAGTTCAATACCGGCCCTCGCCAACTCAGCGTATGAGTAGCACAGGGATCTGTGCGGTAAAGTAAGGAGCTGATGGTAGGTGTGGCGCTCCACCTCAGACGCTTAAATAATCTCCTTGGTCTAGCGCTAGTGAAAAGGGGATAGACTCCCTCGCCGATCGGCTGATACTGACTTTAGGCCACCCCGGCGACTTTACTTTTTTTTATTCATTTAGGTCTCAGTTTTTACAAGAAAAGAAAAAATTCACAAGGAGATCAATTGAAAGGATAAAGCTGGATAATCTCTGAGATAAAAAAAAGATTAAGATGTTACATCTGTAAGCAATTACTGATAAGAACTAAATATGGGTTATGCCCCTTTGGTTGTTGTTGTAGTTATGTTTCCCCTAGTGAGTGGTATGCTCACTAGGGGAGTCTAAATAAAGTTGTTAAACTGTCAAGATGTGTTGCTTCGCTCTCTGCTTTATCCATCTAGCATTCTAGAGATTACTGCTACGTTCGTGTATGATACATAAGATATATCAAAGATAAAAATGGCAAAGGATATCAGATCTATTAGTTGGTCGGATTTTACGGCATGTCCCCCCTTGTTGGGTTATTTTATGCCGAAGATGTTTTGTTTTATTCATTCTTAATGGGTATTCTTCTTTTTTTTTGATCATATGACCTTTAGGCACCCCTTTTGCAATCTTGTTTCATAAGGACATTTTTTTCCTTTACACCGTCAAAATCCAGTTGTTTGTTAGGGGTTAGGGTTAGGGGTTAGTTTTATAATTTAAAAAAAAAACTCTAAAAATTATCTGTTAACAAACAACCGGATTTTGACGGTGTAAATGAAAAAAAATGTCCTTATGAAACGAGATCGCAAAAGGGGTGCCTAAAGGTCATATGGTCCTTTTTTTAAATATATTTTTTCAAAACTCATTTAGTCCTATTTAACCCATAGATGCAACACTAGCAGGTACTACCACTCCAGGTTAGAGTGGACCTGGGAGTAATGGCAATAAAAGGGGTATTCTACACTCCCCAAAGCTCCAAAATTGGAACTTCACCATTAGATCTGGTTTAACATCATACCCAGGACACTAAAACCCTCAGTCACTGCCTTTTACCACATATAGTCTCATATAAAAAGGGTTACTTGCATGCCATAAGGGCAACGGAAAAATCATATAGGTAGTAGGGCTTGATATAAACAACCAATTGATTGAAGGAGGCCTCTGGTAAAAGATATCAGGGAAGTTGGAATAAAATGGAAGTGAACAATAGGAATGATAATGAAATGGTGCCCAAGGAATAACAAGCACAATAGAACAAGACTTGATGAAAAGATGAGTTAGTGCAGTTTAGTAAGACACAGTAGAGACTAGAACAATCAAAGTTATCATGAAAAGAAATGCGAAAAGCTGTTGTCCAGCGATGGATTCAAAACTGCTGTTGATGATGATTTTAATGGTTTTCAAATCAGAAAAAAAGGAAATAATGCTTTGAAAATGAATAATTTTGCATGATTGAGAATAGGAAGGATTAAAAAATGAACACTTTATATATATATATATATATATATATATCACTTTCAAATAAAAAATCCATTAACTTTAAAAAGAATTTACATCAAAGCCAAACCAGTACCTTACTTCCTAAACTGGAAGTCCACTAAAAATAACAATTAGTATAAATATCTCCTGAGTTTAGTATCTTCTATATTATTAATTCAAACATAATGGGTAAGTCAACTGTATTTCTTAAATATTAGTTTATTTGAACACTTACATTCACCATATACTCATGCTTAAAAAACAAAAAAAAACAAAAAAAAAACAAAACAAACGTAATTTTATTCAAAAAATTTTTTTATAACCCTAACAGTATATACATATATATATATATGAAATAAAAGGAAATTGATCCGACACTGTGAATTTGATATATTGAAAAAACAAATGATGTTTACAAATGCATGGGATCCGAAACGGTGCACATTCTCTCCTGATGATCATATATATATATATATATATATATGAGAATTTTATAATTTGCTTGAAGAATTTTATTTTTTAAATTTTTTTATAACCCTAACAGTATATACATACATATATATATATATATATATATATATATATATATATATATATGAGAATTTTATAATTTGCTTGAAGGTTAAGAGTTAATAATGTCTTAGCATAATTCCAAATTCTTTGTGCGTGTATGTGTGTGTGTGTGTGTGTGCATATGTCTCTTTGTGGTGGTTGGGGCAATTCAAACTCACTATCTACGATGTCCAGCACGTTAGCCATTACAATACAAGTCAGAGGAGGCTCTTTGCTCAACGGTCATCTACCACATTATGTCCAACCCCTCCTCATCATGACAAAGTGGTGTAAATGTGGTAGTGTCTGAGCCAGATTTTAAAAAGTTTTTTCATGGTTATTTACAAACCAAAGACACACTTTTATACTAAAATAGTTTTTGATTTTAATTTTTTAAAAATAGTTATTTCATGTGAAAAATTAATTTTGCACTAATGATAAACTATTTTTTTTTTTTTTTTAATTATAAAACTTTAAACAAAAGACACATTTTTATATTAAAGACATGTTTTTATATTAAAGACATGTTTTTATATTAAAATAGTTTTTATTTAATCAGAATAGGAATCCATTTGAGATTTCTGGCACCCTGGCATTACTTTTATTAATCAGAAAAGAAATGCAGATATGTTTATTTGAATGAAAATAATTTTCATTTATAAAATATTTTTCATGTTTATTTTAAATGGTACCACACAATTTATAAAATTTATTTTCCATGTGCCTCTACATGGGATTCCTAGAATGAATTTTGTTATTGTCAATGTTTATTGATAAAATATCAGTTTATTGATAATTGATCCCGATAAACTAATATTGCTATTGACAATAACAATATTCTTTCAGATAGGAACCCACGTAAAGCTACATGGAAAATAAATTTTATAAAGTGTGTGATACCATTTATGTACAACATCCTTTTATTTAAATAAACTTAAAAATCTCTTCTGATTAAATAAAAACTATTCTAATATAAAAACGTGTCTTTCGTTTAAAGTTTTATGATTTAAAAAAACAAAAACAATAACAATATTAGTTTAAAATTAAAAAGTATTCATTTAAAAAAAGATTTTGCTATCAAATTTTAATTTGATTACGTGTAATGTGATCAAATTAAAAATTAGTATTTTTTCATAAAAAAAAATTATTGTAAGTGTTGAAAAATATTTGTCAACTTCTGATTAATAAGGAAAACTTCTGTAATGCCTCGGTAAAAACAGATTCAGACACTAAAAGTCAAAGAAAGGACTTCATACGAGAAGACATAATCAAGAAATACAGCATTTATTTTATTTTCAAAATATAAAGTTTAATAAATGCAAATAAAACAGACGCTGCCATCTTTGATCTCTATTTTTTTGTTTTTTTGTTTTGGTTTAAAATATGAAATCTGTAAAAATCTATTAACAATGGAGATTCAGTCTCTATTTGTCTGTAACTGAAACTATGTCACTGCTTACGTCACATTACCCAAAATCGTCAATACATAGAATAAAAAACAATTCATATTAATAAAATAAATGAAAGCTGTTCCTTATAATCCAACGTTTGAATCATTTCCATTGTAATAAATAAACTATATATTATTTAGATAAATAAACAATATAAACTATGAAATTAATTAAAGAATTGTATTACTTTAAATGGAAAAATTATTTGTGAAATTCATTATCAATTTTTAAAATTATTTTTCACTCTCACCCTTTTTTCAGTTACAAGAAGTTAAGTAAAAGTTTACAAATAAATAAATATTTATGATTTTGTGTAAAATTTAAGTGTAAAATATTCAAAATAATTATTTAATTAATAATTAATAGATGCACAAAACATTTTATTTGAGGGGGACAAAACTAAGTTTCAATTTCAAATTGTTTTATTTTTTTTACTCCTTTAATAAATTTGATGATTTTACTTATTTATGATACAAACCCTCTGACATTGAAATTTTAACTCTCCCCCGACTAAGGCAATATCTTTCAAGTAAATTTTTACACCGCTCAGAGGATGTTTTGTTTTGCTAGTTATTTTAATTAAATTTAATTTAAATTGATGTCAAAAATGCTATGCTGTCCCCAAATTCCGGTTGGGTTACGTTAGTAGAATCTGTCTTGTTTAAATACCACCCCTCACACACACACACATGTGCACGCACACACACACACACACACAGAGAAGATTCTATGGCAGTAAATATATTTACCAACTCCCTCCACATGAGCAGGATGCGACACAAGGTCAATTTCTTAAGCGGAGTTAAACAAGTTTAAATTCAGAGTTTTCCTTCTCCTAGACTGGTTGCCTAACTAAGGTTAAAGAGCCCAGTCTGCCCTACTATTTATTAATTAGTTGGAGGGAGAGTAATTGGATGCATACCTTTCCCAAAGGTATTAGTGCTATGTGAAATGCAGTCTCGTCTGGGATTTGAACTCGGCCCGACAAGTCCATTTCCCCCAACTCTAACCATTACACCACACACCTCCAATTCTATTGCAGTATAAATTCTTAACTTCTGACACAGAATTGATGTAAATAGAAATAAAGGAATGATACAATTCTAATATCAATAAATAATCATATCAATTGAAGTCTAAAACATGTCAAACATGTGGCCCTCAGAAGGATTTAGACACTTAGTTGTCATGTGCGACCCTCATGTAATCCATGCGGCCCTACTCAGTTTAACATGCCTGGTCTAAAACAACAAACCAAAAAAAAAAAAAAACATTATAATTTAGGGTTAAAAATGGACATTTTCACAAAAGTCTTGGTAATTGTAATCATAAAAGATTTTTATAATTTTTAGGTTGACTGGTTGTTTAGTTCAATGGCATATCAAACCTTGTGGGTTATTTAATGCCAATTCTTTAGATATATATTTTATTCCGGAGCCAGGTCGGGGTTGCTATTGGAGCCAATCATCAGGGTGACCTAAAGTTGGTATCAACCAGACAGAGAAGGAGTCTATCCCCTTTTCACTAGCGCTAGACCAAAGAAATTGTTTTTGCATCTGAGGTGGAGCACCACAACTGCCATCAGCTCCTTACTTTACCACACAGATCCCTGTGCTGCTCATATACTGAGTTGGCCAAGGCCGGTATCGAACCAGGAACGTTGCGGTTCCTAGATGGATGCTCTACCGACTGAGCTAAACCAGTCCTAATTGGAGCCTATATGATGATGAAAATAAATTTATAATAATGCATCACTGATGACCTTCCTTTATGCATTTAAAGAATGGGACCATATTACCTTTAGGCACCCCTTTTTGATCTTGATTAAGAAAGGACATGTTTTTCTTTTACACCGTCAATATCCGGTTGTTTGTTAGGGGTTAGGGTTAGGAGTTAGTTTTATAATTTAAAAAAAAAATCTAAAAATCGTCTATTGATGGTGTAAATGAAAAAACATGTCCTTTCTTAATCGAGATCAAAAAGGGGTGCCTAAAGGTCATATGGTCCAAAGAATGTATAATCCGACTAAGAAATAACGTTCATTAACTTCATGAGTATTAATAAATACTGGTGGTTGACCTCGGCCACCACTTTCTAGTACCTATATGATAAAACAGGGAATGGGTGTCTGCCATGAGAGCAATTTGAAGAATATAGTTGGGACAATCATATAGGTGCTAGGGATTGACAGGACTTCTGATTTAGCCCAAATAAGAGCCAAAGTGGAGTATTGCATGTCCTGTGATCATTTAGTAAACAGGTCACAGACCGCTCAATTATCACAATCCTGTCCTCAAGCATTACAATTTGCACCCATGGCCAACAAGTGGCCCGTTGATGGGGGGGAATCTTGAGTTAATACGGTTCTAAGTGACAGTTATCTCTGGGCAGCAGGTTCAATCCTGGGCAAGGGTGACAGTAACAGAGAATATTTAACACAGCTTAACATTTGTACCCGGTCATGGTTAATGGAATGAGAATAGTCTACCCCCGTGGATTGAATAAAGGATTTGGTTCGAAGTTCCGGGAAGGCTCCCGAGTTCAAAGAGAAGGTTCCTGAGTCTAACAAGAAATACCTGAAGAAAGCAGAAGGGCACATCTGCCGAAACGTTGTGTAGATAACAATAAAGATGAGGACAATAGTCTGAATAATCCAAATAAAGAATTATTGGACAAAAATGAAAAAAAAAGAAAAAAAAGAAAAGAAAAAGAAAAGAAACAAATTATAAGATTGCACAATTCAGGAAAAATGAATTCCATGTTGAAAATTTAATCTTGCAATCTGATCCATCAAACCCATTCTAAAAAAATGGATATTTTTTCTGCTAAACATGATTCTTAGAAAACAAGTCAGGATTTTTAATTTTTTTTTGTTTTTTTGTGCCAATTTGTAAAATTGACAGAAAATGAAAAAAAAAAAAAAAAAAAATGAAGAATTTAAGTAGATCTAATCCATAAATTTGAAGGTTTAAAACATCACATTCTTTGATTCTTTGCCTTTAATTTACAACATCAGCTCCAGGTTGCATAATACTTTATTCTCATTTTTTAATGGATTCCACTAAAAAAATTAATGGCTTCCATTAATTTATTAAAATCATTTTTAATAGATTCTTTACTTTAAATACAATGAAATGAACTGGAACATATCAGCTCCAGGTTGTATAATACTTTTTTCTCATTTTTAATGGATCCCATTAATTTATCAAAAGGACTTTTAATAGATTCTTTACTTTAAATACAATGGAATAAACTGAACCATAACAGCTCCAAGTTGTATAATACCTTTTTCTCATTTTTAATGGATTCCATTAAAAAAAATTACTAATGGATCCCATTAATTAAAAAAATATTTTTAATAGATTCTTTACCTTAAATACAATGAAATGAACTGAAACATATCAGCTCCAAGTTGTATAATAGTTTTTTCTCATTTTTAATGGATTCCATTAAAAAGAATTAATGGATCCCATTAGTTTAAAAAAAAAATTATTTTTAATAGGTTGTATACTTTAAATCCAATGAAATGAACTGAACCATGTGACCATAGAAAATATTTCTGTTATTTTAATTGAATGAAATCTTCCTGTCCACCAAGACATTAAAGAAGACAAAACGATTGCAGCCAATAACAAGGATAATGTGCCTGATCAGTAATAGTTTTTTTTATAAAATTGTACAACTTGAAAACCACCCAGAATTTTCTGAAGTTGAATCAGATTCCTCATCAGATTCTTCCTCTTCATCTTCTTCATCTTCCTCCTCTTCATCATCATCGTCGGTATATTCGGATTCTGTCCCTGAATCAGCACCCGTTATGCACAGTTTAGGAAGATAACGCGCAGGAACAACACTCAAATCCTCGGGGATTCTTTAAGAGAGAAAAGAAAAGAAAAGAACATTAATAAAATTATTTATTTGAATAAAAAAAGATCTAATATTATGAGACTATATTAACGTTACTCAAATTTCATGCATATTAGGCAATCTTCAGATAGGTGAATAATCTATTCACCCGTCTGAAGATTGTCTAATACGCATGAAATTTGAGTAACGTTAATATAGTCTCATAATCTTGTATTTGAAGTTCTAAATCTGCTCTGTTAATTTAGCATGGAGCATTTTTCTATGCAAACACTTTTCATATTAGCTATCTCCTTCATTATATTAAAAAAGATCTAAATCATATTGTGTGGCCAAGCTGGTGGCTGTGGTGCATTGTGGGTAGATAAATTATTGTGTGTCAGTATTCTAAGTAAAGAGGGCCTATCCAACTTGAAAAATTAGTATTTGAAATCATTAGTTTTTATTGGGTTGGTTAGTTGGATTTTACGGCAAGTCAACCCTTGTTGGGTTATTTTATTCCGAAGACGTTTTGTTTTATTCATTCTTGATGCATACTGAATTTTTTTTTAAAACTCAATCTTTTTTTTAAACATGTTTTTAAACTCATTTTTTTCTATTTAACCCATAGATGGGACCCTAACAGGTACTACCACTCCGGGTTTTTATTGGGTCTTGAATACTAATGAATGATGCTTATGGGTGTGTGCTGAGGTTTTTTTTTTGTTTGGTTTTATTTAATGGCATATAAACCTTTGTGGGTTATTTAATGTCATCCTAGTAGAAGAACAGTAGTGGTACTATTTAACTCATAGCTGGTGGGATGAGGGAATTCATACCCTTCCCAAGGGTATTAGTCCAAAAGTGAACATAATAGTGTGACTGAAGTTCAAAATTGCTCACTAACATGTCAAAGTCCAGCATGTTACCCACAAGGCCACGGGGACTTCCCTGGATATGTGCTGATCTCTCTGATAAAATAAAACAGGAATGGAAATCTGATCTATCTGATGAGATAAAATGAGAATTCTTCCTAGCTGTAGCCATGTCAGTACTATTGTATGGTTGCACCACTTGGACTCTAACAAAACACTTAGAATCTGTACAAGGATGCTGCATGCTGTCTTGAACAAATCCTTGAGCAAGTCTATTCTACAAAACCAACGATTTTGAAAGAACTTGAAGAACAAATACGAGAATTTATTTTTGCCATTCCACAAGAGTTCCTGCAAAGATCAATTGATGCAATTCCCGAGAGGCTGGAGGAAAATGCTGGTGCCTCTATAGAAAACCTCCAAAATTTTTTAAATAGGGAGTTACTTTACAATCACCCTGTATATATATATTTACCAACCCCTCCGCACGAGCAGGATGCGACACAAGGTCAATTTCTTAAGCGGAGTTTAACAGGTTTGAATTCTAGACTGGTTACCTAGTCATGGTTAAGGAACCCAGTTTGCCCTGCTATTTACCCATAGCTGGAGGGAGAATTGGATTCATACCTTTCCCAAGGGTATTAGCGCCATGTGAAATGCAAACAGCTTTGTCTAAGAATTGAACTCGGGTCGACGACGAGTCCATTTCCTACGACTCTAACCATTAGACCATGCACCTCACCATGTATATATCTATTAATAATGGAGATTGTCTGTATTTCTGTCTGTAACAAAAATGTCATAGCTCTACGTCACAGCTTACTTCACAATATTCTTATGCTATATACACCCAAAATTTGAGTAAGCAATTTTAAAAATTGTTTTTTACTCTCGTCCTTTTTTTTTTTACAGTAAGAAGAAGTTAACTAAAAAGTTAACAAATAAATAAATACCTACGATTTTGTGTAAAATTGATGTGGAAAATATTAAAAATAATTGTTTGATGATTACATGCACGCAACATTTTATTTGAGAGGGACGGGGCTCAGTTTTCATTTCAAATTGTTATTTTTTTTTTTACTCCTTTAATAAATATGAGGATTTTGCTTACTTATGATACAAACCCTCTGACATTGAATTTTTAACTCCCACCCCCTTAGGCAATGTCTTTCAAAAATTAATTTTTACAATGCCCGGAGGGTGTTTTCTGTTGCTAGTAAAATACAAACCTTCTGACATTGAATTTTTAACTCCCACCCCCTCAGGCAATATCTTTCAAAAATTAATTTTTACAATGCCCGGAGGGTGTTTTCTGTTGCTAGTAAAATACAAACCTTCTGACATTGAATTTTTAACTCCCACCCCCTCAGGCAATGTCTTTCAAAAATTAATTTTTACAATGCTCGGAGGGTGTTTTCTGTTGCTAGTATTTAATAAAGAGGACTGACAGAAGCATAGTTAGCAGTCAAGTGAATATGTTAAATAGATTAAAGAATGTATGTATGGGGGAGGCCAGAGATATAGTGAATAACCTTCAATGTGTCAATTAAAATGATACAAAAATACAGTTGACATTATCAGAAAACGACAATAAATAAATAAATGAATAAAAACAAAAGCAAAAACAGAAAATAATCTAAAGAAAATTAAACAAATATATTTCATTTAAATGTCAGTATTTACCCAACCAAATTTGCCAGAAATACGAGGATGAGACACAAGGTCGTTCGAGTATGGTGGCACCCAATGAGGATTTCATTAAAAAAATGTATTCTCTCTAATTTGATTAACGACAAATAGAAAATAAACAAAAGTCTCAACTCTTTTCAAAAGATAGACATCTAATTTTAGATCATCATAACAAACTGAAATAAGTCATTCACCTAATGGACTAACAAGAACTAATTAGTCGGTTGTAATAAACATGTAAATAGGTCACTAGTTAATCAGGTCATCCGTTTATTAATTTGGGTCAAATCTTTAAAAAAAAAAAAAAAAATTTGGAATAATTCCTTTGGTTTAGCTCAGTTGGTAGAGCGTCTGTCTAGGAATCACAAGGTTCTGGGTTAGATATCGGCCCTTGCCAACTCAGCATATGTTTAGCATAGGGATTTGTGCGGTAAAGTGAAGAGCTGATGGTAGGTGAGGCGCTCCACCTCAGACGCCATAAAACAATCTCCTTGGTCTTTACTTTTACTTTACTTTTATTTCTAGCCCTGTCTACTGGGGCTTTAGAATACACCAACTGTACCTCTGCAGAAAGAAAAGACCCCCCCCCCCAATGGGGCTACCCATTGACTGTGGGGCTCAGCACGTAATGCTTAAGGATGGAACCCTGGTGGCTGATCAGTCCATGATATGCAACATTCCACTTTGGCCCTTATCTAGACTAGACGGGCAGTCAGAGAGGCCCCCCTCCAAACCTTATTGCCTTTATGGCAACCCCACAACCCTTTTTATCATATATGTACAAGAAAGCGGTGGATGAGGGTCTTGGTGTCCTGGGTATGATGTTAAACTATCTGATGGTGAAGTTCCAATTCTGGAGCTCTGGGGAATGTGGAGTACCCCTATCATCATTACTCCCAGGTCCACTCTGAGTAGGAGTGGTAGTAAAATAAAACTTTTTGAGGGGTGGGTGGGGAGATAATCTCTTCTTTTTATTTTGCATGAAATATCATTGAGCATAGATCTTTGCATGAAAACCCAGAGAGCGAAAGAAATCCGAATCTGTTTACAACTAGAAACTGGAAAGGGAAGGTGACTTTTTGACTTGCCCGTGACGTTACCTGAGATTTTTCCCATGCGTCACGTGTGCGTCTCGCTTAGTGTATTCACGTGCAATCATATTTGATGACCTATCAAGTCTGTTCGCCAGTGACCTTTCCATCATTGTGTTTTCCGAGTATGCACTCCAGTGACCTTTCTGTATATGTGCTTCAAATCAGCACTCCAGTAACCTCGCTTCAACTATGCTCAAGGTTTTTCCTCTGGTCAAAGTTTGGCACAAGGCCCCACTACCCTGAGTGACACTCTCAGTGTACACGCAATACAATACCATTTTATGGAGGTGCATGACGTAATGGTTATCATTGTAGGAAATGGACTTGTTGACCAGAGTTCAAATCCTGGACAAGGCCGTTTGCATTTCACATAGCACTAATACCCTTGGGAAAGGTATGCATCCAATTACTCTCCCTTCAGCTATGAGTAAATAGTAGGGAAGACTGGGCTCTTTAACCTTGGCTAGGTAACTAGTCTAGGAGAAGGAAAACTCTGAATTTAAACCTGTTAAACTCTGCTTAAGAAATTGACCTTGTATCAGATCCTGCTTGTGTGGAGGGTTTGGTAAATATATATATAATACCTATATTTTGCTTGAAGGCAATTACAATGCGTATATCATATAAAATTCGATAATTATAGAAAATAATCATGACAAGCAAACTCGGCAAACAAATGTGCAATCCGTAGAACATCGTACAACCTGTTTCGACTTTATTAAGTCTCATCAGCGATGTATACTAACGATTTCCTTCCAACAGAAATTGAAACCGGGAGTCCAGCAGGCAGAGTCAGAGACTTTACCGCTAGGCTACCGATATGCACCGCACAATCCATGCGAAATTAGCCTGTCAATGATAATGATACGCTTCTACCATATGAGGTTCGCGGACATTGAGTGGATAACAACAAACTAGGCCTATGCCCCGTCGAAGGAAAAATAAGATTTTGGATGTTTGTTTTAAGAAGCATTATTAAATAAAGTATATATTATTATTTATAATAATAATATAAATAATAATATATACTTTATCAACAATGCTTCTAAAAACAAACATCCAAAATCTTATATATAATACCATTTTTTAGTGGAATACTGTGGGTTTGAATTCAGAGTTTACTTTCTCTTAAACTGGTTGCTTAATCAAAGCTAGTGGACTCAGTTTCCCCTATTATTAACCCATAGCTAGAGGGAGAAGAAATGGATTCATTTTAACTAGGGGGGGTTAGGGTTAGGGGTTAGAGTTAGGCTTAGAGAGAGAGAGAGAGAGAGAGAGAGAGAGAGAGAAGGGAGAGAAATACAAATAGAGAGAGAGAGAGAGAGAGAGACACATACATACATACAGACAGAGACAGTCAGACAAAGAAATAGAGAGAGGTATTGGGTGGGGGAAAAGAGACAAGTAACTAAAGTATGAAAATGCTAAACACATGCTGGACCAAAATTTGGTTAGAAGCCTATAGACAGATTGTCCGATAAAAAAGGACCCCAAAAATGTTGCGACACGTAAAAATAAATCGGTCACCGTTTTATTTTCTGGATGAAAAAATTCAACATACCATCCATTCATGCCTCTCAAAGTGAAATGCAAACAAACTAGTCCAGGATTTGAACTCAGATTGCAAATTCCATTTCCTATGATGATAACCATTATGCTAAGTGAGCCGCCACTGTCTATTGTATATTTAGAAAGCGAATAGGGTTGTTAATGAAGGCATTCACCGGGGGGGGGGGGAGGATCCTCGTGATGTAGTGGCTAATGTGCTGGATTACGACATTGTAGCCAGCAAGTTCAAACTCTTGTCTCACCATTATGTTCACCTTCACCTTAAGACTTGAAAAAGGTATGAACCTCCTCATCCTCTAAGGATGGCTTTGGTATTAAATAACCCATGAAGGTTGATATGCCATGAAAGAAAGAAAGAAAAAAAGAAAACATTTTTTCCCAGAAATTTTAAAATAATTTTTAAGGTTTGTCTATTTTAGGATTTAACATATTTGTTTTTTTTTTATAAAATTATAATCCTTGACCAACAGCTAATATTATATGCTACTGCGCAATTCCATGTGAAATCATCCAGAAAAAAGTAAAATTGTCACCCAATACCTTCAATTTTTCTGAAATTTTGTACAAGTGTGGACTGTATTAAAGTTAGACATTCCCCAAAATTTGAGCTTCCAATTCCAAAAATTGGCGGAGTTATGTCGATTTTTAGCTATCCAAATCTGGTGGGGTTAATGAAAAATGGGGACATTTTGTAATCTATTTTTGTCTGTAAAATCTGTTCTAGAGCTTCCCTACTCCTAAAAATTGGTTTATAAAAGCATTTTTGCCTGAGGAATCCAAAAATTGCTCTCAAAAAAGTCTTGAAGTTAACCAATTTTAAGTTATTGATGATTACTGCTTTTTTTCATAGCAAGATCAATATCCTGATGTGCCACTAAATCTATGACAAAGATTTTTTTTAACACCCTTTATATCTGAAATGATATCAAATTTTTTTTAAACACCTTGTATATCTTCTGTGAGTTGGTTGGTTGGATTTTACGGTATGTCAACTCTTGCTGGGTTATTTCATGCTGAAGATGTTTTATTCATTAGTACTCAATTTTTTTTAAAAACTCATTTTTTTTAAACTCATTTTTTAATGCTCATTTTAAAAAAAATCTATTTAACCCATAGATAGGACCTTAACAGGTACTACCACTCTGGGTCAGAGTGGACCTGGGAGTAATGGTGATGAAGGGGTACTTGACATTCCCCAGAACTCCAGAATTGGAATCTCACCATCAGATAGAGTTTGACGTCATACCCAGGACAAAAAGACCCTCAGCCACTGCCTTCTAGCACATATATCATAAAAAGGGTTGGGGCTTATCATAATGACAATAGGGGTGGGACAATCATATATCTGAAATGATATCAAATTTTTTGAAACAGCCTGTATGTCTTGAGTGAGTATCTTATGTAAATATTACAAGGACAATGAGAAAACCACTTGATCTTTGTAGAAATTGTTCTCATCTGAGAAAAAGCAAATCATGTTCGTTTGGAGGAGATGCTTAGGTTTGTTGAAAATCTTTGCAGTGCGTTGGGTCTTCCAGCAGCTATCCTCTCGATCCTTACCTCCTACAGGCACTTTTTGCAGGTCTCCGAGTTGAGTGCGATGCTATTTGGGAAGATGAATGGAGCTATAACGTCACTATCGCTAGTGACCACTCCAAACACCATGATGTGGACTGGGTGTTTGCTTTTCATCACTATCGGTATATCTTGTGGAGACAGAGCAAGCCAGCGGTTGTTCTGTGAGTTCACAATTCGATCCTTGTAGAAAGTTTTCTCATCTGAGAAAAAGCAGATCAACATTCGTTTGGAGGAGATGCTTAGGTTTGTTGAAAATCTTTACAGTACGGTTTTTCCTTTTGTCCTTCATGGCCTATGCTAAAAAATTGGTCCTTTCTCATCTTGCAGGAGAAATAGCGAATGTCTTCATGCACTATCTGCCTGATAAGAAACTCAGACACTCCCATATCTTTGGATGGAGATCTGATTGACTTGCTGGGATTGTTGTCAATCATAGCTTAGATCTCACCAATAAATTCAGGAGTTCTTTTCTTATCAGAATGATCAGAGTGAGGCTTCCGAGCTGTCGTACCTGCGTATTCACCATTGGATCTATGGTAGTTTCTCTACTTTTGAATTCTCTGTACTGTCCTCAGATTGATACCTAAACACTCTAAAATCTTCATATTGGAGCTTCCGAATTTGAAAACCTAGCATTACATGCCATTTCCAAATTTCTAGAGGAATGAATTGCGTTATGGTACTGCTTTCGCACAGACAGGGTCCAACTGACTACAGTTTGCTGAACAGGAATCAAAACTAGCAACAAACAACAATGTAGAGCTGTCGTAGCAGCGTAATCACCATTGGATTCATCCAACTATTTATAAATCCTCTGCACTTTCCTTAGATTGACATCTAAACACTCTAAAATCTTCATATTGGAGCTTCCGAATTTGAAAACCTAGCAGTACATGCTATTTCCAAATTTCTAGAGGAATGAATTGCGTTATGGTGCTGCTTTCCGCACAGACAGTGTTCAACTTTCTTTTTAGATATTGATATTTAAATTGATATCATTTTGTAATGACCATTTCGCATTCAAATGATTTCAAAATTTAACAGAATGTGTAGAAATAACAGAAAATTATATTTTTAATTTTGTATTATTTCTACACATTCTGTTAAGGGCCGGGTTAGCTCAGTCGATAGAGCGTTCGGCTAGAAACCACAAGGTTCCTAGGTTGGTACCGGCCCTCGCCAACGTATGAGTAGCATAGGTATCTGTGCGGTAAAGTAAGGAGCTGATGGTAGGTGTGGTGCTCCACCTCAAACACTAAAATAATCTCCTTGGTCTAGCGCTAGTGAAAGGGGGATAGACTCCCTCGCTGATTGGCTGATACTGGCTTTAGGCCACCCGGACCATATTACCTTAAGGCACCCCTTTTCAATTTCGTGTCATTAGGTCATTTTTTTCATTTACACCGTCAATATCCAGTTGTTTGTTAGGGGTTAGGGTTAGGGGTTGTAACTAACCCTAACCCCTAACAAACAACCGGATATTGACGGTGTAAATGAAAAAAATGGCTTAATGACACAAAATCGAAAAGGGGTGCCTTAAGGTAATATGGTCCGGCCACCCAGACGATTTATATGTTTAATGTTTTATACCCTTTTTTTTTTAGTAAAGAAAATTTATTCACCAAAAAAGAAAAGACACTTAAGTATTAAACATAGAATTTTGTTCTCCAAGGCATTTTTACTTGGGGGTAAAATAAAATATGAGCTCATGAGAATTTTGAGTTGTTTATACACATGCTGTTAAAATTTGAGATCATTTGAATGAGAAATGGTCAAGTTATTAGATTATGAAATAATATCAATTTTTCTGAAACACTGTGTATCTTGAATGAGCATCTTATGTAAATATTACAGGGAACAATGAGAAAAGCACATTCACATCAAAGGGAAAACTTTCTTTTAAGCTGAAACTAATGATACGCAAAATTTACGATGCAAAAGGAATAGAGAATTTTTCCAACTCATTAAGGAGAGACAAAGTATAAACATGAAATTTAATAAGGAGAGATAATTACACAATCAAACGTTAAGGCAACACGATGATATGTCTGAAATACGCAGCATGAAAGGGATAGAAAATAAAAAATTATGTATAATAAACATGGATGGAAATGCGAGAGGATCTCACGAGAAAAGTGAAATTGTTGCTGCCCTCTTGATTAACGGATGTTGACAATATGGGTTTTTGTTTTCTGGTTTTTCTTACATAAAGTTGGATTTCAAGTGAGGAATCAAAGGTAAACATATTTTCATCATACAAAAGAGAATATATATATATATATATATATATATATATATATATTATATATTAAATTTTTACTTGAAGGCACTTACAACGCATGTATCGCATAAAATTCGATACTTTTTCTTATAGAAAATGAACTTGACAAGTGTAATCCCAGCAAAGGATGGCTCGATGTGTAGAATACCGTACAGACTGTTTCGACTTTATTAAGTCTCATCAGCGGTATATACTAATGATTTCCCTCCGACAGAAATCGAAACCGGGACTTCAGCAGACACAGTGAAACACTTTATACTCTATCCCTGATATTGAGCACTATTAATTTATAAATATAGCAAACTATACACACACACACACATATATATATATATATATATACTTTTATTTTTATTTCTAAACTCTGACAGTATTAAAAAAAAACTCTTTATTTATTTATTATATATATATATATATATACTGTTTACAAGTGTAGAGTCATCTGGTGTTAATAAAAATATTCCGCGTAGAGATGTATCAATTAATTGTTCACTCAAAAATTGACAGCCGCTAATACCCGCACGGGTAAAAGACTAGGCAGATGAAAATTCAGTCAGGTTTTGATCCCAGCTAGAGGTAGATGTTAATAGTAAAGCCACACTGATGAGAAGTAAACTTCGAAACACGTGTATGTGGATGACTTATAATATGATATAATATAGATATATATATATATATATATATATATATATATATATATATTTATATATATAAATATGAGAAGTAAACAAACAGACGATGTTTGTGATATGGCTATTTTCAGCCGACAATATTTGGGAGACTGTGTGCTTAATTGAAGTCGAACCTAATTTTATGAAAGTTAATTAATTAATAATTAATTAATTAGGCGGGATTACCTATTAAATTTAAGGCTAAACAAATCGAGAAAAATCATACAGAGATTGATTTTTCTCGATTTGTTTAGCCTTAAATTTAATAGGTAATCCCGCCTAATTAATTAATTATTAATTAATTAACTTTCATAAAATTAGGTTCGACTTCAATTAAGCACACAGTCTCCCAAATATATAAATATGTATATTTTAATACTTCTGTGCTTTAAAAGCTCTATCCCTGATATTAAGCACTCTTTATTTATGAATATAGCAAACTATATATATATATATATATATATATATATATATTATGTATATTTTGATACTTGTGTTCCTTAAAAGTACAACCGTTATCATCGTGCAACACCCTCTGGTTAAAAATGAGACTGTTCAAATCATTCAAGATAAAATGCAAAAATGTAAATCCTGGTTATCTAGTGTTGCTTATCCACCAAATTCTTATTTCTTATGAGTGTTGTCACCTCAGCAAAATAATGGACCATTCCATTTTTATTATAAAGAAAGAAAGGGAAGAAAAAAGACATGCTACACAGAAAGAAAGAAAGAAAGAATAAGAGTATGGGAAAGATAGAGAAATTGGGTGAGCACGTGGAAGCAATAACGCTAATATGTTTCAATCAAATATAATAAAAAGATGAAAAGAAGGAAAGAAAGAAAAAAAAAGAGTTAAATCAAGATTATCATACTTTTTACATACTGAAGTATTTCGCAATAGCTCTTAAGTAAACATATCAAACATTGTAATAATTAAATCATCATATTGTGGAATATCCACAGGTCCTGCTAGTATGTATATATCTATCATTATACTAAAGCTGAGGGAATCAATGTTTGTCTCCTAAAGGCTTTATCTCTATTTAGTTTAATGACACAAAATTCATATCAAAATATTCCTTAATTCTAGGATTGAGTTATGATTGAAAAAGCAGCCATTTTAATTGGTTCTAATTAGTCGTAATTTGCAATTAAGTAAAAAACTGACCCTTCTCTTACTCTACATTCAGCCTGTCACTTTCCCCTTCTCTGTGTATATCTTGATTACCTCCTTGTTATATATGTTTCTTTGTGAATGTAAAAAGAGTGATTTAGAGAGTACAAAATGTATTTGTATGTTAAGTTTCATAAGCAGCTAGCCCGGCCAACATCTTGGCACTTAATAAATTTAAATTAGGTCAAACGTTCCCTTTCTTAGAAATCTTAAAAAATGATTTTAATGTTTTTTTTTGTTTTTTTTAAATCTCTGGCAATATCTAAAAAAAAAAATTTAATTCACTTTGCAAACTCACTTTTCCCTAATCCAAATTATCTAACCAGAGCTCAATGAGTGACCCAATAGGTCACGTTTTGTCTAGTATTTGTCTAGTATTTATACATGTTAAAGAATGATGAGCGAGACTAAAAAATAGGAAAAGTGAGGATGTTTTATTGATATTTAAAAAAATGGACCAAGTCACATTTAAGCACCCCAGTGGCGACCTGGATTCAGAAGGACATGTTTCGCTTTGCACCGTCAACATCCACTTGTTTGTTACCAAATGATTTTTAGACGCTTTTTTTTTTTAAATTATAAAACTAACTGCTAACCCTAACCCTATCAAATAACCGGACAGGGCGGACAGTATTTGTGCGGAGTTGATCAATGTAGGTTTTTGCTGGCTGACCTACACTGGTGTGTCCATGTGTAGGTGCCCACAGGATAACAGCACTTATGAACTCATTCTTGCTTCCCAAGCAGTGTCCAGCATGTCTTGTTTGTGTAATAGGAGGCAAGTGGCCGTACAGCTGCCCTTTTGTTGGGTGCTACATCCAGGATTTGTACAAGACACCAGGCAACATCCTTGTACAGATCCCATCTAAGCATTTTGTTAGAGTCCAAGTGGTGCAGCCATACAGGAACACTGACACAGTTACAGCTTGGAAGAATTTTCACTTTATCTTATCAGAGAGATTAGATTTCCATATGATCAATAAACTGTCTGTAGCAGTCCATGCCTTTCTTATGTGTATGTTAACATTGCTTTCTGTAGAGGAGATATTACTACCTAAGTATGTGAACTATGATAAAATAATACACACAATATTCTGGAAAACTACAACATCTATGTAACAAGCTTCAACTAAAATCTGTTTAAACATCATTTTTACAATTTAATTTGAATTCAAAAAGCATTTAAACTTTAAAAAAAATCTTAGTCACACTTCTCTAGGGATTGCATTCCTTACTTGCCATTATTTGATACTAGGGGACACAAAAGGTAATCACCTCCCAAGTCTGTTATTAGATACTAGGGAGCATAGCCAGCAGCATTATAAAAGAAGTAGTGAAGTCAAAACCCTCTTTTGACCGCTACTTCTTCCAGCCTTGACAGGGTAACAATGCGCCACTTGCATTCCTGTCCATGGACAGGGGGCTTTGTGCCCCAACAAGCTTGTGTTGCATAAACATGATAATATGCTTAACATGTCGGTCTTTACAGTTTTCTTTTTCTATCATCTGTATATCAAGGACTCAACACTTTCTCTACTAAAGACCCTTTTCCTATTAGGACATTTTGCTCATACAACTCTGTATAAGCTTGATAGTTGTAAACTGATCCTGTAAATGCTTTTGCAACTTAAAAAGTCCAACAACAAAGTCTATTTCTTTCACCAATAACGCAGCAGTCTCCAAATGTTGTTTGTATGATGTGGTCAGATAATATCAATAGTCTTCCTTCAAGATCCTATTGTAACATGAGAGAGAGAGAGAGAGCCAGTAGGTTAGCATGTAAAATTTTTAGGGATGAATCAGCACAATGCCACATGGCATTTTTCTACTGGTTGAGAAGTGTCACGTGGCAAAGTAGGAGAGAGGAAAAGTGAGAGGTGAGAATGTTAGGTGAGTTTGGGACAATGCGTTGACTGAGTGAGACGTGGGCTCTCGCTCAGGGCAGTTTTGATTTGGGGGGAAAATAAAAAATTTCATGAGAAAAGATAAGTCGCCTTGTGTTATTCCTAAAATCCCTAAATGGCACATGGCACAAGGCAAAATGGGATGTCAGCACCCCATGTTGGTTTCCAGACTCAAGGAATTGTCAGCCAACTCAACATCAGCCCAGCAACCAGATTCGAGCCTCTCCACGTAGCACAGAAAATAAGATAAGTATACGACAATTATTTCTACTAGCAAAAAAAAAAAGAAAAGAAAAAAGGAACGCCTTCTGGGCAGTGTAAAAATAATTTTTGAGAGATTTTGACAGAGGGTGTGGGAGTTAAAAATTCAATGTCAGAGGGTTTGTATCATAAGTAAGTAAAATCATCAAATTTATTAAAGGAGTAAAAAAAAAATAAAACAATATGAAATGGAAACTTAGTTCTGTGCCCTCAAATAAAATGTTGTGTGCATCTATCAATTATTAATTAAATAATTATTTTGAATATTTTACACATAAATTTTACACATAATTGTATGTATTTACTTATTTGTAAACTTTTAAGTTGTAAACTGTTAAGCTCTTGATACTGAAAAAATGACAATTTCTTGTTTGTAAATAATTTTCTCGTAAAACTATACATTAGATAACTTTAAATATATATTAAAATAAAACTATATTGTTGTTGTTGTTGGCATCTACTAAAGATGATGGCGTGGTGTCCACTTTTTTTTTTAATCTGCAACTGTGTGAGTGGTTGAACAGACCAACTTTTGAATGGCAATCTCTGGTATAGTGACTGCAAACAAACTGTGATGCTTGCTGGAGTTGTTGTTGTCTCTCCTTTCCTCTCTTTTTCACTCCTTCTCGTTCCTTGTTTGATGAGGAGGCGCCAGGTCACACTGTCTTTTGCACAAGCCTCCCATGTGTTGGTGTCGATGAGGCATGTCTTCATGTCCCTCTTGCAGACATCTTTAAAGTGCAGGTGTGGTCTCCCTACCGGTTTGGTGCCCTTTACTAACTCACCATACAGTAGGTCTTTGAGGATGTGGCCTTGGTCCATCATCCTGACGCGACCAAGCCAACGCAGGCGTCTCTCGCAGATAATGGCGGGCATGCTGTTCATGTTTGCTCGTTCCAGTACTTCTGTGTTGGGCACTTTATCCTGCCAGCATATGCATAGAATGCGGCATAGGCATCTGAGGTGGAAATTGTCCAGTTTCCTCACGTGACATGAGTATGTGATCCAGGCTATATAATAATAATTTTCTCAGAAAACTCTATACATTAGATAACTTTAAATATATATAAAAATAAAACAAACTATATATAAATATATAATACCGGGCATGTGTAGCATAATTGTCGTGCCCTTCTTGGGAACACCATATTTGTGGCCTTGTGTCAAACAGAAAGAAAGCTTAATAGATGTAGCATGATTCTCAGACCTTACCGGGTGGTCTCTTTGAAGAATCGGCCCGAAAAAGAAATTAAAACATTCGAGAGATTTTTGAGTCATGAAGACTGGTTTTTACAGAAATTCAGACTTCTTGACTGTTAATTGTTCTTTGATCCGAACAGCCGTGAACTCACAATGACCGTAGAAGGAATTGAATGATTGGAACGAATGGTATTTTCCAGAATGATCTAAAACTTCCTTTTGTTAAATTGAAATATAGATTTTACACAAAACTGTAGGCATTTATTTATTTATTTGTAAACGTTTTAGTTAAGCTCTTGATACTGAAAAAAATGACTATTTCTTGTTTGTAAATAATTTTCACGTAACACTCTATATGTTAGATAACTTCAAATATATATCAAAATAAAACAAACTATATATAAATATATAATACCGGGTATGTATTTATAAAAACTTGTTTTAAAAAACAATAAGGACCGTCTAAGTTTGCATACTCAAATTTTGAATGTATATAATACAAGGTTGTTCTTTATTCTATGTATTGACGATTTTGGGTAATGTGACGTAAGCAGTGATGTAGTTTCGGTTACAGACAAATTAACACTGAATCTCCATTATTAATAGATATAACACATCATCACTCCATTCCAACATGAGAGTCATAACTTTACACTCTCAGTTACACACACTCAATTAGGCAAGCTCTTGTCTGTGTTCTGTGATGACATTCACCCTGGGTCGGTTGAGCTGGCTCCATTAAACAAATAGACCTGCGGTGAATTCATAGAAGTAATAAGGCAATAGGAAATTCACAAGTGGTCCCCAAACCCCACATGCATATTCAGGTCAGGGGAAGGAGATGCCTTTGTTTGCCACAGATTTCCCACAGACGCAGTGACAAGTATGTCAAAAGACGCGGATTCCTGACGATGATGGAGATGCCCTTTGGATTTTTGCCATAGCTCCTTTGGCCGGGTTGTGGCCCTAATACCAATGGATGCCAGATCTGTCTGCCTTGGGTGACCGTACCAGTTCCCAACAGCACGGCTCTGACACTATCAAGTTTACATGGCTCTGCCGTGATGAGGAGGATGTTGGACTTTAGATGACTGCTGAGCAAAAAGCTTCCTCCATCCTTTTACAGGTCTTGTTTTTCGTTCTGCAGGGTATCTAGCCACCTTCCTCACCAGAAATGATCAGACTATGAAACAGTTAGTACTGGGTTACATAGTACCAGTAGTATATTGAGCAACCTGACACTTGTCTGTGTGAGTGGTTGAGTTTTCTCTTTAGCTTTTACAAAGTGGTTAGCTTTCTTACTTTGGTGGCATTTGCTCATATATACCAACCCCTCCACACTAGTAGGATGTGACACAAGATCAATTTCTTAAGCGGAGTAACTCCGAAACCTCTGAGGATGGGATTTTATCCCGAAAATTTAGGAAACAGGTAAATAAACATCAATCTCATCACCTATTGTTTTCCATTGCATTGTCAATAGCCTTCTAATTTCTATTTTATTTTCTTAAACACATACATACAATGCTTCAAGCAAACTATAAAACCTATATATTTATATATATATATATATATATATATATATACACTCATATATAACTTCCTCATCATTATCATCATCATCACCAGGTCATGCTGATAACATACAATAAATGTTTTTTTAAGTTTATTGATTTGATACCCAAAGTTTTTTTTTAATAAAACATAATTCCTTATTTTTCTATTTTTGTTTTTATTTATCTAAATTTCAGAAATAATTTTTTTAAATCAACAAATACTTAAAAAAAAAAAAAAACTTTTTTAACTCACAATAATTTAAAAAGTTAATTTTCCCCAATCTATCAAGTTATAAAATATCTTAAACTCATGCAATGGGGAAATAACTTTTTAGGAACTTATTTTGCAATAATAGACAAAGTAAAATTGAAATACATGCTGTCAACATGACCTGATAATGGTCAATTATTGATCAGCAAATAAATATATCTTATTTAGAAAAATCATCATAGAGTAAATTTCTCCAATCAGATAAATAAAAATTGTTTACTTACTTTGAAGAAGCAATAAGTTTCCAAATTTTTAATTCAAGTCCGCCAACTGCAAGCAATAAATCTCCAGTAGAAACAGATCCTCGACAACAATGGATGCATTTTATTTGACCTGTGACCTCATCATTTAGGGTGCCAACATAATCTGCATCTGGAAGAGTTCGGACTGACAAGAAAGAAAAAATAAAACAAAAAAACAATTACAATCAGATTCGTAACTTAGCTGAAAATATAGTAGGGTGGTTCAAAATATACTAGGGTGGTTCAAAATGTACTAGGGTAGTTCTAAATATACTAGGGTGATTCAAAATGTGCTAGGGTGATTCAAGATATACTAGGGTAGTTCTAAATATACTAGGGTGATTCAAAATATACTAGGGTGAGTTAAACAGCTGAAATGACCAAGTTTAAAATATACTTGGGTGAGTCGAGCAATTTGATTTCAAGAAATTTACCTAGATTCATTTTTTATATATGATACTATGCCAACTTTTCAAGTTTTTTTTGCTTTTTTCATATTTTTATATTTACATATCGTTGGATTTATTTTCATTTGTCTCTAATATATAATATTGCATGTAATAAGTAAATAATGTAATTAAGCATGTAAATATGAAATGTAAATTTTTTTAAATTAATATTATTAATTTATTTATAAACAAAATTTTTTTTTTTTCATTTTATTTTATTTATTCTATTCTTATTTATCATTATTCATATTTTATTTATTTATTATCAATTATTTAATTAATAATTATATTATATTTATTATTTATATTTCATTTTATACTATTTTATTTATTCAATTTTATCTTATTTATTATTTAATTCATAATTATATTATATTTATTATTTAGATTTCCTTTTATACTATTTTATCCTATTTTATTTATTCAATTTTATCTTATTTATTTATGAACCCTATTAGTTTATTTATTTTCATTTTTCTCTAATATATAATATTGCATATAATAAGTAAATAATATAATTAAGCATGAAAATGTCAAATGTAAATATTAACCATTTACTCCCAATTTATCTTTTGTTCATTCTTAAAAGAAAACTCTTGAAATTTTCATTGACTTACAGGAGATAAAGAATTTGAGGTTATTTCCTTTAAGTCTAACATAAACAAAGGGGAACTACTCTTGACTGATAAATCATTTATTTATTTATTTATCTACTAGGAAAAAAGAAGACGGGGTTAGGGTTAGGGTAATGGGAAAATAAATAAATAATTTATCAGTCAAGAGTGGTTCCCCTTTGTTTATGTTAGACTTATAGGAAATAACCGAATTTGAATCCATTAATATTTGATTGTTTGGTATCTAACATACACCAAGTAAATTTTGAAAATGATAATGAATGAAATTTATTGTGTACAGTGCTCAGGTGGCTCAGGTGCACCACAACTCACCAAAGTCTTATGCCTATTACATAGAATAATGTATTAGTGTCAGGAACATGAATAGTGTACAGTAATAATATACATGTATGTGTGCGTGTGTGCATATGTGTGTGGATGTGAGTATCAGGTATAGTGTTGGCGGACTACAGGAAGCATGGAGGCTTTAAAAGATGCAGTGTTTCGGCAGCCTACAACGGATGCAGGCAGTTTATTCCATGCCTCGGCAACTCTGAGCGTGAAAAAATGTTTCAGAAAGTCATGTGAGCTATGCTGTTTTCTGACTTTGTAGGCATGCCCACGTGTGTTAGAAAGATGGAGATCAAAAAGGTGCTCAAGGTTGCTGTTGTTAAGATGATTAATGACCGTATGTACATTTACCAGGTCAGTTGCCAGACGCCTATTTCAACGAATCCATTCCCAGGGCAGCAAGATGTTCAGAATATGGCAGATGCCTGATAGAGGGTATTCGTTTGGTTGCACGTCTCTGTACAGTTTCTAGGAGGTTAATGTTCTGAGCAAGATAGGGGTTCCAGACTGGTGATGCAAATTCCAAGTGTGGCCGCACCATAGCTTTGTACAGCTTTAAATAGATAGCCGGTGAGCGTCTGACAAAAGTCTTGCTGAGTGATGCCAGGACACCCTCGTCCTTCTTGACAATTTTAGAGATGTGCTTCATCCAACGTAAATCTCTGCTGACAGTAATACCCAGATCACGTTCACAAGAAGATTCCTTGATATTAGTGTTGTGGAGGGAGTGTATGTATGATGGGTTTTTCCTCCCAAAATGCATGGTGGTACATTTATCCACAGCCAGCTTGAGTTGCCAGTCAGTGATCCATTGCTGCACTGTGTCCAGGTCTGACTACAAGAAAGATCTGCAGCGTTCAGGATCTGTCTTTTTTATCTCAAGGTACAGCTTAATGTCACCAGCATACTTCAGTACTGTGGTATTCCTTAAGTTAGCATCTATATCATTGATATACGCAACAAATAAAAGGGGACCAAGAACAGATCCCTGTGGTACCCCAGATGACAGTAGTGAGGAGTGTTGCCCAAGAACTGTAACCACCTCTCTCCGGTTGAGAATGAAAGACTTTAACCAGTTAAAAAGATAATTCTTCACCTCCATTGCAGAGAGTTTTGCCAAAAGTCTTTTGTGTGCGGCACAGAGTTGAAGGCCTTAGCAAAGTCAACGTCCACCCATAAGCCACCATCAGTGATCCTGGGTGATGTCTTCTAGGAACTCCACAAATTGATCACAACAGCTAGAGTTTGGGATAAATATCTTAATCAATTCTCTTAAAACTGAACAAGATAAAGATAAATAGAAACATTAAATTGCTTGGTTGGAATTTACAGCATGCCAACCCTTGTTGGGTTATTTTATGCCAAAAACATTTTGTTTTATTCATTCTTGATAGGCATTGAAAAATTTTTTTTTTAAATCAATTTTTTTTCTTTTTCAAAACATTTTTTAAAACTCGTTTTTTTCTATTTAACCCATGGATGGGATGCTAACAGGTACTAACACTCTGGGTCAGGGTGGTCCTGGGAGTAATGGCTCCAGAAATGGAACTTCAGCATTAGATGCAGCCTATCCAAAGGGAGTGAATAATACCAGTCAAAAGAAAAACTTTTTTTTATAACCAATAAATATGGATTATGATTACTGATCAAACTTTCTTTTCAAAAGCCATTTGAATATATATATATATATATATTTTTGGGAGAATATGTGCTTAATTGAAGTCATACCTAATTTTGAAAGTTAATTAATTAATAATTAATTAATTAGGCGGGCATACCTATTCAAATGTAAGGCTAAACAAATCGAGAAAAATCAATCTCTGTTATGTACATTTCAGCCTATTAGGCCTCATCGCTTGTGTATTTACTTCTCATATATATATATATATATAAACTAGACAAAATGTGAGCCTTTGGGTCACCCATTGAGCTCTGGGTAGATAATTGAGATGAGGGAAAAGTGAGTTTTCAAAGTGAATTAAATTTTTTTTTAAATGAATACAGCCGGACAAAACATTAAAAATCATTTTGTAAAATTTCTAAGAAAGGGAATGTTTGACCTAATTTAAGCTATAGTTTTCTGCTTATGAAATTTAACATAGAAATACATTTCAAATTCTCCCATCTCTCTCTCTCTCTACCCTCCCAGAGAAACTAACATATATAACGATGAGGTAATCAAGATGTACATAAAGGGGAAGAAAGTAATAGGCAGAATGTAAAGTAAGAGATGGGTCAGTTTTTGACTTAATTGCAAATTACGACTAAATAGAAACAATCAAAATGGAATTTATTTCAAACATAACTCAATCCTAAAAGTTAGGAATAATTTAGTATAATTTTTGTGTCATTCCCCATTCCAATTAAGTGTCCTGGGTATCACCCTAAACTGCATCTGATGGTGGTGAGGCTCCAATTCGATATTTTGGTACATGGTATTTTGCGGTGTGTATATCACATGATGAAAGGTTGCAAGAACCTTGATGATCAGACAAAGTCTAAAACCATACATTCCAAGGCTGTGTTCCAAACCATTCAGGCAAATTCGACAAGAAGCACTCAGAGAGTATCAGGTGGAGAATGGGGTAATTTTCACTTTTAGTTGGCTAAATTCCTAGCATAAAATTGTGCGTGCACATTATCTGAAAAGAACATAATTGTTATTAAGAACACATTTTATGATATTTTTGTGTTAAAGCATGCAGTTGTATTGTTTTCGAAAAAGTTTCTAAGATTTGTGTATTTCGCACGGAGACTTTCAAAATGGCTACTGGTTTGTTTCAAACTGAAAGTCAAGGGAGGTTACTCTAACTGCCTTATTTGCTAGGAATTTAGCCAACTAAAGGTGAAAATTACCGAGAATGGATTTCCAAACTGTCATGTGAAACCTTATAGAACCCCTTAACGAACATGCCAATTATCTAAGGGAGATAACCTTTAAAAGTTGATTCCTAGTATCTAATATTATTCACTTAAATTATATAAAATAAAAATTCCTATGTCCGCTGCATCTATTTCATTTAAACAAATTTAGTTAAACATAATGGAATTCTTTTTGTTTTCAAGTTTTTTCTTTTAAGTTTTCTAACAATTTTTTTTATGTTATCATCTTGAAATGCATTAATCAGTTGTCCCAAAAAGTTATTATTGTTAAACCAAGCACTTTTGGTTCTTTTCTGAACCATTATCAAGACTGCTTATATTTGTCTAAACTATCATTAATTAGAGTCACCTTAGCGACAAAAATAAAACAATAATCTACTCAAACAGTTTTGATAATAATAACTTAGACAACCACCCTTACAAAATCATTTCTGCTCTTTTCTTTCTTCGCATCAGTAACCCGATGGAAGCAGACATTAATAGAAATTAAGAGGCAATATACAACAGAAGTTACCAAAATATTACAACAAAACTTTTGACCCAGACAAGTAATTGACGTATATCGCTTTTGATCTTAGGTAAGTAGATCAATCAATGACTGATCTACTTGATAGTATATGACCTTGTATAGCACATATGTATCAGAGTGAATATACTATCTATAAGTGTTAAATAGTTGAGACACACACACACATTCATATATATATATATATATATATATATATATATATATGTTGAAATGAAAAATGAAGGAAAGAAAATGTTGAATGGATTAAATAGGATTTATTCCACCTGACTTTGTTCCTTATATTCTCCAGCCATCTTCTCTACATTTCAAAATCCGTCGCATGCGACGATGTCAACATAACTGTTTTCTTCATTGCGTTAGAACACTTTCTTCAAGCGATTTCAAAATAGGTTCTTTTTTTCCGAACATCTTAGAAATTCTCCGTATTTCAACCGATTTGATTTAAAACAGCAAAGGATTTAGTCTGAAGAAGGCCGTTATTTCTTTGTATACTAAAAAAATTTCTCTAGTTTTTCTATTATTGTCATTGTTATTTTATTTTGTATTTAAAATAATAATAGATAGAAAACATGTATGCATGGATAAACTCCTGGCCAAAACACGTGTCAGTATAAATAAAATAAAATAAATCCTATTTTATCCATTCAACATTTTCTTTCCTTTATTTTTCATTTCGACATACCATCGGATTTGCTTCCATTTTCAACTTACATATATATATATATTTATTTATTTATTTATGTATGTTGAATTAAACAAAAGGCAGGTCTCCTGTTTAACAATTTTATTGGTGATCTTTTCAAGTTTTCTGGCCAACTTGTTTATATTTAGATGGAATTCGTGGATTAGTCCACTGAAGTTCATATCCCGAGTACTTTCGGCACTTCGAAAAGATCACCAATAAAATCGTTAAACAGGAGACATGTCTTTTGTTTAATTCGACATGCATAAATGAAAGAATGCTGCCCAAATACACATATTTCAAAGTATATATATATATATATATATATAATTGGAATAACCATGACAAGCAAATTCGGCAAATACCGTGTGCAACGCGAGGAACACTGTACATCAACCTAATTTGGTCTCATCAGCAGTGTATAATATATATATATATATATATATATATATATATATATATTCAAGTAAATTTGGTTAAACATAATAGAATCCTTATTGTTTTTTTTTCCTTTTTCTTTCAAGTTTCCTAACAATTTTTTTGAAAGGCCTTCATCTTGAAAGGCCTTAATCAGTTGTCCAAAAGAGTTATTATTGGCAGACCAAGTACTTTCGGTTCTTTTCTGAACCATTATCAAGTCAGTGTATATTTGTCTAAACTATTATTATCAAGACTATTTAATATTTAACTAAACTAGTGTTTTGTTTTTTATCGCTATGGTGACATTAATAATAGTGGCAGTTTATTTTTTAAATATTTCTAACGAGCTAGGCAAACGTTATTTAGAATAAAAATTATTCTATCTATTTTAAGCATTTTAGAATATTGTCGCTAGTTTCATTTATAAATAAATTGTTTGAATATCCTCTGAACAAAGAAAATAAAATAAAAAAGATGATGATTTTTAAACGACTGGAATATTTACAGATTATTTGAGCTTTTAGATTATCTATTATTTATACTAGCAAATATATGCACCCTCCG
Source organism: Doryteuthis pealeii (assembly GCA_023376005.1). Taxonomy (NCBI): domain Eukaryota; kingdom Metazoa; phylum Mollusca; class Cephalopoda; order Myopsida; family Loliginidae; genus Doryteuthis; species Doryteuthis pealeii. The sequence continues at coordinate 23,519,693 of CM042139.1, read as the reverse complement.
GGTGCAAGTATTTTAGTTAAATTTTATAATAAAATATGATATTAAATTAGAAAGGCTAATGAAACTGAATAAGAATGTAGATAAAAAGATTTTGAACAGAGGGGGTATGATTGAAAAATAGAACAACTTTGAAACAAACTCTTCTATCATTTTCCGTTACTCCCGTCTTTCATTGGTAAATTTTCCTAATTAAACTGTTTAGTTAAAATAGGAAGTAAAGAATAATATTACAGTTATTTCTTCTTGTTAAGGGATTTCTTTTAAGATTTATTGAAGAGATTTTTGCTCATATTCATTAACATAAAACCAAACAATTAGAAATCAATAATACTAAGCATATATTTATTGAAATCATTTTTTTAAGATCAATATGCAAATTAGTCTTCCCATTCATACTGTAAACCGCTAATTTGTTGTATATATAAATACAATTGCATGTTATTAGTGTGTAGATATGGTCGACAGTGTAAGTAATGTAGAACAATTTTATTAATAATTGAGGTTTAAATAAAAATAAAATCATGGAGAATATGATGTAAATAACTAAAGGAATTGTGACTTGTATAGTAATATAGTTTCGGTTACAGACAGACAAACCCACAATCTCCATTATAATAAGATTATTATATTTTAGATTATTTACAGATATGATTTTGGCTTGAAAGGGTTAAACAGAGAAAGCAAGAGACTTACCATTAATATAAGCCAATCCATTATCTATATCATAAGCAGAAGTGAAAAGAGAATCCTCATTGCAGCAGATGGAATCCGTTACACCAAAATCTTCTGTGTGGTTCAGTAATTTATGAACAATTCCTACAATCGGAAAAAAAAGAGAAATGGACCAAACATATTAACAAATTAATTACATTAAAAGCAAATTCATCACTACTGAAAAATGAGTTCAATCCTTGCTGGATACCCTATACTTGTGACCCTGTGTCACATCCTATCCGTAGCGAACGAGTTGGGTAAATGCCTACTGAGGATTATGGTTTAGTTTTAAATATTTCTGGTGAGAAAATAGAAAATATAATACAAATTTAGTCATTTAAAGTAGATGTTTTATTGAAGAGAAAGACATTTTGGATCAGATTAGTTTGAAAAGGGTTATTTCCTATAAGTCTAACATAAACAAAGGGGAACCACCCTTGACTGATAAATTATTTATTCATTCATTGATCTACTAGGAAAAAAGAAGATGGGGTTAGGGTTAGGGTTTAGGGTTTAGGGTTAGTTTAATGGGAAAATAAATAAATAATTTACCAGTCAAGAGTGGTTCCCCTTTGTTTATGTTGGAGTTATAGGAAATAACCTTGCGTAAGTTTATCAATGAGTATTTAATTTATAGTCAAAATCATTAATACATAGAATAATAATAAATCTTATTTATTAACAATGTCTCTATAAACATCAGAGTCAGATATGCCTCAGAACAGCCTATGTTATAAGTGCATTTAATATCCTGCAATGTGTGTTATATATCATTAAGAAATAAATGTTTACATAGTATATATGGTGCAAATAATTTGCATACCGGTTTTAACAAAACTGTGGGTTATTTCCTATAAGTCTAACATGATCAAAGGGGAACCACTCTTGACTGATAAATTATTTATTTATTTTCCCATTAAACTAACCCTAAACCCTAACCCTATCTTCTTATTTCCTAGTAGATCAATAAATAAACAATTTATCTGTCAAGAGTGGTTCCCCTTTGATCATGTTAGATTTATAGGAAATAACCAAACTGTGTGTTATTGATTTCTAATATTATTGTTTTATTCTCAAACATATCAAAAGAAATCCTATGTAAAATTTTATATTGAAATCAATTAGAATAAAGTAAAAATAAGAGTAATCTTTTTTTGTGTTTGTATTTAATTTCATTAGTCTTTCTAATCCAATATAATATTTAATTATATTAAAACATTTTTACTAGTCAACCTAATTAAAGAGAAAGTGGTAAGTCCTCCTCATGACATACAGTGTCTGCATAGACTTAATCAATGTAATGTTTTTGCTGGTTTCCCCAATCTGGTGTGTCCATGTGTAGGTGTCCACAGGAGAACTCACTTATGATTTTGTCATTATTTCTCCAGTGTCCAGCATGTCTTACTTTGATAGTTTGTGTGAGGTAAATAGCCGTGCAGCTGCTTTTTTTGGGGAGGTGCTGCTTCCAGGATTTGCTTCAAGATATCATGCAACACCTTTGTGTAGTTGCCCTCCAGTTTTTTTACAAGCATTTCATTCAATTGGTGCAACCATACAGTAGCACTGACATGGCTAAAGCTTGGAAGAATTCTCGCTTTATTTTATCAGAGAAATCAAATTTCCATATGATCGATAATTTGGTTATACCAGTCAATGCCTTTACTATGTGTGTATTGGCATTGCTTTCTGTGGATGAGATATTACTACCTGGGTATGTGAACTGTTCTATTACTGATACAAGGATCAGGAAATTCTGTTTCTGTGAGGGTATTCACCCATCCAAAGTGGTGAATTCACGGAAGGAGTAACAAGGGAATAGGAAATTCACAAACCGTCCCCAAACCCTATATGCATATCTCGGTCTGGGTAAGGAGATGCCCTTGTTTGCCACAGATTTGCCACAGACACAGTGGCAAGTATGCCAAAAGCCATTGATTCCTGATGATGTGGGTGGGCCCCATTAAAAATGTCCTTGTGTCAAGCCCTCATAAGTGGGATGAGAGGCAAATAACCACTGATTCCTGGTGATGATGGAAATGCCCTTTGGATTTTCGCCAGAGCCCCCTTTGGCTGCGTTGTGGCCCTAATTCCACTGGGTGCCAGACCTGCCTGCCATGGGTAACCCTATCAAGAATCTTAAGTTCCCGACAGCATAGCTCTGACATTACCAAGTTTGCATGGGCCTGCTGCAATGAGGAAGGGTTGGACTTTAGAAATAATGTGCTTGATGGCTGTAGAGCAAAAAGCTTCCTCTGCCCTTTTACAGGTCTTTTCGTTCTGCAGGGTATCTAGCCACCCTCCTCACCAGACAAAATCTGTGGGGTTACCGGTTTAATTGCCGATGATCCGACTATGAAACAGGTAATATCAGGTTACATAGTACCAGTAGCACATTGAGCGACCTGACACCCGTGATTATGAAATAATTTCTTTTTAAAAAGGAAAACAAATAAATAAATGCAAAAGTCTTGAAATAAATGTGGGAGCCATTTACCTTTTTTCCAATTGACAACTTTGATATTTATGCCGCCATCGCCATAATAAATGGTCTGGTTGAAAACTCCAAGACAACGAATATGCCGTTGGCTAATAAGACGCATATCGGCCATTCTTAAATCTTCAGATTTATATAAACAAACCAATTTTTTATTTCTCCATTGGTGCACCTTTAAAACTCCTTCAGATGAACTTGTATAGATGAGATCGTCTTCAATCTAGGAACAATGCAAAACATAAAATTAGTGAAAAAAAAATTAAGATCAAGGAAATTCTTAAATGAAGTAATTCAATCTTTTTGAAATATTACATATTCAATATTTTATACCTACTAGCAAGAATATGCACCCTCCGGGCGTAAATATTTAAGTTTTAATGTAATGAAATATAATAAAATTAGAAAGACTAACGAAATTAAATAAGAAAGCTTATAAAAAGATTACACTTATTTTAATTATATTTTAATCGGTTTCTATATAAAATCATTCATAGGATTGATTTTAATACATTGGAGAATAATAAACAATAATATTAAAGATCAATAACACCAAGTACTTATTTATTAAACCTGGTTTTGTTAAAACCAGTATGCAAATTAACCACATTATGTAATTATTTTAGCTCTAAAACAATATGGGTTATTTCCTATGTCTAACATGATCAAAGGGGAACCACTCTTGACTGATAAATTATTTATTTATTAATTAATCTACTAGGAAAAAAGAAAACGGAGTTAGGGTTAGGGTTTAGGTTTAGTTTAATGGGAAAATAAATAAATAATTTATCAGTCAAGAGTGGTTCCCCTTGGAGCATGTTAAAATTATAGGAAATAACCACAATATGTATAGGGTGACAAGACTTTTGGACCATCCTGTACATGTCTAAATGTAATCAAGCAAAACAGGAAATAGATATTATTTGGTTTGGTTTGGTTTGTTTCTTTTACAGCATATCAACCCTTTTCAAGTCACTTAATGCTGAAACAAGTCATTTTGATAAAAGTTTCTATGTTTCAAGTTCTTAATATTTTCAAATTGGGATAAATAATTTTTATTAACTTCGTTTGGTTTGGTTTGGCTCGGCTCGGATTGGTTTTTTTAATGGTATAATAACCCTGTGGGTTATTTAATGCCAAAAAACTGTTATAGTGTGAGACAAAAGTTGGTACTCAAGTTTCCTTTACTGGTGTAATTTTTGTAGATATATTTTGTGAATGTGTTTTATATCTGATTCATAATTTTTGATATATTTTTTATTTCTCTCAAGAAGGATAAAATGTCATCCATGTTAATATTCTCAAACAGATACCTCTTATTATTTGCGTTAAAATATTTCTTTTTGATTGGAGTGAAAAATCCACACTCCATGAGGAAATGTTTGACAGTGTAGGGTGTTTGGCATGTCCTGCACCATAGTTGATCCTCTTGCTTGAGAATAAAAGAGTCTGTAAGTTTTGTATGTAGATATTATTTGAATAAGAAATTAAAAATAATCTGAAAAATTTTCCTGCCTCTTTGATAAAAATTGTAAATTCGACTCACTTGTAGGCCAGTTATTGATCCATCACAGATTCGATCAGAGTAAATATTTTCAAATGATTTGCCCTTCCACAATTCAAGTTTACCACCATCTGTTAGGAAATTTTAAAAAAATTAAATTTTCTATTAAAAAAAAAACACAAAAAAATCAAATCAAATTACATGTACAATGGTACCTTGACTTACAAGTGCCCCAATTTATGAGTTTCCGGAGTTAAAAGCTGTCACTCAGTTGTTTATTTGTTTGTTGAGAGCTAAAATTTGGGGTATGAGCAAGCTTCAGATATGCTTATGTTAATAAGTTCACTAAAAACATCTAAATTTTCCAATCTATTACAAAAAAACACAAAAACAACATTATTTATAAAACAAAACATTAAAACATATTCCAGCACATAATTCATTACATTCTATTTTGTTAGGTTTTTATAGAATACACTGATATCTTTTTTATTTAAAAAAAATATAAGAAAACAATTAGGGGGTTATTTCCTATAACTCCAACATAAACAAAGGGGAACCACTCTTGACGCATAAATTATTTATTTATTTTCCCATTAAACTAACCCTAAACCCTAACCCTAACCCTGTCTTCTTTTTTCCTAGTAGATCAATAAATAAATAAATAAATTATCAGTCAAGAGTGGTTCCCCTTTGTTTATGTTGGAGTTATAGGAAATAACCAATTAGGGTATGTAGAGGCTGGAATGGATTAATGGCATTTTAGTTTGATTTGATATACAAGGAAATTGAGTTACAAGTGAAATGAATTAAACTCATGTCAAGATATCAGTTGTATTTTTAAAGTTTTGATTAATTATAAGTAAAGTTATAACTTGAAATAAAAACAAAATAAAATGAATTTGAGCATGATACAATTTTTTTGTCAAATAAAAGATGATCATGTTTTAAGTGGTTTTATCTATATATTAATAATTGTATTCTTTAATTGTATGTCTGTTATCATCTCGTAACACCCCCTGGTTAAAAATGAGACCGCCCAAATTGTCCAAGATGAAACGCAAAAAAGATAAATCCTGATTTTCTTGTGTTGCTTATCTGCAGAATTCTTATTTCTTATGAGTGTCGTCACCTCAGCTAAATAAGCGACCATTCTGTTTTTATTATAAAGAAAGAAAGGGAAGAAAAAGAACATGCTACATAGAAAAAATATAATAAGAAAAAAAGAAAAAAAGAGTGTGGGGGTAAGATAGAGAGAAGGGGTGAGCGTGTGGAGGCAATAACGCTAATCTGTTTCAATCAAACATAATGAAAAGAAGGAAAGAAAGATAAAAAGTGAGAGAGAGAGTTAAATCAAGATTATTATACTTTTTTACATATTGAACTATTTAGCAATAGCTCTTAAGTAAACATATCAAACGTTGTGATAATTAAGTTATCATAGTGTGGTATATCCACAGGTTCCACTAGTCAAGATTAATATTCAAATTATACTTTCGATTCAACCTTTAATAAATTTTACAGAATTTGTAAAACATTTCAGGAAGACTTTTTTAGATTTTGTGAGAGAAGATTCACAAATTTGATCATTCATTTTTTTTTATATATAAAAATATACAACAGAATTAAAAAAGCTAAAGAAATTAAAATGCAATTGTAGAATAAGGTCAATATCACTCCTTAAGATTTATTAATATTTTAGAAAAGAAAGAAATTAAAAAAAAAAAAAAGAAAAAAGAAAAAAAAAATAAGAAAAAAGAAAAAAGAAATAAAGAAATAAAGAAATTAACATAAATGAACTGTGTTCATTTGTCTGAATTTTTGAGATGAGGCTTGATGATTTGTATTATTTAGATTTTTTGGACTGTTGTCCTCGTCTTTATTGTTATATACACAATGTTTCAACCTTCTTAAACTCAAGAACCACCTCTTTGAACTCGGGAGCCTTCATGTTGTAATCGGTAATTAGACACATGGCGCAATGGATATAGAGGTTGAGTTAATACAGTTCTCAGTGACAATCATCTGTAGGTTGCAGGTTCAATCTTGATCATGGACAATAATAATATAGAATACTTAACATAGCTTGTTATATACACGTTTCTTGATTAAAGGTGAAAATAACATAAAATACTTAACATAGCTTAACACTTGTACCCAGTTATGGTTAATGGAATGAGAACAATCTACCCCAATGGATTAAATAAAGGGTTCGGTTTGAAGTTCCATGAAGGCTCTCGATTCTGACAAGAAGGTTCCTGAGTTCAACAAGAGACATCTGAAGAAAGACGGAGAGCACATCGACCAAAAAGTTGTGTATATAAAAATAAAGATGAGGACAACTGTCTGAAATTCTTATAAATTAATGTTCATGCTAATTGTTTTTTAAAGAAAGATAGAAAGAAAAAAAACTACTCACCAGAAGCCGTGAAAAATATTTCTTCATCTTTATTAAAATAATAAGTGACCTGAGTAACTGGATTATACGTGTAAACAGATTTCATCATTTTTCCTGAAAGAAAAAAAAAATTGAATTTTTAAATTTCTCGTTATAAAACATTTGCATTTAGAGAACATGAAAACATAATTTTAGTAGCATTTACTTTTTTTTTAGTTGTATATGAAACCGAGGATAATGAAGTAAAAACTGAAAAATAAATAAAAAAACTATTTTAAAATTATTCAAATAATACGAATAAATACAAAAACATTGAACTTCATAAAAATATTGTAAGGGAGATAACTCTTATAAAATCTATCAGGAATTACTTCCCTTGAGAAAAATTTTTGCTCAAGGGAAGTAATCCCCGATGGATTTTATAAGAGTTATGTCCCTTACAAGATTATATAAAATAATTAAGCTTCAAATTTAACGTTCAGTAATTTTAACAGAAAATTATAATCTTATTATAATGGAGATTGTGGGTTTGTCTGTCTGTAACCGAAATTATATTACTATACAAGTCACAATTCCATTTGTTATTTACATCACATTTACCATGATTTTATTTTTATTTATACCTCAATTATTAATAAAATTGTCTTATATTACTTATACTGTTAACCATATCTACATACTAATAACATGCAATTGTATTTATATATACAACAAAATAGCGGTTTACAGTATGAATGGGAAGGCTAATTTGCATATTGATATTAAAAATTTGATTTTAATAAATATATGCTTTTGTATTATTAATTTCTAATTGTTTGCTTTCATCAATGAATATGAGCAAAAATCTCTTCAATAAATCTTAAAAGAAATCCCTTAACAAGAAGAAATAACTAATATTATTCTTTACTTCCTATTTTAACTAAACAGTTAAATTAGGAAATTTAACAATGAAAGACGGGAGTAAGGGAAAATGATGGAATAGTTTCAAAGTTGTTCTATTTTTCAATCTTACTCCCTCCGTTCCAAATCTTTTTATCTACATTCTTATTCAGTTTCATTAGCCTTTCTAATTTAATATGATATTTTATTATATTAAAACTTAAATACTTGCACCCGGAGGGTGCATACATTTGCTAGTATAAAGAATAGAAAAACTGACCACTTTTTTTTTAATCAGAAACTATTCTAAAAACAAAACAAAAACAAAGAAAGAAAAAAGAAACGATATATTAGAGGTTTATTTTCCTATCTGCTAACCAAGAATTTATACTGCCCTGTTGGTTGGGGCTGTAGTATATGCTAGGTATACCCAATTTGTCTAAAAATATGTTTTTACAAAACAAATTTACCCCCTGCCCCATTAAAAAAACAAACCAGGAATTATCAGATTTTTATTAAATTTTCAGTGTTGATGAATGAATTTTATAATGCATCAGTTATTTTATTTCAAAACTTTTTGATTTTTTTTTCAGGTCACTTAACTTTGAGTTTTGGGGTGCAAAATATTGGTATATGATTGATATTAATTTCTGCATAAATAAAAAGACCGAAGGTGTGAATAGAAGAAAAAAATCTTTTAAGGGTACTACTGTGGTAGAAAATAAGTACCGAAAATCGGAAAATAAAATGAAAATAAAAACTAAAAAAATAATTTTTGGAGATTTTTTTTACTCATTTAATTGGCTATTATCTTATAAAAGAAAAAAATATACATCAATATTTGTTCTATTTAAAGGGGGGGGGGGCGCTAAATTTTCAATAGAGTTTTCGACAAAAAATTATCAGAGATTGATACTAAAGTAAAGTAGTTATTAAAAAAATATGTTTTTAGAATCTAATAATATGACATTTTAAACTTAACATCATGATTATATTATAGACTCTCTCGTCGATTTTTCGACGCATGTGGGTTCACACACACAATGAACACCCACACAGTGATTTGTTTATAGTAGTGAAGGCTTGTGTTGGACCATCCACACTTTTTAGCACAGTCGATAGGAAAGAATTGGTGCATCAAACGTTGCCACAAACCCAATCAACGACCGACCTCAGGAATTTTGAATTCAGAGTTATCCCTCTCCTAGACTGGTTACCTACCCAAGGCTGAAGGGCCCAGTCTGCCCTACTATTTAACCCATAGCTGGAGGGAGAATATATGGATTCATACCTTTCCAAAGGGTATTAGCGCTATGTGAAATGCCAACAGCTTCGTCTAGGAATTGAACTCGAATCGACGAGTCCATTTCCCACGACTCTAACCACTAGCCCACGCGCCCCCATTAACATCATGATACTCATATTTTAAATGAATTTTATATATTAATTAATCATAGCAGAAATACCTAAATAAATCAGAAAGTTTTGAAATAAAATAACTGATGCATTATAAAATTCATTCATTGAAAAATCAATACTGAAAATTTCATTAAAATTGGATAATTCCCTGAATTTTGGTAAATTTTTTTCAATCGACAGTGTTAAATTTATTTTGTAAACACAGATTTTACAGCAACTACAGCGATTAAAGTTGATCGAAAAAATCATTTTAAATGTATTAAAAATAGATTACTTGTGTGATATTATTTTGTTTTTTTTACTGATGCGCATTATGTTACTACTTTTCGACTTAGACAAAAATTTGACCTTAAATGATTCAATTAATTTTAATTCGTTTTTGAAATGAAAAGCAGACAAAAAAATAGGTATCCCTTTAGAGGGGTAAGATCCTCCCCCAATGGGGCCACCTTTTAGCTGTGGGACCAATCCGTAATGCCTAAGGATGGGAATCTAGTGAAAGAGCTGTCTGTGACCCAGGTACTAAGTGGTCACATGACATGCAATATCCATTTCGGTCAAGCCCTAGCACCTATTTTATTGTCTTTACCATATTCTTTTAATTACTCTTATGGCAAACACCCAGCCCTTTTTATTTTAAAGGTACTAGAAGATGGTGGCTATGGATTAACCACCCGTTTAATATGCATGAAGTTATTACTTCTAATTCATTGATGCAAATGAAGTTAATGAAAATTATTCACCTACAAACTATTCGCTTACAAATCATATATACAAAAAAAAAAAAAGATTTGGCATTAAATAACCCACAAGGGTTGATATGCCATTAAACAAAATAACAAACATCTCAAGGATTTATAACAACATGTAGAAGAGAAGCTGGTTTACCTCCAGGAATGAAACATTTTTGTATATACTTGGCGTGCAGGAAGAGTTCAAATCTCAGAAAGGGGAACATGGCTGTGGAGCAGCCATAATTTAAGAGGCATGATCTTGGAGCCAAGAGAAAAGGCAAGACTAGATTTTTGGTGTATGCAAATTTCCCCGAGATCAACCATACAATAAAAGAAAGCAGGAGCAAGAGAACAAGAAAATGTTTTTGTAACTCAGTATGGTGCAAGTCATGTAAGAATGATGTACTATTGTTGCAGATTGTTTTGTTGAACTTTTGTTGTCAGACAAAAACTCAATATACCGTAAATCCTCGAGTATAGTCCGCCCTTGAGTATAATACACAGAGGATTTTTAGGGGTTTGTACGTCTGAATAAACATTGCTGGACAGCAAATAGAGACTCGGACATTGCTTAGAAAATATTTTTCATTTTTAACCTCGTATATGAACTAGGGATTTTGACCGTTAAATTTTGGGAAAAAAGGGATGATTATAGTAGAGGATTTACGGTACTTTCAACTTAAAATTAATTGTCTGAATCTATTTAACAAGATGCAAGAGACATCAACAATCTTTATATAAAAATTGGTTGTCCCTTCATGTAAGGAAATTCACCCCACCCAAATCCTTCAGATCTTTTTGGTTGTCAGGTCTTCAGGTCAGACTTGCCTTAAGCATTTGAGCAGCTTATATAGTGAGTAGCAAGTGTCAGTGCATTTGCATAGTTATTTACTAAGCTTAGCTTAGATGTGGCACAAGGCCAGAAGTATGGGGCGCCCAATGAGAATTGAACTCACTAACAATGGTCTGCGAATCCTAGCTTGCTAACCATTACACCATGTGAGGTGCCCATCAGCGCATTTGCATATGTGGTTCAGCGATCGTAATAAATGCCGAGCATAGGTATGGCCAAATCTTTGGCACCACACCTTTCTTTAAAACTCTTAAAGTCCTATACCACCTCATTCCACCTGGCTGGAAGTCACATTCGTTTTAACTAATCAGTCCCAAACAATAGCCTTTGTTTAAATTTAATATTAAACATATGTAGAAATCTTTGATTTAAGGGAAATAATAGGTAACTTTAGATGCAAAGGTAATTTTTAGCCATTTTTTTTTATATATCCTTATAGGAATCCTCTGGACTTAAAAAAATCTCAACAGGATGTTAAGAGTTAAACTTTTATAAAAAAAAATTCAAAATTGTAAATTGTCACTTATTTTAATTTTTTCCCTTAAGAACATTGTCTATGAATTTCTTAATTATAACAATTAAATATATCACATTAAAAAGAGCACATCTTCAAGAGAAAAAAAGGTTATTTCTTATAACTCCAACATAAACAAAGGGGAACCACTCTTGACTGATAAATTATTTATTTATTGATCTACTAGGAAAAAAGAAGATAAGGTTAGGGTTTACAGTTTATGGTTAGTTTAATGGGAAAATAAATAAATAATTTATCAGTCAAGAGTGGTTCCCCTTTGTTTATGTTGGAGTTATAGGAAATAACCTTGCATTAGTTTATCAATGAGTATTTAATTTATAGTCAAAATCATTAATACATAGAATAATAATAAATCTTATTTATTAATGATGTCTCTATGAACATCTCAGATATAACCGAGAAAAAAAAAAAAACCAGCAAAAATTTGCCCTTTTGATAGATACAGATTTCAATTTATAAAATTCTCCCGTTTTAAAGACTGTAAAACAAATCATTTTTAGATGTGATTTTTTTTAAGCCTTCCTCTTCTTGATACAGCAAAAATTATGTTAAGTTTCATTCATTTTTTTCCAACTTTTGTTGAATTTTAATTCATTTAAAAGACACATGAAATGTTGGCCATAGCTACTCAAGGGCATGAGCATGAAGGGAAATCCAAACAGTTTTCTCTATCTATCTATCTATCTATCTACCCCAACTCTCTTCATCTAAGTCCTGAGGTCATATAGTCATGTGATACTCTCTCTCTCACACACACATATACTATCTCTCCACCTCTCTTCCCCTATGCTCTGATTCATATATTCATGTTCTTCTCTCTTTTTCACTCTTTCTTTCTCTCTCTCTCTCTTTCACACACACAAACACAAACAGACACACACATCTGGTCACAGATTCCATTACCTATGACAATAACCATTACGCTCGACATGCTTCAAACTGACAATTTAACTTGAAAACAACAAAAATCAGGAGAAGTTCAACTGTACTTTTTGTTACAATTCAGATCACCATTTTAGGTTTTTAGGTCTCCTATTTGTAAATCCAATGGTAGAAAAGGGTTTAGTCTCAGTAGTAGAAAATGTGTTGTATTCCTTGAAATCCTAGATAGAACAAGAATGTCCTTGTTGTAGCAGAGAATCCAGTTGTAGTCCTTCTGATAGAAATATCCAGTTAGCAACTGATTTCAGGTCAATTACCAACGACCTTAAATGCATTCTATGTCGTTTTTCATTGTTCAATGGCTGCTGCTGATTTTTGGGAAAGTCTATAAATAAAAGTGGTGACTTCTCATACATTGTCCATTGTAGGCTGCCGAAACACTGCATCTTTCAAGGCCTCCATGCTTCCTGTAGTCTGCCAGCACCATACCTGATGCCTCTCTCCACACACATAAGCACACACATACATGAAAATTATTACTGTAAACTCTTCATGTTCTTGACACTAATACATGTATTCTGTGTACTAGATACGAGACTTTGATGAGTTGTGGTGCACCTGAGCACTGTACACAATAAATTTCATTATTATTTATTTCACACTCCTCAGAGTTCTAGAACTGAAACCTCACCACTAGATACATCCTGAATCTATATAGACCTGATTGATGTAGCTTTTTGCTGGTCAGCCTACACTGGTGTGTCCAGAGGAGAATGTCACTTATGAGTTTGTCCTTCCTCCTCCAGAAGTGTCCAGCATGTCTTGTTCGTCTTACTCGGATGGTTTGTGTGATAGGGGGCATGTATTCTGTGTACTAGACACGAGACTTTGATGAGTTGTGCTGCACCTGAGCACTGTACACAATAAATTTCATTATTATTATTATTATTATTATTATTATTATTATTATTATTATTATCTTATACCTCTGATAGTCCAACACTTTTAATCTAACTTTTTTTAGCATTTGAATCAATAATCAATAGTTTTAATGCTGATTGATATCTCTTCTGAAAATGAAATATAAAAAAATATAATGGAATTTCAAAATTGTAAAAGTTCTTACCTGATTCAATTTGCCATAATTTAAAACTGCAGTCAAACGATCCACTGATCATGTATAAACAATTGGAATTATCTGCAAAGAGAGACTCTCCTGAAATGAAGATAAAAAAATGAAAACATTTTATTTGATAGAAAAATCACAAATTTTAATTAAACTTTAATTCAAATCTTGAGATGGAAATGGGCATCAGTTTTTAAAATTGAACTTCAAATCTTTTGAATAATTTTGATATTTCAGACTGTTGTCCTCATCTTTATTGTGGTATGTATAAACCCAATTTTCAGGCCACTGTATCCTCAGGCCTTATTCAGGTGTTTTTTTTATCTACCTTAGACTAAAGTCATCATCAGGCAATAACCTTGAGTTCAATCATAGTTTCGGAGCTTTAATATCGTTACCATTAGTCAAGGCACTCCTAGCAGCATAAAATACCACCAGACTTATTGATAGAAAAATTTATATATTATTTCTGTCAATAAGTATGGTGGTATTTTAAAATCCACACTTGAGAAAGGAAATTGAACAATTCAGAGTTCGAACAAAAAATTTGACTAAAAAAAGCCTCAGTTGCCAAACAAATTTTCAGACTTCAAACGCACAAGTTGAGCCAATAAAAACGCGGGAAGTGCAAATGACTGCTGATGCAAACTGAAGATGACCGAATGGCTGGTCGAATCTACACAAGCAGCATCAGTTAGCATCAGTCACTATCTTGAACAAGTGTCTGATATTGTTTTTGAGAAAATTCTTCATTTGTGTTTATTCTCTATTTTACGGCTACTTTAACCCTTACTCATGGATTCTAAAAAAGTCAGGAATGATACTACTGGAAAGAGAAAGAGGAAAGTCGTGAGGTCTTTTGGTCAAAAATGCATAAATTCACTTTACACTATTTCTTATGGGAAATAATGTTTTAGTTTTCAAACAAATCAGTTCTGGAACATAATTTTGGAATGAATTATTTTCGAGAACTGACGTTCCACTTTATTATTTTCTTTTTTTATCGATAACTGAAATGAATGTCAAAGTTTGTTTCATGAACAAAAGAAAAAAATTCAAGCAAAATCTGTAATTACCAATCCTTTTGGATTCTGCAGCCGTTAAAAGTTTTACAGTTGTAACGCTACCGGTATGTCCTCCAAATATATGAATCTCTTCAAAGTTCTTAAGACTCCAAGACCTTAGTGTTGTATCACGGCTAAAAAAATTAAAAAAATGGAAAAATAAAAAAAATGGAAAATTGTAAACAGGAAATTAGCATCGACTTTGGACAAAGATTATCAATAGATTATTTTTATAATTGATTACACTGCTGCTGTATGGCTGCACCACCTGGACCCTAACGAAGCAACTAGAGAATAAACTAGATGGGAGCTGCACAAGAATGCTGCGGGTGATCATGAACAAGACGTGGAAGCAGCACCCTACGAGAAAGCAGCTGTATGGCCACCTGCCACATATCACCCAAACCATCCGAGTAAGACGGACAAGACACGCGGGACACTGCTGGAGAAGCAAGGACGAACTCATAAGCAACGTCCTCCTGTGGAAGCCAGCACATGGGCACGCCAGTGTGGGCCGACCAGCAAAGGCGTACATTGATCAGCTCTGTGCGGATACAGGATGCTACACAGATGACCTCCCGAGAATGATGAGCGATAGGGATGGATGGAGAGAGATTGTCATGGATATCCGTGCCAACAGCGCAACTTGATGATGATGATGATAATTGATTATATTCTAATGTAGTGGTGTTAGTACTACTGTACGGCTGCACCACTTAGACTCTTAGGAAATGCCTAGTGAAAAAGTTAGATGAGAACTACACAAGGATGCTGCGTGCTGTCTTGAACAAATCACCCCACAAAAAAGCAGCTGTACGGCCACTTACCTCCTATCACACAAACCAACCAACCAAGGACAAATCAAATTTATTGACTATTTTCTATCCTTATACAGCCAAGCCATGATAGATAGATAGATACCATATTATACCACCTGAACTTGCCTGCAGTCAACATGGACCACCCCTTTCTTAATCTTCATTCACAAATCCAAGCCATGATGAGATTAGTTTGTTGTTGTTGTTGTTTGGATTTTACGGCATGTCAACCCTTGTTGGGTTATTTTATGCTGAAGATGGTTTTGTTTTAATCATTCTTGTTCGGTATTCAAAAAAAATTTTAAAATCATTTTTTGAACTATTTAACCCATAGATGTGATCCTAACAGATATTACAACTCTGGGTCAAACTGGATCTGAAATTAATGGCAATGAAGGAGTAAATGCTCATAAGATCGTTAATCATCTTAACAACAGCAACCTTGAGCACCTTTTTGATCTCCATGTTTCTAACACACGTGGGCATGCCTACAAAGTCAGAAAACAGCATTGCTCACATGACTTTCGGAAACATTTTTTCACACTCAGAATTGTCGAGGCATGGAATACGCTGCCTGCGTCCATTGTAGGCTGCCGAAACACTGCATCTTTCAAGGCCTCCATGCTTCCTGTAGTCCGCCAACACCATACCTGATGCCCCTCTCCACACACATAAGCACACGTGCGCACACATACATGCATGCATATTATTACTGTAAACTCTTCATGTTCCTGACACTAATACATGTATTCTGTGTACTAGACAAAAGACTTTGATGAGTTATGGTGCACCTGAGCACTGTACACAATAAATTTCATTATTATTTATTTCACACTCCTCAGAGTTCTAGAACTGAAACCTCACCACTAGATACATCCTGAATCTATATAGACCTGATTGATGTAGCTTTTTGCTGGTCAGCCTACACTGGTGTGTCCAGAGGAGAATGTCACTTATGAGTTTGGCCTTGCTTCTCCAGAAGTGTCCAGCATGTCTTGTTCATCTTACTCGGATGGTTTGTGTGATAGGGGGCAGGTGTCATTAAGTCTGATGAAATTTTTATTATATATATATATATATATATATATATATATATATATATATAGAGAGAGAGAGAGAGAGAGAGAGAGAGGATCGCATCTCGATCTGGAAAAAAGGGAGTAGAGCTAAGGCTAGCAGCCCATCTGGGCAGACATAGTTTTCTCTCTCTGCTCCCACCCCACAAGAGAGCGGGTTGAATGTATGGAGGAAGGGTAAAATTATACAGATAAAAATATGTCCCGCTTTTTTCTTGAAACTAGCAGAACCAGATGGAACGCAGCGAGAGACATCCCCAGTCAACAGAGAGACATCCCCAGTCAGCAGAGAGACATCCCCAGTCAACAGAGAGACATCCCCAGTCAGCAGAGGACATCCCCAGTCAGCAGAGAGACATCCCTAGTCAGCAGGAAACATCCCCAGTCAGCAGAGAGACATCCCTAGTCAGCAGAGAAACATCCCCCAGTCAGCAGAGAGACATCCCCAGTCACAGAGAGACATCCCAGTCAGCAGAGACAATACAACCCAAAGGAGAAGCAGAAACCTTAATCTGAGTAAGAAGCAATTAATAAAGATGATTATGCTACACCATCAATTTCCAAAATCAATGGATAAATGTGGATTTACATAAATGATAAATCTAATCTTTTAATCTTCTATACATAATTTTTTTAATGATAAATGTGGCTGTGATGAGAATTTTATCATTTGAATATATCATTATATATAATTACTATAGTATATATACTATATATATAGTACATGTTTATACTTTAAACACATTTAATCAAATTTAAGATTAAACACATTTAATGACTCAAAATTAATAGTTATTTATTAATGAAAACAATTATTAATAAAAACACATTTAATCAAATTTAAACACACAAACATGTTTATTTATTCATTATAGTGAATATATAGTACATATACTATATATAATAGATCATTAGGCCGGGTTAGCTCAGTCGGTAGAGCATTTGGCTAGAAACCACAAGGTTCCTAGTTCGATACCGGCCCTCGCCAACTCAGCGTATGAGTAGCACAGGGATCTGTGCGGTAATGTAAGGAGCTGATGGTAGGTATGGCGCTCCACCTCAGACGCAAAAACAATCTCCTTGGTCTATGGTCTAGTGCTAGTGAAAAGGGGATAGACTCCCTCGGTGATTGGCTGATACCGACTTTTTATTTACTTTTAATATATCATTGAATATAAAAATTCCCAAATCAATGGATAAATATGGATTTACATAAATGATAAATTTAATACTTTTAATCTTCTATACATAATTTTTTATGATATATGATAAATGTGGATTTACCTGGAGGTGATGAGAATTTCCTCATTTCCATCCATATCCGTAATTAAATCATTGTGTCCGTCTAAATCATAAACAATAAATTGGCTCCGATTCCAAGCTTTCTTCAGCTGTTTTCTCTTGGAGGTTTCTTTTTTTATTTGATCTTTCAATGAATCTGTAGGAATTAGAAAATACCCAATTGAGAACAAAATGATAAGCTACAATAATTAGCAACAAAAAAATAATAATTAGCAACAGTAAATAACAACAAAATAATTAATAATAATTTTGCAACAAAAATTAGTAAAAAAAAATTAGCAAAACAATAATCAGAAACAAATACCAGTTGATGCAATTTCTGGATGGCTTAAGAGACTGGAGGCGAATGCTGGTGTTCATATAGAATTTTAAATAAAACTCAATGTTATGTGTGTTTTTCTCATTTATTTTTGGTAAAACTTGCAAATCATACTCAAAATCCCGATATTACAGGTTGACCCAGAAAAAACAGAACCCAAATTATTTATTTATTTTCCCATTAAACTAACCCTAAATCCCAACCCTAACCTAACCCCAACCCCCCTAGTTAAAATTAACAGTTTTATTACAAAATTTGTGGGTTCTGTTTTTTCTGGGTCATTGGATTTTGAGTATGATTTGCAAGTTTTACCTTATTTTTTGTAAAAATAATGATTCTTTGGTTAAAGTTTTAACCTGAATATTTGTCATATTAAAACTTTACTTAATGCTCCCAGAGCAAAAAATAACACTCAGATTGAAATATTGGGCTTACAGTGTATAGTAAAATAGCAATCAGATTGAAATATTGGGTTTATGGGTTCAGCAAATTAAGAAATTATGGTTTATATATTTTGTGTATTCATCAAATTTATTTTCTCTGAAGAAAACTGATAACAAATCCATAAAACAAAAACAAAAAAATTACCTTTAACTTTTGAATCTGCACTTGATTTTTGTTCTCTGAAGGAAAAAAATGAAAATGGAAAATTATCGCATCTTAGTGACTTTTAAAAACAACTCTGCTAAATAAAATTTTAAAAAAAATTTGATTCAGTTATAAAAATCATGACTGTTTCTTGTTAAGGTTGGCAATGGATGCAACAGCTTTTTTATCATTCCTACCGTCTTGGCAGGTAAGTTTGGTTGGATTTTATGGCATGTCAATCCTTTTTTAAAACTCATTTTATGCTGAAGACGTTTTGTTTCATTTATTCTTGATTTTTTTTTTAACTCAATTTTTTTTAAACACATTTTTTAAAACTCATTTTTTCCTATTTAACACGGAGATGGGATCCTAAAAAGGTACTACCACTCTAGGTCAGAGTGGACCTGGGAGTAATGACGATGAAGGGGTAGTCCACACTCCCCAGGGCTTCAAAATTGGAACTTCACCATTAGATGCAGTTTAATGTCATACCCAGGACACTAAGATCATCAGCCACCGCCTTCCAGCACATATATGATAAAAAGGGTTGGAGCTTGCCAAAAGGGCAATATGATTGGGACAATCATATAGGTGCTAGGGCTTGATGTGATCAGCCGATTGATCGGAGAGGGCCTAAGTAAATGCAAAAGTGGAATGTTGCATGTCATGGACTGTTCAGCCACCAGGGTTCCATCCTTAAGTATCACGGAGTGCTACCCATGGCAAACAGGTGGTCTTATGGGAGGGGGGGGATTTTGCAGAGGTGTAGTCGATGTATTCTGCTCCAGGCTGGAAATGGTTGAGGAAAAAAAAAAAGGTTGTCAGCAGTCATGATTATTTCTAATTCATAGAAATGTAGTCAGCTGGGGCTTTAGAATACACCGACTGCACCTCTGCAGAGGGGTAAGTCCCCCAAAGGGGCCACCTGTTGGCAGCGACCCATGATGCTTTAGGATGGAATACTGGTGGATGAGCAGTCCCTGACATGCAACACTCCACTATGGGCCTTACTTAGGCTAGATGGGCAGTTGTAAAGGCCCCTTCCAATCAATCGACTGGTCACGTCAAGCTCTAGCACCTATATGATAATCCCAACCCTATTGCCCTTATGGCAAGCCCCAACCCTTTTTATCATATATGTGCTAGAAGATGGTGGCTGAGGGTCTTCATATCCTGGGAATAACGTTAAACTATATGATGGTGAGGTTTCTGGTCTAGGGAATGCAGAGCACTCCTTCATCACCATTGCTCCCAGGTCCATTCTGACCCAGAGTGGTAGTACCTGTTAGGGTCACATTTATGGATTATATAGAAAAAATATTCTAGAATGAAAAAAAAATAGAGGGAAAAAAAATAAATATTTGACTTGTTGAAGGGGTGGGAGGGGCAACAATGTTGTCGCCGTCAAAAAAATCTTTAACAGCTAAAAATCTGTCATCGTCGTAAAATCTTTAGCAACTCAAAGATCTTCAGCAGCTGAAAAATCTGTCGTAAAATCTTCAGCAACTCAAAATCGCAACTCAAACTCCTGCTGTCACCCCACTTCTATTTATACTAGTTTCCCTTTAACATCCGGGTGTCTGCGCCCCACACACGAGATTGTCAAGCCAATCCCGGCTGCCGGAATCCTCATAGCTATCATCCAGGCACCTGGCGCTTACATCCGGGACTGTAGCATCTCAACTTCGGTGCCCATGCGTCGCCCGTTCGCATTCTGAAGGACGCGGGTTCGATTCTACAGTCCTACATGTCAGGCAAAGCCTAGCCCGCTTCCTTTGAGAATACGGCAGGCCTTGACGTTCGCCACTCACCTCATGTTCTCTGTCACAAATATGTTTAAAAATCTTTCTACCAAACTATCGCTTTTAACAAACAAACTTTACTCTATAAACTTATCCCTTAAAATGGTTTCCAATCCACTTAGCAACAAACAACTGCAAACAACCTACTGTCAACATCAAGAAAATCCTTGAAAAAAAGACATAACAATAAATTTGACCATCCCTCACAACCTACCACTTGGCATAAAATAACCCTGGATGGGTTGACATGCTGTTAAAATCAATCAATCAGAGAAATGTGAACAGTTTAATGATGGAATTTAAGTCATTTTAAAGATTTTAAAGTTACCTACTTTGGAGCGGATTTTTCCTCTTTTGTTTTGTTTGATGTGGATTTGTTCGTTTTTTGCTTTTGATCCGGAATTTCTTCGCGGGAAACAATTTCATTATAAGATGGCGGTAAATCATCTTCCCTTGATTTTAAGGTCTCAGGTTCATTGTCTGTTGGACTGCAATCAGGGGTAACCTCAACCTCACCACTTTCTTCTTCTTCTTCATCTTCTTCTTCTTCCTCCTCCAATTCTTTAGCCATTGCTTCTCGAGTTTGTTCCGCTTCAATACTCGCTTGTTTCTCAGCCTCTTCAATAAGCAATCCTCGTAATTGTTCTCGAATTGCATCTTTCTTCAGCACCTGTCACAAAAGAAACAATGTTATTTGTTGAATTTTTTAATTTGTTTTTTTTTGGACCAAGTTACCTTTAAGCACTCCAGGGGTGACCTGGATTCAGAAGGACATGTTTTGCTTTGCACCGTCAACATCCGGTTGTTGGTTAGGGTTAGGGGTTAGGGTTAGTTTTATAATTAAAATTAAAAAAATGCGTCGAAAAATCGTCTAGTAACAAACAACCGGATGTTGACGGTGCAAAGCGAAACATGTCCTTCTGAATCAAGGTCGCCACTCTGGGTCAGAATGAACCTGGGAGCAATGGTGATGAAGGAGTGCTCTGCATTCCCTAGACCAGAAACCTCACCATCATATAGAGTTTAATGTTATTCCCAGGATATGAAGACCCTCAGCCACCATCTTCTAGCACATTTATGATAAAAAGGGTTGTGGCTTGCCATAAGGGCAATAGATAAAGGTAACTTGGTTGGTTCTTTTTTACAAAAAAATTTGTAGAATCCACATCATAATCACCTTTACAGCAAGGCTGTGACAAGCGTCCAATCATCAGACAAGAAATAAAATGACAGAGTGTAACTAAATAGACTCTGTAAAAACTGCGAGGACACAGTCAAGTATTGGGTATATATGGATAAAAGCATCCACACTAAAATCAGCAGCCAATGAGATTCCTGGGAATGGACTTGGCCAATATACACAGTGGAACAGCCCAAGCTGTTATTTAAACCACCTACCAAGTTTGGATTCTCAGAGTAGATTCAGCTTGCAACACAGATGAATATTGGTCACAACATGAATCTCTATAATATTTTAAAGAATTTTTAACATGTTAATGTTATAAAGATTCCATTTCATTTTCAACTTCCATTTGGTTATTTCTCATTTGGTAACCTTTGTTAGGTTACAACAGAAAACACAGTAGATTAACGATGCCACACAAAAAATAAATAAAAAAAAAAAAAAAAATTAAAAATCATAGGACACAAACAAAATTGAGTTAAATATACAAATTTAGGGGCCCAAACAAATTTGGTTTAAAATATAATTAAAAAAAAGATGGTGGTGTCTGGCTTCCGGTCAAGCCGGGGGTCCAGTGAGCTTCGAACGCTGGACCTACAGAGTAAATTAACATCATTGATCCCAGGTAGCCATCCTCTCAGGCAACACCTGCCCCCTCGATTTAATGGGGCAGGGCTGGGTTTATTGCCTGGTGCCTGAGGCGCCCCCCTTGAGGGGGAATGCCGATGGGATCAACACATTTTTTGCACCCGCCACACCATGAGCTTTGGTTTGTGGGTGGTCCCACATTAATAGGGCCTTGTGCCTAACCCTTACACGTGGGGTACGTGGTAAATAACTGGTGGTGTATCATGCTCAAAAAATTTTTTTTGCAAATACAAGATATTTATGGTGTAAGTAAACTTTGTTTAGATTAAAAAGGAACTCAAACTCAAATTTGTACAATATGAATTAATTTTATTTGCTAAACTTACAAAGCCATATATAAAAAATAATTCATATAAAAGAATGAAGAACTCTCACAATATATTAAAAAATTTCAACTTATCTTCTTTAGAACTTGATATTCAGCTTTACATTTTAAAATGTTGGATCTTTCCTGTAGAATGAACGGTAATTTTCACCTTTAGTTGTCAAAATTCCTAGCAAATAAGGCAATTAGAGTAACCTCCCTTGACTTTCACTTTGAACTAAGCCGGTAGCTATTTTGAAAGTCTCCGTGCAAAATAAAATCTTAGAAACATTTTCGAAAACAATACAACTGCATGCTTTAACACAAACATATCATAAAATGTGTTCTTAATAACAATTAAGTTCATTTCAGATAATTTTATGCTAGGAATTTAGCCAACTGATTTTCACTTTGAAATAAGACTGTGTCTGTGCGAAATATACAAATCTTAGAATCGTTTCGAAAACAATATAACTGCATGCTTTAACAGTCCTCCTGGACTGCTCATCCACCAAGACTCCGTGCTTCACAGGTCGCCACCCACAGCCAACAGGTGGCCCCATTTGGGGGAGTCTTACCCCTCTGCAGAGGTGCAGTCTAACATGCCACCGACAGGGCGGTTGATTTGTGAAGGTCATCTTCTTTATCATTTAAAAAAAAAAAAAACTCTAGAAATCGTCTGATAACAATTAATCTATTTACTGTCGAAAATATCTATCTATCTCAGTCTGTTCAAAACTATCTAAACAAGAAATATGACAAATTTCTATAAATAAACAAGAATTACGACAAATTACGATAATAAGAATTACGACAAAAAAAAAGAAAAATTAGAATTGCGACAAAAAACGGTTTAATGTTTTTTTCTTTCGAATGGAAAAAATAAATAAACAAGAATTAAGACAAAAAAGCCCCCCCCCCCTCAAATAGGCGCCGATACGATAGTTGGGGTTATTTGAGTTGGTTGTTTTCTTTCAAGTAACACCGCTCTAGCGGTAATAGTTGGGGTTGGTATTTGTTACGTCACCGAACAGCAAATTTGGAGGCAGGGGACCGGGACGAACTTCCTCATAGAGTACCCTTTTAACATTTGTTTCTTTTGAAACACCCTTTTAACGATCCCCATCCTTTTTTGGCATTTTGTGCCTACCAAATTTTACCAGGAATTCACCAAATTCCTGGCCAAAGTCGGACTCAACATGGCCTGTAAAAGTACTTTGACTTGGCATTTTGAGCCTACCATTTTTTTCCAGGAGAAAAATTATTCCTCAAGGATAAAAGCAGTCCTTATTTCAACTCAGGAATTTGGAAGAAAGTTGATTTCTTTAAATTGTAACCATACCACATAGGAGTTTTTTCCCACTGGACTTATACATGAAAATTCTTCTGTTTGTATTTTAAATTACATTCCTGTTTTTTCATGCTTTTATTTTGTAGTTTGCGGGAATATGTATGTGCAAATTTTATTTCTCTGTTTTTGGAACTTTGAACTTTGAACATTCGAGACTCTGTTCTTTTCCTTAAAGGAATATATTTTTTTTTTTGTTTGTCATGCTTGTCTATAAATTTTTTGCCCCGCTAAAAATTTAGGGGGGAGTATTTGTAGCGTTAGTTTGTATTTGCCTGGTGGAGTTGTCTGCCCCTTTTAGTTCGTTGGTGCCCGCTAGGGCACCATAGTATTTAAGCGCCGGGTTCAAAACCTTTCGCTCTCTTTTCCTGTTTCAGCAACTACGAGCCACATGGGGTAGATTTTATCTGACCCCTCTCGTTGGGGCTCCGGCCCCCTTACATTACTGTAAGTCTCTACAGCATGGACTATTCCTAGTCTCATGTCTGTACTTTTATATGTTAGAATGTACCATTCATGAATGTGTCTTTATCTTTATTTGTGTACCCCTTTTTATATGTACTCTTTTACTATGTACGTTGTATCTACTGTTATCCATGTGCTGTGTATATTAAATGTTTTGTCCGTTAACCTTCGTCGGAGTTATTTGTATGCAAAGTATCTAATAACTTTAAACCATCCTTATACCATTGAAAAACAGCCAAAATGGCGGATCGCGTCGAAATTGACCAAAACAAATAGTTTTAAATCTTTTAAAAATAAACTGCATATGTAATTATATTTTTCTTTTTTTAATGATGGTTATTATGCTACTACTTATCGATTTAGACAAAGTTTAACCTTAAATAATATATTTAATTATTCTTAATTCGCTTTTAAAACTCGTAGTATCCGATTTTTTTTGCCAGTCCCTAATAACAATATTGGGTGCTTATCCAGAATAGCCCGCCTATGAAAATTTGCATTAACTCTGAAGTAATGTACACAAAAAAAAAGTACATATAAACAAGTAATATTTACATTCACCATCCAGACAAGTTTCAGTCATTTGCTTCCTTTTTTCCTTTTCTTTCTGAACAGTTAAGTCTGAAAATTACATAGCAACAA
Source organism: Doryteuthis pealeii (assembly GCA_023376005.1). NCBI lineage: Eukaryota > Metazoa > Mollusca > Cephalopoda > Myopsida > Loliginidae > Doryteuthis > Doryteuthis pealeii. Next base: position 23,494,599 of record CM042139.1, on the reverse strand, counting down.
TTCAGTTATCAACCATATTTCTTTTTAGTCTTTTCCTCTTCTATTCACTAAGAACGTGTCGAGTTATGGCTGATGGTCAATTTGTAATTTTTGAGACTTTTAACTGGTTGGTGAATGTAAAAGGGTACTAATGCACTTTAGCACGCAAGAGATAATATCATTAGATTACTAGGTACCACCAATTCCCCATATTTAACACAATGAAACTTGCATAAGTACTCTCTTTTTTTTATTTTTATACATTACAACAGAATTAAAGGAAATTTTCATGGTTTGGCTATTCTGGATAAAAACCGAATATTTTTACTTCGACATTATTCACCCATCATATATGCTTTTGTTTTTGTTGATAAACTCGATTTTCAGATTTAAAAAAAAATCAATAAATATTTGTTTATTTTGCGATTTATTCGAGATTTTATTTATTTCGCACCAAAAATGTATAAATTACATTTAGGGAACAAAAACTGACCCCAAAACAAAAAGTAAGAAATATTAGTCTTTAATTAACTTTAAACAACAAAACTTAAATGTATATTGGGGGGAGGGGGGGCAGCAAGATTGTTGTGTTTTGTATTGTGTAGCATCGATTTCTTCCACGTAGCCATAACAAAACAACAACAAAGTTCCGGATTATTACCCGAGCTCGAATACTAATCGCCAGAAACAAATCTTTCTAATTCTTTTTACGGATCCCATATTAAAAAAAAGTAACACACCAAATTATTAATTAATTAAATATTTCCATTTACCCCCATCAAACGAGTGAGGGACTTAGTGGGGAAAAAAACAAGAGACGGCGATGCGATATGAACCGATTCATGTTTTTTAATCTAATCAAAAACTGACTCACCTTAATCACTTCTTCTTCTAAAAGATCCCTGTCAAGTCTTTCAAGATTCTCAATCTGTCGTAATTTCTTTCGTAACTTTCTAATTTCTATTTCTCGCGGTGTTTTTGTCGAAGTCGACATGTTGGCAGCATTGCACGTAAAACTCTGATTATCTCCCTTGTTTGTCGATAGAGGGAGAACATTTTTTTTTCAAGGGGAAACAGAAATATGAATGTAAGGTAGATAACTGCAAATAATATTGCTTAGTTATTTCCCTTTACCTGTCAGTTTCAATACAAGGTATTTCTTTGTTTTTTTAAATAGCTGAGTTCCGCGATATTCACACTAATATCATAGCAAGTTTATTAACTTCTTGTCTCAGACAAGAAGTTAATAAAATTTCAAGAGATAAATTAGTGTAAATGCAGAATAGTGCACAATATCATTTGAATCGCATTTTACATATAAATAGCATAAGATTACGGAAACTCCCGAAATAGCCTAACCCTAACCCTAACATTAACCATAACCTTAACACTAAGCCTAACCCTAGTATCTCAAAGGTTTCGTGTATCTCTATGAAACGTAATGCTTTTTATATGTAATTTGATTTATTTTTATATGTAATTTAATTTCTTATGAGCTCTGGGGAATGTGGAGTACCCCTCCATTGCCATTACTCCCGAGTCTACTCTGGCCTGAAATGGTAATACCTGTTAGGGTCCTATCTATTGGTTAAAATGTGTGTAAAAAAATGTGTTTAAAAAAATTGAGTTTTAAAAAAAATTGAGTTAAAAAAAAAATGAGTACAAAAATTGAGTACACATCAAAAATGAGGAAAATAATAGTCTCTGGCATAAAATGACCCAACAAGGGTTGACATGTAGTAAAATCCAACCAACCAACCAACACTAATCTGTTTCAATTGAACACGATGAAAAGGAGGAAAGAAAGAAAAAGAGTGAGAGAGAGAGTTAAATCAAGATTTTTATACTTTTTACATATTGAACAATTTTTGCAATAATTCTTAAGTAAATATATTAAACGTGTAATAATTAAGTTATCACACTGTGGTATATCCACAGATCCTGCTAGTTTTATATAGATAAAAAAAAACATTCTTAATAAGAATATTAGTGAAATCTACATCAGCTTGTTTCAAAGATCTATTGTGGTGGGAGGGGGTGACTAAAATTAACTCACACAACAGGAGATGAAGAATTTCTTTTTTTGTTTCCTAACAAGAAAGAGGTTGATTTGATTTGCTTTTGGAATAACAAAAATTATGTTCCTGGGTAAAATGTATTATTTCTTAATTACTTATGTTGTGAAAGTATACAAAATAACCATCATTCCTTTCAAAGTTTGTTTTTGTGCTTAAGATAATGAAATCTATAAATTAATCTATTTTCTATGTATAAGTAAGTAAAGCAAAGTCATCGGGGCGGCCTCATGTCGGTATGAACCATACAGCGAGGGAGTCTATCCCCTTTTCAATAGCGCTAGACCAAGGAGATTGTTTTTTGAGTCTGAGGTGGAGTGCCACACCTTCCATCAGCTCCTAACTTTACTACACAGATCCCTGTGCTACTCATACGCTGAGTTGGCAAGGTCCGGTATCGAACTAGGAACCTTGTGGTTTCTAGCCTAACGCTCTACTGACTGAGCTAACCCGGCCCTTATGTATAAATGTACAAATTTGCACATTTTTATTTACATGAGATTTGAATTTAAAAAAAACAAAAACATTGGAATCAAAATTTTCATGTATTACTAAAGATATATGAAAATTAACAAAAATGTTTTGATGTAGTTTTTTGAGATTTGTGACTGTAATGTAAATTTGATTTACATTGCATAAATGCCACAATCCCAGGACTGGAAGAATACATAAAAAAGAGCAAGAAAAAATTAATTATGGCAGCCAATAACAGCAGCTGCAACATATGGACAAACAGAAAAACAACAAATATAAGAAAACAAAAATGGGAAGAAAATGTTTTAACAAACAAAAATGTGTTGATAAGACAGTTGTTTGTTTGAGAAATAAAAATTTTATTTCTCAAACAAACAAACAAAAATATGTCGATAAGAATGAAATGTATTTTTATTCATTCAATTGTTTAAGAAAATCTCATAAGAAAAACTATACAAGCAAATTTGTTAAGGGAGATAATGCGCACACACAATTTTATGCTAGGAATTTGGCCAACTAAAGTTTATAATTGCTGACATTACTTACTTATAGTCATGATATATGTTCGTTAGGGTGAGGGGAATATTTTAATCAAAAAATGATCATATTCACAAGTGAAGGTTAATCAGTCCCATTTAATGCCTCTAGATTAACTATCTAGAAATCTGAAATAAAATAACTTCATGACGAAAAAACATTTTTTTGTTGGCAATCAAATGTTCATAAAAAAAAAGAAAAAATATTTGCTGACTAATCACGGAGAGGGGGGGAGTAACCGAATAATTAATGTCGTTTTAAGTTAATGTTGTTTTTTATGTTCAAAGACAAGAATGAAAATTACACGTTATAAAGAAATTTATTTCATTTTTCTCAAACAGACAATTGGTCTCGTTATGAATAGAAACCTGTTATTATTCAGGGAATTTTTTTTTTTTCCACAGAAAAGTTGACTTAAGTATTGATTAATAAATTTTGGCTGAACTTGCAAATCGGTCGGAAAATTAAAACAGAAAGTTTTTTGGTGGTCCCCCAATTAACTACAATCTATGAATTAACTTTTTGCGAATTGGGTTACGGTTTAGGGGTTTTGGGATTAAGGTTGTTTTTTTATTACATATTGCTTAAAAAACAACAACAAAAAACCCCAAATTACTATACATTTAATGTTGAAAAAAATTTTTTTTGAACCAAGTTTAATTGAAATTATACATTGCAATACTAACACAAACAACTGAGACTAATGTGTCTACTGTTGGATTCAATAATTAATTTCAATGGTTAATTAAATGTATAGTAATTTGTTTTTTTTGTTTTTTTTAAACAATACGTAATTAAAAACAACCTTTCGGTTGGTCACATCAAGCTCTAGCACCTATATGATTGCCCTGCCCCTATTGCCCTTGTGGCAACCCCCAACTCTTTTTATCATATATGTGCTAGAAGGCGGTGGCAGAGGGTCCTATTGTCCTGGGTATGACAATAAACTCTATCTGATGGCGAGGTTCCAATTTTGGAGCTCTGGAGAATGTGGTGTACCCCTTCATGACCATTGGTCCACTCTGACCAGGATTGGTGGTCCCTATTAGGGTCCAATCTATAGGTTAAATAGAACAAAATGTGTTTGAAAAAAAATTGAGTTTGAAAAAAAATTGAGTATCCATGAAGAATGAATAAAACAAAAATGTCTTTGGCATAAAATAACCCAACATGGGTTGACATGCTGAAAACCTCAACCACCAACAACAACAATTTACTGCTTGGCATAAAATAACCCTAGACCAGTTGACGTGCCATTAAAATCAATCACTCATAATCATAATAACATATACATTTAAGAGTCAAAAGCAATAACTCAGGGTTAGGGTTAGGGTTAGTTTAATGGGAAAATAAATGAATAATTTATCAGTCAAGAGTGGTTCCCCTTTGATCATGTTAGACTTATAAGAAATAAGCAAAAGAAGATGGGGTTGGGCTTAGGGTTAGTTTAATGGGAAAATAAATGAATAATTTATCAGTCAAGAGTGGTTCCCCTTTGATCATGTCAGACTTATAGGAAATAACCAAATTCATTATAAAGGTAGATGGGGGTTCTCACTGAAGTAATGAATTATACATTGTCAAAGTAGATATACACCCAACCCCTCCACCACAGGCAGGATATGACACAAGGTCAATATTTAAGCCGAGTCAAGCTGGTTTGAATTCAGACTTTTCCTTTTCCTAGATGAGTTGCCTAAGTCAGCAAAGTGGCCTATTGTTGGTATCAGCTGGACAGCAAGGAAGTCTATCCCCTTTTCGCTTGTGCTAGATCAGGGAGATTTTTTTTTCTGGGGTGAAGTGCCAAACCTACCATCAGCTCCACACTTTACTGCACAGATCAGATTACCTAATCTGTGCTACTCATGTGCTGAGTTGGCGGGGACCAGTATCGAACCAGGAATCTTGCGATTCCAAGGCAGGTGCTCTGCTGATTGAGCTAAATCAGCCCTGAGTTGCCTAACCAAGGCTAAAGAACCCAGTCTGCCCTATCATTTACCCATAGGTGAGGGGAGGACAGATGAGTTCATGCCTTTCCCCAGGATATTTGCATAAAATGGGTGGGTCAAAAATTTTGCAATATTTTGATAACATAAAGCACAATTCAGCAGTTCCAGGTCATGAAGGTGATAAACTGCCACAGACTGTGAGAAACTGAGATCGCCTGATACTCTCTGAGTGCTACTCAACAAATTCGCCTCAGTGGGTTGGAGCACAGCCTCAGAATCCATAGATTTATGCCTACCTGACATTGCCTGATTATCAAGGTTCTTGTAACCCAAGTGAAATATTGGATTATCTGGGTATAGTTATTTACTAAGCTTCACTTAGATGTGGCACAAGGCCAAATGTAAGGGGCACCCAGTGAGGCTCGAACTCACTAGTCATGGTTTGCCAGTCTACCTTGCTAACTATTACACCACACAAGGTGCCCTGGTTATCTGGGTATAGTTATTTACTAAGCTTAGCTTAGGTGTGGCACAAGGCCAGAAGTATGTGGTGCCTAATGAGAATCAAACTCACTGACAATGGTCTTCAAATCTGGATTGCTAACCATTATATACACCCAGATTTTTTGGGTAAATGTTGTAAGCAAAATTGAGTAATTTTCACCTTTAGTTGTCAAAATTCCTAGCAAATAAGGCAATTGGAGTAACCTCCCTTGACTTTCATTTTGAACAAAGCTGGTAGCTATTTTGAAAGTCTCTGTGCGAAATAAACAAATTTTAGAAACTTTTTCGAAAACAATACAACTGCATGCTTTAACACAAAAATATGATAAAATGTGTTCTTAATAACAATTAAGTTCATTTCAGATATTTTTATGCTAGGAATTTAGCTAACTGACTTTCACTTTGAAACAAGACGGTAGCCATTTTGAAAGTGTCCGTGCGAAATAGACAAATCTTAGAATCATTTCGAAAACGATACAACTGCATGCTTTAACACAAAAATATCATAAAATGTGTTCTTAATAACAATTAGGTTCATTTCAGATAATGCGCATGCACAATTTTATGCTAGGAATTTTAACAACTAAAGGTGAAAATTACCCAAAATTGTCACTTCTATTTATCAACTTTACCAAGCAGCAGCAGCAGCAGCAACTTCCGATAGAAATTGGCCAATGTATCTCAATAAACTGATAGAAATGATTTTCATTAACTTTAAATAGTTTGTACATTAATAATTTTTGTTTGATTTGGTTTTATAAACTAGAAGAAATAATTTTCACTAGCAGGACCTGTGGATATACTACAGATAATTTGATTATTACAATGTTTGATATGTTTACTAAATAGCTATTACAGAATACTTCAATATGTAAGAAGTATAATTATCTTGATTTAAATTAGTCTCTCTCTTTTTTTTCTTTTCTTTTCTTTTTTTCATCTTTGCATTATGTTCAATTAAAACAGATTATTGTTATCGCTTCTATGCACTCACCCCCTCTCTCTATCTTTCACCTACTCTCTTTCTTTCTTTCTTATTAGATTTAGTGGACCAAGTTACCTTTAAGCACCCCAGGGGCGACCTGGATTCAGAAGAACATGTTTCGCTTTGCACTGTCAACATCCAGTTGTTTGTTAGGGGTTAGGGGTTAGGGATTAGGGTTAGCAGTTAGTTTTATAATTAAAAACAAAAATGCGTTGAAAAATCGTCTGGTAACAAACAATCGGATGTTGACAGTGCAAACTGAAACATGTCCCTCTAAATCCAGGTCACCCCTGGGGTGCTAAAAGGTAACTTGGTATGATTTTTTCTATGTAGCATGTCCTTTTATCTTTTTAATAAAAATGGAAAAATAAATAAAAGATAAAAGGACATGCTACATGAACCATTCCATAAATTATCATAATTTAGCTGAGGTGATGACACTCATAAGAAATAAGAATTCAGCGGATACAGGAATTACATTTTTGTATTTCATCTTGGACTATTTGGACAGTCTCATTTTTAACCAGAGGGTGTTGCAAGATAAAAACAGGTCAGAAGATTAAGGAACAAGAGTATTGATATATAGATTAACTTCATGTATTTCTCTGATTTTTTTAGAAGAGGCTAGATAATTTATAGTTGGATTATTTGGATTATTCGGTCTATTGTCCTCATCTTTATTGCTATCCAATAAAATTACACCAAAAAATATACCTTTCGGTCAAGTCACATTGAAATTATTGTAAGTTGGACACATAGCACAACGAATATAGGCATTGAGTTATCTCTGGGCTGCAGGTTCAATCCTAGCCAAAGGCAACAATAATATAAAATCAAATAATACAGCTTAATACTTGTGCACAGTCATGGTTAACGGGATGAGAACAATCTACCCCCATGGATTGAATAAAGGGGTCAGTTTGAAGTTCCGTGAAGGCTCCCAATTATGACATGAAGGCTTCGGAGTTTGACAAGAAGGTTCCCGAGTTCGACAAGAAACACCTGAAGAAGGCCAAAGGGCACATCGTCTGAAACGTTGTGTATATAACAATAAAGATGGGGATAATAGTCTGAAAAATCCAAATAATACAAATTTTTTCTAACTTGAAAAAATACATATTGGGATCGAGCTTAATCTTTTTTGTTTTCACTGAAAATATCTATATTCATTTAAGTGCGTGATCTAATGGTTAAAGTGATGGGAAATGGACTCGTCGCCCTGAGTTAAAATCCTGGATGTGGTAATTGCATTTCACTTAGCGCTAATACCCTTGGGAAAGGTATGGATCCTACTCTCCCTCCAGCTATGGGTAAATAGCAGACTGGGTTCTTTAACCATGGCTAGGTAACCAGTCTAGGAGAAGGAAAACTCTGAATTCAAACCTGTTAAACTCTGCTTAAGAAATTGACCTTGTGTCACATCCTGCTCGTGCGGAGGGGTTGGTAAATATATATATTCATTTAAGACAGTAGTTCTCAAACTTTATACAGTCTGGTCGCACTTACAGTACTACAGATACTTGATAGCGCACTGTATACAAAATAGGACTAATATGTTATTAAGTTAACTGTTAAATATATAAAAAAATAACGCATTTAACAAAAGCAAACTTAATATACCTCTATGAAGTTTATTCATTCCTGTTTTAATGAGAAACATGAGCTTAATGAGACCTTGCGATTTCTTTAATGTTTGGTCTTATATTTGAGAGACCATAAACAGTGATCTCTCATATAAAAAAAAAACATTTATGATCTTATATTTTTATTAAGATTTTGTTTTCTTTAACTTTCAATAAACTACCATAAATGATTTTCATTTTTCTCAATTAAATTGTTTAAAACCTGTGTTTTTATTTAGTTGCTAGAAAAGTAACTTATAACTATCATAATAATGTTGTAACGAAACAAGCAGAGTGTTCATAAAGAAATGGTATGATATAGTAACTTAGTATACATTTGCTTTTTATATCTGGATAGATTTTTCAGGAATACTACGGAGCGCACCTGAAAAAGTTCTGGGGCACCCCAGTGCGCCTGGTGGCACTGTTTGAGAACCATTGATTTAAGATTCACACAAAAATTTCTCTCTTTTTGGTGGAGAGCAAAAAGTAGATTTTCAGAAAGAGGAGACATTTATTTGACCTTCCTGTTATCAGCAGCATCAGCAGTAGCAGCTAAATGGAAAGAGAACAAAACAGGAAAAGGAAATGCAGCAATTATATTCTCTGCTGATGGTCACACGACCCAGCAGAATAATTGTGTGTTAAAATTTTAGGCGACTGACTATTTTTTAAAAATTGTCATCATTTTAAATAAATGTAGACCAGGGTACTCTTCGTGGAGTTCCGTCCCGGCCTCCTGCCTCAAAAACCGCTAGCCGGTGGCTGCTGAAAAAAAAAACACCAGCTACGATTGAAGTCCATAGCTGAAGCGGTGTCACTTGAAAAAAAAAAAACAACCAGCTTAGGGTGTTTTTCCCGAAAACCCAATACCAACCCTGACCCTAACCCTAACCCTAAACCCCCTAGTTAAAATTAACAGTTTTATTACAAAATTTGTGTGTTCTGTTTTTCTGGAAAAAACAGAGCCCAAATTATTTATTTATTTTCCCATTAAACTAACCCTAAACCCCAACCCCAACCCTAAACCCTAGTTTTTTTTTCAAGTGACACCACTTCGGCTACGGACTTCAATCGTAGCTGGTGTTTTTTTTCATACCCTAGACCAGTTCTTCACACACAACTTCAGTTAGATTATATAGAGAGATAATTTCTAAACTAACATAGCAGGACCTGTGGATGCTTAAGGACGGAATCCTGGTGACTGAGCAGTCCATGACATATAACACACCACTTTGGCCCTTACTTAGGTTAAATGGGCGGTCAGAGAGGCCCCCTCCAATCAATTGTATGGTCATTTCAAGTCCTAGCACCTATATGATTGTCCCAATTAATGGCAACCCCCAGTCCTTTTTATCATATATGTGCTAGAAGGCAATGGATGAGGGTCTTCATGTCTTGGGTATGACGCTAAACTCTATCTGATGGTGAGGTTCCAGTTCTGGAGGTCTGGAGAATGTGGAGTACCCCTTCATCACCATTACTCCCAGGTCCACTCTGACCCAGAGTGATAGTACCTATTAGGGTCTCAACTATGGGTTAGATAGAAAAAACATGTTTAAAAATATTGAGTAATCATTAAGAATGAATAAAACAAAACATCATCGGCATAAAATAACCCAACAAGGGTTGACATGCTGTAAAAACCAACCAACCAACTAACCAACCCACCATATCATTATCATCATCATCATCATCATCTATAGGAAAAAAAATAAAGGGAAAAATAAAGATTTAACTCAACAAGTTTTTGGGAAAAAAGAAGCAAGTCCAACGCCTTCTTGCCGGCTAAACTTTCTCTTTGCAAAAACTGACTTTTTCTTCTTCTTCTTCTTCTTCTTCTTCTTCTTCTTCTTCTTCTTCTTCTTTGTATCCTCTAGCAGCTACCGTAGCAACACTAGTTCCTGCCCTCGCCGCTTCTGGGTGTTTCCTTCTATTTATACACAGGTCTGCTTCTATCATCCGGGCGTCTGTGCTTCACATACGGGACTGTCAACTCAATCCCAGTTGCCGGAATGCTCGCAGCTATCATCCGGGCATCTGGCATTCACATACGGGACAGTGGCATCTCGATTCCGGTACCCGCGCCAAAGTGTCGCCTTTTCGCATTCTGAGGGACGCGGGTTCAATCCTAGGTCAATCCTATATGCCAGGAAAAGCCTAGCCCACTTCCTTCGAGAATACGGCAAGTTTTCATGCCTGCCACTCAACTCGTGTTCTCTGTCACATCATCATCATCAACCAGATTAGAGTCAGTACCAGAAACAGACTCAGAGCAAGACTCAAACACCAATACCAATCATGGACCATTGCCATCTTCTTCATCTACACCTTCTTCTGCTGTTTTTATAATGGTATCTAGCTCAGTTGGTAGAGCACCTGCCTCGGAATCACAAGGTTCCTGGTTCGATACTGGTCACTGCCAACTCAGCACATGAGCAGCACAGATTGGGTAATCTGATCTGTGCGGTAAAGTGGGAGAGCTGACGGTAGTTGTGGCACTCTAACAATCTCCCTGGTCTAGCGCTAGTGAAAAGAGGATAGACTCCCTCGTTGTCTGGCTGATACCGACAATAGGCCACTCCACCAACATTATTTATTTTACTTATTAGTTTTATGAACATCAAATCAATTTTTGGACCATATGACCTTTAGGTACCCCTTTTGCGATCTCGTTTCATAAGGACATTTTTTTCATTTACACCGCCAAAATCCGGTTGTTTGTTAACAGATGATTATTAGAGTTTGTTTTTTTTAAATTATAAAACTAACCCCTAACCCTAACCCCTAACAAACAACCGGTGTAAATGAAAAAAATGTCCTTATGAAATGAGATCGCAAAAGGGGTGCCTAAAGGTCATATGGTCCCAATTTTTACATGCAAAGAGAGTATCATCATCAATCAATTTTTATTGAGCGTATGAGTAACCTGTTGCATTTGGCCAAGAACAAGTCTGTTATTTGATATGAGAGACTGAAATTTAAATATAGAAGGATGAACAGAATAGATGAGAATAAATGGAACAAATGGTAGCAACATCAGAAGATCTGATATAAAAATAGATGACTTAGGAATATCACTGGAATAAAAAGTTTATTTGCTAAAGGGTAGGCGAGAGAGAGAGAGAGAGAGAGAGAGAGAGAGAGAGAGAGAGAGAGAGAGAGAGAGAGAGAGAGAGAGAGAAAAAGTAAAAAAAAGAAGAGGAATGAATATTGCAGGAATGAAAGATCTGTTTACTAAAGAGAGAGAGAGAGAGAGAGAAAGAGAGAGAGGGGGGAAGAGAGAAGAAGAAGAAAAAGGAAAAAGGAAAAAAAAAGAAGAGGAATGAATATTGCAGGAATAAAAGGTTTATTTACTAAATGAGAGAGGGAGGGAGGGAGGGAGGAAGAGAGAAGAAGAAGAAAAGGAAAAAGGAAAAAAAAAAGAGGAATGAATATTGCAGGAAAAAAAGGTTTATTTACTAAATGAGAGAGAGAGAGAGAGAGAGAGAGAGAGAGAGAGAGAGAGAGAGAGAGAGAGAGAGAGAGAGAGAGAGAGAGAGAGAGAGAGAGTGAAAAAGGAAAAGAAAAGAAGAGGAATGAATATTGCAGGAATGAAAGGTTTGTTTACTAAATGTGTTTTAAAAAACTGAGTTTTAAAAAACTGAGTTTTAAAAAATGAGTACCCATCAAGAATGAATAAAAGAAAACCTCTTCGGCATAAAATAACCCAACAAGGGTTGACATGCCATAAAATCCAACCAACCAACCAACCAGTTGGACTCCTTTTCAAATGACCCCCTGGCCAAATGTTTAGATTAGCGTATATACATTTTACTAGCTTGAATACATGAGCTCATGTTTATGTTATATACCAGGATGTAAGCTTTCGAAATTTATCTGAGCATAAACAATTGGCCTTTGCAGTCAAATTGAAAAAGAACGATAGTGGGTTGAACATCGTTTCTTTGTACGGCATAATATTACAAATCACGACAAACTGATAACAAGGATATTTATTGCTTGAGCAAACTTAATAGAAGTAGAATACCAAACAAGAAATGTCCTAATTGAATAAGAGTATTATATATATATATTTACTATCCCATCCACACGAGTAGGATGTGACACATGGTCAATTACTTAAGTGGAGTTTAACATGTTTGAAGTCAGAGTTTTCTTCTTCTATGCTGGTTGCCTGACCAAGGTTAAATGGGCCAATCTGCCATACTATTTACCCATAGGGTATTAGTGCTAATATGAAATTCAAACAGCCTTGTCCAGGATTTGAACTCGTCTCGCCATGTCCATTTCCTACGAGGGTAACCATTACACAACACGCCTCCACAAAAGAGTCTGGTTATTTCCTATAAGTCTAACATAAACAAAGGGGAACCACTCTTGACTAATAAATTATTTATTTATTTATTGATCTACAAGGAAAAAAGAAGACAGGGTTAGGGTTTAGGGTCAGGGTTTAGGGTTAGTTTAATGGGAAAATAAATAAATAATTTATCAATCAAGAGTGGTTCCCCCTTGTTTATGTTAGATTTATAGGAAATAACCAAGAGTCTTTTATAGGTAAAGTCTTGAGGCTGATGGTAATGGAGTAAATGTGTACCATGTTCTTGTATGTCATGTGACATGAGGTTGGACGCTGAGAACACCCCCCCCCACCGTCTTGGACCTGGTGCGTGTTTTTCTCTCATGGATAGAAGGTAAAAAGGGACCTTTGACTTTGCCCCTCCACCATTGCTTGCAATATCACCTAGTGTCTAATGGAAGAACCATAACAAGTAAGGAATATTACCGGTGACAAGTTAAAATGTGAACCTTTCATTAAGTTGATGATTTGGGGTGCCTATTGGATACTTGGTCTCAATTCTAGTGAGCCGGAAGTTATCGCTCTGAAAGCAAAAATAAAATGACGAAAATAAACGCTTTGCGCATGTGGATTGGCGCAGGATTAGAGAGAAAAATAGAAATATTAAAAATGATAATTTTCAACCAATCAGAGGTGTTCGCGCCTAAAAAGAAGTTATCAAGAAGACCCCTTTTTGGAGCCTATCTAGACTCTATATAAGAGAAGGTTTTTCGGAGAACAGCAGATGAAGAACCAACTTGCCTGAATACTCCACGCACTTCATGTTAAAGAAATATGCCCATAACTGCATAAGGTATTATAAGCTATATCTTTCTATATCTCTAAATAACCTGACTGCTGATTTGATTCTCAACACAAAACTCTTTCTTTCTCAGTTTGAAACAACTCAACAACTCTACTTATTTTATTACATGAACATTTAAAAAAAGCATTTCTGCAGGACTTTGATCAGTATTCTTGATTATTGTAATTTTTGTTTCAATACACATTTTATTTGTTAAATGTATGAGTTCTTTGTTTTTTCTGCCTTTACACATGTGTTCTTATGGTGTGATGAGTAAATTACCTAAATATATATAACTCGTTACTACTCACCCACCATACATTCATTGATTGATTTGAGGTTAGGGAATCATGTTCATTGTGTGTTCATATTTATATTTTTGTGTCGTTGTTTCTTAAAAGTTTTTGAAGAATATTGACAATGATTGAGTATTCCATACTCTCCAGATCGATGATTGTTTGATTTTAAAGGCATGTTAATTCGTCTAGGGTTATTTATTGCCTTGAAGCAAGGGAATCACGTTCATTGTACATTCATATTTGTATTTTTGTTTATTTGTAGCTTAAGATTTTTTTTGCACATGGTTCTATCGAATAAGAATAACTTTTAAACAGATTTATTTGACCTATAGATGGGACATTAACAGATATTACCATTCCAGATCAGAGTGGACCTGGGAGTAATGGCGATGAATGGCTATTCCACACTTCCCAGAGCTCCAAAATTGGAACCTCACAATTAGATGCAGTTTAATGTCATACCCAAGACACGAAGACTCTCAGCCACAGCCTTCTAGTACATATATGATAAAAAGGGTTGGCGTTTGCCATAAGGGCAATAAGATTGGGATAATCATATTGGTGCTAGGGCTTGACATAACCAACTGATTGATCAAAGGGGGCATCTCCCACTGCCATACCCCAGAAACAAAGACCCTCAGCCACAGCCTTCTAGTACATATATGATAAAAAGGGTTGGCGTTTGCCATAAGGGCAATAAGATTGGGATAATCATATAGGCGCTAGGGCTTGACATAACCAACTGATTGATCAAAGGGGGCATCCCACTGTCATACCCCAGAAACAAAGACCCTCAGCCACAGCCTTCTAGTACATATATGATAAAAAGGGTTGGCGTTTGCCATAAGGGCAATAAGATTGGGATAATCATATAGGTGCTAGGGCTTGACATAACCAACTGATTGATCAAAGGGGGCATCTCCGACTGTCATACCCCAGAAACAAAGACCCTCAGCCACAGCCTTCTAGTACATATATGATAAAAAGGGTTGGCGTTTGCCATAAGGGCAATAAGATTGGGATAATCATATAGGCGCTAGGTCTTGACATAACCAACTGATTGATCAAAGGGGGCATCTCCCACTGTTTGTCCAGCCTAAGTAAGGTCGAAAGTGGAGTGTTGCATGTTATGGATTGCTCAGCCACCAGGATTCCTTCCTTAAGCATCACGGAATTTTACCCTTCTGCAGAGGTGCAGTTGATGACAGGGCAGGGCAATGAAAGGTACGCCACACTCTCCAAATCTTCAGAACTAATGGCTGTCAACTCGGGTTCGAGTAAGACCATTTCCTGTTTGTTTTTGTTTTTTAATTTTATCATAATAGTTAGGTGCCAGTAGCATTTGTCACTCCATCCTTGTGTTTTCTCAGATGACTCACCAGGCCAGCCCTGGAGAGACATACTCTTCCACATAAACTACATGTTGGAACTTCTCCACTTTGAATGTTGCTGGGCTGAAAATTACCCTTTCTGATAGCCCGCTTCAATTTTTGGTGTTAAATTCGGTTGGACTCAAATTCTTCCACAGACAACGTTATCGCTTCCGCCCGCTTACTGCCCTCTCTCTATTTTCTCCTACTTTCTTCCTTCCTTCCTTTCTTATTGTATTTTTCTGGGTAGCATGTCTCTTTCCTTTCCTTTCTTTATAATAAAAACGGAATGATCCATTATTTAGCTGAGGTGACAATACTCATAAGAAATAAGAATTCGGCGGATAAGCAACAGCAGATAATTAGGATTTACATTTTTTGAATTTCATCTTGGACTATTTGGATGGTCTCATTTTTAACCAGAGGGTGTTGCAAGATGATAACGGTTATACAAATAAGGAACACGAATATTAATATATAGATACACGATTGATTGATTGATTCGAAGTTGGGGAATCGCGTTCATTGAGTGTTCACGTTAATATTTTTGTGTATCTGTTTCTTAAGAGCTTTTTTTTTAACACGGTTCTATCTAATATGAATAACTTTTAAACATATCTATTTCACCCTTAGATGGGACCCTAACACATACTACCACTCCGGGTCAGAGTAATGGCAATGAAAAAGTACCCCACACTCTGCAGATCTCCAGAGCTGGACCCTTACCATCAGATGCAGTTTAGTGTCATACACAGGACCGCCCCCCCTTTTTTTTTGAACGGCGCCCCTCTTCAGGGGAGAGGTCCAGCGTATTCTAAGCCCCACCAACAGGGCATCATTATACATGGATAAAAACAATATATTTTTTAAAATTTGAAACTCAAAAGAGCTAATTTCATTTTCTCACTTCCTAAGTGCTTACGTACTTAAGTCACACAAAAAGCACCAGTTCCCGCCAGTTTATCTGAGTTAAGCAACGATGATCCAGTTCAGTATTTACCTGGGTAACCATTTTTGTAACAGCTGGTACTGTAAACCAGGGGTTCCCAACATTTTTCAGCTCATGGCCCACTTTGAAACCAGAATTTTTTTTATGGCCCATGAAATTATTATAATAGAAAAAATCTGTAAAAAATAACATAAATCGTGTCCTTAGTAATAATTAAATCCATTAAAATCTATGCCCAATCCAAATTTTGACGACGATTTGCAATTTTAACCGCTCTAAGTTCATTATCTTATTCAATTGGCATATAGTGGCGTATCAGGGGCGTAAATCTCTCCCCACTCTTCCCTACCGTGAATTAGTTGACATCTTACTTTCTAAAAAATATAAATTTCCCTCATATATGATTGGATTCTGAAATCATAAGGAATTATAATATTTTCTTGGCCCACCTGAAATTTGCAGTGGCCCATTTTGGCCATAGGTTGGGAACCGTTGCTGTAAACGACTGTAAGCAACCGTAAGCATTTATGTGCCAGACAAAAAAGAAAGCTTAACGAAATCTTGCAATATTTTACCCGGGGGAAATTGTCAAATATAGTAAGTAACAGAAAATTCTTCAACGGCAAACCAAAGTTATGAAAAAGGTAGTTAAAATATGCACGTAGTACAATGTGCCAAACGTGTGTTGCATGGAAGAGGGGGGGGGGGTTGCTCGGCTCTGGTTGCTAGGGATACGAATTAAATTGCAGAGGCTTTTGCAATGTCAGTGGCGGGATAGCAAATATGGCGTCAGCCGTTGAAAAATCAGTTCTGGCTTTTATCTTCTCTTTTTAGCAACAACCTAATATCGGGAATGTGGGGCAGCAATTCCCAACGTGGGGCCTACGCCCCATCGGGGGGGGGGGACAATTCAACAATAATAGTGGGGCAATATGAAAAATATAGTAATATCAACATTTGTTAAAAATTATTTTACCCTATATGGGTAAAAATTATAAATTTATAGGGTAAAACTGTAATTACAACCCAGTTGAGCACAACAGCTTGTGCAATCTAGTCAAGTGTTCACCCACTAATGTTATCGTGCATCTAACACCACCTATATGCGTGGCTTCTGACTTGTTTAACTTTGCAGTTCTTCATCTGTTACCCTCCCCCGCAATTATACACCTTATAAAATGGATTTTATTTGATTAAATTTGAAGTTAAACCCTTTAGTTTTATTTGAAAGATACAATTTTTTTATGTTATACTTCTTCAAAACTGATATTGTTTTATCATACTAAACAATTAACGAGTGTGGGACATGAAGAAATTTGTGATAAAAAAGTGGGGCATGGTACTAAAATGGTTGGGAACCACTGGTGTAGGTTAAGTGCACGCGGATGAGCGTTGGCAGTACGTAAATGGAAATACGAATATTAAGGTCAAGTCACGTTGAAAACACCAGTTCCCGCTAGATCACAAAAGTTAAGCAACGATGAGCCTGCTCAATACTTAGATGAGTGACCATTTAAGCAACAGCAGGTACTGTACCCAACCTGGTAACGAAATGACTTGATTCGGCATTAAATAACTCGAATAGGGTTGATATGCTGTAAAACAAAAAACAACCAACCAAACGAAATACGAAGGTAATCACAAAGATAAGGTCTCGAAAATATTTAGAAATCACAGAAACGTTTATGGTTCATTGTCAAAGATGTCAACCTCATTTTAATGTTTCAGCATGTATCTATTTTTCTACATATAATCGCCATTTCAGTCGATGCATTTTTGTAGGCGCTGTGTCAGTTTTGGTATGCCCTGCTCATGTCACTCTAACTGGTCGCCATGTCACTGAGGATGCGTTGAACCATGCCGTCATTCAAAACTCACTACAAAACTCCGTACATCACTTGTGGATGTTTTTGATATCCATGCATGACTCGCCACACATTTCCGTTAATTGGCGATGAATTTTAAAAGGTTTAATACCTTTTGCGTTAAAAAACCGAATAACTGCGCGAATTTACCACTTGGAGCTAGCATCAATCAGGAACTCCATCAGAAACGACTGCCAAGCCAAGACTGAGCGTGCCAACGAGGCGCTTACAGAGGCAGGCACAGGTGCATGCACAACTAATTATTACCGTGTTGCTTTCTTTGACCGACAGTAGTAAACTAAGAGGAATGGAATATGGAACATTTGGTTCCCTTACCCGTTTCCTCTTTGAATCTTATAATCCGCAGTAAATTTCAAGGGTCAGCAGCAGCTGATAAAAAAGGGCTGGATATTGTGGTGGTAGTTAAATTGACAAATAAAAATACCTATATAAAAATGAAGTTTAGCTAACTGGTCAATTTAGTGACCGTTACACTAATAGTCGCACGAACAGTTTCCCTGCGTCCCCAGCACTTTGAGACCTTACTTTTGGGATTACTCTTGTATATAAATTCTTTATATTCTCCATATTTCAGAGATACGCGATGAAGTCAAAAAGTAATGCCATTTTATTTATTTCATGTGAAGTTTTTTTTTTTTAATAAAACTAAGGCCTACATTGAGACCCTAACGAAGCTCAGAGCAAGAATCCGACAAGACCCTGTTGTATATGCAAAAGTCGAAATCTCCCGATTCACTAATACAAACTACATACACTCGTCAACGGGACGGATAAAGTCGGAAGTGCCCTCGGTCGTTACCTAAAACGGAATGACCATTTTAACATATATCTGCGCATGGGCTCCAAATCAGAGTTCCGGCTTGATAGTCAATTCCCAAAATTAAATAAAAATAAAAAATTGGTAAATAAAATTCGAATATCATCCAATGAAAGCGATTCCCGGGTAAAGTGAAAACAACTCCAAGTGATCCAACTTGGGACCGCCGATCTCTATAAAACGAACAGCTTTGAAGGGCACCGGCAGTCAGAGCTGAAGGCACCATCACGAACGCAGGCACGACGAGCGCTACCTCACAGAAGGACACATCAAAGAGCGGCGGGTCACACCCCCGACTTACCCAAACCAGGCAGTCAAATCAACAAGTCAACACGCGAACTTTTCTACATCATCCGAAGAAACCAAAGACGCTTACTACCAATACACAATATTCTGCCTACGACAACAACAACAACAGACACACCGACTGATACAAACCCCATTCGTGCTACCACAAGTGAGTAAACTTATCTACCTCCCAACTCCCAATTCTCTACGATCATCAACTTAAGGGGCGAACTTCAGTCCGTACCTACCTCCATATACACAATACCATCTGCCTACATCACCACACCAATACCACAACCAAGCTGGACATTTTACGAACTTAATATTCAACATAAATATCACAAAAATTGTGCGATACCCATCCTGACATTTACGGACTTGCTATTCACCTATAAACATTCATCAATTTTTAAACCTGTTGCTCTCTTGAATTTATTTCAACTTTTCGTTGTTTTTTTTTCCATATTACTTTTCAATACAATTTTGAAATTTATATCTGTGTTTGTTTTTTCCTTGCCACCATACGCTTGCTACTAATCCTGTTTATAACAACCCAAATTGCCAATCGACAATGTCCTCCTTCTGCATGACAATACTCGACCACACACAACACAAGATCACACAGGACAAGGGAGAAAATCGCCTCACTCGGGTGGACAACTTTGCCGCGTCCTCGATACTCACCAGATTTAGCACCTTCAGACTATCATCTCTTCGGCCCCATGAAAGAGGGTTTGAGAGGCAAACATTATTCCAGTGATGAGGAAGTGAATTCTATAGTGAAGAAGTGGCTCAAAGAACAGTCAACAGAATTTTACGGGGCAGGGATACATGCTCTCATTCAAAGGTGGAACATTGCTGTTGAAAGAAACGGTGACTATGTTGAGAAGTAGAGATGTGATCCACAGAAGACCAGCTTCATTTTGATGTATGATACATGTTCCTGTGTTGGTAATTATACCTGTTCCTAAACAAAATGTCATTACTTTTTTATACATCCTCGTAAAGTGTTCTATTTCCTTCTTCCTGAAGATGTATTGTTATTCTGATTGAGGCATCCAAGAAAGCAGGTTTAAGAATGCATGTAAATGTCAAAGTTCTATGCGGTTGTCGACTTGAAAAAAAAAACACTACTTTTCATTGTTGGTTGTGTGTGTCCGGAATTATATGCGAAAGCTTTCAACATTAAGTACTGTATAAGTGTGTATGTATTTACCGAACCCCTCCTCCACTTCTCCTTCTCCTAGAACAGTTGACACACCAAGGTTAATGTGCTCAGTCTGACCTACTATTTTACCCATAGCTGGATGGAGAATAGTTGGATTCATACTGTAAGAGTAGTCTGTAAGAGCAGCCTCCCTTGTCTGAGGGTTTGGGTAATCTCCAGCGCCAAGAGCCCCTTTTTGGTCACGTGACGCAGGAACCCAAGAAGATCACCCTTTTTGGTCGAAGCTACTGGACAAGTACGGACGTGCTTGTCACCTCTCTCTCCAGCACACACATGGTGCATGCCAGACAGTACAGACTCTACATACAGTAAGTGGTTTCCACCTATTTTTCCTCTATTACACTACTATGTATGTTTGGACAATTGCGACATTATATAGCCTGGGGAACTTCGTTCCCTTATACATGTTATAATAAAAGTTGTATAAATGTAACTAACGTGTTTGTTGTTGCCCTAACTGAAGTATTCCGCATTGGGTACTTTTTCTTTAAGTAACATAATGCTTTATAAGAACCAGAGTGAACACTCTGTGAACCTCTTATAATACCTTTCCCAATGGAAAACACCAACCCGTCCTTCGGGGCGGGGTTCCGGTGTGCTTCGGCCACTGGACCCCCAATTAATAGCGTCAATCCCAAGGGGCTATCCTCCCAGGCAATACCTGCCCCCTCGATTTAAAGGGGCAGGGCTGGGTTTATTGCCCAGCGCCTGAGGCACCCCCCTTGAGGGGTAATGCCGACGGGATCGACGCATTTTTTGTGCTTACCACCCATGAGCTTCGGCTCGTGGGTGGGCTCACATAAAAATGTCCTTGTGTCACGCCCTCATAAGTGGGATGAGAGGCAAATATCAATACCTTTCTCAATGGTCTTAACGCTATGGGAAATGATAACAGTCTCATCCCGGATTTGAACTCGGGCTACCGTGTCCATTTCCTTCGATGATAACCACTATAAAACAAGTGCCTCCATACACGAATATTGTAAAGTTTTTAAGGGCCATCCTTGGCCAGTTGAAATAGGGATTAAAGAAAGTCCTATGTTATGGAATCCTTTGGTGATCCTTCGTAGAAGTCCTATCCTGCGTATTGGTAAAGGTCCAGTGATTTAATCCTATGTCCGTCGCCCATGAATGTTGCAGTAATTATGACCAGTAGGATGGGTTAAGTATTGTATCAGCCTCAGATTACTGCCAGTGATTGGCCAAGGAATAGATCACATAATCTCGCCTAGTCTATAAGTATAGCACACACCTTATATCCCAAAATACTCAACAGATATAACACTTCTTTCATGTAACTATGGCATCATACGTTTCCTTACGAAGTGTTGTAGCAGAACAACCCAAACAGATAGGCAACGCTCAACAGTCAACGCTCATTTGTCAAGAACAGATTGAAATTCAACCGACCCCCACGAGCTCACTTCCGGAACGAACGCAACAGAAAAATAAAGGACCATAAAAATATTCCGATCAATAAGAAACGGAGCTACGTGACTCTCAGAAAAGCAAATCTGAGCCACCTGTGCACTATATAAAAGAAAGGCTGATTTGTCCCAGCAGGCAGTAAGGACCAAATTAGTAAAGAGAGAACATATGGAGGCTATTTCCTATAAATCTAACATGATCAAAGGGGAACCACTCTTGACTGATAAATTATTTATTTATTTTCCCATTAAACTAACCCTAAACCCTAACCCTAACCCTAACCCCGTCTTCTTTTTTCCTAGTAGATCAATCAATAAATAAATAATTTATCAGTCAATTTATTTATTTATTGATCTACTAGGAAAAAAGAAGACGGGGTTAGGATTAGGGTTTAGGATTGGGGTTAGGGTTTAGGATTAGTTTAATGGGAAAATAAATAAATAATTTATCAGTCAAGAGTGGTTCCCCTTTGATCATGTTAGACTTATAGGAAATAACCACATATGGAGTATAAGTTTTTTAATGTGAGGTTAGGTTTTTAGGTTATTTGGTGCATGTTCGCCGGTAGTTTCTTCTTTTAAACTCCATTATACGCGGTTCTTCCTTCTGTTGGTCGTCGAGCTGAAACGGAATTAAGGAATAAAAAAGGAAAGACAAAGATACTTTTAAGGATCAGACTTTATTTCTAGTTTCATAGCTATTTCTTGGAGAGGAGATTTTCTCCTGAGCCTGATGGTAATTTTACGGCAACTGTTTTTAGGTGCAGTAAATGTTCAAATTTTGGGTTTTCCACCATGCAAACATAATTATGTAGGGTTATTTCCTATAACTCCAACATAAAAAAGGGGAACCACTCTGATTGACTGATAAATGATTTATTTATTTATTAATCTACTAGGAAAAAATAAGACGGGGTTAGGGTTAGGGTTAGTTTTAGGGATAGGGTTAGGGGTTAGGGTTAGGGCTAGGGTTAGTTTAATGGGAAAATAATGGGTAGATTAATTAACAGATAAAATTCATTCAGAGTGGTTCCCCTTTTTTATGTTGGAGTTATAGGAAATAACCATTATGTAGTTTATGTTTTAGATGTTTCAGCATGAAGCACAAGGGTCCCACTAACTTTATTATACTTGTCTTGAGATAACACTAAATGGCATTTTGCATTGGATAGATACTGTTATTTTATTGTACACAAACATTTCAATAAATTTATTGAAAATTTATCAAGAAATTTCCTCTAATCATTATTTTATGTCCTTTCCTTATTTTGTATTTACAGGCATATCCTCAGCTGTCTGACACAAAAAAAGATATGTAGAGCGTTCGGCCACAAGGTTCCTAGTTCGATACCGGCCCTCGCCAGCTCAGCGTATGAGTAGCACAGGGATCTGTGCAGTAAAGTAAGGAGCTGATGGTAGGTGTGGCGCTCCACCTTAGATGCAAAAACAATCTCCTTGGTCTAGCGCTAATGAAAATGGGATAGACTCCCTTGCTGTATGGCTCTTACCGACATTAGGCCGCCCCGACGACTTTACTTACTTATTCATTAACTTAAGCGTTCGAGAGGAAAATTTCCTAGGCTGAGTTTTTAAAGATATTTCTAAAAAGTTTTTTAAAAAAGATAATGTAATTTAAAGAATAATTTCTAAAAATGCAATTAAAATATTATGTGTCAATTATCTGATTTTAAAGGTTTTAAAAATCAAAGTATTTTTGCCGCAACATTTTTTTTTCTATTTTACTTAGGCCATTTTCTCCCATATATCATGAGACGCAACCATTTTTCAGCAGGGCATATTAACCCCTTCAGTTCCCTGGTCCAATGTATCATCCCTTCGGCCCCATGAAAGAGGGTTTGAGAGGCAAACATTATTCCAGTGATGAAGAATTGAAATCTGTAGTGAAGAAGTGGCTCAAAGAACAGTCAACAGAATTTTACGGAGCAGGGATACATGCTCTCATTCGAAGGTGAAACATTGCTATTGAAAGAAACGGTGACTATGTTGAGAAGTAGGGATGTGATCCACAGAGGACCAGCTTCATTTTGATGTATGATACATGTTCCTGCGTTGGTAATTATACCTGTTCCTAAACAAAATGACATTACTTTTTGACATATCCTCGTAAAATGTTCTATTTCCTTCTTCCTGAAGACGTATTGTTATTCTGATTGAGGCATCCAAGAAAGCAGGTTTAAGAATGCATGTAAATGTCAAAGTTCTATGTGGTTGTCGACTTGAAAAAAAACCCCTACTTTTCATTGTTGGTTGTGTGTGTTCGGAATTATATAATAATTATATTATATTTAAAATGTTTGTGAATAGTAAATCTGACGCAATACAAATATGGAAGCCGCACTGTCCTGTTTATTGGACGCGTTTGTAGGGATTAAAGTTGTGGGGATTAAAAAATACGAAAATAAAAATAAAATAAAAATTAAATTAAAAAAACAAACAATGGGGCCTTGACTGGAATAACCCCTTTGCGCATGTCCGACAAAAGGGGCTGACTCCCTACCTCCAAAATAATACCTCGGCCATTCGAACTGAGGCCGTAATTGGGTCTAGTTGGTCCTGCTAGCCAGGGAGATTTTCCCTTGCTACAGGCCACTATGCCCCGTTCAATAAAGCCTAAGTCGTAAAACTACCTCTTGCCTTTGTCTCTTTCCTTTCTAGTTCCTTTTCGTTCCTTCAGTTCCATTTCAGCTCACCAGCCCAGAAGAAGAAAGAACCAGCTTTTATTGGGGACAAGATACCAGTACCAACGAAAATAACTATATCCCCATACGTTTCAAACGCGTTGCAAAAGGAAAACCCCGTTGACTGGCATATGACCTCGAAATAGCATCAAGTATGACTGCCTTTTCTTCGCGTTCCACCAGAGGTGAGTATTTTAGGCCGTGACTTAAGGTGTTAAGGGGGAAATATCTCGAAACC
Organism: Doryteuthis pealeii; assembly: GCA_023376005.1. Taxonomy (NCBI): domain Eukaryota; kingdom Metazoa; phylum Mollusca; class Cephalopoda; order Myopsida; family Loliginidae; genus Doryteuthis; species Doryteuthis pealeii. The sequence continues at coordinate 23,470,126 of CM042139.1, read as the reverse complement.
TTTGGTTGATATGGGGATAAAATCATTCTACAGAAGTCCTCAAATCGTATAACAATTGAGACATGTTTTTTTTTTTAATTTTTAATTTTTTAAATTAACATTTTTTTTTCTGCGTGCATCATCTATCGACTAATTGGAGACAAGAAAGGTGAATACCTCTCAAGTCTGCCAATAGTCACTAGGTGGCTTGGTAAACGTAGAATATAGAGAAAACGCGGCAAAATCAAACCCATTTTCTCACTCTTCCAGCCTCGACAAAAGTAACAACGCACCAGTTGCGTTCCTGCCTATGGATAGGGAGTCTTGAGCCCCACCCCCAATAACTCATGTCGCATGTCACACTATAACATACTTAACATGGAAGTCTTCATATTCTTATTCAATACCAGTTACATATCATTCTAAAGACTTTGCCTTTCATATATCTATTTACCAACCCCTCCGCACGAGCAGGATGTAACACGAGGTCAATTACTTAAGCGGAGTTTAACAGGCTTCAATTAAGAGTTTTCCTTCTCCTAGACTGGTTGCCAAATAAAGGTTAAATAGCCCAGTCCGACCTACTATTTAATCATAGCTGGAGAGAGAATAGTTGAATTCATACATTTCTCAAGAGTATTAGCGCTATATGAAGTGCAAACAGCCTCGTCCGGGATTTGAACTCGGGTCTACAAGTCTATTTCCTATGAGTCTAACCATTACACCATGCACCCCCACTTCCCTTTCCATACACGGAAATTCTTATCACGTATTCTCATATTGCATTTCTATTCAGTTAGTTTTGCTCAAGAAATAAAATATCATTGTTATGACTTTGTCATAAATTGTTCTCACATTTATTATGTAGGAAGAAAAAATATCTCAACCCACGGTCGTTCCTTCACATTTTCCTTGGCTCATACTCATTCACGCTATATTTGTTTTTGGTAGTCATGTGTTGTAGTTCTTTTAGTTACAACCGGCCACACAGACACACACACGTTTCACCTTTATATATGCTAGCAAGAATATGCGCCCCTCGTGTGTACGTATTTAAGTTTTAATGTAATGAAATACATTAAATCAGAAAGACTAACGAAATTAAATAAGAACGCATATAAAAAGATTACACTTATTTCAATCATATTTTAATCGGTTTCTATATAAAATCATTCATAGGATTGATTTTAATACATTGGAGAATAAAAAAAATAATATAAATCAACATCACCAAGTAATTATTTATTAAACCCGGTTTTGTTAAAACCATTATGCAAATTAAACACACCATATATTATGTAAGCTTGTGATATATCAGACACCTTGCAGTATTTTAAACGCACCAATAACATGGGCTGTTTTGGTGCAAATCTAACTCAAATTTTCATAGAGACCTTGTTAATAAATAAGATTTATTCTATGTATTAATGATTTTGACTATAAATTAAATACTTTTTGATAAACTTGCGCATTTCCTGAGGGTATTGTGACGTAAGCAGCGACGTAGTTTCGGTTGCAGACATACATACACCGAATCTCTATAATAAAAAGATATATGGTGGCGTATCGAGTAGTAGTATTGTCGCGGTGGTCGATAAGTGCATCGACTCCGCGGACTTTTGTTTAAAAGGGATTGAGTGACACAAACCAGGTAAAGGAAGACAAACGAGGAGATTTGGTTAACAAGAAAACAGAAATCTTTATTTACCGAAGTACAAAAGATGGAGGTTGAAAGCTGAAGGGTATTGGTCAGGTCGTTGGTATCTTAGTCCGGGAATATGTCGGTTGCGTCAGATGATCGGTTGTGTAGACGATCGGGAATGTGCGCGATGGGCACTGCTGGTCGAAGGTCGATGTTGATCATGGCTGAACGAGATGGGTCTTCCGGAGGCTGGAGATGTGTCGATGAACCAATGTGAAGTAATGCTGGTAGACGAAGATGTAGCTGGTCGCTGAAGGAAGAGTCGAATGAGAAGGCTGGTTCGAGGCTGGATCGGCGGTAGTCAGGGTCGTTGGTAGTGAGGTGCGAGAAGTAGAAACCTGGCGGGGTCGAGTCGAGGCAGGTCTGGTCGTCGGTTAGCTGGGACGTGTGCAGTTTGCCAGTACATGGGATACGGCGGGACCAGTACATGGGGTACTGCAGGATGCGTCGGCAGCTAGGGACGAGAAGCGGGATACCAAGGCGTAGTCGAGCCGAGGTAGGTCGGGTCGGTCGGTAAGCTCGATACTGCGGGAATCGTCGGCGGTGAGGGTCGGAAATCGGAGCCAAGGCGTAGTCGAGCGATGGCAGCGGACTGGTCGGCGGTCAGTCGGAACGTGTACGGTTTGCCGGTATGTTGTGATACCGTAGGAACGTGTGCGCGGCTCACCAGCGGGTAGGTGATACCGTGTGCAGTCGGCGGGGAGCGTGGACCGAGACGAAGCCGAACGAAAGGGCCGGAACCGAGGTAGCTACGAACGGGTACCGAGGGACCTAAGCAGGGCCTATGTGCAGGATCGAACCGGAGCCGAAGGTGGCCAGAGAGAGGCCAGAGGAGAAGAGAAGTGAAACGACTAAGATGGTCCTGAAAAGGACCGTTGTAGAAGAAGAGGCTGGCGCATGGAGCTGGTCGAGCGGGGTCGCACTGGAAGGGCAGGATAGGTCGTCGGAAGGACTGGAACGTCGGCAGGCAGGAACGGAGTAGTGACAGCTAGCTGGAGGCAGGAGACTGGAGGCGAAAACCGGGAGCCGAGATGTGTATGCGAGCCAAGCCGAGGTCGAAGAGAGAAGAGAGAGAGAGCGAGAGGGTTTTTGCCAGGAATGGAATCTTGCCCTAAGGCTCACCAAACTGGACTTGTTCTTTAGCAACTGGAGGCAACCTGGGTCGGTTTGATCGTCACCGAAGTGACGACCGCTGCAGCGAGCCCAAGTGCGCATTCCCAGCGCTGGGAAGCCGGACAGTATCCGGTCAGCCCGACCCCCGTAGGGTTTATTTGTCTCATACCCCACCTGTATGGACTGGGCACAAGGCTCCGTTTTAACGTGGGCCCACCCACAAGCCGAAGCTAATGGGTGGGAGAGAACAAAAATTGCGTCGATCCCATCGGCATTCCCCCTAAAGGGGGGCGCCTCAGGCGCTGGGCAATAAACCCAGCCCTGCCCCCAAAGGGGCAGGTATTGCCTGGAGGGATGGCCCTCTGGGATCGACGCTATTAATTTTAGCCCGACCCCCGTAGGGTTTATTTGTCTCATACCCCACCTGTATGGACTGGGCACAAGGCTCCGTTTTAACGTGGGCCCACCCACAAGCCGAAGCTAATGGGTGGGAGAGAACAAAAATTGCGTCGATCCCATCGGCATTCCCCTAAAGGGGGTCGCCTCAGGCGCTGGGCAATAAACCCAGCCCTGCCCCAAAGGGGCAGGTATTGCCTGGAGGGATGGCCCTCTGGGATCGACGCTATGAATTTAACCCCGTAGGGTTTATTTGTCTCATACCCCACCTGTATGGACTGGGCACAAGGCTCCGTTTTAACGTGGGCCCACCCACAAGCCGAAGCTAATGGGTGGGAGAGAACAAAAAATGCGTCGATCCCATCGGCATTCCCCCCTCAAGGGGGGCGCCTCAGGCGCTGGGCAATAAACCCAGCCCTGCCCCCAAAGGGGCAGGTATTGCCTGGAGGGATGGCCCTCTGGGATCGACGCTGGGGTCACTCTGTCGTTGGCCAGAAAACCGTTTGTTAACTGGAAATTTACCCGCTAACGCGTCGCGTTTCGTGATGGAAATGCGTTTGCCGGCTGAATTAATTCTACGCAAGCGGTCAAGGACCGGACTTTCGCAAGGCAGAAAGCCATGACTATTTATGACCTCTCGTTGATGTCGTTACAGCCTGGTGCAGGTCGTAATGCACCGAAAAACGTACATTCGTGCAGGAATGTGGGTATTTTCGGTCCGTTTTAGCGACGGAAGTGGGAGACGAAAAGTCTTTGGGGCGAACTTGACCTTGCTTCGAAATTTGGCCTGGGTGCTGGCCGCTTGCTTGACCCAGTTAAGCTGGAAGTCTGAGAGAGGAAGGGGCGAGTAGTGAAGTGAGTAATTTGGAGCGTAGTAGTGAACGCGACAGTATAAAAGGGGAAACGCCAAAGTCAAAGGTCCCTTTTACCTTCTAGACCCAAGAGAAGAACACGCCACCAGTTGTGTCTCCTGTCTACAGGACAGGGGGGCATTCTGTGTCGCATACCACACGAGAACATGTTCAAACATGTGTTTATAGTTATATTAAGATTTTGGCCAAGAATGAAAAAGAATTAGAAACCCAAATACAAATTATTAGAATCAACAGCCAAAATATAGGAATGGAATTTGTTTAAAAATTTTAAAAAAACTTTTTCTGAAGGCAACGTAATATTTTATGAAATGAAAATAACGAATTATAAATCATATAACGGGAATACATTTGTCTACAAAAGCAAGGAACAGGAAGGTTAGATGATTGTCTTTTATTTTCTTACCAAAACAGATTGACATTTTCACGGAATTACACACACACGTACACACACACACACACACACACACACACATACACACACACACATATATATATATATATATATATATATATATATATATAGAGAGAGAGAGAGAGAGAGAGAGTTTATATCTATTTCCTTGTGCTTAAAAATGTTTGTCATAGTTGTAATGCTTTAATTCTCTCTCTCTCTCTCTCTCTCTCTCTCTCTCTCTCTCTCTCTCTCTCTCTCTCTCTCTCTCTCTCTCTTTCTTTTTTCTTTCTTTCTTTCTTTCTTTTTTCACTTGACTCTGGAATAAGTTAAAATAAATTTTGGTCAAGTGTAGCAGGTGGCGCTTAAGAAAATAAAAGACAAATGAGAGAGAGAGAGAGAGAGAGAGAGAGAGAGAGAGAGAGAGAGAGAGAGAGAGAGAGGGGGGGGATAAAGATGATAGGGGCAAGTGCGATAGAAACAAGGTAAAAGAAAAATATAAGGATGATAGAGGTAAAAAGAGGTAAAATCAGAGGACGGAGACAAGTTCAGTCAACTTTTTGAATGCAAGTTTAAGAAAGACTTTTAACAATGCCGCTTGTATGGATCGCATTTTTTACAAGGCAGAGGGCGCCAATTCTGCTATTTAGTTATTTATAGCCAATCTTTCATAAAAGTGGATTTACGCCTTTTCCCAAGGGCAGTAGTTGGTTTACTGGTTTCGCTTAGCATGCTGATAACTGATAAGCCATAATGTACCTTTTTATATTCCTCGATGATAAAGAAAAACAAAAAAAACAAAAAACAAAAAGGTAAAAAAAAACAAAAAAAAACAAAAAAAACGACTATCTTCAGGAAAGAACAAGTACGAAGAACGTTCGAAGATCGTGATCAGATTCAGCTTTTAAATTTAACCTTTGACCTTGGTGTCACCTTAGTATCAAAACTGGCAATGGATCAGGAACAATACGCATGTTCTTTTCCACGTATGAAATAGCTTCGGCATTTCCGGATTGATAAATAAAATATACTAAGTAAGTAGATAAGTACTAATTGTATTATTATTTTTTTTGTAGGTGACTGCCGAAAAGGATTAACTGATTTATCAACGTTCCTCGTATATATATATATATATATATATATATATATATATATATATATATATATATACTAGCTAAATTACCCAGTCCATGACCGGACTAAAAAAAAAAAAAAATAGGAACACCATATCTGATCTAGATGGTCTTGGCTAAAGTCACTTTGTCAAAAACGCATTTTAGACCCAATTTGAGTCTACCTATGTTATGCTAACTGTTAGAAAAAAAAAAAACTTTCGACAACTGTATGTATGTATTTATTGAGATATTTCTTTATCCTTCTTTTACTGTTTGACAAAAAAGAATTTCGTACATAACTTACGAAATTCATACAAACACTATTTACTTATTTAAAATAAGTAAACATAATAAGTAAATAAGTGTTTGTGTGAATTTCGTAATTTTGAAGATAATATTAACCTTTATTCAAGTTCCATTATGTTAAATATCCCTCCTCCCTTTTTAAGCGCTAATAATTTACGATTTTTTGTTTGTTTGTTTACAACATTGAGAATAATATTCCAACTTTTTCGTACGTAAGACATTGTAAAGTTAGTTTTTCATTGCTTGTTTGAGTTAGAAATAAAATGTGTACATTGTAATTTATTTATATATTTGAGCAATAAAAATAACAAAGATTAAAAATGGATATATTTTATTCTAAGAAATATGAAAGTATTCGTAAAAATATTGATAAAAACGTTTTCATTTTTTTTAATTTACATTTATACAACCCTATACTGGTGATTGATTTTAATTGACATTTAAAATCTTATTTAAAAAAAATGTAACCGTAAACTTGTGGACAAAGTTTTGATTTTACTTTAAACATTAGTCTTAAAAACACACGAAAATATTTAGAAAGATTATAAAATAAATATTTTAAAGATTAGGACAAAAAAAAAACGAATTTTATTTTACGTTAAAATTTAGTCATGACTGGAAGCTGATATTATTTCTTTCTTCTTTTTCTTTGGGTAGCTGAAAGCTTCTGCAAACGCATTCAACAACGCGGAATAGAGGCAGCAGGGTGGGGCAGGGTGGGGCAGGGTGGGGCGTGCGTACTGATTGTAACTGGAATATCAGCAGCAGCTATATGATTTCTTTCTAAAAATCGTTTGATTTTTGTTTGATTAATTAATTATATCCATTAATCAGTAAAAATCAATAACAAAATTTGGGGTGTTTCTTAGTTAGAACGATATCAATGTGTATGCAAGATTTTGAATTTGTGTTATACGTCGACACGTACATACCAAAATCTCTCCTTTATATATATATATATATATATATATATACACACACACACACACACACATATATATATATATATATATATATATATATATATATATATATTCCCCTGTAGTTAGGATCTTTCCATATGTGGTTTAACCAAGCTGATGATGGTAAACCGTAATGAGAGCTCAATGTGCCTAATGCCAGTGAGTGGACGGACAGAGCAAGATATTCAATAAATGAAGGAAAAAACTTTAAATTTGTTTCATTACAATAATTTATTTCAATCGCATTACTGCAGCATCTCCAGGTAATGGCAAGAACTGCAGATAAGTACTAATTGTACAATTTTTTGTAGGTGTTCATGTTCTTACCATTACCTGAAGATGCTGCAGTAATGCGGTTGAAATAAATTATTGTAATGAAGCAAATTTAAAGTTTTTTTCCTTCATTTATATATATATATATATATATATATATATATATATATATATATATAATAAAAAAGAAGGTCCGCAAAATGGATTATGTTTTTTGAAATATGTTTTTATTTTATTTTTTATTTTAGATATTATTTTTATCAAATATTTAAAAATAATATAATCCATTTTGCGGACCTTTGACGCAAGGTCAATTTCTTAAGTGGAGATTTAACAGGTTTGAATTCACAGTTTTCCTTCTCCTAGACTGGTTACCTAGCCAAAGTTAAGGAACACAGTCTGCCCAACCATGTACCCTAATCTGGAGGTAGAGTAGTTGGGTGCATACCTTTCCCAAGGGTAGTAGGACAATGTGAAATGCAAATAGCCTCGTCCAGGATTTGAACTAGGGTCGACGAGTCCATTTCCTTCGACTCTAACCATTACACCAACGTTCCTCGTTATAACCGCTTAAAGACAGGGTAAGAGGGATATTCTGTTACGGAGACCAGGAACGGTGATGGGGGTTGGGGGTCTGTGCGCGCTCCCTAATTTAGTATTTCCAATTAAATTTAACTGTGCTGGTTTGGTTTGATTTGGTTTCTTTGTTTAATGGCATATTAACCTACATGGGTTATTTAATGGCAAAGCCATCCTTGTATAAGAACAGTAGTGGTACTATTAAACCCATAGCCGAGGGTGAAAGGGTTCATGCCTTTATCAAGTCCGAGAGTGGATTTCGAACTCACTTACTACGATTTTGCAGTCGAGTATGTTACACAATACTACCACGGGACCCCCCTCCCCTACTCACTGTGCTGGTCAGACGTTCGAATGCTGACGTATATGTTTCTTGTCGTAAGAACCAATTATATCAAGCGCCATATGGAAGCGCGTGGTGTAATGGTTAAAGTCATGGGAAATGGACTCGTCGCCCCGAGTTCAAATCCTGAGTGTGGTAATTGCATTTCATTTAGCGCCAATACCCTTGGGAAAGGTATGAATCCTACTCTCCCTCCAGCTATGGATAAATAGTAGGGCAGACTGGGCTCTTTAACCTTGTTTAGGCAACCGATCTAGGAGAAGGAAAACTCTGAATTCAAAACCTGCTGAACTTCGCTTAAGAAATTGACCTTGTGTCACATCCTGCTCGTGCGGAGGGGTTGGTAAATATATATATATATTTTCTATGAAGTCTTTTTCTTTGATTTGAAGCAATGAATAATCATCGGTCTGGTAGTTATGCATTATTTCAAAATTGGTTATTGTATAATGACACATCAACTACTGTGGGTTATATAATGCTAATGTTATTTTTTGTATATATGATTTGTAAGCGAATAGTTTGTTGGTAAATATTATTGTTTGGTTTGGCTTGGATTTATAAACTGGTGGAAACAATTCATTAATTTCATGCGTATTAACAGATTAGTAGAAGTAATTGTTATACTATATTTATTCATTCGTACGACAACCGGGAATTAGCCTACTTAGACTGCGTTTTTCGAACCTTGGCCTTCACTGTCACCGAAAGCGCTGTAAGTTCAAGGGCACGAGAAATAGTCTTCTGCGACTGCAATGCCGATGAATGAATCATTGGATTTAGTAATGCTAATATTAAATATTGATGAGTGGAGGACTCGACTAAATATCTTCCCTAGCACCAACCAATCCAATATAAGCTTGTGCTACATTTTGATTGTTAATTCAAGAATTACGCATGAGAATAAAGTTTGAACATTCCGTTTTAATATTACTAACCAATCATGTGCATTCCCACCTAATACAAAATAGTTGCGTTCTAATCCACCTGGAGGAGATGAAAGAAAGCCGGTGGTTTCCTTCTTTCTTTTCCCAATTTTGACAACTAGCTCACCGACCGGAACGTGATAAGTTTACTAGATCCAGTTATGCCGATTCTGGTATTATAAACATCTCTCTATCTCTCTCTGTTTTGCTTACTGCTACATGACGATCGGAGAACGTAATAAACCTGTTGACGAAAGAAACAAATTGACTAGTACCAGGTTTACCTGGGATCTTAATTTAAGGATCGTTTTCACACACGAAGAAACGAGCCCATTCATAAGAAACGAAGTTGCTGTACGTTACAGCAATTCTAACCAATCGTGAGCATTACCATCTAATACAAAAACGTCCTGATCCACCTGAAGGAGATTGTGGGGAGGTTTAATGTTTTAGGTTTAAAGGTAGCTGGTTATTCCTGGGGCGTGTTCACAGGGTTTGCTTTTAACCCCATCATATTTGGTGGTCGCGCTGAAAAGAATTCAAGGAGAGAAAAGGAAGAGACAAAGACAAAATGTAGTTTAAGGATTTGGGCTTTATTCACGGGTCATAGCCACCACGTGGTAAGGAAATATCTCCCTGACCAGTAATATCTCGTCCCAGTGAAGGCATAAGTCAGAATGACCGAAAGATTATCTTTGGGGTCGGAAGTGGGTCCTTTTTCATGCACATGCTCAGAGGTTTCTTCTGGTGTGAAGGCTCATGGGAGTTTATTTATTTTTTTTATTATTACTAGCAAAATAGCCTCCGGGCGATGTAAAAATACATTTTTGAAAGATATTGCTTGAGGAGGTGGAAGTTAAAAATTAAATGTCGGAGAGTTTGAAAACATCAAATTTATTAAAGGAGTAAAAAAAATAAAACAATTTGAAATCGAAACTAAGTTCTATTAACTTTGAATATCTATTAAAATAAAACAAACTATATATAAATATATGATACTGGGGATGTATCTATTAAACTTGTTTTAAAAAACAATGAGGACTGTTAAATGTTGCATGCTCAAATTTTGAGTGTGTTTATTTTATGTTATGACGATTTATGACGGGTATAGTGACGTAAGCAGTGACGTAGTTTTTGTTACAGACAAAAACCGGAAGCGAACCTCCATTATTAATAGATTTTATTTTAATCTCCACAAGATAAGAGAAAGCCGGTGATTATTGCTTCTATTGTGGATTTTCGACAACCAGACGACACACGACTGTTTCTACTCCAGCCAAACAAAAACTAGTCAAGCCAGAGACACTTGTAGCAATCTATTTCCTGACACGTGCACTTTACAAGCACTGAGTAATACTATTATTTCCTTTCTGACTCTCATTCACATACTTTAATGGTTATGAGGGGTTTTATCAGTTACATACATAGGTGTTATCAGGACAACTCAAGTACTATGTGTTAAAAGAATTTCATACATATATATGCTCAAAGACCTTTCACATATATACACATACGTATCATAAAAGAACCTTTATATTTACATACATTTCATCATCATGTCGCGCATGCAGCACGGGTATCCACGACAATCTTTCGCCAACCTTCCCTATCATGCATTGCATCTGGGAGCTCCTCTGCGGAGCAGCCAGCATCCTCGCATAGCTGGTCAATGTAGGTCCTTGCTGGGCGCCCCACACTTGCATGTCCATGTGTTGGCTTTCACAGGAGAACGTCGCTTATGAGTTCATCCTTGCTTCTAAAGCGACAGTTCTTCCAGGTTGTGGTTGTGTCGGTGCTGCTATATGGCTGCACCACCTGGACCCTAACAAAGCGTCTTGAGAATAAGCTAGATGGGAGCTGCACAAAAATGCTGCGTGCAGTCTTGAACAAGTCATGGAAGCAGCACCCCACGAGGAAACAGCTGTACGGTCACCTGCCCCCCCCCCATCTCACAAACTATCCGAGTGAGACGGACAAGACATGCAGGACACTGCTGGAGAAACATACATTTAGTCGTACATTATTACACCCTATTATTCGTGCAATATAAACTTGTTTAATATGGTGTCGTCGTTTATTGCAGTTTTAATTTCTGTAATGGAGAAAATTGGGATAGCATGGACATAAAGTTAACGGCGCTTGGTAACTGACAGTTTTTTTTACCTCTGCGATTTTCAAAACAAAACCGGGTTGAAAATCGCAGTGGCGAGAAACTGTCAGCTACCAAGCGCCGTTGACTTCATGTCCATGCTACCCTAACCCAGATGTACATGCTCTATCAATGATACTGAGAACTATTACTATATATATAGCTATGTGCAAAATATCGCTGGCTCTATAAAAGGGTGATCACAGGAAATTCTTCTAAAAATCATATAAAATAAACTAACTATCCGATTTTAATAAAACTTTCGGTATATGAAGTAATAAAAGACGAACTTTTATTGTAAATAAATTTTTACTAAATTGAAAAGGCTAATAATTTTTTTCGTTAGTTTTTGTTTCGCGCCTTGATCCCCGTACCAAGATTTTTTTTTTTGTACATAAATAAATTTTACATTTTTCGAAAGACAATTTAATGACGGAACATATGTAAAAAAAGACAATTCGCTAATAAATCGGTTTTGGAAATAGGGCATCTTAAACATTGAAACTTAAATTTCGTAAATAAGAAAAAATATGTATCTTTTTCTTTTTTTCTTTTTTTTTAATTGTTAGATTATTTTCAAAAGAATTTTATATTAAAAGTTCCTATTCTCTACATTTTTATTTTATTTTTCAGGGATTTTTAAAAATTTATAAAATGTAAAATAAATACTTTTCTTTAATATACAGCAAAATCGTATTTATTTAATCAAAGAAAATATTGTATAAAACATATCTTGCTAAAAATAATGACATAATATATGTCGGTTTTTATTTTATAAATTTTTGAAAATAATGTTTGAATTAAAAATTGTCGTCATTCTTATTACGGATGAATCAAAGAGAAATAAAAACAGGATTTTAGGGAAAACTGTTGTTGTTGTTTTCACTTTGTTCTGGGTCCATAAGTTAATAGGTTCGAATCCGTGACGCGTGTATAATTATACTCTGTAAAAGAAAACTCAAACAAACAGTGTTTGAAGAAATTTATTATTTTATTTGGAAACAAATAATTCTGTTTATATCCAGAAAGCAGATATTACCGTTTAGTTACAACTTTATTATAAATAATTTCTAACATTATAATTCTGATTTTCCCAACTTTCCTTTTCAATAATATTAAGAGTTAAATTGTGAGGCATCAAGGAAATGCTAAATTAGTAATTTGTTTTTGCTTCAGAAAATAATTTTTTATACGTTTAGTCCTCCATACTAAGAAAAGGTGCACACGTCAAGATAACTGTCAACAAAGAGTGGGAATTTACGGGAATTTACTGGAATTTACTTTAAAATGCAAACATTTAGGTTTTATGTAAGAGAATTTTTTTTTTTATAACACATAAACTCGGAATTGTTCTTTATATTAAACGTAAAAGAAAACATTAAAAAGTTAATTTTCCATTTTTTATTGACGTTTTAAAATATCTTTAACAATTAAGCGGACTTTCAAAATGTCCGCGGTTTGCACATCCCTATATATATATATATATATATATATATATATATATATATATATATATATATATATATATATACTAGTGAAAGTACATGGTCCATGACGGGACTAAAAAAAAAAATACAAAAAATACAACAACAACAAAAAAACACCAGAGAATGAGTGAGGAGAAAACAGGAGTAAGAGAGAAAATCAGAGGAAAATGATTTATCAAATTAAAAAAAAAAAGATCGCCGATAATTTGTATAGTAGAATGTTTGTTTATTTTAGGAAATGTTTGATTTGACGATAAACAAAGCTAATAATTAGAGTATTATAATATGCGTTTATTTTAAGAATAGTCTCTTTTTATTGTTTACATTTTTGAAACAATTTAATTTTGCCTGTTGATTTCCAATAGAAATGTATTCGTTTAATTCCTTTTTTTACTGTATTAAAATGTAACAATAATATGCTAAGAATTAAATACTTACAATTGTCCGTATTACAATTTCTTCTTTTTAAAAGTAACAAAGAAAGTAACAAAGAAGCTAATAACTAAACATTACCTTATTTGTAGGTTTACAAATGGATATATTTTATTCTAAAATTAAAGTATTAATAGTAATAAAAAAGTTGAGTAATTATTAATCGATAAATGTTTTCGTTTATTATTGTTATTTAATTCGCTGTAAAAAAAATATAATTCAATCGATAAAACCACATACAAATTACATATTTAGAAAGATTATTTTCTTTTCTTTCTAACCAAATAAATATTCTAAGATTGGACCGGGAATACGCGAGAAATTCCGAGCTGAAATGATTAGGGCCCGAATTTGTCTATTTCAAATTATCAGCAGACGGCGCCGTTCGGCCATTTTGAAATTGCTGATATAGCCAGCAGCCAGCGAATTTTTTTAATATTAGAAGCAGCAGCCATGCCACGATTATTGCAAATCGTTTGATTTTTGTTTAATTAATTAATTATACCCCTAAATAAGTAGAAATCAATAACCATGGCGAAGATTATGGAATTAGCACACTTCGAAGATGTTCACCTTGTTTCTTTGTTTATCATTATTATTATTATTATTATTATTATTATTATTATTATTATTATTATTTACTCCTTTTGAGTTTTCACATCAGCATTAGCTGATGGTCTTTCAATGGAGTCTGAGTGACAGCAAGTCTTCTCAGGTCTCCAGGACTCTTCTGAGTATTCTGGCAGATTGCAGCAGTACAGTGTTCTGAATGGTTTCTATCCTTCATCTGATTTCCAAACTTTCCAAACCCTTTTCCAATCCTTTTGGGACTGTTCCAAGTGCACCAACTACAATTGGTATCACCTTCACTTTCATATTCTATAACTTTTTTAGTTCTCTGGCAAGGTCCAGATATTTGTTTATTTTTTCCTTTTCCTTTAGTGCCAGCAGATCACAGGGTGAAGCCCTGTGATCTGCTGGCACTGCAAAATCCACCAGTTGATAAGTTCTTTCTTTTTTGTTTATCAACACTAGGTCTGGTCTTCTTGCTGGGATAAGGATTATTATTATTATTATTTGGCAGTAAATAAACTAATAACAGATGAGTAGCAAAACATTTTTTTTCTTTAATAGCTGAACATCCTGGTTTCGTTTTTACCAAGGTAGTAGCTACAATACAGCCATCGGTCATGTTTCATTAGCCTTTCACTTTCTCAACCACTAAGAAGGTGTCGAGTTATCGCTGATTGGTAATTTTAGGACTGAGCTAACTTTTCAGTAAAATACAAATGAAGAGTTATTTTCTGGGTTATTTAATACCAAAGCCATCATTGTAAAAGAACAATAGTAGTACTATCTAACCCATCGCTGGGGGATGAGAGTTTCATGTCCTTCCGAAGAGTATAAAACGAAAGTTAATATTTGGCTGATATAAATTTGTTTCAGCTGGTAACTCTATAAAAGAACCCAGTTTAGCCAGATAACCATCACACAATCTTGCATGATATTTGTGTGATGGCTATCTGACGAAACTGAGTTACCAGCTGAAATAAATTTATAATAGCCAAATAAAATCTGTTGAATTTTAGTTCTCTTATTAGAACTGTATATAATCAATTAATTATTTACCAGGAGAAATCTCATTTCTTTTTCAGGAACACCGAAAGTATTAGGATTGGGGTACTTGCTACTCGCATAAATCCCCAAATGGGTTTGAAGGGGCTCCTTAGCCTTGGTCGGCAACCCATCAACTCAAGGAAAAGTCCGACACAAAACCTCTGTTGCCTTTCAAGGAAAGGCTAGGGGGAGTAAACCCCGAAAATAAATCAGAAGCTGGAGTCCCTAAGGTGGTGTGATGCTGAAATCCAGTGCTACCCATTAACTCCTGCGACACTACCGTTGCCAAACTGCATTGGTCCCTTACCTTTCCTTTGGATCACAGCGGCAGTGTGGAGAGGGGGGATTTGCTGCATGGGCAACAGCTCATCCTCCATATGAACCCGGCCAGGCTATGTAGTTCAAGTAAAAAAAATAATTAAAAAATAGGAAAAATAAAACCAACAAAAAAAAACCTTGACACTACTCCATCGTCTCTCGTAGACGGAAGGCTGCCAACCAACCAGTTATCATACACTGAGCTCTCCTAAGGACTTAAAAGAAACCTTGCATAAATCTATAGGCATTCATTTACATGGACATTGAGGATATATGGAGGATAAAGAAGATCCCAAAATAGAAAATAGAATCATCCTCAACTTCCCCGTCTATTGGATATATATATATATATATATATATATATATATATAATATATATATATATATATATATACTAGCAAATATATGCACCCTCCAGGTGCAAGTATTTAAGTTTTAATGTAATAAAATATTGATTTAAATTAGAAAGGCTAATGAAACTAAATAAGAATACAGATAAAAAGATTTGAAACAGAGGGAGTATAATAAAAAATGGAACAACTGAAACTTACTCTTCCATTACTCTCGTCTTTCGTTGTTATTTTTTCTAATTTAAGTATTTAGTTATAAGAGGAAGTAAATAATAAAATGACAGTTATTTTATCTTGTTAATGGATTTCATTTAAGATTCATTGAAGAGATTTGTGCTTATATTCATTAAAATAAAACCAAATAATTAGAAATCAATAATACTGAGCACATATTTATTAAATTCGATTTTTTAATATTAATATGCAAATTAGCCTTCCTATTCACACTGTAAACCGCTATTTTGTTGTATATATAAATATAATTGCATGTTGTCAGTATGTAGACATAGTTAACAGTATTAATAATGTAAAACAATTTTATTAATAATTGAGGTTTAGATCAAAATAAAATCATGGAGAATGTGATATCAATAACTAAGAGAATTGTGACTTGAGTAGTAATATAGTTTCGGTTACAGACAGAAAAACACACAATCTCCATTATAATAAGATATATATATATATATATATATATATATATATATGAATATGTAGTTTCCTTTCGTGTAGTGTCCTTGGTAAGACAAGATTTCTACCATATATAAATATATAAAGTGATTTGGTCCATGTATTAACAAGGGGCTGGTTTAGCTCAGTCGGTAGAGCACCTGACTAGGTAATTGCTAGCTTCCGGGTTCGATACCAGTCCCCGCCAACTCAGCGTATCAGTAGCACAGACTGGGTAAGCTGATCTGTGCGGTAAAGTGAGGAGCAAACGGTAGGTGTGGCGCTCATTCTGAACAAAAAAGTCTCTCTGGCCTTATGTGGCCGAGCACTTTATCTAAAGATACTTTTCTAAGCCGGACTATCCTTTTTCGACGATGGGTTTTAGAGGCGGTCAGGTATTCGTGTATGTGTGTTGCGAAGATGTGATGTGTT
>CM042139.1:23306215-23448715 GCA_023376005.1 Doryteuthis pealeii | reverse complement strand
AGCCAATCAGCGAGGGAGTCTATCCCCTTTTCACTAGCACTAGACCAAGGAGATTGTTTTAGATTCTGAGGTGGAGCGCCACACCTACCATCAGCTCCTTACTTTACCACTCAGATCCCTGTGCTACTCATACGCTGAGTTCGCGAGGATCGGTATCGAACTAGGAACCTTGTGGTTTCTAGCCGAACGCTCTACCGACTGAGCTAATATATATATATACATATATGGTATTTGTGGAAAAGGTGACTTACCGATGAAAATGGTCACAATAGTTAGTTGATGCAAGTTTCACAATGATAAGACATATATAACAAATATAAAGTGCTCAATACGTTAGTAGAGCAAATTTATTATCATAATGGTACACGGTAATAACCTACTCGAGTGTCACCATAAGGATCTTCAGGGTTAAATCCACTGGATTAATCAAGATATTGATTAATTGCAGTCAATTGCACGTGTGATCGCGAAAAAATACACACGTGCAGTCGACTGCAATTAATCAATATCTTGATTAATCCAGTGGATTTAACCCTAAAGATCCTCATGGTGAAACTCGAGTAGGTTATTACCGTGTACCATTATGATGATATATATAATATATTATATATAAAAAGTTAAACCTAATGAGTCAGATATATCTACTAACAGTTTCACCTAGTAGCTCATCAGGGCAAAAATCAAAAAAGATTTTTGACCTGATGAGCTACTAAGCGAAACTGTTACTAGGTATATCTGACTAATTATGTTTAACTTTATTATTTGCTCTACATAGGTATTGAGCACTCTTTACTTTTTAGCTTTAGATAATCGTAACGGTTTATATATATATTTTTCATATATATATAATTTTTTTTCTTTTGGCTAAGTATTATAGTATTAACCGATTATGTTTGGTTGGTACGACTATCTTGGTCTTTTCTTTTTTCAAAATTTTTTTTCCCCAGGTGATGTTTGGTAGTATATTTTTACAGTCAAACTATTTGCCAGGTTTTTTCTTACTGCAAGTTTCTTATATTATACATACATATATATATATATATATATATATATATATATATATATAATATATATATATATTTGGGAAGTGTATATATATATATATATATATATATATATATATAATGATTCTATTCAGGTATGTATATTATATATATACGTATAATATATATATTTATGGGAAAATATTTGGTTGTTGAGAAGCATAAAAGAAATGAGTGAAATAAACTGAGTTGAATATCATGTTCTAAATTCCATTTATGTACCGAGGAGCTATATTCATCTTCTTCAAAGGTTTGTATTAGACTGACTGTTGTTTCTTTGGTTCTTTGGGGGTCAGGTGGAGCTTTTGGCTAGCCCTATCTTTTATATTGTGCTGCCTGTCCTCTTTTTTCTGTTGATCCTATGGCTGGGTTAGAATTAGCTGGAGTGGGAGACAATGAGGGTCTGTTGGTTGGTAGTGGACTGCTTTATGTGTGGTGGGAAGTATTTGTAAGAATTTAAATTCTCTAGATCTGAGTTTAAACCTTATATGTGTGTGTGGACATATACTATCCATTTTGTTTCTTTTTGTTTGCGCTTTTGAGAAGATGGTAAGTTGTGATCTATTAGTGATTTCAGGTTGTCCTCAAGCCACAGCACAATTTTTTTAAAATATATCATTGATTATATTATTGTGACACTATGCATGGCGGTGGAGTCCATGGGTGCAGAATGCATCTGGAGGATCATGTGTGTAGTGTGTATATATATGTATGCATTTATATATATATATATATATATATATATATATATATATATATATATATATATATATATCCATACGTAGATAGGAGATAGTGAATCATGTGTGTAGACACGAGTGATAAAATGACCAAGAAATGAAAAGGAATGAATAAATAAGAGAGATATGGGGATATTTGATATCTCACGGATTCAGGATGTCTTGAGATTGTTTATATCTATTGTGTTAATTTAGTTTCATGGACTTTGCTTTTTCCATTGTACATTTTTTTTACATATATATTCAGGCACAGTCCCAGCTAAGTAGTTAGTTTTCAGCCGGCAGTCAGGGTGATATCGACAGTAGCAGCAGAGGTAGAAATTCGCCAGTGAAGCCAGTAATTCGACTTAGTCTCATAACAACTTCTTGCCAGCTGAAATAGTCCACCACAAACTGCCCAAATGTCACAACCTCCTCTTCCATCAGCATCCTATTAACAGACTTTGTGTTTGTTTTCTTTTCTTTTCTTTTCATCCTTGGGAACCTGTCTCTGACTCGTGCCCTTCAAATCGGCCAGCACATAACATCGCAACGTTGGGGTCTGGACATTGTGCAACGAAGGTGCAGGAGTGTTCTCACATTATATTATATTATATTTTCATTTATCTTTTCTTATAGTAAATAAGGGGTAAAGCTTTTTTTTTTAACACGGACGAACATAAATTTTATTGAACTTTTAGCTTTGCTAGTCTCCATCAATTTTCATTTATAAAAGCACATGCACTTGCTTGTTGTACATACAAACAAATACACAAACATACAGACAGACAAACTGAATATTTCTTATATGTATACATATATAAAAGAGTTTTATAATTTGATTGAAGCATTGTGTCTATATTGGTTTGGTGGTTGGTTTTGAAGGCTATCACAATGAAAGTGTAAAGAAAATATGAGGTAACTATGATGTTATTCATTTACCTTTAAATTATTTTCTTAACATTTCGGGATAAAGTTCCCTTCGTCAGAAGATTTCTGAAAACTAAGTTTTGGAGTTTGTGGCTACGATCTGTCCATACTGTTGTATGTTTGGTAACATCTTACTCTGAATTCTTTGCATGTGTGTAAGTGTGTAAGTGTGTGTGTTTATATGTGTGTGTCTATCCAACAATGTCTATATATATATATATATATATATATATATATATATATATATATATATATATATATATATATATATATATATATATATATATATATAATATATATATATATATATATATATATATATATATATATATATATATATATATCAGTCATCCACAGATACGTGTTTCGAAGTTTACTTCTCATCAGTGCGACTTTTTAACAGCTACCTCTAGCCGGGATCAAAACCCGACAGAATTTTCGTCTGCCAAGTCCCTTACCCTTGCAGCTATCAGCGGCCGTCAGTCTGAAGTGAACAATTGATTGATACATCCCTACGCGGAATGTTTTTACAATCACCAGAGAACTCTAATCTGTAAACAGACAAGTAACAGTTTAACGCCAAACGGTGAAGGTTCAATTAATGTCTCTCCTACAGTGCTCAACCATGGGGAGGGCATACATATCAGTCATCCACAGACACGTGTTTCGAAGACTTGTTTATCTTAATTAACTAATGTCAGTACATGTTCTTTCCTTTACAGGCCACAATTTTCTCCCAAATTTAACCAAACATCCTGTTCTCTTGATTGTCTACTTGCAGAATTGATAAGTGAAAACTATTATGGCACAACAAAACAAAGACTTCCATGCAAATAGTTTGAATGATAATAATTGTCATTGTTTCTGTTAATAGAAACTTGGTGGATCCATGAGAATTCCACGGGTGTTAACAACTAAGATATATTTATTACTCTTACATGTATACTATTATATGCCCTATTATGTGTAAATGCAATATAAAATTACATGAATAAAACTAATAAATGCAAAGAATAAAAATGAATATTGTATGTATTCACTCTACCCCTTTCTTACGAACTCCATGTGACCGAAGATAATTTCATAAGCAGAGTACAATTGGTTTGAATTCAGAGTTTTCCTTCTCTGAGTCATTCCCTTCTTGGTTGGTTAGTTAGATTTTATGGCATGTCAACACTTGTTGGGATATTTTATGCTGAAGACATTTTGTTTTATTCATTCTTGATGGGTATTTGATTTTTATTAATTAATTTAAAAAAAAATACATTTTTAACTCATTTTTTTTCTATTTAAACCATGTCAACACTTGTTGGGTTATTTTATGCTGAAGACATTTTGTTTTATTCATTCTTGATGGGCATTTGATTTTTATTAATTAATTTTTTTTTAAATACATTTTAACTCATTTTTTTTCTATTTAAACCATAGATGGGACCCTAAAAAGTATACCACTCCGGGTCAGGGTGGACCTGGAAGTAATGGTGATGAAAGGGTACTCCACACTCCCCAGAGATTCAGAATTGGAACTTCCCCATTAGATACAATTTAATGTCATACCCACTACACCAAGACCATCAGCCCCCACTTTCTAGCACATATATGATAAGGGCAGGGGGCTTGCCATTAGGGCAATAGGATGGTACAATCATATAAGTGCTAGGGCTTGGCATGACCAGACTGTTGGGAATTTAATAACTTAATCCCACAGAAAAAAAGAGACATACCTTTTTGTCTTTAGCAAGCACAGTTATTCATTGAGACATATTCCAATTGAGATACCTTCCATTGGATTAACGAGGCAACACATTACGACTGCTTTTCATAACACGAGGTGTTTTATTTATTTAAAAACAATGACTGAAATTAATAGGTCAAAGGGCAAGTAACTCACCCGTACAATAAATGGATTAGGGCAGATAACTTCTGACCCCACTATTATTATTAGAGTCTGTCAGTGTTAATTTGTACTGACT
This sequence comes from Doryteuthis pealeii, assembly GCA_023376005.1. Taxonomy (NCBI): domain Eukaryota; kingdom Metazoa; phylum Mollusca; class Cephalopoda; order Myopsida; family Loliginidae; genus Doryteuthis; species Doryteuthis pealeii. Next base: position 23,444,050 of record CM042139.1, on the reverse strand, counting down.
AAAGTGAATTTCAACACAGACAATTGATTGGAGGGGGGAGGGGCTCTCCGACTGCACGTCTAACGTAAGTAAAGGCCAAAGTGGGGTGTTGAATGTCATGGACAGCTCAGTCACCAAGATTCTCTCCTTAAGCATCACTGGTCCCCACCCACGGTCAACATGTGGCCCCATTGAGGGAATTTTAACCCTCTGCACCATTCTTCTGCTCCAGCCGAAAGGGTGATTCCTTTTTTTGGCCAGGCTGAGACCTTTCATTGTAACATAATAGCATTGTTTCTATTGGATGAGAAGTGAGACGTGGTGAAGCGGGAGAGAGGAGGAGTGATGTGAGTTGAGAGTGTGGAGTGAGTCTGGTATGATGCATTAACAGAGTGAGACATGGTGCTCTTGCTCTCGGCAGTTTTGGCTTGTGGAAAATAAAAATCTCAAGAGAAAAAGAAGTGGCCTTGTGTTATTACTAAAAACTATTAATGGCACAAGGCAAGATATCCCCCAGCACCCCAAGTTGGTTTCCAGACTCCAAACACCAAAGAATTATCAGTCAACTGAGCATCAGCTTAGTAACCAAGATCCGAGTCTCTACAATGTAGTACTGGTCCAGAGATAAGCATACAATTAATTTTACTATCAACATGTCATCTATCCATTCGACAATGAGAGTGTAATATAACATCATTACATCACTTAAGAAAGAAAGAAAGAAAGAAAGAAGGAAAGAAAGGGAAGAGAGGGAAGATGTTATCAAGATATTAGATAACTGAAACAATCTAATGACAGATATTTCCTAGGTGTTAGTTTGAACAGAGTCGATCAAGTCCAGACTTGTTTGCTACACATAATGGTCAAACAAGCAGATTATTAGTGGAAAGTTGTATTAAATGAAGGGACAAAAATAGTAGGAAGCTTGACTTTGATTTTTATACACAAATTATAAAACTAAAGTATAGGTATGCTCAATTTCGTGCACCTGCTGATAAGGGGGATCACAGGAAATTCTTCTAAAAATCAAATTAAAAAAAGTAACTATCCGATTTTAATAAAACTTTCGGTATATGAAGTAATAAACGACAAACTTTTATTGTACATAAATGTTTACTAAATTGAAAAGGCTAATTATTTTTTTGTTAGTTTTTGTTTCGTGCATTGATCCCCCGTGTAAATTTCTTGGTAAGATTTTCTTTGTATGAAAATGAATTTTACATTTTTGGAAAGATAATTCAATGACGGAACATATGTAAAAAAATAGATTAATTGATACTAGTACATTTTTGGTAGTAGGACGTCTTAACATTTGAAATTTATGTGTTGTAAATAAGAAAAAATATTTATCCTTTTTTTGTTGTTTTTCAATTAACGTTTTGGCCGGTGTATCCTCTGGCCTTCTTCAGGTTCCCGATTACAACAAAAAGAAGTTCGGCAGACAAAGCAGACAAATGGTGGTGGGGGGGGGGTCATTTGAAGTATAAATTTTTTGAAATTAATCTGCCACCAAATTTTTTTCTTTTTTTAAATTATAAAACTCTAAGTTGAATTGTAAAATTATTTTGATATCAAACAAATTAAAATAATTAAAATCATTTTATTTCTTCAGATCGATCACACTGGATGCCCCATACTTGCGAAGTTGTGTCACATCCTACCCATAGTAAACAGGTTGGGAATGAAATGGTTAGTAAGCTAGTCTCGCAGATCCATTATTACTGAATAGGGCGTTCAATCATCACTGGATGCCTCATATTAACGACCTTGTGTCACATTCTACCCGTGGTGAACAGGTTGGGTAAATACCTTCTTTTTTGTTATATCGGCAGAGTGGCCTATTGTTGGACCAACAATGGTATCAGCCTGGTAGAGAGAGAGAGTCTATCCTTTTTTCACTAGTGCTAGACCAGGGAGATTGTTTTTGCATCAGCTCCCCACTTTACTGCACAGATCCAAGCTAAGCTACTCATGCATTGATTTTGCAAGAGGCCGGTATTGAACCTAGAACCTTATGGTTCTTAGGCAGATGCTCTACCGACTGAGCTAAATCAGACACTGAAGTAAGTAAAAAAGATTGATTACAATTATTTTATCTTGATGTTTAATAAAATGATTTAATAAAATATGTACTTTTAAGCATCAAAAAATTTTTTGTATAATTTGAATTTTTGGGACTATTATCCTCATCTATATATTAATAGGGTCCGGATTAGTTCAGTCAGTAGAGCATTCGGCTAGAAACTACAAGGTTCCTAGTTTGATACCAGTCCTCGGCAACTCAGCGTATGAGTAGCACAGGGATCTGTGCGGTAAAGTAAGGAGCTGATGGTAGGTGTGGCGCTCCACCTCAGATGCCAAAACAATCTCCTTGGTCTAGCGCTAGTGAAAAGGGGATGGACTCCCTCGCTGATTGGCTGATACCGACTTTAGGCCGCCCTAACGACTTTACTTTTTATATATTGATACTCGTGTTCTTTAAAAGTGTGACCGTTATCATCTTGGAATACCTTCTGGTTAAAAATGAGGCCATCCAAATTGTCTAAGATGAAACGCAAAAATGTAAATCCTGATTATCTGATGTTGCTTATCTGCCAAATTCTTATTTCTTATGAGTGTTGTCACCTCAGCTAAATAATGGACCATTCCATTTTTATTATAAACAAAGAAAGAAAGAGAAGAAAAAGGACAATGCTACACAGAAAAAATATAATAAGAAAGAAAGAAAGAAAGAAAGAAAGAAAGTAGGGGAAAGATAGAGAGAGGGGGTGAGAGGGTAGAAATGATAATGCTAATCTGTTTCAATCAAACATAATGAAAAGACGAAAAAGAAGGAAAGAAAGAAAAAAAAGAGTGAGAGAGAGTTAAATCAAGATTATTATACTTTTTACATATTGAACTATTAGCAATAGCTCTTAAGTAAACATCAAACGTTGTAATGATTAAATTATCACACTGTAACACTGTACACCGATTGTAACATTCTATTACATTTAAACTTAAATGCTCGTGCCCAGAGGGTGCTCATTTTTGCTAGTTTTGGTAATGTACTTAGAATTTGAAACTGAACCTTTTACTGAGTCCAGAAGTGGACTATTCTCATTCAGTTGTCAGTGCTAAGAGATACCAGATATCAATTAACTCATCCATTGTTTATTCTTTGTCCTTGTTTTGCTTCTTCTATTCTTCATTGTCACTGGAATATATAGATTCCACTAGATGACCCAGTAATTGAATAAGTAATTAACAGGTAAAGTGTAACACTCAACTAACAGTTATAAACACTGATCAAAGGTTAATCAGGTGTTGTAATTTTGGAGGGTGAAATCTAATATCTGTTTGTTGTTTTTTTTACTGATCAAAGGTTTCCAAATGGTGTTTAATTCTGTACTTGGACTTCTGAGAAGAAGAAGGTTACCAAAATGTGTGCCAATACTCTAAATTGTCCTTCATCTGTTAATTTGGTCACATCAATTTGGTTGGTTGGTTGGTTGGTTGGTTTTAAGGTATTTTAACTGTTAGGTTATTTTATCTATCTATCTATCTATCTATCTATCTATCTGTTTATCTATCCAGGGATGCAATTGAAAACAAAGCCAGGACCATATTACCTTTAGGCATCCCTTTTGCTTTGCGGATTCATAAGTACATTTTTTTCATTTACACCGTCAACATCTGGTTGTTTGTTAGGGGTTAGGGTTAGAGGTTAGTTTTATAATTAAAAAAAAACCCCTCTTAAAATCATCTGTTAACAAACAACCGGATGTTGACGGTGTAAATGAAAAAAATGTACTTCATCTGTTAATTTGGTCTCCTCAATTTGGTTGGTTGGTTGGTTGGTTGGTTTTAAGGTATGTTAACTGTTAGGTTATTTTCTATAGCTATCTATCTATCTGTTTATCTATCCAGGGATAAACTTCCATTTGCTTGTTCCATTTGCTTCTTTGTCGGATTCACTTCCATTTGCTTCATATTGTCTACAGGAAAACAAAATCTGGACTGTTTAACATCATCACTGGAGACTAAATTTCGAATATGATAAGGACCGCAACACTATGGATTTGTCAACTATCCAGGGATGCAATTGAAAACAAAGCCAGGACCATATGACCTTTAGGCACCCCTTTTGCTTTGCTGATTCATAAGTACATTTTTTTCATTTACACCATCAACATCTGGTTGTTTGTTAGCAGTTAGGGTTAGGGGTTAGTTTTATAATTTAAAAAAACACCTCTAAAAATCGTCTGTTAACAAACAACCGGATGTTGAGAGTGTAAATGAAAAAAATGTACTTATGAATCAGCAAAGCAAAAGGGGTGCCTAAAGATCATATGGTCCCAAATCCCTGTACCAAGATCAAACAAAACTTTTCTAGGGTAGAAGTTGGTTGCTTGGTTGATTCGTTTTAAGGCACATTAACTGTTGTTGGGTTATTTTATACTGAGGTCAGTTTAACAATTATGGTTGGTTGGTTGGTTTGTTTAAATGCATATCAATCTTTGGGGATTATCTAATGCCAAAGCCATCCCTGTAGAACTGTATTCATACTATTTAAACCATAGCTGGGGGATGAGAGGGTTTATACCTTTGCCAAGGGCATTAATCCAAAAATGAACTGTTTTTTCAACTCAAGCCACTAAAAAGTTGATGACAAACCTTTGTTCAAGCCTGGAGCACTCTGTTTGATTACTGCCATTTTGAATAGCCTCAAAATAAATATTTTTGTGAGATTAACATAATTTAAAAAAAAAAGAAATATATTTTGTTTTTTATCAAAAAAATTCCCCATATTTATTGAATGACCCTCATATATATATATATATATATATATATATATATATATATATCTTTAACTATCTGATGAGACTGAGTTTTGGAAATTTCTTTAAATTTCTAAAAGCCTTTTAAGTTTTGGTCGAAATAAATTTATTACAGAATGACAATTTATTGAGTTTTTCCTTTCTTTCAAAGGTAAATATTGCTCTTTATTTAATCTAAAATATAGATTATTATGCATTGAGCTCTCTCTAGGGATATCAAAATCGTTGTATTTGCACCAACTAAAACATGCAATATATTATACAGTGAGATTTTGAAGATCCCATGTAGAATCATCCCTTACTACCAGTTTTGGATACCTTACATTTATATATATATATATATATATATATATATATATATATACATATATATATATATATATATATATATATATAGATGAGAGGTATCCAAAACTGGTAGTAAGGGATGATTCTATGGTTGAAATAAATTTATTGTGGAATTACGGTGTAGAGTTTTTCCTTCCTTTCTAAGATATATAATATATATATATATATATATATATATATATATATATTACCCAGCCACCCAGGATTAAATCCACCTGCTAAAACACAGATGTTAAAAATGAAATTGCTCTTTACTCCACTCCCACTGAACAGGAAGGGAGGAGTTGGATACTTATGTATATATATACATGCATGTACAAATTCATATTCATATGATCTGAAACACGTGTCGCAAATGTAAGATAAAAATATAAAAAAATATAAAAATTTTCTAAAAATATAATCTATTTTACAGACCTTCTTTTTTTATAAAATACTTAATTTTCTCCCGTTGGACCCATAATAACACTTTATATATATATATATATATTCACGCTTGCACACACACACACACACACACACACACACACACACACACACACACACAACCTTGAGGTTTGTTTCGATGTCGTTTATTGCAAAAGATTTATACACACACGCGCAACCACACACACAAAACACCTAAAAATGCACAATGCCTTTTTTCGATACACACACTCACACACTCTCATACTCACACCGTAAAAGAGAATATTTGACGTCATATTGCAAACCGTCCACTTTTTTCAGCGTCCTTTCTTCAGATTTCAAATTTTGAACAGTCTTATAAACAAGGACTATCACTTGCTTTTCTCGTTATTCTGTGATAAAAAAATTTTTTATCACCTTCCATATACCAACAAATGCCCTGAAGATGATCTAATTAATAGATCAAAACACTGTGACGTCGGCCAATAAACTTAGCACTCAACTTATTTAAACCTGTGTTTTTTCAATTTTCTTAATATACTACATATATATATATATATATATATATATATATAAAATGACCTTACATGACCTCTTATTACCAGACATATGTTTTCATATGGAATTTCCTGCTGTCAATCAGACTGAGCAATTTTGCAAACAGCCAATTTAACGCTGAATGTAATGCTATTATATTACAGCTTTATATAATGTAATCATTAAAAAATAGTTTGAATTTTTCATATTCAAATGAGTCAATATCACATGTAGAAAATATGCTCTATTGGATTGTTTAATACATTTGTCTCTTTTGAGGAACGCCTATGTTATTTAAGCAATAAAGTTTGAATCTTATACTATTTTTGTTGTATCTGTGTGTCTATCTATCTATCTATCTATCTATCTATCTGTCTGTCTGTCCGGGGATGCAATTAAAAACGAAGCCCTGTATTTCTTAGTGATCTATAAGACACATTGCAGGATTCTAAATGCACTAATAACATGAGCGGTTTTGAGGCAAATCTAACTCAGATTTTCATAGAGACATTGTTAATAAAGATCAAATAAAACTTTTTAGGGCAGAATCTTAGGCTGAACAAAGGTGTCAAAATTAGGGTGACCCAGAAAAAACAGAACTCACAAATTTTGTAATAAAACTGTTAATTTTAACTATGGGGGTCTAGGGTTAGGGTTTAGGGTTAGGGTTAGGGTGTAGGGCTTGGATTGGGGTTAGGGTTGGGGTTTAGGGTTAGTTTAATGGGAAAATGAATAATTAATTTGGGGTTCTATTTTTTCTGGGTCACCCTGTATACTGGTGACCCAGAAAAAACAGAACCCACAAATTTTGTAATAAAACTGTTAATTTTAACTAGGGGGTTTTAGGGTTAGGGTTAGGGGTTAGGGTTAGGGTTGGGGTTGGGGTTGGGGTTTAAGGTTACTTTAATTGGAAAATAAATAAATAATTTGGGTTCTGTTTTTTCTGGGTCACTCTAATTTTGACACCTTTGTGCAAGTTCAGCCGAATCTTATGAGGATTCCAGTGGTGGTATTAATATCTAACCCTGAATTCATTTGGGGTCACTTGGGACCAAATTACCGGCTGTGGTATGAGAAGATAAGGGGGGGGGAGGCCAAGGGGAATAACTCTGATAAATTTGCAAATTCAATGAATTTCCATATCGAGCATTCAGTTCCAGGAGGCCTTTCCAGCGGGTATCACCTGCCCCTCATCTAAAAGGGGTAAGGTGCTTGAGACACTCCTGAATGAAATTGCCAATGGAACCAAATTAAAAAAAAAAAAAAAATCATATCTGTTAGTAAAGATTTCCTTGAAGCTTATGGATCTACCCAACCCCTCAACCAGCCCAGAGGTTAAAGAATTGCATTCACTGAACATTTATATCTACATTTCTTTTTTTATGGAGGCGCATGTTGTAATGGTTAGTCATGGGAAATGGACTTGTTGATCCAAGTTCAAATCCTGGACGAGGCTGTTTGCATTTCACATAGCACTAATACCCTTGGGAAAGGTATGCATCCAACTACTCTCCCTCCAGCTATGGGTAAATAGTTGTAATGGTTAGTCATGAGAAATGGACTCGTCGACCCAAATTCAAATCCTGGATGAGGCTGTTTGCATTTCACATAGCACTAATACCCTTGGGAAAGGTATGCATCCAACTACTCTCCCTCCAGCTATGGGTAAATAGTAGGGCGGACTGGGCTCTTTAACCATGGTTAGGTAACCAGTCTAGGAGAAGGAAAACTCTTAATTTAAACCTGTTAAACTCTGCTTAAGAAATCGACCTTGTGTCATATCCTACTCGATCAGAGTGGTTGGTAAATATATGTATATATATATATAAATATGTATGTTATGTAAAAACTTTGTTCTTGTGAATGTTGTTTTTTTTGTCTTTTGAAGCATTGGAAAAAAGAACGAAAACAAAAAAAAACAGAACAAAAATCAGAATTTTAATATTCAATTGTTGTTCTGTTCCTGGTTTGATCAATTCCGATATTTCGGGTGAACCTTCACCCTTTTTCAAGGTATATGATATGAGAAAAATGAAATGCAGTATATGAGAGCAAAAAAAACAAATGAAGTGAAAGGATTTGGCGTTTTTTAGCCGTTATTTTTCTTTCGAAAATTGTGTGACGTAACTCATTCGAAATCGATCATGGTAATCGTTTGAAATTCGGCACGACTTTGATCGTGAAAGTCATGCGCAAATTAAAGAATAAAATGAAAAAAGATGGAAAAAATAAAATTAAAAAGATGAAAAAAAGATGGAAAAAATAAAAATAAAAAGATGAAAAAAAGATGGAAAAAATAAAAATAAAAATATGATATTTCATCACAGCATTAGCCTTTGGCTTCACGCCGTGTTTATATACATATATATAAGTAAAAAGTAAAGTCGTCGGGGTGGCCTAAGTCGGTATCAGCCAATCAGCGAGGGAGTCTATCCCCTTTTCACTAGCGCTAAACCAAGGAGATTGTTTTAGCATCTGAGGTGGAGTGCCACACCTACCATCAGCTCCTTACTTTACCGCACATATCCATGTGCTACTCATACGCTGAGTTGTCGAGGACCGGAATCGAACTAGGAACCATGTGGTTTCTAGCCGAATGCTCTACCGACTGAGCTAACCCGGCCCATATCTTTATCCAAGCCCTTTGCCACAAGCAGGATGTGACACAAGGTCAATTATTTTAAGCAGAGTAAAGCTGGTTTGAATTCACAGCTTTCCTTCTCCTAGACTAGTGGCCTAACCAAGGTGAAAGAACCCAGTCTGATCTACTATTTACTCCTACCGGGAGAGGGAATAGATAGGCTCATGCCTTTCCCAAGGACATTAGCACAAAGTGAAATGCAGACAGTCTCGTCCTGAATTTAAAATTGCCAATGCCATTTCTTATGAAGATAACCGTTACGCTATGCACACCTTCAAATAATAGTTTATGACTGCAACTAATATGTTGAATGCATGTGTGAATCCTATGCATATTTCAAGGTGGTAGTCATTTCTTGCCAAACATATCTTCATCTATGGTAGCTACTACTATAGTTTTTGGCACCATAACAATGGGGTTGCCAAAAAGCTTTAAGAACAACACCCACACATCCACACACCCACACACCTACTCTCTCTCTCTCTCTCTCTCTCTCTCTCTCCAAAACTGTGTATCATGAGTGACAATATCTTAGATAGTTACATTTTCTAAACTATTCTTTTTGTATACACCCTGTATTATAAGAACTACCCTGGGTGTAAGTATTTAAGTTTTAATGTAATGAAATATATTAAATTATGAGGACTAACGAAATTAAATAAGAACACATTTAAAAAGATTACACTTATTTCAATTATATTTTAATTAGTTTCTATATAAAATCATTCATATGATTGATTCTAATACGATGGAGAATAAAACAATAATATTAGAGATCAATAACACCAAGTAATTATTTATTAAACCCGGTTTTGTTAAAACCAGTATGCAAATATAAAGACCACATATAAATTAAACTTTATTTCTTAGTGATCTATAAGACACATTGCAGGATTCTAAATGCACTAATAACATGAGCGGTTTTGAGGCAAATCTAACTCAGATTTTTATAGAGACATTGTTAATAAATAAAACTTATTATGTATCAATGATTTTGACTATAAATTAAATACTCATTGATAAACTTAAGCATTTCCTACGGGTATTGTGATGTAAACAGTGGCATAGTTTTGGCTACAGACAGACAAACACGAATCTGCATTATAATAAGATTGTATTAAATTAAACTAATCTTAGAAACTCTTTTGGTGTCTCACTGTTGAGTAATGGTTAACAAGCCTTGTATCAGACTAATTTAAGTGTAATAAATACTTAAAACACCTCACTGAAGAGAAGTGGCTGGTCTCACAAACATTTACTACTGTAGTAGTGAGTTTTTCACTGGGCACTCTAAAATGTTGGCCTTGAACCAGACTTAGTTAACAATTGTTCTCCTCTTGATTGTCACAATGTTTTAACTATTTGGCAGATAACTTTGTTTTGTTTTTTTTTCTTTCAAGTTGTCTTCATTGAAGATAAATGTGTTTATTCCATGTCTTAGACTCTTTTCTGAAAATTGAAAGTTCTAAGAGTCTCAGTTTTCTGACACACTTGCCTGCCGCCTACACATTGGCTACCTTCTGAGATAACTCTCTTCATTCACATACATAAGAGTAAAAAAAAAAAGTGAAAGCAAGTGTTTATATATCCAACATTTGGACATTTGAGACAACATCCAGACCCGAATAAATGCCTTACAGATTTCAATTGGAAACTTGTCTGTTTGTTTTGATATTTAATTTATGTGGGTTAAACCGCAGTAGCCAAAAGTCGGCAAATTGCTGGATCATGCTGCTGTGTTTATTCTATCATTTGTCTATGTTTTACTTACATCAAACACTTTTCTTTTTCTTTTTTTTCTTTTTTTTGTACATGGGCCAGATGAGTGAATATTCAGTTATTCAACTGGTCACTACGCATTTAATTCAAAGAACTATATCTTCAAATTTACCTTTTTAACAACAATTAACCTAGTTTACCTGACGTTTACATAATTACTGACACATAATGTAGAATGCACCCCAAAGAAAAAAAAAAAGAAAATTATAAATAATGTATATAAAAACAATTATCGGTCACAGCTAAATTTGTTTCATTCATGTTCATTGCATTTGTTTGCCTTACAACATTGCTTTGTGTGTGACCCTTGACCTTACCTGACACTTATGTTCATGCGACTGACTCCCAAAATCCTTGGAAGTACTTCAAACAAGCTTTCATTTCTTTCACTTGAATTTTTCTCTAATTAATTAATTGAATGACTTTAACAGTATGTCAAGCCGTCTAGGGTTATTTTATACCAAGAGGTTAAGGAACTGTATCCATTGTACATTTATATTTAAATTTCTTGTGTATGTATTGTTATGAATTTCTCAAACTTGAAAACCTGCAACAATGGGGGGGGGGAATTTTTCACATACAAGAAAATAGACACAGAGAACAAACTCAAAATGTGTAATAATTGAGGGATTATATACTTTCAGAAAGCTAAAGATTTACACAAAGGGGAGGTAATAATAAAACAGGGAAAGTAACTCTCAATTACTTATTACAAAATGTAAGGTTGGTTGGTAGGTTTGTTTTGTTTTATGGCATATGAACCTCAGTGGGTCATTTAATGCCGACTAAGTTTTGAAATAAATTCATTCTTACTGGATACTCAATTTTTTTATAAACTTATGTTTTTCTATTTAACCCATAGATGGGACTCAAAATGTAAGGTTTAAAATGTATTTCATATAACAAAATTCTCTCAGAAACTTGCTGAGACCTGTGTTCTCCTCACCTGTTGAATCTAAAAGTTCATACCTTTTTTTCTCCAGCTTCTCTTTTCCCAAAAGTCTTCACATTTAAAGCTGTATAAAGCTATGTTGCAGCCACACTTGGAATCTGGAACCACTACCTCGGTCAGAACACTAACCTTCTGGAAACTGTACAGAGATGTGCAATGAAATGAATACTCTCCATCAGGTATCTACCATATTTCAATCTCTTGCTGCCCTGGGAATGGATTCATTGAAACTCCAGCATCTGGCAACTCTCTTGATAAACACTCATAAGGTCATTGACCATCTTACACAAAAGCAACTTTTTGATTTCCATGTTTCTAACACAGGTGGGCATGCCTACAAAGTCAGAAAACAGCACAGCTCACATGACTTTCGGAAACATTTTTTCATGCCTGCATCGGTTGTTGGCTGCCAAAACACTACATCTTTCATAACCTCCATGCTTCCTCTAATTTGACAAAACTATATCTGATATCCCCCCCCTCCATACACATATGCACGTGCACGCACACATACATGTATATTATTACTGTACGCTATTCATGTTCCTGACATTAGTACATTATTCTATGTACTATACATGAGCCTTTGATGAGTGGTGGTGCACCTGAGCACTGTATGCATACATGTATATTACTACTGTATGCTATTCATGTTCCTGACATTAGTACATTATTCTATGTACTATACATGAGCCTTTGATGAGTGGTGGTACACCTGAGCACTGTATGCATACATGTATATTACTACTGTACGCTATTCATGTTCTGACATTAGTACATTATTCTATGTACTATACATGAGCCTTTGATGAGTTGTGGTGCACCTGAGCACTATACGCATACATGTATATTACTACTGTACGCTATTCCTGTTCCTGACATTAGTACATTATTCTATGTACTATACATGAGCTTTGATGAGTGGTAGTGCACCTGAGCACTGTACACAATAAATTTGATTATTATTATTTTATGCATGTTTGGGCTTTGTTTTGTGGTTTGAAACACAAAAAGAAAGGGGAAGGTAGTAAAAGGGTTAAGGTATCATTCTTGTTCTAATTCTGAAATGGGGTCACTACACTGGTTGACCATTAAATAGGTCAGCTAAAAATAATCTACTTAAGGGGGTCACGTCATAGTATTTACCAACCCTTCCACACAAGTAGCATGTGACACCAGGTAGATTATCAAGCAAAGTTTAACAGGTTTGAAGTCGGAGTTTTTCTTCTCCTAGACTGGTTGCCATACCAAGGATAAAGAACCCAGTCTGCCCTACTATTTACCCATAGCTGGAGGGAGAATAGTATATGTATACCTTTCCCAATGGTATTAGCGCTATGTGAAATGTAACCAGTCTTGTCCGGGATTTGAACTTGTCTCACCAAGTCCATTTCCTACAATGATAACCATTACACCATGGGTGCTTCCATAAATTATTTGTGTAGCTGTTTAAGAGTTTTCTCACCATTATATGATATCAAGTATTCCAACCTAAAACAAATAATTTGCACACAGTAGTATTGTTTCAAGTATAACTATCTAATGCTAATAACTATATGGTTTCAAGTAACTATTCTATTTAATAGTAGTCATATGTTTGCACATAGTTATATGGTTTAAAGTAACTAATAATAATAATCCTTAGTAAACAACTATAGTTTAAGTAACTATTCTTAATACAAATAATTTAGTTATATGGTATCAAGTGGTTCTATTGAATACAAATAATTTTTAAACAGATCTATTTGACTTATACTTCTATAAGTATAACTGGTACTCCCACTTTAGGTCATGGTGGATCTAGGAGAAATGGTAATGAAGGAGTACTCCACATGCCCCAAAGCTCCAGAACTGTAGCCTCACCACCAAATGCAGTTGAGTGAAATACCCATGCCACCCCTTTTGGCATCCCATCATGGTGTAATGGTTTGCAAGCTAGTCTCCCAGATCCACTATTTAACCCATAGATGGGACCCTAATGGGTAATACCACTCTGGGTCAGAGTGGACCTGGAAGTAATGTTAATGAAGGGGTACTCCACAATCCTCAGAGTTCCAGAACTGAAACCTGAAAAAGTTGGAGGCACGTGATGTAATGGTTAAAGACGTAGGAAATGGACTCAATTAGTTCAAATCCTGGATGAGGCTGTTTTCATTTCCTAGCACTTAGCACTGGGAAAGGTATGCTTCCAATTACTCTCTCTCTCTAGCTATTGGTAAATAATAGGGCAGACTGGGCTCTTTTACCTTGGCTAGGAGAAGGTAAACTCTTAATTCAAACCTGTCAAACTCTGCTTAAGAAATTGATCTTGTGTCACATCCTGCTTGTGCGAAGGGGTTGGTAAATACAAAAAAAAAATGATAAAAAGCAATAGGGTCAGGAAAATCGTATAGGTGTTAGGGCTTGACATGACCAGCCTATTAATTGTTAGGGGCCTCTCTGACTGCTTGTTTAGCCCAAATAAGAGCCAAAGTGGAATGTTGCATGTCATAGACTGCTCAGCCATCAGGATTCCATCCTTAAGCATCATAAGTTGCCACCCACGACCACCAGGTGGTCCCATTGGTGGGAGGGTCTTACTCATATGCAGAGGTGCAGTCAATTTATGGTAATTTTCACCTTTAGTTGTTAAAATTCCTAGCATAAAATTGTGCGTGCGCATTATCTGAAATGAACTTAATTGTTATTAAGAACACATTTTATGATATCATTGTGTTAAAGCATTAAAGTATTGCTTTTGAAACGATTCTAAGATTTGTATATTTTGCATGGACACATTCAAAATGGCTACCAGCTTGTTTGAAAGTGAAAGTCAGTTGGCTAAATTCCTAGCATAAAATTATCTGAAATGAACTTAAATGTTATTAAGAAAACATTTTATGATATTTTTTGTGTTAAAGCATGCAGTTGTATTGTTTTCGAAAAAGTTTCTAAGATTTGTTTATTTCGCACAGAGACTTTCAAAATAGCTACCGGCTTATTTCAAAGTGAAAGTCAAGGGAGGTTACTCTTATTGCCTTATTTGCTAGGAATTTTGACAACTAAAGGTGAAAATTACCCAATTTATTCTACAGCCTCAGCCAACAGGGTCATATCTTGTCTTCATTTTCACTTTTACTTTTAAAAACTAACATTACAATGGTAGCACATTTAATGACCTCTCACATTTAGACTAACACTTACCAAATGTACTATATGCACCGCCAAAACTAGTACTCTCACCAAATGTAAGTGAAGAGCATTAAAATGTACTCTTTCAACCATCTAAAGTTGATAGTTTGAAGTAGAATAAAGATAAACATTTTTACATGCAAAGAGATTTTATTTAACTCTTAACGTCCTATACCACCTCATTCCACCGGGCCAGAAGTCACATTCCTTTTACTAATCTACTCCAAACGATAGCCTTTGTTTAAATGTAATATTAAACATATTTAGAAGTCTTTGATTTAAGGGAAATAACGGGTAACTTTATTTGCAAAGGTCATTTTTAGCCATTTTTTTATATATCCTTATAGGAATGCTCTGGACTTAGAAAATTCTTAACAGAATGTTAAGAGTTAATCTCTTTTCTTTTTCTGGAATATTAAAAAAATATTTACATTATAAACATTTAATGTTATTAAAATCTGTGGCTATATTTAATCATAGAAAGAAAAAAAAATGGACAAAATATGAAACTTGTTACAGTATTAAGAATAGTGTAGTAAGATTCATTCAGCCTTTATCACAGAGATAGTGGGAAGAATTCAATAGCTAGCCTGCTGACCAAGTGAGAGAGATAAAGGAATGAATGAAAGGAGAAATAGAAAAGGGTGTGCAAGCAACATGGTCCTGATACCCATAGGTGTGTGGGGGGACAAGTATTTTAATGTTTTGGTTTAAAGGCCACTGGTTATTTGTGGTGCATGTTCACAGGTTTTCCTTTTAACGCCATCATATTTAGTGGTCGCGTTGAAAAGGAATTAAAGGAAAGAAAAGGAAGAGACAAAGGGTGGTTTTAGGATTTAGGCTTTATTCACGGGTCATAGCTATCATGCGGAGAGGAAATTTCTTCTTGTCCAGTAATAATGTCTAGTCCCAGTTGAGGCCCTCGTCCGAATAGCCGAGGGATTATCTTGGTAGTAGGACGTGGGTCCTTTTTCCTGCACATGCTCGGAGGGTTCTTCCAGTCTGAAGGCTCATGGGAGATTGTTATTTTTTTAAAAAATTTTATTTTAATCCCCACAGGTGTGAGGGAGGAAATTTTATGGGGGTGGAATGTCAAAAATTAAGATCTAGAGTAAAGTGTTTACAACAAACTCATCCCTAAAAGTGTTGTTTTTTTTAAAATCAAAGTTAACAGCTATGCAAGTTTCAAGTGTATACATTTTTTAACTAATGCATGTTAAGGGTTACACTTAGAAAAAAAGCTAGATGGGAATGTGGGGATTAAAATAAAATGAAAATAAAATTAGAATTAAAAAAAACCCAAAAAAAACCCAACCAACTCCCATGGGGCCTTCACCGGAAGAACCCTCTGTGCATGTCTGACAAAAAGGACTGTTCCCCGACCCCCAAGAGAATCTCTCGGCTATTTTGTTTTTAGGCCTTAACTGGGTCTGGTCACTCCTACTAGTCAGGGGGACATCCCCTTGCTACATACGACTATGGCCGGTCAATAAAGCCTAAATCATAAAACTACCTCCTGCCTTTTTCTCTTTCCTTGTCGTTCCTTTTTTGTTCCTTAAATTCCTTCTTTTCAGCGCCACTACCAAAAGAGATGCAGTTAAAAAGTAAAACCCAAAGAACACGCAGCAGAGAATATCCCAGCTACTTTAAACCTGTAAAACACCCAAAACCACTTATACCACATAGGAACACCACAAGGTTACTGTGTGCAGTCTTGAACAAATCCTGGAAGTAGCTGCCCACAAAAAGTAACTGTACAGCCACCTGCCTCCTATCACACAAACCATCAAAGTAAGACTAGCAAGAAATCATTTTGAATAGTTTGGCTGTTGATATCCCAAGTTGGGTCCTTGCTATGCTCGGAAACACCGGAAACACCTGAGGAAGGCTGGAGGATACAGCAGTTGAAATGGAGTGATTTTACATACCACAATAAAGATGAGGACAACAGTCTGAAAAATCAAAATTATACACATCAACCCTCATTTAAAGAATCTGGACAATAAATTCACAAAAAACATTTAAGTTTCCAAATTTATTATGCCAAAGAAAAAAATTAAAATATACTACAGCACATAATTTATTACATTCTATTTTATTATGTTTTTATACAATACAGTGCTATTTTTCTTATTCAAAAGAAACTAACAAAAAAATTGGGGTGTTTTTTTTTTTTGACAGGGAAAGGATTGATGGCATTTCAGTTTATTTCAATGGGGAAAATTGATTTGATATACGAGGAAATTGAGTTTTGAGCAGAACGAATTAAACTCGTAACTCAAAGTACCATTGTATTTGTTAAATAAATCCTACCCATGATATCACCGGTTACTAGCAAATACTAAAACCAATTCTTATCTTATACATACGGATGTCCTACAAAATAGCTGAGATAAATAGACAATGACGACCCAAAAGTAAACATCATAGCTACTTATATACTTACACCAGGTAACCCGGCTACTTTTGATTGTCATTGTTACACCTTACACATTGTTATTTATGTAGCTGTATGCAAACTGCACATTTAAAAATATCACATCCGTCACAATCTGCTTTTACAATAAACTGTCTGCTCTGACATTCGCCAATCAAAGTTCATGGTTCTATCGATAGAAATTTCAGTTATGTCTCCCTCTTAGTTTTCAAGAGAGATTAATTAATAAATGAGTGTATTTTAAGTTTATTAATATACATATTTAATAATTTGATAATCATAAAAACTAGTAATATGTATATGACTGTAGTAAGTTGTAATTATAAACGTATTAGACATGTATGGAATTTCTGCTACTTTTATTTTAAAAGAAAAAAGTTTTTCTACTGTCTTTTTAGTCTCTAGTTTCCAAAACAAACAAAAAAGTGAATTAGAAATTTTTGCACACATCTAATAATAATCACTATCAATTTAGTCTGCATCAACACCAAGACTTTCATTTTCAAGAATTTTACTAAACTAAATTACTAAACTAAAACAAATTTGCAGAATATAATTTAAAGGAGTAAAATGATGTTCTAAGGGGTAAAATATAATTTAGAGGAGTAAAATGGAGTTCTAAGGGGTAAAATATAGTTTAAAGGAGTAAAATGGAGTTCTAAGGGGTAAAATATAGTTTAGAGGAGTAAAATAATGTTCTAAGGGTAAAATATAGAAAATGGAGTTCTAAGAGGTAAAATATAGTTTAAAGGAGTAAAAATAAGTTCAGGAGTAAAATGGAGTTCTAAGGGTAAAATATAGTTTAAGGAGTAAAATGGAGTTCTAAGGGGTAAAATATAGTTTAGAGGAGTAAAATGGATTTCTAAGGGGTAAAATATAGTTTAGAGGAGTAAAATGAGTTCTAAGAGGTAAAATATAGTTTAAAGGAGTAAAATAATGTTCTAAGGGGTAAAATATAGTTTAAAGGAGTAAATAATGTTCTAAAGGGTAAAATATAGTTTAAGGAGTAAAATGGAGTTCTAAGGGGTAAAATATAGTTTAAAGGAGTAAAATAATGTTCTAAGGGGTAAAATATAGTTTAAAGGAGTAAAAGTAAAATATAGTTTAAAGGAGTAAAATAATGTTCTAAGGGGTAAAATATAGTTTAAAGGAGTAAAATGGAGTTCTAAGGGGTAAAATATAGTTTAAAGGAGTAAAATGGAGTTCTAAGGGGTAAAATATAGTTTAGAGGAGTAAAATGGATTTCTAAGGGGTAAAATATAATTTTAAAATGGAGTTCTAAAAATATTGTTTAAAGGAGTAAAATGGAGTTCTAAGGGGTAAAATATAGTTTAAAGAGTAAAATGAAGTTCTAAGGGGTAAAATATAGTTTTAAAATGGAGTTCTAAGGTGTAAAATATAGTTTAAAGGAGTAAAATGGAGTTCTAAGGGGTAAAATATAGTTTAGAGGAGTAAAATGGATTTCTAAGGGGTAAAATATAATTTAGAGGAGTAAAATGAAGTTCTAAGGGGCAAAATATTCAAAGGAGTAAAATAGATTTCAAAGGAGTAAAATCTAAATAAAGAAATCATAGAAATAAATAAAATGATTTCTTCATTCACAGGTCCTGTAACCTAGTCTGGTCGTGCAGATACTACTCATACAGCATGTCTTGGGCAAAAACAGCCTGGCAGAGCTCACCCCTCTCTAGATCTACAGATGTTTTAAATTCAAAATTTTCTTCCTCCTAGACCAATTGCCATACCAAAGTTAAAGAGCCTAGTCTGTCCTACCATTTACCCATAGCTGGATGTCTTGATACCAATCAACAGAGATAACGAGCTATCACTGTTTGTTTAAAGGGGCCGGCTTAGCTCAGTCAGTAGAGCACCCACCGCGGAATTGCAAGGTTCCCGGTTTGATACTGGTCCCTGACAACTCAGTGCATAAGTAGCACAGCTTGGGTAATCTGATCTGTATGGTAAAGTGGGGAGCTAACAATAGGTGTGGTGTTCCACGTCAACAAGATAATCTCGCTGGCCTAGTGCTAGCAAAAAGGGGATAGACTCTCTCACTGTCTGACAGATATTGACAATAGGCCACTCCACCAACTTATTTATTTACTTACTTTGGCATTGAATAGCCCATGAAGTTTGATATGCCATTAAACAAAGAAACCAATCTACAGAAGTACTACTGATAAGCTAAATTTATACTTAATATCTGGGGTTTTCTTTTAATTAATAATGGCACCAAAGCAGAAGAGCTGCCCTGTCGGCTGAGACATTAGAATGCACCGACTGCACCTCTGCAGAGGGGTAAAACTCCCCCAATGGGGCCACCTGTTGGCCGTTGGTGGTGACCTGTGATGCTTAAGGATAGAACCTAGGTGGCTGAGCAGTCTATGACTTGCAATATTCCACCTTAGGATTTTCTTGGGCTAGACGGTCGGTCGGAGAGGCCCCTTCCGATCAATTGGCTGGCCACGTCAAGCCCTAGCTCCTATATGATTGCCCCAACTCTATTGCCCTTATGGCAAGCCCCAACCCTTTTTATCATATGGGTGCTAGAAGGCGGTGGCTGAGGGTCTACATCTCCTGGGAATGACGTTAAACTCTATCTGATGGTGAGGTTCCAGTTCTGGAGGTTTGGGGAATGTGGAGCACCCCTTCATCACCATTGCTCCCTCGTCCACTCTGACCCGAAGTGGTAGTACCTGTTAGGGTCCCATCTATGGGATGAATAGAAAAATGTATTTAGAGAAAAACTTGTATTAGCCATTAAGAATTGATTTATTTCAAAACTTTATCGGCATTAAATGACCCACTGAGGTTGATATGCCGAACTAAAGCAGAAGAGTTGTGATGCAAAGAATTGCATGTTTAGAATAGATTGAAAATATTAGCATATATATTTTGCAATTATTTCCCTATCCTCAACAGAGGCAGGAGTCCTGATACCAATCAGCCAGTGATAACGTGATACCACTGTATGTGTGTAGTAGACGTATTTAGTTCCATTTTTAACATTCCTCTACTTCTTTTGTTTACATATAATTGTTTCCCCCTTAACACAACAATTGTGCTATACAAAAAGTAATGGAGGCGCATGGTGTAATGGTTATCATCACAGGAAATGGACTCGCAACCCAAATTCAAATCCTAAATGAGACTGTTTCCATTTTATATAGCACTAATACCCATGGGAAAGGTATGAAATCCAACTGTTCTCTCTCCAGCTATGGGTATATAGTAGGGAAGAATAAGCTCTTTAAACTTGGTTAGGCAACCGGTCTAGGAGAAGGAAAACTCTAAATTCAAACCTGTTAAATTCCACTTAAGAAATTGACCTTGTGTCGTATCCTACTTGTGTGGAGGGGTTGGTATATATTGTGGGGATTAAAATAAAACTAAAATAAAATTAAAATGAAAAAAAAAACTCCGATGAGCCTTCACTGGAAGAACCCTCTGCGCATGTGCGAGAAAAAGGACCGACTTCCAAGTCCTAAGATAATATCTTGACCATTCGAGTTTAGGCCTTAACTGGGCCTAGTTGCTCCTATTGGTCAGGGAGATATTCCCTTGCCAAACCTGTTAAATTCCACTTAAGAAAGTGACCTTGTGTCACATCCTACTCATTTGGAGGGGTTGGTATATATATTCATTTTCAAGGATATAGTCAAGATGTTAATTTTTCTTTAAAATCTCTTTTTTTTTTCTATGTAAAATCTAAAGTTTTTTCTTTAAAAATATAACTTTTTTCTTTAAAATTCAATTTTGTTTTCTTTAAAATCTAACATTTTTCTCTGTAAAATTTGATTTTTTCTTTAAAATCTAATTTTTTTCATGTAAAATCTGACATTTCTTTTAAATCTAATATTTTTTTCATTAAAATCTAACATTTTTTTCTTTAAAATCTAATTTTTTTCCGTAAAGTCTAAAAAAAATTTCTTTAAAATCTAACTTTTTTTATGTAAAATTTAATTTTTTTTTCATTAAAGTCTAACATTTTTCTCTGTAAAATTTTAAAATCTAATATTTTTTTCATTAAAATCTAACATTTTTTTCTTTAAAATCTCATTTTTTTCCCATAAAATCTTTAAAAAATTTATTTAAAATCTAACTTTTTTTATGTAAAATTTAACTCTTTTTTCTTTAAAATCTAACATTTTTGTGTGTAAAATTCAAATTTTTTTCTATAAAATCTAATATGATAACTTTTTGCAACCTAGATGTGAAGAGATGTGGTCAAAAATATCTTCTTTCTGAATGACTATTTTTTGCACATTTGCAGTCGATTTGTATCTGGGAAATTGATGAAAGAAGAGAAATTGGCAAGGCATCTGTTAGTGTAGCAGAAATGGGAAAAGAGTCTTAGGTTTGTAACAGAACACTTCATACCTGTTGTAATTGAGTGTCATCAGTAAACCTCCCATAGGCTCTACTGTCAGTAGAAATTATCCTCATCAATTCTCTCTCTCTCTCTCTCTCTCTCTCTCTCTCTCTCTCTCTCTCTCTCTCTCTCTCTCTCTCTCTCTCTCTCTCTCTCTCTCTCTATTCACCTACTTTCTTGGTTCCCCTCATTTTTCAATTCCCGCCTCGCTTAGTCTCACTCTCCCAGTTTCACATTCTCTCTCTCTCTCTCTCTCTCTCTCTCTCTCTCTCTCTCTCTCTCTCTCTTTTCTCTCTCTCTCAATCAAATTCTTCTTGTTTTTGTTTTTGTTTTTGTTTCAAACCTCAATTTCAACCATACCATCTTTGTCATGCTGAAAGCACCAGGTCCTGCAAAATCACCCAACTTAAGCAACAATGATCCTGGTTAGTAATTAAATGGGTGACCACAGGATAACAGCAGCTACTGTAGGCAGTTACATACTTGGCATATTCAAGTGTTAGGTGGATTAAAAATTAATGAGTTCAGCTCTCAGGTAGTGGGGTGGGACTTTCCTCAGACAGCACCTGCTTCTTTGTCTTTGTACCTGAGACAGATCAAAAGAGGAATGCTGATGAACTGGGTTATTTTTGGCACCGCCTCAAGGGAGGCTTCCTTTCTGCAGGGTCCCCACATCAAATTAATTTTGTGTCACATTCCAGTACAATGAGAGATTGGATAAATACCTTCTGTAAGCAGACTGTGTCAGACCAAGTAAGGTTGAGTAAATTACAGCTTTCTCGGGGCTCCATTGTACCCTATGCAGGCATATTTATTGTTTAGATACAAAGTGGACATAGTTTTTAAAAAATCTCAATAAAACAATGCATTTTCCAACAAATACTATAATGCAGGGATGTGAAACCAAGAGGGCTGCATGCGGCCCTCAGCAAGCACAAGTGCAGCCCATGTGCAGACTGCACTCTCATACATGTTTTTTTAAAAGTTTTTTAAAAAGTTTTTCCAAAAATTCCTCTGCCCTGTAGGTGGGGCATTAGAATGCACTGACTGCACCTCTGCAGAGGGGTAAGACTCAACCCAATGGGGCCACCTGTTGGCCGTGGGTGGCAACCCGTGATGCTTAAGGATAGAACCCAGGTGGCTGAGCAGTCCATGACTTGCAATATTCCACTTTAGGCTTTTCTTGGGCTAGACGGGCGGTCGGAGAGGCCTCCTCCGATCAATCGGCTAGCTATGTCAAGCCCTAGCACCTATATGATTTCCCCAACCCTATTGCCCTTATGGCAACCCCCAATCCTTCTTATCATATGGGTGCTAGAAGGCGGTGGCTGAGGGTCTACATGTCCTGGGAATGACGTTAAACTCTATCTGATGGTGAGGTTCCAGTTCTGGAGGTTTGGGGAATGTGGAGCACCCCTTCATCACCATTGCTCCCTGGTCCACTCTGACCCAGAGTGGTAGTACCTGTTAGGGTCCCATCTATGGGTTGAATAGAAAAACATGAGTTTATAAAAAAATTGTATTATCCTTTAAGAATGAATTTATTTCACAACTTTGTCGGCATTAAATGACCCACCGAGGTTGATATGCCGTAAAACAAAACAAACCAAACCAAAAATTCCTGGGCGAAAATGGTTTGTTTATTTTCATTAGGGCAATGTTAAGAAAGAGTATCAGTTATCAATGCGTTGTCTCTCATCCCATCCTTTAAGTTGCGGAAGGAGGAGGCTAACTCAATCAATGAAAGGTGGTGAATATTTCCTCTTGCCTTCTCCTGCTTTCAATCAACACATGGCTATAATTGAAAGAGACAGTGACACTTGTATGTTTTAATATTTGAACTCGTTCAGTAATATTCTTTTTTCCCTGTGTTTTGAAAAATGTTTTTTTAGAGATTTATTCAATGGCTTTTAGTTGATAATAAAGAAATTAATGGTATCAGTCATCGCTTTGTTCTGTTAATTCTTAACATCCTGTTGAGAATTTTCTAAGTCTAGAGCCCCATTCCTATAAGGATTTATCAATAAATGGCTAAAAATGGCCTTTTCATTTAAAGTTACCTATTAATCAAAGACTTCTAAATATGTTTAATATTACATTTAAACAAAGGCTATCATTTGGGATAGATTAGGAAAACGATTGTGGCTTTCGGCCGGGTGGAATGAGGTGGTATAAGATGTTAAGAGTTAATGTAGAAGAAGGATTTAAAGTTATCATGAATGGCCCTCATGACGTACATATATAATCCATGCGGCCCTGGGGGCTACTCAGTTTGACATGCCTGCTATAAGGAACACAACTCTACAGTTCTAGATGTTTATTGTGCTGCCCCTTAAAAGTTCTAATAACACTTCAAAAAGCTGAAAACAGAATAATACATGTATATAAGTAAAAGTAAAGAACAGTGAGGGAGTATATCCCCTTTTCGCTAGCACTAGACCAGGGAGATTGTTTTTGCTGAGGTGGAGTACCTCACCTACCATCAGCTTCCCACTTTAGCGCACAGATCAGATTTACACAAACTGTGCTACTCATGCGCTGAGCTGGCAGAGACCAGTATCAAACCAGGAACTTTGTGATTCCTAGACAAGTGCTCTACCAACTGGTTTGGTTTGTTTCGTTTTACAGCATATCAACCTCGGTGGGTCATTTAATGCCGACAAAGTTGTGAAATAAATTCATTCTTAATGCATAATACAATTTTGTTTATAAACTCATGTTTTTCTATTCAACCCATAGATGGGACCCTAACAGGTACTACCACTCTGGGTCAGAGTGGACCAGGGAGCAATGGTGATGAAGGGGTGCTCCACATTCCCCAAACATCCAAGACTTGAACCTCACCATCAGATAGAGTTTAACGGCATTCTCAGGACATGTAGACCCTAGCCACCGCCTTCTAGCACCCATATGATAAGAAGGATTGGGGGTTGCCATAAGTGCAATAGGGTTGGGGCAATCATATAGGTGCTAGGGCTTGATGTGATCAGCCGATTGATCGAAGAGGGTTTCTCCGACCAGCTGTCTAGCCTAAGTAAGGTTCTAAGTGGAGTGTTGCAGGTCATGGACTGCTCAGCCACCAAGACTCTGTCCTTAAGCATCACGGGTCGCCACCCATGGCCAACAGGTGGCCCCATTTGGGGGAATCTTACCCCTCTGCAGAGGTGCAGTCGGTGCATTCTAATGCCCCAGCCGACAGGGCGGACTGTACATAATGTTCCACAAAAAAAGTGTAAGAAGAAGTATAACAAAATCATTAGAAAAGACTTAACGTGTCTTCAATGGTTTTCATGGTGAGTAAAATGCCATGAAAGCTGGAGACTAATTGTCACTATTCTGTTCTATGAACAGAAATGGAAAATATGTCTTTTTCACTCCATGAGCAAGAACTGAATAGATAGGTTCAAGGAACGGGGACAAAAGAGAAAGTTTCAATGAGCTGAATTATCATGTGACCAACAGACATGTGAAGAGACAAGCCATGCCCACAATCCAAGTGAAGACAATTATTTTTGTCTCCCTACAAATTGGGGCTAGTTTAGCTCAACAGTAGAGCATCCAGCTTGGAACCACAAGTTTGATACCGGTCCCTGCCAACTCAGTGTAGGAGTAGGATAGCTTGGGTAATCAGATATGTGTGGTAAAGTGGAGAGCTAGTGCTAGCAAAAAGGGGATATACTCCATCGCTGTCCAGCTGATACCAACAATAGACCACTCTGTCTATTTTCTACCTTACCAACTTTTACCTTAGAGAGTATTTAAACAAAAAAAATCAGTTCATGAGTCACAAAGTGTAAGAAAATGGTTAGAAAATACTTAATGTGTCTTCAGTGGTTTTCATGGCAAGGTGCAATAAATGCTATGCTGAA
This sequence comes from Doryteuthis pealeii, assembly GCA_023376005.1. Taxonomy (NCBI): domain Eukaryota; kingdom Metazoa; phylum Mollusca; class Cephalopoda; order Myopsida; family Loliginidae; genus Doryteuthis; species Doryteuthis pealeii. The sequence goes on along the minus strand of CM042139.1, from coordinate 23,418,737 downwards.
GTTGTGTTACATAATTGTTAGTACCCTAACACTTATTTACAGTAGTGTAGAAACCAAAATGGCTGTTATAAGTTGCAGTCGGTGGCCTTGAAGGATTGAGTGACATGGCTTGACCTCATCCTGATCCTCCTTCCGGTGGATACCGTGAGAATCAGTGGAGAAGACCCTCTTCTGATTTAGATTAGAAAGAGAGTTTAGTTCAGTATCGGCCAAACCACGAAGATGGTAAGTCGTGTTAAGTGCACAGCCGACTCAATCTGCGCAGGTAGTCTGGTGGGGATTTCTGAATAAAATATGATCTAAAGCAAATCGAAGTCTTGGGTTATTATCTAAAAACTACCAATGACACAGGGCTTCTGATAAAGAGAAATCCCCAATGGAAGACCAGACACGAAGTCCCCAAGACGAAGTCCAGACGCTAGAAGAAGAACGTAAGATACCAAAGATGAGCAGAAGAATAATAGAAGTAAAAAGAATATACAACAGTTGGAGACTAATTGTATAACGGCAACACCCAGCAAAGAAATGAATAAAGACAGAGTCGACTGCTGAAGACGCTTTTATTTGGGTAAATACGGGAGTTGTCACTATCCTCCTGTTTCGCAACGGTCTTCAACGAACGTCTTCAACGTGAAACTACAATAGAATACAAATAGACTATGTAGTTTCTCTAATACAACTACTAAAATCGAAAAAGAGGAGGAAAAGTTCCAAGCTTGTAATTACCTTCTTGTCGTCTTCAAATCCTGCTGCTAAATGAATTCGAAAAGCAGCGCCACGCGAACACGTGACTTTTACCGGTGTCAAACAGTGCCTGTACCCACACAATAGGATGGCCAAACAAAACAAGGGAGATAATTATCTTGCATTTACAAATTGTCTCTATTCTCTTCTAGGAACAGAAATGTAGAACATGTTCTCTTTGCTCCACAAACGAGGACTGAAAAGATAGGTATTATCAGTTCCAAAAAACGGGGACAAGTTCTAATGGCCTGAACTATCATGGGATCAACAGATATGTGATGTAGGAAGCCACGCTATTGAAGTCAGTCAGTCAGTCAGTCTACTATTGGTTTGAACAACAGCAACTGGCCAAGCACAACTGAACCAGTGTCAAGACAACTGGTACTTATGAGAATTCAGAATAGTCCACTCATGCATTTGGGTGATTCCATTCCTTGAGTCCTGATTGGCTGCTTGGTTTGTATGATGTTCTGAGGCTTCATAAATAACCTGCCATTTTGCAGTAGTCTTAGCAGCAAACCAGGTTCGTATTGAGTTACGACTGCTTGCTGCCTTGTCTTACCAATTCGACAGTAATTGGAACTAGTATGATTATTCTACACATGCCTACAATCCAAGGGAAGATAATCTTGTCTCCCTACAAAGTCTTTCAACAACAGCAACAACAAAAAAAAAAATGAATCAAAGGAATCAAGGTGACTCATAACTATTTGTCTTTAATCTAAAACTTATTATTCAACTTGTCTTCACCACAAACTGCTGCTTTCTTAGAAATGATAATGGTAAATTTGACTATCATTAATTTTTTCCAAAGTGGAAAAATGGCATTTTACACTATCAATTGTTAAAACATAAAATTGTAACCCCAACCCTAATAAGTTTTCAGAAAAAATATTTTCAATACTAATTTTCAATACTAATTTTCAATACTAAATATGGCGAGAAATGAGGACTACTTTTAAAAATTTATTTGTCTATTTATTTACGGTTCTTTTTTTTGTTGTTTTTCTTTTTTAATATCTGCTGGTTGACAAGAATAGCCCACCAATTAATTTACATTAACTCTACAGTATATATATATATATATATATATATATATATATATATAATAGCCCACCATCAAAATTCTAGTGATTCAACAATTCATGTAACCAAGGGACGAACCTAATCACAAGGAATTTTACAATCAGGTTTTTAGCTGAGTCCTACTTTTTGCTACCCCGCATGGTGGTTGCTCCCCACCATTTCTACTCACCTTGTGTGACCAGTTGGAGGCGTTATTCATTTATTCTTGTATAAACTTCTTTAAATTTACTAGTACAAAATAAAAAACACCCAAAAATAGATTTTTGAAACATATTGCCTGAGGGGTGGGAGTAAAAAATTCAATGTCAGCCAGTTTGTACCCTAAGTAAGTAAAATCATCAAATTCCTTAAAGGATTAAAAAATAAAACAATTTGAAATGTAAACTTTAAATATGTATTAAAATAAAACAAACTATATATAGATATATAATACCAGTCATGTATTTATTAAAACTTGTTTTAAAAAACAATGAGGACTGTCTAATGTTGCATGTTCAAATTTTGAGTGTATTTATTCTATGTTATGACGATTTTGGGTAATGTGACGTAAGCAGTGATGTAATTTTTGTTACAGACAAAAACTGGAAGCGAATCTCCATTATTATTAGATTTACTATATCTTTAGGTTTCAAGTTAGGTAAGCTGTTTCTAAAAGGAGAAATACAATATGAAGAATCTGTTATAAAAGACCCAAACCAAGAATTAATCCTGATACTATAGATTTGTCTGAAAGTCTTGTTACTCATACATACTGTTTTAACTGGCATTATTTGTTGTAATAATATAATATATAATATCATTATTATGATATAAAATAATAATATCTACTAGCAGGACCTGTGGATATACCTCAGTATGATTATCTAATTATAACGTTTGATTTGCTTACTTAAGAGCTATTGCGAAATAGTTCAATATGTAAAAAGTATAATAATATTTATATATTATTATACTTTTTACATATTGAACTATTTCGCAATAGCTCTTAAGTAAGCAAATCAAACGTTATAATTAGATAATCATACTGAGGTATATCCACAGGTCCTGCTAGTAGATATTATTATTTTATATCATAATAATGATATTATATATTATATAAAATCTTGATTTAATTCTCTCTATATATTTTTTCTTTCTTTCCTTCTTTTCAACTTTTCATTATATTCCATCAAAACAATTTAACATTATCGCCTCTGCATGCTCACCACCTCTCTCTTTCTCCTACTCTCTTTCTTTCTTTCTTTCTTTCTTTCTTTCTTTTGTTGTGTAGTATATTCTTTTTCTCCCCTTTCTTTCTTTATAATAAAAACAGAAATTGTCTATTATTTAGCTGAGGTGACGACACTCATAAAAAATAAGTATTCAGTGAATAGGCAACACCAGATAATCAGGATTTACATTTTTGCATTTCATCTTGGACAATTTGGATGGTCTCATTTTTAACCAGAAGGTGTTGCAAGATGATAATGGTTGTGTTTTTAAGGAACACAAGTATTAATATATAGATTAATTATGAGTTAAAAATGAATTATATTTCAGTAGTGAGTAACAAGACTTTCGGACCACACTGTAGTTTCATTTAAAGAAATTTTGGACCATATTACCTTTAAGCACCCCTTTTTGATCTCGATTAAGAAAGGACATGTTTTTCATTTACACCGTCAATAGCCAGTTGTTTGTTAGGGGTTAGGGTTAGGGGTTAGTTTTATAATTTTTTTTAAAATCTAAAAATCGTCTGTTAAAACAACCGGATATTGACGGTATAAATGAAAAACGTCCTTTCTTAATCGAGATCAAAAAGGGGTGCCTAAAGGTCATATGGTCAAAAAATTTTTTTTTAAATATTTGACAGAACAATGAGTAAACCTTTCCTGAAAGGGCCAAGTGTAAGGGTATTATTATCTTTCAGGTGTAATAGTTAGCAAGCTAGTCTTGCAGATCCATTACTACCGAAAAAAGAGTTAAATCCTCACTGGATGCCCCATACTTATGAGCTTGTGTCACATCCTGTTCATGGTGAATGGGTAGGGTAAATACTACCCCTTACTCAGTGAACTAGCTCAAGAAGCCATTAGACACCATGTGAATATGGAATTATAAAATTACCCTCTGAATAAGAAGGGTGAGAGATTTTTGTGAGATAACACCCACCTGACATCTATGCCAGGTGGTCTCTGAGAACTAATGGTTCATGTTCCAGAGCACCTCCCCTCACACACACACTCCCAAGGAGCACCTGCCTCCTCATCTAAAAGGGGTAAGGGTTGCATTGATTGGGGAATACTGATGAAACTGAGAAATTTTTGCACCTGCCCCACGTGAGGCTTGCTTCTTGCAGGGCACCCTCTTTAAACTGACCGCCCTTATGGCTGATGCTGTAGAATATGCCAACTACACCTTTGCAGGGGGGTAAAATCTCCCCAATGGAGCCATCTGTTGGCCGTGGGTGGTGACCTGTGATGCTTAAGAATGGAACTCTTGGGGGTGAGCAGTCTATGACATGCAACACTCCACTTTGAGCCACTTTGAGCCTTACTTAGGCTAGATGAGCGATCAGTGAGGCCCTCCAAATCAATCAGCTGGTTACATCAAGCCCTAGCACCTATATGATTGTCCCAACCCTATTGCCCTTATAGCAAGTCCCAACCCTTTTTATCATATATGTGATAGAAGGCTGTGACTGAGGGTCTTAGTGCCCTGGGTATGATGTTAAACTCTATCTGATGGTGAAGTCCCAATTCTGGAGCTCTGCGGAATGTGGAGTACCCCTTCATCACCATTATTTCCAGGTCCACTCAAAATGAGTTTTAAAAAAAATGTTTTTAAAAAATTGAGTACTCATCAATAATGAATGTCTTCAGCATAAAATAACCCAACAAGGTTTGACATGCTGTAAAATCCAACTAACCAACCAACCATTAAACCAACCATATGTCACACCCAAACACTGTGGAGGGTTTGTTAAATACTGAGATTTTTGTGTGAGACAAATTTGCTAAACAAAGCTAAGAGCAGGTCATTTCAAATTGGCTGTTTGCCATTTTACAATGAATTAGTTGTGTTTACAAATTGTGGCAAAATAGACACACAGCAGATGGCGCTGTCTAAATTAAAGATTAATTTTTATCTTTTCAAGTCTTTGCTCACTTTGACTTCCTAATCTTCTCTCTTGGTTGGATTTTGTGGCATGTCAACCCTTGTTGGGTTATTTTATGCTGAAGACATTTTGTTTTATTCATTCTTCATGGGTACTCAATTTTTAAAAAAACTCAATTTTAAAAAAAAAACATTTTTTTCTACTTAATCCATTGATGGGACCCTAATTTACTAACCATTACACCACATTTGTTTTTTTTTTTTTTTTTATCCCCACTCTACCCAGGTGATGCTGGGTAGTCTCTTCTATAGTGTTAAATAATTCTGAATAATTTACAAAATTGAATGGTAAGTATACCTTTAATTTAGTAGACATACAAAAATAATATTCAAAGAAATATTTGACTACCAGGGTTTGACCAAATGTTTCTTTCTTGCCTTCATCTTAGAATCAATATTACCATTCAAAATGTGTCCATTTTTTTTGGTCAGAATTTGATACTGATAATTAGGCTTGTATTATTTCCAAGAATACATCTCTTTTCTCTGCCTGACTGAATCTGTTTATTCAATTCTGGAATGGAGATAAGAGAGCAACTAAGAAGTCTTAAGAGATTCAATCACATCAATATGAAATGCTCTGATAAACAAGTAGGTAAAAATGTAACTCATGACCTATTACCCTTGAAAAATGTATGAACCCTCTCCTATCCCGAGTTATGGGTTAAATAATACCACTACTGTTCTGCTATAGGGATGGCTCAGGCATTAGATAACCTATGAAGGTTGAGATGCCATTAAACAAAGAAACCAAGCCATAACTCCAGTCGTGCTTCTACATTCACTTTCGGACTGTTACCCTTAGGAAATGGAATGAAACCCCTCACCCACCAAATATATGTTAAATATTACCACTACTGTCCTTCTACAAGAATGGCTTTGTCATTAAGTAACCAATTAAGGTTGATATGCCATTAAACAAAGAAACCAAACCATCTTCTCTTTTGTTGTCTACTGCAATCTGCTTGACTTTCTCAGTGACCACCAAAAAAGGGTGTGTGTGTGTTAAAACTGGGGTGTGTGCTAAAGCTCGGGAGTATTAAAGCTGAGAGGGGGAGAGTCGCTACTGGAAAGAAATTGCCTTGGAAGTAGGTAAAAATCAGATTCCATCTATTGTTATGATTTATGGGGTTAGGTTGGTTGTTGGTTTTATGTGGTTTTAAGGTTTCTCCTGATTTGTGTTCACTGGTCTTATTTTAAACCCCAAATATACTTGGTTCTTTCATCTTGTGGGCTGTCAAGCTGAAAGGGAATTAAGGAAGATAAGTGAAAGGAACAAAGACAAGGATAATTTTAGGGTTAGACTTTTATTCGTAGATTCACAATTGCAGAGAAGAGATTTCTCCTGAGCAAGTCAATAGGCATGTATTTGACAAAGTCTTAGTGAAAAAGAGGAAGAGATTTCTTTTTGGTACCAGGAATTGTTTTTTTTTTCTGCGTATGCCCAGAGAGCTCTTCCTGTCTGAGGCCTCCTGGAAGATTGTTACTTTGTGTGTCTTTTTTATTTTTTTTATATATAATCTCAATTTGTTTTATTTCATTTGTTTTTTTTTGGTTTTATTTTATTTTTATTAATCCACACAAGTTCAGCATAGGCTAACTCTATTGGTGTCCTGGTTATAACATTAGGTTTGTTTTCAGCAAAGCATGTTATTCTGTAAAAAATAAAAAATAACCTTGACTTTTGAATTGAAGTACTTCTGATATATATATATATATATATTGTATATATGTATATATGGTATTTGTGGAAAAGGTGACTTACCTGTGAAATTGGTCACAATGGTTAGTTGATGCAAGATTCACAATGACAAGGCAGCGATATAACAAATATAAAGTGCTGAATACGTTGGTAGAGCAAATTTATTATGAAAATGGTACACGGTAATAACCTACTCGAGTTTCACCATAAGGATCTTCATGGGTTAAATCCACTGGATTAATCAAGATATTGATTAATTGCAGTTGATTGCACGTGTGTATTTTTTTGCGATAAACGGTGAAACTCGAGTAGGTTATTACGGTGTTTATAATATATATATATATATATATATATATATATATATATATATATTATTATAATGGAGATTGTGGGTTTGTCTGTCTGTAACCGAAACTATATCACTATACAAGTCACAATTCCTTTTGTTATTTACATCACATTCTCCATGATTTTATTTTTAATCTAAACTTCAATTATTAATAAAATTATTTTACATCATTAAGACTGTTGACCATATCTACATACTATTAACATGCAATTGTATTTATATATACAACAAAATAGCAGTTTACAGTGTGAACGGGAAGGCTAATTTGCATATTGATCTTAAAAATTTGATTTTAATAAATATATGCTTAGTATTATTGATTTCTAATTGTTTGGTTTTATCTTATTGAATATGAGCAAAAATCTTGGGATAAATCTTAAAAGAAATCCATTAACAAGAAGAAATAACTGTAAATTTATTCTTTACTTCCTATTTTAACTAAAGTGTTAAATTAGGAAAATTTACCAATGATAGACGGGAGTAATGGTAAATGATGGAAGAGTTAGTTTCGAAGTTGTTCTATTTTTCAATCATACCCCCTCTGTTCCAAATCTTTTTATCTGCATTCTTATTCAGTTTCATTAGCCTTTCTAATTTAATATGATATTTTATTATATTAAAACTTAAATACTTGCACCCAGAGGGTGCATATATTTGCTAGTATATATAATGAAGACAGACTGCAAATAAGAAAAGTGTTTGCATAAAGAGATTGCTTAATGCTAGAACAGATTACAACCTATAAATTTATGGACGTTATATGTACATTACTCGAGTTTCATGTGTCTCTTAAAATCTTCAGACGGGATTAGAGTAAAAAGTGGGAAGTCAAGCATTTAAAGTAAAAAAGTAAAGTCGTCGGGGTGGCATAAAGTCAGTATCAGCCAGACAGCGAGGGAGTCTATCCCCTTTTTACTAGCGCTAGACCAAGGAGGCTGTTTTCTACCATCTGAGGTGGAGCGCCACACCTACCATCAGCTTCTCACTTTACCGCACAGATCCCTGAGCTGCTCATATGCTGAATCGGCAAGGGCCGGTATTGAACAGGGAACCTTGTGGTTCCCAGGCAGACACTCTACCGACTGAGCTAAACGTGTATTTCTCTTGTCATTTTAATCGTCCTTTCCCAATGCAACAACCCAGTGCAAAGGATTTAAGAAGATTAAGATCCATTTTTCATCTCTTTTCTCGGACTTAATCTGTTTATTCAATTCAATAGAATTGAGATAAGAGAGCAACTGAGTAAACTAAAGTCGAGTGACCTAAAGTTGGTATCAGCCAGACAGCAAGGGAGTCTATCCCCTTTTCACTAGCGCTAGACGATGGAGATTGTTTTTTAGCGTCTGAGGTGGGGCGCCACACCTACCATTAGCTCCTCACTTTAATGCACAGATCCCTGTGCTACTCATACAAAAAATGAGTTTAAATTTTTTTTAAATTGAATCCCCATCAAAAATGAATAAAGCAAAACATCTTTGGCATAAAATAACCCAAAAAAGGTTGACATGCCATAAGGTCCAACCAGGTGATTGAGAATAACCAAATTGTTTTGCCACACTCCACCATGAATTGAAGGAGTTTTATAATCCTTTCCATTGTTTCAATTGACAGTTCTTTTGTTGGAGCCATGTTTCTTTTCAATTAGCAATGTCCAAATGTTTGCTGAGGCCTGCAGGAACTGTCTTTTTAGCTGCAGACCAATTTGCATATTTTGCCTTCAGCTGGTATTTGTTTTAGGAATACAAATTACATTCCAGAATATTTCTGGATTATTTATATATTAATACGCTTCTTCCTTAATACTCCAACTGTTATCACCTTGCAACACCTTCTGGTTAAAAATGAAACTGTCCAAATCGTCCAAGATGAAATGCAAAAATATAAATCCTGATTATCTGGTGTTGCTTATCTGTCGAATTCTTATTTCTTATGAGTGTCGTCACCTCAGCTAAATGATGGACCATCCTGTTTTTTATCAAGAAAGAAAGGGAAGAAAAAGGACATGCTACACAAAAAATATGATAAGAAATAAAGAAAGAGAGTTGGGGAAAGACAGAGAGAGGGGCCAATAATGCTAATCTGTTTCAATTGAATATAATGAAAAGATGAAAAGAAGGAAAGAAAAAAAAGAGTTAAATCAAGATTATTATACTTTTTACATATTGAACTCTGTGAACACCAGTAATAAACTTCCATCCAATCTAACATTCCGTGTTTGTCTACTTTTCTCCACATATTGAACTATTTAGCAATGGCTCTTAAGTAAACATATCAAAGATTGTGTGGTGAGCCGGAAGTTAACGCTTTGAAAGCAGAAATAAAATGACGAAAATAAACGCTTTGTGCATTAGATCAGCGCAGCTAGAAATAAAGAAAAAAAGAAATATTAAAAATGATAATTTTCAACCAATCTGATGCGTTTGCGCCTAAAAAGAAGTTTTTCAAAAAGACCAATTTCGATCCTAGGTAATTGTTATAAATAACAGGCTTTTTGAAGAACAAGTCAGAAAGATCAAATATGCCTGGATAGTCCAAGTCTATCGATTTAAGAAATATTTGCCTACTGCTGAAGGCATTACAAGCTATATCTTTCTCTCTCTCTAAGTAACTTCACTGCTGATTTGTATATTGAACATTACCCTTTCTTTCTCAGTTGGAGTCAACTCAATACCTTCTTATTATCTTATTACATGAACATTTAAAAAAGCATATTCTGCAGGACTTTGATCAGTATTCTTGATTATTGTAATCTTTTTGTTTTAATACAAATATTACTTGTTGAATTAATGAGTTTTTCTGTCTTAATATATGTGACCTTATGGTGTTTTGATTGTAATTACCTATATATATCTATACATCCCATCAACTCTAACACTATAGTTTTAATAATTGAATTGTCATACTGTGGTATATTCACAGGTCCTGCTAGTTCCATAATATTTTCCTCTGGCAGTGAGAGGGCTAGTATATAAAAGTGTCTGTAAAATTTGGGATATGGTGGAAAATTATGGGGGAGGATTTGCTTAGGACATGCATTATTAATTACACCCCTTGGGTCATCAGTTCCCAAGCAACCCATAAATTATTATCTATAAAAGCAGCGAGATACTTAACTCTAAGAAGATAACAACCCCAGGGAAACAAGTGGTACAAATTAGCACATGGGGTGAAAGAAGACAGAGGAGGAAGGATAAGTCTGACCTAAAGAATTCCGACAAAGATGGAAACCAGAGACTAAAAGACCAGCTTCCACCATTTTCAAATACCACTTCTGAGATGCCCTTATTTAAAGAAAAAATATAAAAGAAAATATTTTTGAACCAGAAGAATCCCTGGCTGAGCTAGGATATAAGGGGTGTACAGAATATTAGACTGATACATATTCATATTTTTTATTAGAAAGTTTCAATGTTGTGGAGTTAGGTATAAATAATACCTAATAATATCCATTTTGATTATAAAATGTTCTACTAGAAATAATGAAATCCTAGTAACTTCGGTTTAGAAGAAAATGAACTTTTTATAAAAAAAATAGTAGAGGTGTACTTATTAATGGGGATACTGAATATATAGATATATATATTGGTTTGTTGGTTGGTTTTGAAGGCTATCCCAATGCAAGTGTAAAGAAAAAGAAGGTAACTATGGTGTTGTTTGTTAACCTGTGATTTATTCTTAATATTTCTAGATAAAAATCTCTTCTACAGAAGATCTCCAGAACTGAAGTTGTTGCTAGTGGCTGTCCAAATTATAAAACCCTTTTATATATATATATTTGTGAGTCTTAATATTTAATATTAATAGTTTGTATATATATATATATATATATATATATATATATATAAACTATTAATATTAAATATTACGACTTACAAAAGTTTTCCCACTACTTAAGTTTTATGAATATCAAGCCTCAGGTTGATACCAAAATGAAAGTATATATATATATATATATATATATATATATATTCTAGATAATATGGGTGCTATATTTTTAGGTAGTCAGTGCTTAATATCATTGATAGTGCATTTATATTTAAGTTACCATTGGCAAGAAACTGTCGGTAACCAGTTGTTGACTCCATGTCCATGCTACTTTGACTTAGATATATTGTTGTTTGCATCCTTCCATCTGCGAAAGGGTTGTTATGGAGGATGTGCTGTTGCCCAAGCAGCAGATCTCCCCTCTCCACACTGCCACTGTGGTCCAAAGGAAAGGATAAGAATGTATGCAGTTTGGCAATGGCAGTGTCACAGGAGTTGTTGGGTAGCACTGAAATTCATTGTTACTCCACCTTAGGAACTTCAGGGGTTTACTCCCCAGCCCTTCCTCAGGATTATGTAAGCTGTTCAGTGGCGATGGTTTTATAACAGACTCTTCCTGGTCCTAGATGGGTTGACAACCAGAGCCAATTTGGGGATTTATGGATAGTCGTTGGTTCCCCATGAGTTTTTCCATTCTTTTCCAGCTTCTGATTTTTTCTTTCTTTGTGATGCTGCCATTTACTCATTCTCCTCACCAGTTTGTATATATATATATATATATATATATATATATATATATATACAAACCATATATATATATATATATATATATATATATATACAAACAAATATATAACCAATATATAAGTAAAAAAAAGTAAACTCGTCAGGGTGGCCTAAAGTCGGTATCAGCCAATCAGCGAGGTAGTCTATCCCCTTTACAATAGCGCTAGACAAAGGAAATTGTTTTTTTGCATCTGAGGTGGAGCGCCACACCTACCATCAGCTCCTCAATTTACTGCACAGATCCCTGTGTTACATAATTATTGGATCCCTAATGCTTTTATAAGATATTGTAGAAATCATAATGGCGATTAGTACAGCTGATGGCCTTGAGAGTGAGTGACGGCGCTTGACCCCCCTCTCACCCCGCCTAGCGGGGATGGATCGTGAGAACCGGAAGCCAATAGAAGGCCCTCTTCCGGTTTAAGGATATAGTCAGTTAGAAGTTAGAAACCGAGCTAGCAACATGTAAGTCTGACTGCGCAGAATGTCTGGTTGGGGATTTATAAATAAAGTAACATCAACATAAATCGAAGTCTTGTGTTTATTACCAAAAACTAACAATGACACAGGGCTTCTGATAAGGAGTGATCCCCAACAGAAACCAGACCCGAAGTCCCCAAGAAACACCACGACAAGACCAGACCAAGATGTTAGAAGATAGAATAGCAAAGCTGGCCAGAAGAATAGACGACCAGAGTAAGAAGTAAGAAAGGTATATAACGTTATATGCTGATTTGGGTTAGTGAAAACCCCAGTATATAACACCTGTGTTACTCATACGCTGAGTTGGCGAGGGCCTGTATCAAACTAGAAACCTTATGGTTTCTAGCCGAATGCTCTACCGACTGAGCTAACCCGGCCCTGAAGTAAAGTCATATATATATATATATGTAAAATGAAAATGGAAGTGAATCCAACGGTATGTTGAAAAGAGAAATAAAGGAAAGAAAGTATAGAATGGATAAAATAGGATATTTTAATCAATATATATATATATATATAATATTTTAATCAATATATATATATATATACAGTAGATATTTTTATGTAAATGTCTTACAAACCAACATCTCATCATGTGAATATATCTGACGCTATACAATAAAAATGCTTGACTGCCCACTTTTTACCATAATCCTGTCTGGAGATTCTGAGAAACACATGAAACTCAAGTAACGTATGTACAGTGTCTATAAATTTATGATGTGTATATATATATATATATATATATATATATATATATGTCTGTATGTGTGTGCATATATGTATATATATATATATGCATCACGGCCCACCATTATATATAACTAGCAAATATATGCACCCTCCGGGTGCAAGTATTTAAGTTTTAATGTAATGAAATATTGTATTAAATTAGAAAGTCTAATAAGAATGCAGATAAAAAGATTTGAAACAGAGTGGGGGTATAATCGAAAAATAAAAATGAAACTTACTCTTCCATCACTGCCGTCTTTCATTGCTGAATTTTACTTATTTAACTATTTAGTTAAATTAGGAAATAAAGAATAAAATTACACTTATTTATTCTTGTTAATGGATTTCATTTAAGATTCATTGGAGAGATTTTTGCTTATATTCATTAAAATAAAACCAAACAATTAGAAATCAATAATACTAAGCACATATTTAATAAAATCACATTTTTAATATCAATATGCAAATTAGCCTTCCCGTTCACACTGCAAACCGCTATTTTTTGTATATATAAATACAATAGCATGTTATTAGTATGTATATATGGACAACACTAATAAAAAGGTGAAGCAATTTTATTAATAATTGAGGTTTAAATATAAATAAAATCATGAAGAATGTGATGTAAATAACTATGTTAATTGTGACTCGATTAGTAATACAGTTTCGGTTACAGACAGAAAAACACACAATCTCCATTATAATAAGATAGTGGGCCATGTATACACATATATATTTTTTCAATCATACTGTTGGATTTATTTCCATTTATTATATACTTATATCTATATATATACATATATATAATTGTGTAAATATATATGTGTGTGTGCATATAAAAGTATATATACATATATATGTATGTATATATATGTGTATATATTCAATTGTCAATATATATATATATATATACATATATATATATTTACATGTATATTTACATATGTATATATTTTTGTGTGTATATCTATCTATCTATCTATATATATATATATATATATAATATATATATATAAGTCATCCACAGACACCGTGTTTCAGCATTTCACACCTCTTCAGTGTGTCTACACACAACTACCTATGGCCTGGATCGAAATCTGACTGACTTTTTGTCTGCCCGATTCGTTAACCTCTCGGCCAGTTGGCAGCTGCCGTAAAGGGGGGGTGTTTAAACTATTATATATACATACGTTTGTTTATATATATTTTATGATCACCAGAGAGATCTAGTCTGTGTACAGATATATATATATATATATATGATAAGATGTAAACACAGTTTGTTTGTAATGGCTTTTTGCCGACAATTTTTGGGAGAACAAGTGCTTAATTGGAGTCGTACCTAATTTTGAAAATTAATTAATTAATAATGAATTAGCCATACATTTAAATAGGTATTCCCGCCTAATTCATTATTAATTAATTAATTTTCAAAATTAGGTACGACTCCAATTAAGCACTTGTTCTCCCAAAAATATATATATATATATATATATATGGGAGTAAAATGGGCAATTAAATTTGACAGTATGTAGAAAAATAGAAAAACACAAAGTATTCCAAATGATAAGTTTATTCTTGATGGTGAAGTCAACGTTATAACGTTTCAGTTTTTTAAACTTCATCAGGACCGAGGATGATAGAGGATGCCTTGTGAAAAAATAGGAGAATTGACTAACAATTCTATTTTTTGGCACGTCACCCACTATCCCAACACAACATTTCACCTCATGTCCTGATGAATGTTTCAAAAACCTAAACATTATAACGTTGACTTCACCATCAAGAATAAACTTATCTTTTGGAATACTTTGTGTTGTTTTTTTTCTGTTTTTCTACATATATATATATATATAAAAAGTGTTGTTCTGGTTCCAACGGGAGAAAATTCAATATTTTATAAAAAAAGGAAGGTCCACAAAATGTATTTTGTTCTCAGAAAAAAAATTTTTTTTTTTAATTCTTTTTGTTTTACATGATCAACACATGTTTCAGATCTTCTGGTATCTTCTTCAGGCTTTGATTGGTAATATTATCAATCAAAGCCTGAAGAAGATACCAGAAGATCTGAAACACGTGTTGCACATGTAAAACAAAAAGAATTAAAAAAATTTTTTCTGAGAACAAAATACATTTTGCGGACCTTCCTTTTTTATAATATATATATATATATATATATATATTTATATATATATATAAGTTAAACCTAATGAGTCAGCTATACCTACTAACAGTTTCGCTTAGTAGCTCTTCTACAAACTACCAGCATCAAACTGCATTATTTGCTCTGCTTAGGTATTGAGCACTCTTTACTTTTTAGCTTTAGATAATCCTGGCGGTTTATATATATATTTTTCATATAAATATGATTTTTTCTTTTGGCCAAGTATTATAGTATCAACCAATTATTTTCGGTTGGTATGACTATCTTGGTCTTTTCTTTTTTCAAAATTTTTTTTCTCCCCAGGTGATGTTTGGTAGTATATTTTTACAATCAAACTATTGGCCGGGTCTTTTCTTACCACAAAGGGTTTACCAACAAGTTTGGTATATATATCTAATATATAAAGGAGAGATTTTGGTATGTATGTGTCGACGTATAACTCCAAAACGGGAGGTCACTCAGATTCAAAATCTTGCATACACATTGATTTCGTTCTAACTAAGAAACACCCCAAATTTGGTTATTGATTTTTACTGATTAAGGGATATAATTAATTAATCAAACAAAAATCAAACGATTTTTAGAAAGAAATCATATAGCTGCTGATGATATTCCAGTTACAATCAGCACGCACGCCGCACCCTGCCCCACCCTGCTGCCTCTATTCTGCGTTGTTGAATGCGTTTGCAGAAGCTTTCAGCTACCCAAAGAAAAAGAAGAAAGAAAGAAAGAAAGAATATCAGCTTCCAGTCATGACTAAATTTTAACGTAAAATAAAAATTTTTTTTTTTTTGTCCAAATCTTTAAAATATTTATTTTATAATCTTTCTAAATATTTTCGCATGTTTTTGAGACTATTTTTTAAAGTAAAATCAAATCAAATTAATTATTGAATCTATCATTGAGACAGTTGTTTGTGTTAGTATTGCAATGTATAATTTCAATTAGACTTAGTTAAAAAAATATTTTTTAACATTAGATGTATAGTAATTTTATTTATTTTTTTATCCCCCCCTATATTCAACACTATGAAACTTTCATAAAAATTAATTTTATCTTGAAAAAACTTTTTCCATTCGAAAGAAGAAACATTAAACAAACTCTTGATGATTTTTAAAAAAAATTTAAGCTTACGGAAATAATGAAAATTATGACTGAAAAAAAAAGTTTTTATATTTGCACTGTTAAATTAACTAAAATTTAACGTAGCCAAAAACAAGTTACGAGAAGAATTTTTTTTTTAATTCTATGAAAAATCAATTAATGGTCCGACTTTCATGAAAATTTCAATAACTATTTACCCTTGGATGTAAATATGTCTGAAAACACTCTATGGTGTTCCTATTTTTTTTTAGTCTGGTCATGGACTGGGTAATTAACTAGTATTATATATTATATTCAATATAGTATATTTAATATTATATATTATATACAATATAGTATATTTAAAATTATATATTATTATATGATATTATATATTATCTTTATTTAGTACCTGCTAGGGTCCCATCTAAGGGCTAAATAGATTTTTTTTAAAAGAGTTTTGAAAAATGTGTTTTACAAGAATGGAGTTTAAAAAAATATACCCATCAAGAATGAATCAAACAAAAGATCTACAGCATAAAATAACCCAACAGGGGTTGACGTGCCATACAATCCAACCAACCCACCAACAAGGTTTTTAATTCGGTATATTTTCAATTCATTCTTAATTAGCATACTTCCATTTTCTTTCTTATTTTTGAATTTTCCTTTACATTATTTTCCAATAGAGCAAAAGAAAATATTCAACAGAATAATTGACTTGTTATTGGGTTTATTCAAAATCCAATTATTTTAAAATTGAAAGACAATTAATGAAAGTGTGCAAAATATCTTTCCAATTAAAATATATGATAAAAATATATACATAAATATATATATATACTAAAAAACCCGTGACCCGCTGGGTCACCCATTGAGCTCAGCTTATATTGTTAAAAAGTCACAATAATGTAAAATAAAATCAGGGAATTTTCCAAATTAATTTTATAATGCATCAGTTATTTTATTTCAAAACTTTCTGACTTAATTAGGTATTTCTGCTATGGTTAATTAATATTTAGAATTCATTTATAATATGAAATGCCTAATTTTAAGTTTCAAATTTCCTATTTTTGGATTCTAAAAACAAATATCTATTTAATAACTACTTTAGTTTATTATTGTTATCTAATAATTTTTTTAGAAACACGATATTGAAAATTTAGGACTCCTTGCTTTTGAACAGAACAAATATTGATGTATATTTTTTCTTTTATAAGATAATAGTAGGATGGCCCATAATTCGTCTGCTCACGACAGATCTTTTGTTTTAAAAACGAATTAAAATTAATTAAATCAATTATTTAAGGTCAAACTTTTGTCTAAAATGATAAGTAGTAACATAATGACCATCATTAAAAAAAGAAAAATATCATTACATATATAATTTTAAAAAACAAACATTTAAAACGATTTTTCGGCCAATTTCTATCGCTTTCGGTCTGAGATGCTGGTTTAAAATGGCTTAAAATGGCTTTTTTACAAATTTAATATAACATTTGCGATTGCAAAAAAATTATCAAAAATCAGGGAATTATCCGATTTTAATGAAATTTTTTGTATTGATTCATCAATTAATGAATTTTATAACGCATCAGTTATTCTATTTCAAAAATTTAATTTAGTATTTTTGCTATGAATAATCTAAATATATAAGAATAAGTTTTTGGTATGTACGTGTCGATGCATAAGTTTAAAACGGGGGGTTACTTTGATTCGAAATCTCTCATACATATTAATATCCTTCTAACTAAGAAACACGCCAAATTTGGTTATTGATTTTTACTGATTAAGGGATATAATTAATTAATTAAGCCAAAATCACCCAATTTGTGAAACTGTCCGTATACCAACTCCTGCTGATGATAAGATATTGTCCACTGCCTGACTTCTTGTTAAAGCAATAATCAGTGAATATCAGCAGTAAATTCAATGTTAATGAATAAATTTCGCAGTCTTAAGCCGTACAGCTCGGAATTTATCACCTATTTGTAGTCCAATCTTAAAAATATCCATATGGTTGAAAAGAAGAGAAAATAATCTTGCTCAATATATAATTTGTATCAGTCTTTATCCATTGAATTATTTTTTAAAGCGAGTTAGAAAAAATTATTTTGCTTCGGACAGCAAAAGTATGTTTTAACGAAAAATCAAATCTTATTCATATCGCAATCTTTTTATTCCTGTCTTTAAAATATTAATTTAGTTAGAAATGAAATGAAATAATCTATCTTACAAATATTTATTTGGTAAGAAAGAGCGAAGTAAATAATAATAATAAGAGAAATAAATAATAAGCGAAGTAAATAACAAAGCAAAATAAATAATAAGCGAAGTAAATAACAATAAATAAGCAAAAACATCTAACTTAACTTTGTTTTTAATTTTTTCGTATATATTATATGAAAATTTACCCCACACAATGAAACTTGCATAAAAATTAATATTATCTTTAAAAATTTTCTCAATTCGAAAGAAGAAACATTAAACAAACTACTGATGATTTTTTAATAATTTTCAACTAACTGAAATAATGAAAATTATGATTTAAAAACAATGTTTTCATTTTTGCACCGTTAAATCAACTGAAATTTTACGTAGCCAAAAACAACTTACGACAAGAGGATTTTAAAAATATACTATGATAAATCAATTAATGGACCGATTTTCACGAAAATATATTAGGGGAAATATTTTTTTACGAGGTCTACCCCATTCCCTATTTTATTTTATGAGATATTAAAAAAAATGAACCGAAATTGGGTATACATATCTCTTATTTTCTCGCCACTCACTCTCGCCTATTTTTCCTTTAGTCTGGTCATGGACCGGGTACTTTAGCTAGTATATATATATATATATATATATATATATATATATATATATATGAAAATAAAATGGAAATTAATCCGACAGTATGAATAAGATATAATGAAAAAACAAACGATGTTTACAACTGAAATAGGCTCATCAGAAGAGAAAGTGTGCAAACCGTTTCGGGGCCCAATTCTCTTGACGGTTTAAAAAGCAACACTCGGCCCATCCTCAACTAATATGAGGACCCTATTGCATTATAATGTATCAACCGCACGTGGGTCGGTCATCAACAAAAATATAAGACGGGAAAAAGACCGTTAGTAAAAACAGAACGCTGCTAGTCAAACGTTGGAATTAATCAAAAAAAAATTGTGCAGTCTGTATTAAAAATAATATCAATTTTATTTAAAAATGAAATGAATTTTATTTAAAAATAAAATGAATCTCATTTTCAATTTTGAAAATAATCAGAAGCATTATAGTAATGAAATAAGACTCAAAAAAGTCTGATGTAAAGTCATAGAAAAGTGTAAAATATGTATAAAAAGTGTATATGGAATATCAAAATTATTGTAATACAATCCAACTGTAAAATAAGTAGCCCACATTTATAGGTAAATCCGTGGTGTTAATGGATATCATCAAAAAGGGTAAACATTCAAATGTAAAGTTTTTCATGGACAAGTATGTGAAAATAAAATGGAAATTAATCCGACAGTATGAATAAGATATAATGAAAAAACAAACGATGTTTACAACTGAAATAGGCTCATCAGAAGAGAAAGTGTGCAAACCGTTTCGGGGCCCAATTCTCTTTGTTGATGACCGACCCACGTGCGGTTGATACATTATAATGCAATAGGGTCCTCATATTAGTTGAGGATGGGCCGAGTGTTGCTTTTTAAACCGTCAAGAGAATTGGGCCCCGAAACGGTTTGCACACTTTCTCTTCTGATGAGCCTATTTCAGTTGTAAACATCGTTTGTTTTTTCATTATATCTTATATATATATATATATAGACTTTATGTCTATGCTATCCCAACTTAGATCACTGATATAGGGCTGGTTTAGCTCAGTTGGTAGAGTGTCTGACTAGGAACTACAAGGTTCCTGATTTGATACCGGCCCTCACCAACTCAGCATATGAGTAGCACAGGGATCTGTGCGGTAAAGTGAGGAGCTGATGGTAGGCATGGAAAAAATAATCTCCTTTATCTAGCGCTAGTGAAAAAGTGATAGACTCCCTCGCTGTCTGGCTGATACTGACTTTAGGCCACCCCGACGCCTTTACTTGTGTGTGCGTGTGTTTGGATCTATATGTATGTATGTATGTGTGTGTGTGTGTATATGTTTTTATATATATAGTTATGAATGTATGTATTTATGTATATATTTATGTATGTATGTACATGTAAATATGTATATATGTATATATATTTACTGATATTGAGCACTCTGTTTATAGATATAGTTGGTTTCAGTATTCAAATATATGTGTGTGTATGTGCATATGTGTGTGAGTGTGTGTGCATGTTCTTATATATATAGTTATGTATCTATGCATGTATATATATTGTTACGTATGTATGTATGTAGTTATGTATATATGTATATATCTATGTACATGTAGATGCTATTGAATGACCGCAACATAAACGAAAGTAGATATTAATTTACCTACAAGTGGTCACATCCACAATTTCCAATTTCCACTTGAGATTAATCCTAACTGATGTATAAATCTTCACTCTGATGTTAACGTGCCTGCTTGCACGTACGTAGCCATAACGCCGGGCTGGGTGTGCCTGGTGTCATTATTCTATAATTATAAATAGAAAATCAGCTGTTATTATTATTATTAAAATCCTGTCCCCCATTCTTCTTCTTCTTCTTCTGTCCCAGCTGTCTGTCTAAGAAACCGCATTGGTGACAATGACATACCCGCTACTAGAAGGGCAAGAAAAAAATTCAACATATACTACATCAACTAAAATATTGGTGTGTGTGTGTGGGTGGTGCCGGACAATTATCAGCCAAGAAAAAATAGGATCAGCAAAATGAGAATGTATTCCAGCTGTGGTTGTTTATATTATTTTTGCACTAATCTATATATCAATGCCTGTGTTCCTTAAAAGTACAACCGTTATCATCTTGCAACACCCTCTGGTTAAGAATGAGACCATCCAAATCGTCCAAGATGAAATTCAAAAATGTAAATCCTGATTTTCTGGTGTTGCCTATTCTCCAAATTCTTATTTCTTATGAGTGTCGTCACCTCAGCTAAATGATGGACCACTCCGTTTTTATCAGAAAGAAAGAAAAGGAAGAAAAAGGACATGCTACACAGAAAAAATATAATAAAAAGAAAGAAAGAAAGAAAGAAAAAGAAAAAAAGAAAGTGGGGGGTGGTGGAGATAGTGAGAGGTAGTGAGTGTGCGGAAGTGATAATCTGTTTCAATTAGACATGATGAAAAGAAGGAAAGAGAGAAAAAAAATAATAATCAGGATTTACATTTTTGCATTCCATCTTAGATGGTCTCATTTTTAACCAGAGGGTGTTGCAAGATGATAACGGCCATACAATTAAGGAACACGAGTACTAATATATAGATAACTATAATAATTTTTTTTTGGGGGGTGTACGTGCCCAAAGTATAAACTCAAGAATGCAAGTAATAAACCACTTGTCTATCAGAAGGACCAAAAGCTGGGTCAGCTCTGATAAGAAAGACGATGGACACTAGAAATTCCCTTTTCCGTGTTTTTAAATATCAAGCCAATCCTTATTTTATGTTATCCTAATCAATGGGAAATTTAGTTACCACAATTTAGAAAACTCTGAAAATGATAAGAACTCTCTGGAAAATGTCAATTACTCTGAGATGTTAATAAAGATTTAAAGGGATTTGTGTACGTGCATATTATTTCTCTATGTACTTTTGTGTGGTGCATGATGGGAAGGGTAGTTTAGTTTTGTGACTCATTTTGGGATTGGCATTCTAGTTTATATTGTATTAATTTTGTGATTTGTTAATCTATTTATCTTGTTTAATTTATTCTAGTGTTTTTTGTATTATTATTATTACTAACAAAAAAAAATGTCCTCTGGGCGATGTAAAAATTAATTTTTGAAAGATATTGCCTGAGGAGGTGGGAGTTAAAAAATCAATGTCAGAGAGTTTGTACCATAAGTCGAATCATCAAATTTAATAAAGGAGCAAAAAAAGCAACAAAAAAAAAACCAATATGAAATGGAAACTTAGTTTTGATAACTTTAAATATACTAGCAAATATATGCACCCTCCGGGTGCAAGTTTTTAAGTTTTAATGAAATAAAATATCATGTTAACTTAGAAAGGGTAATGGAACTAAATAAGATGCCGATAAAAAGATTGGAAACAGAGGGGGAATAACTAAAACTTGCTTTTTCTTCACTCCCGTCTTTCATTGCTAAATTTTCATAATTTAACTATTTAGTTCAATTAGGAAGTAAAGAATAGAATTGCTGTTAATATTGTTAATGTATTTATTGGAGAGATTTTTGCTCATATTCATTAAGATAAAACCAAACAATTAGAAATCAATAATACTGAGCACATATTTATTAAAATCAAATTTTTAATATCAATATGAAAATTAGCCTTTCCCTTCACACTGCAAACCACTATATTTTGTATATATAAATATGATTGCATGTTAATAATATGTAGATATGGTCAACAGTATTAATAATGTAAAACTATTTTATTAATAATTGAGGTTTGAATAAAAATCAAATCATGCAGAATGTGATGTAAATAACTAAGGGAATTGTAACTCGATTAGTAATATAGTTTCGGTTACAGACAGAAAAACACACAATCTCCATTATAATAAGATATTAAAATAAAATAAACTATATATAAATACATAATATTGAGCATATATTAATTAGAACTTGTTTTTAAAAAAAAAATGAGGACTATTTAAGTTTGCATGCTCAAATTTTTAGTGTATTTATTCTATGTTATTAAGATTTTGGGTAATGTGACATAAGCAGTGACATAGTTTTGGTTACAGACAAATAGAGACCTAATCTCCATTATTAATAGATAATTATCATCATTATTATTATTTCACTCCTAGTTAGTTTATCACACCAGTGTAAGCTGATGGTTCTTCACTGGAGCCTGAGTGACAACAAGTCTCCTCAGATTTCCAGGACTCTTCTCAGTATTCTTGCTGATCTTAACAATGCTTTTGCTTGTATGGTCTCAATTCTTCCTCTGATTTCCAATTCCTGTATTCTATTTTTCAATTTTTGAGGACCGTTCCTAGTGTGCCAATTACAATAGGTATCACTTTCACTCTCATATTCCACATTTTTTTCAGTGGTGAGGTCCAGGTATTTGTCTATCTTTTCGTTTTCTTTCATCTTCACCCTGTGATCTGCTGGGACTGCAAAATCTACTGGTTAACAAGTTCTCTTTTATTTTTTATTAATCGATACTAGATATGGTCTTCTGGCTGTGATAAGGTGATCCATCTTTACATCAAAGTCCCAGAGAATTTTATGCATTTCATTCTCAAAGACTGGTTCAGGTTCATTATTATTATTATTATTATTATTATTATTATTATTATTTTCTTCATGTCTTTTTTTTTTTCAATTCTTTAATTTCAAGTTTTTCAAAATTCATTTTAATCTTTGGAGTCATTAGATTTCAGGTGACTTAATAAGAATTTGTTTTCATGTCAGCATTTTAATATGAGTTCTGATCATTTGTTTAGTAGTTTATATATATATATATATATATATATGTGTGTGTGTGTGTGTGTGTGTGTGTGTGTGTGTGTGTGTGTGTGTGTGTTAAAAAACACATGAAATTTTGGCCATACCTATCAGATTAGATTTCCATATGATCGATAATCTGTCAATAGTAGTTCAAAATGTATCCCAAAAGATTTTCTTTGAAAGTTCAGAAGCTGGGTTGGTTTAATGAAGAAATTGATATTCCATTCAATGTTTACAATAACAGTCTTGAATGGTTGCTAGAAGCTTAAGATTTGCTAGTCTACTTTCTTCTTATTTTCTTCCACTATCTCAGATCTTCTTGGATATCCAATCTTATCATAATGGAGATTCGGTGTCTGCCTGTCTGTAACCAAAACTACATCACTTCTAAGTTCTTATGCCACAATACCCTCAGAAATTGCCTAAGTTAATCAATTAGTATTTAATTTATAGTCAAAATCATTAATACATAGAATAAATCTTATTCATTAACAACGTCTCTATGAAAATCTGAGTTAGATTTGCCTCAAAACAGCCCATGTTATTAGTGTGTTTAAAATTCTGCAATGTGTCTTGTATATCATTAAGAAATAAAGGTTTGCATGATATATGGTGTAGTTAACTTGCATACTGGTTTTGACAAAACCGGGTTTAATAAATAATTATTTGGTGTTATTGATCTCTAATATTATTTTATTTTCCAACATATTAAACTCAATCCTATGAATGATTTTATATAAAAACCAATTAAAATATAATTAAAGTAAGTGTAACCTTTTTATATGTGTTCTTATTTAATTTCATTAGTCTTTCTAATTTAATATATTACATTACATTAAAACTTAAATACTTCCACCAGGAGGGTGCATATTCTTACTCGTCCTAAAAATAACTTTTCAGTACAATCATATTCAGTACTAGTAAAAAAATGTTTTTTTAAAAAACAAAACAAAAAAAAAACATAATAAATACCAACTATATATGGTGTATACTTATATATATAAAAAAAAAAGATTCTGTATGTCTGTCTGTATGTTTGTTTGTACAATTACCAAGTGCACATCCTTTTATAAAGGAAAATTGGTGGAGATCCAGCAAAGACCAAAATGCAATAAAATCCACACCCTATTTTTGTCCAAGAAGGGTTAAACAATTTTTACCCCTCCTTTTCTATAAGAAAAGCTAAATAAAAATATTGGTTTGTTGGCTGGTTTTGAAGGCTATCACAATGCAAGTGTAAAGAAAAAAGAAGGTAACTGTAGTGTTGTTTGTTAACCTGTGATTTATTCTCAATTCTTAATATTTCGGGATAAAAATCCTTTCCACAGAAGATTACTAGAACTGAAGTTGTTGCTAGTGGCTGTTCATTTGTTCTAAATAAAAATATTTGTCTATAAAGCGATGATATATTAAAAAGTTAATTTAAAAAATGATTAAAAAATAAAACAAATTAATAAAAGATTAAAAAAATAATAAAAAAGAATAAAATAAAAATAAAATAAAAATAATACAAACAAGAATAATAATAAAAATAAGTAAAGTCGTCGGGGTGACCTAATGTCAGTATCAGCCAGATAGCGAGAGAGTCTATCTCCTTTTCACTTGCGCTAGACCAAGGAAATTGTTTTAACGTGTGAGGTGGAGTGCCACACCTACTATCAGCTCCTTACTTTATCGCACAGATCCCTGTGCTACTCATATGCTGAGTTGGCGAGGGCTGGTATTGAACTAGGAAGTTTGTGATTCCTAGGCAAGTGCTCTACCGACTGAGCTAAACCAGCCTTTATAAATAAAAATAAACAACTAAAAAACAAGAAAATATAAAGAATAAAAGATAATAAAACAAATACATAGAAAAAGATTTTTACTATTCTATATAGGTAGATATAGGTAAGAGATTTATTTCTAACTTTTTAAATCTGAGGCAACACTGGGGAGCACTGCTAGCACTGGTCGTATTGTAAATATTACATGTTAAATGTTCTTGTGTGTATAAATGAGTTTATCTTATCTTTCCTACTGTTTTGTTTAGTGTTAGCTAATATTGGTTCTTGGTGAGTGGAAACTCGTTTAAATATCTTCTCTATCACTAAACATTCCATTAGGCTTTTCAATTCTTGTTTATTTTCCTCTATTCACTAATATCATTTGCTCTTATTTAAATACAGACATTTCATTATGAATGTATATTAGGCTGAATTTCAGTAGAAAATGTTGTCAATTTTATTTCATAATTAGTACATTTACATGTAATCTTTTCATCCTGTCAGCTGGGGCAGAAGAATACACAGACTACACCTCTACAGAGGGGTAAAATCCCCCCAAGGGGCCCACCTGTTGACCATGAGTGGTGACTCCTTATGCTGCTTAAGGACTGAATCATGGTGGCTGAGCAGTACATGACATGCAACACTTTGGCCCTTACTTAGGCTAGACAGCTCATCGGAGAGGTTCACTCCAATCAATTGGCTGGTCATGTCAAGCCCTAACACCTACATGATTGTTCCGACCCTATTGCCTTTATGGCAAATTCCCAACAATTTTTATTATTTTGTGCTAGAACATCCAGGATATGATGTTAAACTGCATCTAATAGTGAAGTTCCAATTTTGGAGCTCTGGGGAGTGTGGAGTACCCCTTCATTAACATTACTCCCAAATCCAGTCTGACGCGGTATGGTAGTACCTGCTAAGGTCCCATCTATGGGTTAAATAGAAAAAAATGGGTAAAAAATGTGTTTAAAAAAGATAGCAAGACTTTCACCCACACTATCTCACTTTCTTTTTCTTTCACTCTTGCCTTCTACAATCACATTAAAAAGGGAAATTTCCTCAAACTTTAATGAAAAGCTGATGAGATAGCAAGACTTTCACCCACACTATCTCATTTTCTTTTTCTTTCACTCTTGCCTTCTACAATCACATTAAAAAGGGAAATTTCCTCAAACTTTAATGAAAAGCTGATGAGATAGCAAGACTTTCACCCACACTATCTCATTTTCTTTTTCTTTCACTCTTGCCTTCTACAATTTCATTAAAAAAACTTGAGTTTAAAAAAGAAATTTGAATACCCATGAAAATTGAATAAAACAAAATGTCTTCCTCATAAAATAACCCAACAAGGATTGACATGCCGTAAAATACAATCAACCAATCAACCTGTAATCTTTATTTCACCTGTGGAGTAAATTACTTCATTAAATTTTCATTTAATGTTTCTCTTCTTTCAAAATCTAATCCATGTTGATTATTGTGATGCACCAACTTTGCCTGGATGAGTCTACTCCACCCAGGGTCAGTGCTAGTGGATCTCCTGCCCCCTCCCCCATTGAATCTATGATACAGAGCCTCCCCAAATCTATAACATGGGGCCCTACTCTACTATGTGTCAATTTTCATAAAGTATGTATTTACAAGCCCCTTCTTGTGAACAGGATGTGACACAAGGTTAATTCTTAAGAGGAGTTTAACAAGTTTGAATTCAGAGACATCTTTCTACTAGACCAGTTAACATACCATGGTTAAAGAACCTAGTCTGCTCTACTATTTACTCATAGCTGGAGGGAGGATAGTTGGATTCATATCTTTTTTAAGGGTATGAGTGATAAGTGAAATTCAACCAAACTCGTCTAGGATTTGAACTCATGTTGCCACCCATGTTGGAGGTGCGTAGTGTAATGGTTAGAGTCGTAGGAAATGGACTTGTCGATCCAAGTTCAAATCCTGGACGATGCTACAGTTCACATAGAGCTAATCTCCCTCCAGCTATGGAGAAATAGTAGGGCAGAGTGGGCTCTTTAACCTTGGTTTGTCAACCAGTCTTGGAGAAGGAAAACTCTGATTTCAAACATGTTAAATCCACTTGGAGTGGTCACTACTAGAATAGGCTCAGTCCTAATTAGTGATCTATTTCACTATTTTTTTTTACATGCTCTGTTGAAAAGTTCACTGAAAAGCTATTGACAAAGTTAGTTGCAACCTCACCCTGCCAAACTGGTCAGGTTGTGAAATAAAGTCAACAATTCCATAAGTTAAGGATTGAAAATTGTTGTAAAGAGAAGTAACCCGCACGTATGCAAATGAGATACGTATAAAGGTACAACAGAGGATTAGCTCAGAGTGATGCGAGTTGATCTCCAACTACGAACATTGTTTTGTATTCTCAGATTGCAAACACACGTGTACCAACTTTTCAAGATAAGTAATCTTACCAAGAGACTTTTTACCTTGCCGGCCGGAAGCCGTTTTATTTTGTTATTTGTATTCTTTGTAATAAATTATTATTACAACCACTCAACCTTCTCGTTTATGTATTTCCAAGACATAACAAAAATACACTTAGTTGAAAGTTCAACCAGTGTAAAAGGTTTTTGTTTATTCAATGATTCATTTAACCCTTCACCTGCTGCCAATTTCCCAAACAAGGTTGAGTCAGGTCAACAGCTATTTTACTAAAGGTTAAAGTAGTAAGAATAATAGACAGGGAACAATGGTGTCAAGCCTTCAAGTTGGAAACAGTCAGCACTTCTACTTCACCTACACTTGGAGGCCCATTGCATGATTATCATCTTAGGAAATGGGTATGACGAACTGAGTTCAAATTCTGGATGAAACTGTTTGCATTTCACTTTGTGCTGTTAGGAAAGGCACGAATCCATCTCTTCTTCCCACAGATATGGATAAATAGAAGGGCAGACTGGGTTCTTTAGCCATGGTATGGTTACCAGTCTATAAGAAGAAAAACTCTGAATTCAAACCAGCCCTACTCTTGCTGAAAAATTGAACTTGCGTCAAAAATTTTTGGACCATATAACCTTTAGGCACACCTTTTTGATCTCGATTAAGAAAGGACATTTTTCATTTACACCGTCAATATCCAGTTATTTTAACAGACGATTTTTAGATTTTAAAAAAAATTATAAAACTAACCCCTAACCCTAACCCCTAACAAACAACCGGATATTGACGGTGTAAATGAAAAACATGTCTTTTCTTAATCAAGATGAAAAAGGGGTGCCTAAAGGTAATATGGTCCAGGTTATTTTGTATTTTTGGAGCTCTTTGGAAATTATGGTGCTCCTTCTTTCTGGTCTATTTGAGTTGGATCTCTCGAGCATTGTCCGGATATTCCACAATGCAAGGTTGAGATCTTTATAAATTTGGACCTTTTTATTCTATGCGATGTCCTGCCAGTATGGGTATTTATTTTTGTTGGAGTACATATTTCACAGTGGAAAGCAGGTAAAGTTTGTTTAGGATGCACAAGGATTTGTCAGTTGTTTGTGTGCCCCTCTCCTCAACCGAGAAATGTGCTGATCTGACAAGGAGGGTCTAGGATGAGATCAGCATCTCAGTGGTTACACTGACTAGCTGGGAGTATTTCAAGGTGTATACATCTGCCCTCACAGGTTGTCATACATCTCACTTTGTCAGGGTTTGTCCTCCCATACAAAAAAAAAAGTTTTATTTTTCAAAATGGATAGCGTTAAACTTTGATAATAATTTTTTTTTATAAATACATTTTTCTATTTAACCTATAGATGGGACCCTAACAGGTACTACCACTCCGGGTCAGAGTGGATCAATGGTGATGAAGAGGTTCTCCACATTCCCCAAACTGGAACCTCACCATCAGATAGAGTTTAACGTCATTCCCAGGACATGTAGACCCTCAGCAACCACCTTCTAGCACCCATATGATAAAAAGGGTTGGGGCTTGCCGTAAGGGCAATAGGGTTGGGGAAATCATATAGGTGCTAGGGCTTGACGTGACTAGCCGATTGATCGGAGGAGGCCTCTCCGCCCGCCCGTCTAGCCCAAGATAGGGCCAAAGTGGAGTATTGCAAGTCATGGACTTCTCAACCACCTGGGTTCTATCCTTAAGTATTACGGGTCGCCACCCACAGCCAACAGGTGGTGCCATTGGGGGAGTCTTACCCCTCTGCAGAGGGGCAGTCGGTGTATTCTAACGCTCCAGACTACAGGGCGGCAGGTTTCTTATTTGAAGTGGAATTAATAATAAAAGGACAACACAAGTAAAAAAAATAATTAAAAAATAATTTGTGTTATGACATACTATTTTTAATTTAATCATTCAAATAAAGTTTTTGATTTAGGTAAATAATTCCAAAAGCAGGGACAGTGCAAGATTATTTGGCACCCTAGGCAAGTGTTTAGATGTATGTCCCCCTGGAAAGTTTTTATAAGATAATATATATTAGGTTGTTACAAAAATAATGGCTGATTTCAAATACATACATTTATTGTTGAAACATTAACAGTAAAAATGTTAAAATTAGTCAAAATACGAGCGTTGGGCAGCTATGCATCTCTGTCATAAATCTACGAGGTCATTTATTCTGTGTTGGTAAAAAGTTATTGGCTGTGATGCAACAAAATCTTTAAATGATGATTCCAACTCTTCTTTAGATCGAAAAGTTTTACCATTTAAAAATATGCTTAAGTGCCTAAAAAATGATAATCAGTAGGTGAAAGATCGGGAGAATATGGAGGATGTGGTAAGGTCTCGTATCACAAGTGACTATTTGGTCAAGAAAGGGGTCATTGGTGTTACGCAAACAGAACATCGAGCACACTTCAAACTGCCTAAATTTTTGGTGCTCATTGAGCTCAAGAGGAACCCATTTGTCGAGCATTTTCCCCTTTCCAATACTCTGTAAATGATGTGAAACTGTTGCAATGCTGACACCAAGTGTCTGAGACATCTCTCTGACACTTTGTCATGGATTTTGATCAACAACTGCCTGCAATTGTTCATTGTCAAGACTGCATCTACCTTCTTCATCTTCAAGACTCATCTCCACTGTGGAATTTCTGGAACCCCCTTCGTACTGTCCGATTACTTGTGGATTCATCTCCCCATGCCTTGTTGATATTGGCAGCAGTTTCGGAGGCATTGTGCCCAAGCTTGAACTCATGCAACATAAGAAGGCGAAGGTCATGTTTAGGCATGTTCATCTTTGAAGGGTCGTATTTTTCAAAAATACTTTCTATCTGAAAATAAATTAAATTTTATTTTTGAGCACACATTAATTATTATATATGGAAAAATTCACCTGAAATAAACAACAAATTCTATGTTAAAATGACATTTCAAAACCGAGCACTTCAATCGGCCATTATTTTTGTAACAACCTAATAGTTACAGTAACTCATTACTACATTGTTTTGAAGGGGCCAGTTTAGTTCAGTCAATAGAGCATCCACCTAGGAATCACAAAGTTCTGGGTTTGATACTGGTCCCCACCAACTCAGTGCATGAGTAGCACAGGTTGGGTTTCAGATTTGTGCAGCAAAGTGAGAGCTGATGGTAGGAGTGGCACTCTGCCTCAACAAAAACAATCTCCCTTGTCTAGCACCAGTGAAAAGGCTGCCTCGCTGCCTGGCTAATACCAACAATAGGTTGTCCTGCCAACTATACTTTTTTTAACTTTTACATTGTTTCTGATTCTTGAAACAACATTGATAATATAATTGGACCATGTAACCAATAAGCACCCCAGGTGAGAGCTGTTTTGAAAGGAACACCTTTTGCTTTGCACTGTAAACTCCTGGTTGTTTGTTTACAAACAACAGGCGATTTTTTTTTGCATTAGAATTTCACTATCCTAACCACCGTGTCTAACCAGCAGCATAAATTGAATAGGGTTTGTATATATATATATATATTTACCAACCCCTCCGCACGAGCTGGAGATGACACAAGGTCAATTTTTTAAGCGGAGTTCAACAGGTTTGAATTCAGAGTTTTCCTTCTCCTAGACCGGTTGCCTAACCAAGGTTAAAGAGCCCAGTCTGCCCTACTATTTACCCATAGCTGGAGGGAGAGTAGGATTCATACCTTTCCCAAGGGTATTAGCATTAAGTGAAATGCAACGTCCAGGATTTGAACTCAGGGCGACGAGTCCATTTCCCATGACTTTAACCATTACACCACGCGCTTAGGGTTTGTATATAAGTTTCCGGTACCCATTTCTACTTAGGGTCCCATAAGTAAGTAAGTAAAGTCGTCGGGGTGGCCTAAAGTCGGTATCAGCCAATCAGCGAGGGAGTCTATCCTCTTTTCACTAGCGCTAGACGAAGGAGATTGTTTTTTTTCTTGTGTCTGAGGCAGAGCACCACACCTACCATCAGCTCCCCACTTTAACGCACAGATGCCTGTGCTACTCATACGCTAAGTTGGTGAGGGCCGGTATCGAACTAGGAACCTTGTGGTTTCTTTCTTCCGACTGAGCTAACCCACAGACCACAGCAACTAACGGTGATCACAAAATGGAATTGATAAAAAAAACAACGAAACTACTTCAAGACTGGTTATTGTAGTTGTAGTTAAATTGATATAACAAAAACAACTATATAAAATATAAGGCACAGCTAAAAGGTCTGGGGCTTTAGAATACACCGACTGCACCTCTGCAGAGGGGTAAGACCCACCAAATGGGGCCACCTGTTGGCCGTGGGTGGCATCCAATGATGCTTAAGGATGGAATCCTCATGGATGAGCAGTCCATGACATGCAACACTCCACTTAGGCCCTTACTTAGGCTAGACGGGCGGTCAGAGAGGCTTCCTTCAATCAATCGGTTGGTCACGTCCAGCCCTAGCACCTATATGATTGTCCCAACCCTATTGGCCTTATGGCAACCCCCAATCCTTTTTATCATATATGTGCTAGAAGGCAGTGGCTGAGGATCTTCATGTCCTGGGAATGACATTAAACTCAATCTGATAGTGAGGTTCCAGTTCTGGAGGTCTGGGAAATTGTGGTGTACCGCTTCATCACCATTACTCCCAGGTCCACTCTGACCCGGAGTGGTAGTACATGTTAGGGTCCCATCTATGGGTTGAATAGAACAATGTGTTTATAAAAAAATTGAGTATCCATTAAGAATGAATTATTTCAAAACTTTTTCGGCATTAAATGACCCACCAAGGTTGATATGCCGTGCTAACAGGTCAATTTAGCAAGTTACAGCAATTAAAGATTGTTTATACATTTTGAAGTATCAAAAATGTTTCAATTTCTAAAACACTTCACTCTTATATTTTAAATGATGGCTATGCGCTAGTGGCAGTTAAAGATTGTTTATACATAAACCTTTAAACTGAAATTAGGCTACCAGTCCAGTTAGGCCACTCTTGATTGACAATTCCCGTTAACAATCTACACTAGTCCATCAAGCTACCTAATATTTTTTGCATACATACAGTACTTTCTTAACAAAACAAAACATGATAAAGACTTATACTATGTGAATATGCTTCTAAAACATGTGTTGACTGATTGCTATCATGTATACAGTGTAACGTGGCCGTCTTTTTCATACGACTAACTCGCAATATGTAATGTTGTGGGTCTTTACACCGCTACACTAAATCGTATATGTAACGTGGCGGTGGCATTTGTCACGGCACTTCTTTGTGTATGTAATGTTGTGGCCTTCTTATGATGCACTTCCTGTGTGCACTATTAAAAGTTATTCACTGGTCGCTGGATGCTCAAAGGCATCTAAACTTCTGGGGTTGTTTACAAACATCCACACAGGACTCTGGTAGTCCTTTTCGTTCAGCAAATTCTTACACACGCCGCGGGCTCTTAGTCACGGTCAATTGACTATCTCCACAGGTGTCTAGTGGTAAGGGGGATATCGTCCCATTCACAATAATACTGTCGTAGTATTTTTCGTAGTAATGATGACTATAACGCCGAGTCTATTTTTTATGAGTTTATTGGAGTAATTTCAATTTCAGCTTCTTAACTTCGAGAGAGAGAGTGTCAGTTTAATTGATATCTTCCTATGGTCCTTAGAGTTTCAGTCCTTGTGGGTGATAAACTTTCGTCAGTTGGTAAATATTAAGGCTAGCTCTTTTTTCGTCCTCAGCGACAACAGATTATTCACGGATCTCAGCTTCCAGTACCAAACTCGACTGTCCAACTCCGCCCGGCCAACTGTCGAGTTCCTTATATACTATCTCAAAGGAAGAATCCAGAAGGGTCTTTTTCTGGAACAATCCACTTCTCCTAGAAGGAAAAGAATATTCGATTCGATCCAATGATCCTGGTCAAAGAGAGTTCACAGCCTTTTAGATCAAAGGGCAACTAGCCATCAAGAATACTGGGTTTTTGTTAAACGTAGACCCCACGTCACCGAAATCTCGTTAAAGTTTTTTTATTTCTTTTTAAGCCGGTTCTTCAAAGACCACCCAGTAATATCAGAGAATCAGTACTACATTTTTTTAAGGTTTCTCTGTGTGTCTGGCACAAGGCCACAAATATAGGTGTTCCCGGGTAGGGCCTGACCATTATGCTACAACAGCCTTGTGCAAATTGATTGAAACCACCACATTAGTTTTCTTTCTTTCACAATACGGTCAATTTGAGACCCACTGGAATGTAACCGATTTCAATTTCTTACTCAGATTAAGTCATTTGCAGTGATGTGCAGGAATCTATTTTCAGGTTGTATGAATGATGAAATTTGTTTGGTCTTAAAAAATATTCAGTCATCCGTGATTGCATCAGATTTTTATCTAAACACACTGGAAAGCCTTAAAGAGAGATTGCGAATATTATAATAACTAGTACAAAATAAAAAACACCCTCCGGGCGATGTAAAAATAGATTTTTGAAACATATTGCCTGAGGGGTGGGAGTAAAAAATTCAATGTCAGCGAGTTTGTACCCTAAGTAAGTAAAATCATCAAATTCATTAAAGGATTAAAAAATAAAACAATGAATGTAAACTTTAAATATGTATTAAAATAAAACAAACTATATATAGATATATAATACCAGTCATGTATTTATTAAAACTTGTTTTAAAAAATAATGAGGACTGTCTAATGCTGCATGTTCAAATTTTGAGTGTATTTATTCTATGTTATGACGATTTTGGGTAATGTGATGTAAGCAGTGACGTAATTTTTGTTACAGACAAAAAACGGAAACGAATCTCCATTATTAATAGATAATGGAATTATTACTTTTGTTTCAATTAACTTGCAAAATGGTATATATATATATATATATATATATATATATATATATGTGTGTGTGTGTGTGTGTGTGTGTGTGTGTGTGTGTAGGTATGTGGTATAATGGTTACTGTCGTAGTAAATGGTCATGGCGAGATAAGTTCAAATCCTAGATAAGGCTATTTACATTTCACACATGGCTAATACTCTTGGGAAAGGTATAAATCCAATTATTCTCCCTCCAGCTATGGGTAAATAGTAGGGTAGACTGGGATCTTTAACCTTGGTAAGGCAACCAGTCTAGGTTAAGGAAAACTGAATTCAAACCTTAAGAAATTGACCTTGTGTTACATCCTACTCATGCAGAGGGGGATGGTAATATTATATATATATATATATATATATATATATATATATATATATATATATATATATTTAAAGGGCAGTTGTGTGTATATGTATGCCTGGAGGAAACTTTGAAAATAAAACAATTAACGACAAAGTAAATATATATACACATTAAATATCACCAGGGCTTCCTTTTTGACCAAAAATAATAGAGATTTATATTCGTGAAAATAATTAAAAAATAAAATTTAAATAACACCATGGAATTTTTTTTTTCCATCTAATATTTTAGATAGTAGACATTAACATTTCTTTTTAGAGTAGCTGGATTAATGCAAGGTCTATTTTTTTACATAAGGATTTAAATAGGGAATCCCACGATGATTCAACTCACGATTCAATAATAATGGATCTGCGGGAATAACTTTAAGAAATCCCCCTCTACCCAGGCAATGCCAGGTATCCACTGCTAGTATATATATATATATATATATTTGTGAATAAAAAGGCCTTAAATATCAGGGGTATCGTGATTATGGACCATTTCCACTCGTGGGTATCTGAGGCCCACCGAGCTTCGTCAGACCACATTTTTATTTAATTCAGACCAAAAAAAAAAAAATGGTCTGGCGAAGCTTGGTGGGCCTCAAATACCCATGAGTGGAAATGGTCCATAATCACGATACCCCTGGTAGTTAAGGCCTTTTTATTCACTAATAATTTTGCTCTGTTTATAAAAATTAAGCATCGAGCTCTCATACAGAACCTGAACTCTAAAACAAACTACTGTTAGAGAATGGGACCAGCCTAGAATCACCTTATACCAAGAAACTTGGTACCCCAACAAAGAATATATATATATATATATATATATATATATATATATATAGGTGGTGTTTATTATTGTTGTTATTATTATTAGTGTTATTATTATTATTGTTTTTATTATAATTTTTAATATTATTATAATTTTATAATTTGTTAATGTAATCAAAGTTTATTTTGTTTACAACAACTAAAAATCTTAGAAGCACTGCATATTAGACACAAAAATCCAAGACTAAACAAAATAAACTTTGATAATAGCACCAATGTTCTAAAATGCCTATAATTACTTTAACAAATTATAAAATTATAATAATATTAAAAATGATAATAAAAACAATAATAATAATAACACTAATAATATTATATATATATATATATATATATATATATATATATATATATATATATTTGGAGAATATGTGCTTAATTGAAGTCATACCTAATTTTTGAAAATTAATTAGTTAATAATTAATGAATTTAGGCGGGCATATATGTTCAAATGTAAGGCTAAACAAATCGAGAAAATGTCCATCCCTGAATGTACATTTCGACCAGGGATTGACATTTTCTTGATTTGTTTAGCCTTACATTTGAACATATATGCCCGCCTAAATTCATTAATTATTAATTAATTAATTTTCAAAAATTAGGTATGACTTCAATTCAGCACATATCCTCCAAAAACTGTCGGCTAAAAGCCATATCAAATAAACACATTGTTTATTTACGTACTCTCATATATATATATATATAACTTAAATAGTATAATACTTTATTCGGTTCGATCAACTATCTAAACACTTAAATGAATTATATAGAGAGAAATATTTTAATTTTCAATAAGAAAGAAAAAACTTAACAAACTGCCATTTATAAATGGATAACTCAATAAAGGAGCCCAGTTTCATCAGACAGTTACATAATTTTTGTTTTCTTTATTATTATGTAATTGTCTGTCTGATGAAACTTGACTCATTTATTGAGTTACCAGTTAAAATGAATTTATAATAGCCAAAAAGACTTTCCGTTGATCCAAACCCTCTGAAAAGAAAAATTAATGTCTCCTATTTAAGATATTAAATGCAAAAAAATAAAAAAAAATAAAAATACATGGTGTTACTATTCAAATTGTATTTTTTAAATTATCTTCACGAACATAAATATCAAATCTTCATTATTTTTGCTCAGAAAGCAAGATCTGGTGATAGTGAATTTATATATATATATTTATTTTGTCATTAATTATTTTAATTTAATAGTTTCCTCCGGACATACATACAACATACATACATATATACATACACACAAACTGCCCTTTATATATGTAGAGATAGATTACTATTGCTATAGCAAGTTATTTTTCCTCATTTACGCTCCATATTTGTAACCTTGTACCAGACTAAGCTAAACTTTTATCTTTATGCTTGCTGGTACTGTAGTAAAAGATTTACAACACAAAATCAATGGAAAATTCTACTTTCTCTAAATTCTCCTCGGTTTATTGGAAAGTGTTGGGTTTATCAACTGTTAAGTCATGATATGAGGTTGCTTTAACGTGATTGGTTTCACACACACATACATACACACAAACACAAACACACAACTAAACACACATACGCACGCACACAAATACACACAAAACACACAGACATATACACAAACACACAGACACATACATACAAACACATAGACACACACAAATACACACAAACACACAGACACATACACAAACACACAGACACATACATACAAACACATAGACACACACAAATACACACACACACACAAATACACACACAACAACACACACACACACACACACACACACACACACACACCTGGTATTTGTGCTGGAGAGTGAAAATAAATTAATCACCTTCGGAGGACCTTCCCCCCACAAGCTGCCCCTGTCCTCTAATCTAACGGCTGGGTTTATTGTCCAGCACCTAAAAGGGAATGCTAACAGAACTGGGCTATTTTTGGCACCACCCCCAGGTGGCCTGCTTCCTACTGGAAACCGTATCAAATTCTACCACTTTGGCCGTGGGTGAGTAGATAAATACCCACAGAAAAAAAAAATAAGGTGATCTTATCATAACATTTATCATCATAGGAAATGGAATTGGTGATCTGAGTTCAAATCCTGGATGAGGCTGTTTGCATTTCACTTCATGCTAATATCTTTGGGAAAGACGTGAATCTTTCTCTTCTTCCCCATCCCCTATTATGGGTGAATAGTAGGTCAGACTGGGTTCTTAAGCCTTGGTTAGGCAACTAATTTGGGAGAAGGAAAACTCTGGATTCAAACCAGGTTTTATCTCCTTTAAAACTGACCTTGTGTCACATCCTGCCTGTGGCTGATGTTGGTTGGTTGGTTGGTTTTGTGGGGCTATTTTATGCCAAAGATGTTTTTGTTTTATTCATTCTTGATGGGTATTCAACATTTATTTCAAACTCAATTTTTTTAAACTCATTTTTTCTATTTAACCCATAGATGGGACCCTAACAGGTACTACCAATCAGAGTGGACCTGGGAGTAATGGTGATGAAGGGGTACTCCACATTCCCCAGAGATCCAGAATTGGAACCTCACCATCAGATAGTTTAATGTTATACCCAGGACATTAAGACCCTCAGCCACTGCCTTCTAGCACATGGTTGGGCTATTTTATGCCGAAGACGTTTT
The DNA here is from genome assembly GCA_023376005.1 of Doryteuthis pealeii. Lineage (NCBI taxonomy): Eukaryota > Metazoa > Mollusca > Cephalopoda > Myopsida > Loliginidae > Doryteuthis > Doryteuthis pealeii. The sequence continues at coordinate 23,380,239 of CM042139.1, read as the reverse complement.
TGTTTTATTCATTCTTGATGGGTACTCAATTTTTTTAACATGTTTTTTTTTAACTCCTGTTTTTCTATTTAACCAATAGATGAGACCCTAACAGGTACTAACACTGTGTCAGAGTGGACCTGGGAGTAATGGAGATGAAAGGGTACTCCACATTCCCCAGAGATCCAGAATTGGAATCTCACCATTAGATACAGATTAACGTCATACACAGGATGCTAAGACCCTCAGCCACCGCTTTCTAGAACATATATGATAAAAAGTGTTGGTGGCTTGCCATAAGGGCAATAGGGCTGGGACAATCATATAGGTGCTAGGGCTTGACGTGACCAACTGATTGATCAGAGGGGTCCTCTCTGACCACCTGTCTAGTCTAAGTGGAGTGTTGTATGTCATGGACTGCTCAGCCACCAGGGTTCCATCCTTAAGCATCAGTTTGCTACCCATGGCCGACAAATGGCTCTATTTGGGGGAGTTTTACCCCTCTGCAGAGGTGCAATCGGTGTATTCTAAAACCTCAGCTGACATGGCTTGTTTGTGGCTGAGGGGTTGGGTGCATACAGAGAAACAATAACAACCATATCCAGTAAGGGTAACAATGTTTTCATGCCTGCAAAGAAAGAATTGAATTATACAATCTAATGTTGTCTTTCTTTTGGTGTATATATTTCAAATCAATTATTAATCACTCTGCCTAGTATTGAGAAGAATGAGGGTTGAGTGTATTGTTTCCTCATATGGAAGAAATAGAAGAACAATTTCTGATGAAGTGATAACAATGTTATTTTATAGCCTGAGAAAACTTAACAGAAGAGAATACAAACATAACATGAGATACAAGGTAGAGCTTATCTATACATATATAAAGGGCAGTTGTGTGTATGTATGTCCGTCTATACATATATAAAGGGCAGTTGTGTGAATCTGTATGTCCGGAGGAAACTTAGAAAATAAAACAATTAACAAAGTAAATATCACCAGAGCTTGGTTTTTGAGCAAAAATAATAGAGATTTGATTTATATTGGTGAAGATAATTAAAAAAATATTCTAAATGATAACAGCATGGATTCTTTTTTTTTCATTTAATATTTTAGATAGTAGAAATTGACATTTCTTTTTCAGAGTTTTAACCATAGCTGGGGTAGGAGTTGTGTTAATTATTTTTCTATGTTACTGCCGCTACTCAGGATTGAACCCGGAATCCAATCGGACACATGGCCTAGTGGATAAGGTAGTTAGGTTAAGACAGTTCTAAGTGACAGTTATCTCTGGATTATGTTTAACAGGTTTGAATTCAGAGTTTTCCTTCTCCTAGCTGGTTACCTAGCCATGGTTAAAGAGTCCAGTCTGCCCTGCTATTTTCCCATAGTTGGAGGGAGAATTGGATTTATACCTTTCCCAAGGGTATTAGCACTATGTGAAATGCGAACGGCTTGGTCCAGGAATTGAACTCGCATTGACGAGTGCATTTAACATGACTCACTTTGACCTCAGTTTGCACGAGTTACCAAATTCAGCCTGTCCACTGTTACAGGTTGGACAACAGGAAGTGCAGCAACAATTCAAATAAAAAAAAAATGCTATTTCTTTGAATTTTTTAGATGAGTTTTGATAATTTGTATTATTTGGATCATATGGACTATTGTGCTCATCTTTATTGTTATATACACAATGTTTCGTTCGATTTGCACTCAGATATTTTTTGTCGAACTAGGGAACCTTCATGGAACTTCAAACTGAACCCTTTATTCAAAACACGGGGGTAGACTGTTCTCATTCCGTTAACCATGACCGGGTACAAGTGTTAAGCTATGTTAAATATTCTATGTTATTATCGCCCTTGGCTAGGATTGAACCTGCAACCTCTGGATCATTGTCCCTTAGAACTGTATTAACTCAAACCTTATATCCATTGCATCATGTGTCCAACTGGGGAAAAAATGGCCCCCAAATGACAACAGTTTAGAGTGGCAGAGAAGGAAGAAGGGTAATTTTTGGGTTTTGTAGCCCAGGCCTCCTGCCCTAAATTACGCTATGTTTTTTTAAGGCGGCATCTAGTGAATTTATGGCCCTGAGCCAGCTATTTTTGGAGTGACAAATTAATGCGAGAAGAAAGCGATATTTCACAGACCCCACCCCCACCTCCCGTTTTTTATTGACATGTAAATGTCAAACATCAATTTCTTATCGCATTAATTTGTCGATAAAAAGGCTTCCAAACCGCGACTTGGAAAATAGCTAGCACGGTCCATAAATTCACCAGATGCCACCTTAGAAAAACATAGCAGAATTTAGGACAGGAGGCCAGGACAACAAAACCCGAAAATACTCGGAAGAAAAAGAAACCCTCTATTGGAAATTCCACAGTTAATTATCTTCCCCAGCCGCTAGGGGGCGAATCGCCATCATCGTACGTTGGTGCCAATACCAAAACTTCACTTATCAAGGAGCACCCACTGGGGGTAGTCACGTAAATAGCAGTCCCTACACTTCATTCATCACTTAGCCCAAAAACAGGGCTTACTTATCGCATAGCAGTACTGGAGGAGAGACGTAAAAACACCAAGCTCTCATTACCAAGCCCAAACCAGGGCCCACTTATCACAGAACTCTACAACCAGCTCACTTCTAAGGCATTGTATCAGCATACGTTAAAAGGTGGGTACAATAGCACACTTACTGAAGGACGAGAAACTACCGAGACGAAGCGTCTTATCAACATTTCCTACCGACAAAAAGAATACCCTGTTATCACCAATACTCCAGGAAAATTACTTAACTCAGATAAGTCTGTAGCAAATACCATTAAAATTTGCATCAATTTTATGTAATTTTTGTCAATACAAGTGTCTACACTTACTTTCGTGTTTGTTCCTTCTTTGTCCGACAATTTGCCTATAACTATGGAGAGCTCCTTCGAAAACCGTAAATACTCTTACCTCATCAAAACCCCTTCACCTATATATGAATTAATTTTTCTTGGTGAGGGGCACTACAAAGCAATAACGTTTGATCATTGTCAGCGGTAGTCTACTGACTAACTGCAACAAAACTGATAATACCAACATTCCGTGTATTATTATGCCAGCTGTACTCTTATGGATTCTCTTTGATCTTTAGAATTAGCTGCAAATTTATTTTCAAACATTTTTTTAATCCCAATATTCTTAACCCTCAAAAAAGCGAGCGGCCACTAGCTAAAAGTACATATATCTTATTATAATGGAGATCGTGGGTTTGTCTGTCTGTAACCGAAACTATATTACTATACAAGTCACAATTCCTTTAGTTATTTACATCATATTCTCCATGATTTTATTTTTATTTAAACCTCAATTATTAATAAAATTGCTTTACATTACTTACACTGTTGACCATATCTACATACTAATAACATGTAATTGTATTTATATATACAACAAAATAGAGGTTTACAGTATGAACGGGAAGGCTAACTTGCATATTGATCTTAAAAAATTGATTTTGATAAATATATGCTTAGTATTATTGATTTCTAATTGTTTGGTTTTATCTTATTGAATATGAGCAAAAATATCTTCAATAAATCTTTTAAAAAATCCCTTAACAAGAAGAAATAACTGTAATATTATTCTTTACTTCCTATTTCAACTAAACAGTTTAATTAGGAATATTTACCAATGAAAGACGGAGTCACGGAAAATGATGGAAGAGTTAGTTTCAAAGTTGTTCTATTTTTCAATCATACCCCCTCTGTTCAAAATCTTTTTATCTACATTCTTATTCAGTTTCATTAGCCTTTCTAATTTAAAATCATATTTTATTATAAAATTTAACTAAAATACTTGCACCCGGAGGGTGCATATATTTGCTAGTAACATTAACAAGGATATCGTTTGAATTCCGGCCAGATATAACCACGTCGCCTATAATTGTATAATAATATTATTTCATAACTATTATATAAAGTAAAAGTTCGTCGGGGTGGCCTGTATATATAAGCCAATCAGCGAGGGAGTCTATCCCCTTTTCACTGGCGCTACACCAAGGAGATTGTTTTTGCGTCTGAGGTGGAGTGCCACACCTACCATCAGCTCCTTATTTTACCGCACAGATCCCTGTGCTACTCATATGCAGAGTTGGTGAGGGCGGGTATCGAACTAGGAACCTTGTAGTTTCTAGCCAAACGCTCTACCGACTAAGCTAAGCTGACCCTAAACTATTATATAATAAGATAATATTATTCATAATTGTTATATAATTGATAATATTATAATTAACAATATCATTTATATATCTCTATAGCCTCTATTTAATAGAAAATTATAAAAATCTGTTATAATAGAGTCTATTAGATAACAGATTTTTTATATTTTTCAGCCAAGAGCCAACGGACGTGAGGAAAGAATTCTTAAATTAAAATAGCCAGCGGCTATGAGAAAGTTTCGCTACTGTCGATTTGTCTAAAAAAACAAAAAATTAAAAAAAAACAAAAACCAAACTCAGCAACTATTGGTTGCGAATAAATTAATATAAAATTTCTTGATGCGGTGGAGGTACTTAAAAAAAATTGTATACCCCCACAAAAATAAACAAGACATTTAAAATATTAATAAAAGAATTGTACAGATTTTATTAATTTGTTACAGAAATGGTAACTGGTATTTTTTTTTTCCATTTTTCCATATTCCGATAATTCGTGAAAGGATCTGGTCAATTGGAGAGGGTGGAGCTTACCGCCTAGCAAAAAGGCGGAGCTACACACACATAGTGTGTATAAAAACCGGGACATCGCATGCAACTGACCGACTGTCAGTAGAGATCCCAATTTACTTTGAAAAATTGTTAAAGCGAGCACTTGTTTTCTCATCTCCCTCATTTAAAACAACAACAACAGCTACAGCAGTAGAAACATTTTATAATCATTATTATTTCTCTCTTATCACCGAAGCTACGAAAATGGTTAATCGTGTCTATGTAACCCGAAAGATTCCTCAAACTGGAGTTGATCTATTAAAGGAGAATGGAGTCGAATTGACTTTCTGGGATTCAGATGAAGCAATTCCCCACGAAGAACTGGTGAAAAACTTAAAAGGAAAAAACTATACTGGTTTATTGTGTCTCCTCACTGATACCATCAATGCAGAAGTATTGGATGCAGCCGGTTAGTATTGCTGTTAATTTTTTTTTTTTTTTTTTTCCCTCCATTCATTCTTCCTCGTTCTTTCCTTTCCTTCGCTATTTTCCTACCTTGCTTTCCTTTATGTAACTAATTAATACTTCAAAGTAAAAATTAACATTTCTCAATTATCAACCTTCAAATATTTGGCTAAAAATTAACATTTGTTGATTTAACAGCTTTCAAATATTACGCTTAATTTTCTTTTTTAGAATTAAAAAATGGAAAAAAAAAAGCTTTTTCTTTCGATACACTAATTCAGCGTCTTGAGTAAAAATTACCAGCGAATAGTAGTTTTCAGTTTATTTCAGTATACGACTTGATAAGTTTATAATATCAATTCCCTAAAAATAACAACGGTGAGGTGAAAGTGAAAAAGGTGTATAACTGAATCACTACGCAACCACTTTAAATATATACAACATCAATTAATGCTGTCCTTCATTAAAATAAAAACTTATAAATTAATTGAATTATCGTATTAAGTTTGTTTTCCTTAGCGCTTCATTTTTATTAGAATTATTAATCCCAGTTGAGAAAATAAAAAATATATACATTGGACTTCATTTCATATTCCACCAACATCTGTCCAGTTTAACTATGGTAAAAATGCCGCCCCTGAACTCCGTCTACTGGTTACCTATTTTAACTCTTTTGTGCTTCCTATTTTTTTGTGCGTGTGAGTAGTTTACTAAATTACTATTTATTCAACCACCACTTGCTGGTATGAGACTGTAGTATCTTATTTACAAAGAAATGTAAATACTTGTAGATACACTTTAATTAATTCTACGTCCAAAACCCGATTTGTCCAGCAAATTGTTCGGTTGTTTTGTAATTTAAATGAATTAGACGACAACATACCGGTCTTTTTTTTATCTGAGGATTTTTGAAGTGGTTGGTCACAGTTAACGTGGACGGAAGGTGTAAATAAAAAGATGCCCGTTTCATAGAACCTAAAAAGCCCACTAAATCTGACTGCAACTGTAATTGTAGCAAAATAGAAGAATCTAACGTCAACCCTGTTCATAAATTATTTTCTTTAGTCTTAACGTTTTATTTTACTAATTGCTTTTTTCTTTACAGCTTTTGAAAGTCTTTAATACGAGGGTTGAGTAGCGATTTCCCCCCTAAGTAGACTCGATTCAGATTTTGATTCTAGTTTAAATATAAATTTGGCGGGTCTAAATACTAATGTAGTTCTTTGATTTAAGATTTTAAAATCTAAACCCACTGTCCTGATATTTCACAATTATTTGTAATAAATCTCTTTTAGTCTTCTTTACGCCCACACTTTAAAATTATCACTAACAATATACAATTTATAGTACGATGCCGGACCGTGAAGAATTTCTAAATACAGATTCAATAGAATTTAATTTTTTTTAAAAAGCGGAAGAAAATTAAATTTTGTTAATTAAGTTTAAATAGATAAAAATTTTATCAAATTGCACATTTTGCTTTTAAAGTTCCATGTTGCATCTTCCACCCCCTCATATTTTTTTTAAATTGGGGAAAATGTGTTTTCTGTCACGTTCACCATATTTTTACATGTGCACCCTCCTCCTCCTCCTTATTTTACTTTCACTTTAAATTGAATTGACTTTGGGAGGGGGTTGCTGTTTCTTTTCTTTTTTCTTTTTTTCTTAATTAAATATTGTAACAATTCTTCTTACTCACTTACAGACGGATCAAGTAGCTAAAAAATGTTGACACCTTATCAATCAGATCCGTGTGGGGGGAAAAAAAGCAATCAATGATGTTATGTTTTTTCTTCTTCTGCTGATGCCTACGTGCGGAACTGCAACGAAAGGTGAAGGTCATGCAACAGTCAAGGACGTTTCGCTTGCAACTGTAAAAGGAGTCAATGGAAAATCCTGTGTCCGATTATTGGCAAACGTGCAGATCTAATTAAAACACTAAACAAATATTTTTTTCTTGTAGGATTTTCTTCATATAGAACAAAGTTTAATTTATTAATCCTCTTTTTAATTCCAGATGGATGAGGAATGAATTTATAATTTTTTTTTGTCGGACTTTCCTTGATGGATGGATTTTTTTTTCTTTTCCTCGTGTAGTCCTTGACTGTTTTATAACAGCCTTAACCTTGCTCATCATGTGTACTGTTGTAAACATATGGCATATTTCTAACGTTTTCTTTTTTTTTTTTTTATTCAGACACTATAAAAGATGCTAGATTATTTATTTATTTTTTTTTTTTTATCTGGTGATTTAAAAATAATTTTAGTGTTGAAAAGGTTTTAATATCACTTAACGTAGGTTTTTAATTCAAACTTTTTTTTTTTCATTCATTCTCTTCAAGATGAATAAAAAAAAAAAGTCTTTTAAGAAAACTAAATGTTAATAATTTGTCTTAAATTTTTCTATTTCGGGGAAAGAAACAAATTAAGCAAATAATTTTATTTGCTTCAACTATTCTTGAAGAATACTATTTTAAATTAAATACTAATGTTATTAAATTAGTAACATATACCTTAAATTTAAATACTTGCATTTTTTTAAAGAAAAAAATTGATTAAAAGGAAAAGATCGGTTGCAACAATTTGAATTTAAATGTTAATTAAATGACTTTTTTAAAACATTTTTTGTTTGTGATAAAAAAAATATTTTTTCACTATTCACAAAATTTCAAATGAACTTTTAAAATAAATTTTAAGACCTATGCCCCAAACTGTAGAGCTCGATCCCGTTATGGCGGTGTCCACTTCAAAAAAAAAAAAATTATAAGTAAACTGCACTTTCCCTCACAATTAAATGTTATTGTTTTACACCCCCCAAAAATCAATCTGAACAAAATGAATGACATAGCAACAAAAATGAGACAATGGACACATTATCTAAATAAATTTTCTAAATACTTCAATCGGGAAGACTTGTGGTTATATAACAGAATTCTGAACATTTTCACAATTACTCCTGCAAAGTGTATGCTTTTAAAATCTTATTTACTAAGCTTTAGTCTGGTACACAGACATCAGGTTGCTTAAGTAAGTGTAGTAAATAGTTATATGTACTAAGTGGCCACCCACTTATCTACTGAACTTCAACAAGCTCCGCTCAACGCTGCTTCCTTAAAAAAAGGAAAACTAATTTGCTGTTTTGAAATATACTTTTAATATAAGTTTATATACACAATTGTTTATTTTGAATTAAAATGGTAGTTTTATATATGTATCCCCCCTTTTTTAAAACTATAGTGTTCCTTATGCGCTTAACCCCCCCCCCCGGTCTAAAAATATTTTAGGTCAATTTGCCGACTTCCTAAACAATGATTTCTTTTTCTCTTATCTACCTCCTCCCCAAAATGTAGTTGTATGTTAAAAATGAAAAAAGCAAATTTTTTTTCTTTCGCACAAACGTTTTTTGTTTTAATAAGTTAAAAAAGAATTGTGTGTGTATGTTAAAGATTGGTTTTAAGCTGGGTGCTTCAATAACGGGAATTCGTTGTTTAATATTTCTTTCTTAAAAATTTAAAAAAAAAATCTTTAAAAATAATTTCCCGTCAGAAAGTCTATCATCTTTCTACAAATCTTTAACAATTTTCAGACCTTGTGAATTCATTAAATGGTAACTTATTTTAAGATCATTTTTAGAAGACCAACTAAACTTAAATGTCGAAAAAGATGATACAAAATAGATATATCAAAATAAAAACATTCCTAATTTTATCAAATTCCTTTGGTATTTGTTTTTAAACTTTGAAAAGCTTAAAATTTTTAAACTGTTTCTCAAATTTAAAAGCTTAAAGAAAAAAAAAAACTCTGAAAAGTACAAACTAGTGGATTTCTCTTGCAAAATATGTATATGCTTCTAAAATCCTTTTTAAAAAAAATTAAATATTTCATTGGGTATTTTCTAATTTGAGCGCACTGTGTAGGGTAGCGGTTCCCCCATAGTGATCATCCAACAAGGACGTCCAAGCGGTCAAGGTTATTTGGCCAAGGTGATTTATGATAATTATGTGTTGCTTTGCTTCTCATTGCTTCACCATTTTTTTTTTTTTTTTTTTTTCTCCAACTGAGGCAAATCCATGTCTATACACCATTTCTTTATCTAATTGATTCTGCTGACTGTTTTATGGACATTTTTAGAAGGCCATTTTTATGTATTTAGATGATGACCAGAAAGAAGCTAAAATAAACAAGTCTGCTGCTACAGTATATGATGGTCAAACCGCTTAGGGATTATTATTGGCTTTTTTATTTATTCATTCATTTATATTTTATGATAAAGAAAATAGGGTAATTTCCTATAAGACTAACATGATCAAAGGGGAACCACTCTTGTCTGATAAATTATTTATTTTCCTATTAAGCTAACCCTAACCCCGTCTTTTTTCCCCAGTAGATCAATAAATACTTAATTTATCAGTCAAGAGTGATTCCCCTTTAATGATGTTAGTCTAATAGGAAATAGCCGAAAATAGTCTAACATTTTTGCTGTTTTTGTGTTTCTTTCGGTGGTATTAAATATTTAATTCTTTTATATATTCCGTTTTTAAATTTTTAAAAAATTACTAATGAAATGAGGGTTAAATTTAAATTGGCGCCAGACATAGATAAACATTGAATTAGTAATTTATAATAAAATCCGATCGACACTTAATTAAATTTGAAGAAAATGTTAGTAGCATAATTAATAATTAAAAAAAACATTTTTTTTAAAAGCAAAACAAGTTAATTTCAAATACCTTTTTGTAGCTATTTTATATTCATACTTTAAAAAAAACCAAAAAGACAGGAATGTAACATTGGATCAATCTTTCCTTTTTAAATGAAAACTAAAAGGAATTATCTTCAACTACAGAAAAAATGAGAATGTACAAAAAAATAAAAAAATAAAAAAACACTACAGATAATAAGCATACTTATTATCTGTAGTGTTTTTTTTTTTTTTTTTTTATAAATAATATTCACATGCCATGTGAATATTATACACTAATACTCGCATGCTTATTTTTTAATTTTATTTTTTATTGTTTTTTTTTTTTTTTTCTTTTAGTTATCAGAATAAGTTCAATAAGTATTTTATTGTCTTTATCTTTTAAGGAATTTTGTAAATACCTCTGAATTCTTTTTTTTTTTTTTTTTTTTTTTTTTTTTTTAGGTAGCAATCTATATGATTTTTGTAGCTATCCCTTAAATTGGATAATTTTTTTGTCAATTTAATTGTATTGACAAAATATAAAACCTTAAGGATTCAATTAAATGTTTTAAAAAAACCTAATAAATGAAGAAAAAAAAATTATACAAAGTTTTATACAACTTAAAATATAAGTAGCCATGGGCAAATGTAACAAAGTGAGATATCTTAATTTTAAAACAATTACCAAAAATCAGGGAATTGTCCAATTTTAATGAAATTTTCACCACTTTATTCATTAATGACTTAATTTTATTATGAATAACTTATTTTATTAAGAAACAATTGAAAGTTTTTTATCAATTCAGATTGATGGGGTTGACTTATAATCATTTGAAGAAAAAAAATTTCCAGGCCCTAATTCTTACATTTTTAGAAGGATCAAATCCTGAAGAACCATTTATAAATAAATAAAAATTCAATACCTGAAGGAAGTTATTTGAAAATGTAAAAGTTCTTTTCTAAAAACACAAATTTTGTACCTTTTTTTTTTTTCCTGGTTTGAAAAACAATATTTTTCTTTGAATTGATGCAAAAAAGAATTTTCACTTTTGGTTACAAATTAAGACTGAATCTCCATTTATTAATAGATTTTGAACTGTTTGTGATTTCAAAAGTCCATGTACATCCCTCATGAGATGATTTTCATGTTAGTCTTACCAATATCTATCATCCTGTCACACTAGTAGAACGGATATCCATTCCATGACAATCTCTTGCCAACCATCCCTATCATTCATTGCCCTCAGATCCTCTACACAGCATCCAGTATCTGTGCAGAGCTGGTCTTTGCTGAACAGCCCACACTGGCATTCCCATGTGCTGGTTTCCACAGAATGTTTGAGTCTGTCCTTGTTTCTCCAGGAGTTTCCAGGATGTCTTGTTCATCTCACTCGGATGCTTTGTGTGATGGGGTGCAAGTGGCTGTACATCTGCTTTCTTGTGAGGTGTTGTTTCCATGATTTGTTTAAAATCACATGCAGCATTTTTGTGCAGCTTCCAACTAGCTTATTCTCTTGGCACTTTGTTAGTCCAAGTGGTGCAGTCATACAGTAGCACTAATACAACTACGGCTTGGAAGAATTGTCGCTTTAACTTGACAGTCAGTTTAGATTTCCATAGGACTGATAATCTGTTTATGGCAGACCATGCCTTCCTATACGTGTATTAACATCGTTTTCTGTGGATGAAATGTTACTACCTAGGTACATGAAGTGCTCCACCGATTTTAGAGGCTTACCGTTGAGTGTGAAGATGCCTCCTTGATTTTTAAAATGCATGTACTCAGTTATATCGGAGTTCATATAGAGGACAATGTCCCATGCTACCTTCTCCAGGCTATGGAGCAAGGATTCGGCTTGTTCAGGTGTATTTGCAAGAAGTGCCAGATCATTTGCGTAGTCTGCATACATAATAGTCTGTGCAAGATATCATCTGCTTCTTGCCTTTTTTAGTGTGAGGCCATAAAAAAATTGCGGGGTGGGGGCGTATCTAATGATGTCTGAAGTACATACTTTTACATGTTAGTCTTATCCTATTTTACCAATATCTACAATGAAAACAGCATAGCTCACATGACTTTCAGAAAGATATTTTCACGCTCAGTTACTGAGGCATTGAATAAGCTCCCTGCATCCATTATAGGTTGCTGAAACTCTGAATCTTTCAAAGCCTCCATGCTTCCTGTAATTCGACAAAATTACACCTGATACCCCCCTCTACACACATATGCACACACACACATAAATGTATATTACTGTATGCTATTCATGTTCCTGACATTTAGTACATTATTCTATGTACTATACAAGAGACATTGAGTAGTTGTGGTGCACTGTACGCAATAAATTTTATTAAGCAAATTTCTTAAATTTTTATTCAACACAGCCTTTTATTTTAATTTTCGTCTTTCCTAAAATGGTGCGCTTTTTAAAATTATTTTTATTTAATTTTTTATTTTTTTATTTTAATTTAAAATTTTTTTTAAAATTTTTTTTTGACCAATTGATTTAATGAAGATGACATCTAATCAATTTTCTTTTTCAGGACCCCAACTGAAAGTCGTCTCGACTATGTCTGTTGGTTATGAACATATTGACGTGAAAGAATGTGAAAAACGCAAGATCACTGCTTGTAATTTGTCTAAAGTCTCAACTGGATGTGTCTCGGAGTTTACTGTAGCACTTGCACTGGCTGTAAGTCGACGTATTTTTGAAGGTAAGTCTACACCATTCCCTTCACACTTTATATTCCACTTGTATTATACTGCCTCAGGATGGGTAAGTGAGGTAAAAAAAAAAAAATCCCAAGTAACCCCCTCACCTCTCAGGTAGCACTTTTTTCCCTCGCCTGAAAAAAGCAGGGTTCAGTTTATTGCCTGGTGCCGGAGACGCCCTAAATAGAGAAGGTCGACATGGTCTCGCATTTTTTTTTTTTTTTTTTTTTTTTTTTTTTTTTTTTTTTTTCCTCCACTGGCCATCGCATGACCTTTTGGTTTGTGCATGGCTCCCTATGCAAAAAAAAAAAAGACTATGTTAATCCGGATTGGTGGTAGGTCAGGAAAATATCTACTAGCAGAATTACCTGGGATAAAAAAAATGTATATATACTAATTACATTTTTCTTAAACAAAAATTAATTTTATTTGCCTTCTATATGAATGAACCCAGTCTAACCATAGTCTAATTCATATGGGACAGAAGAATACACAGACTGCTGAGGAGTAAAAATCCCCCCCCCCAAATGAGGCCACCTGTTGGCTGTGGGCGGTGACCTGTGATGCTTAAGGATAAAATCCCAGTGGCTGAGCAGTCCATGACATGCAACACTCCGCTTTGGCCCTTACTTAGGCTAGACAGGTAGTCGTAGAGGCCCCCTCGAATCAATGTCAAGCCCTAGCACCTATATGGTTGTCTCTATCCTATTACCCTTATGGCAAACCCTGAACCCTTTTCATATATACTAGAAGGCAGTGGCTGAGGGTCTTTTTAGTGTCCTGGGTATGATGTTAAACCTCTTGTGGTAAAGTTCCAATTCTGGAGGTCCAGGAGTGTGGAATACCCCTTCATTGCCATTACTTCCATGTCCACTCTAACCCAGAATGGTAGTACCTGTTAAGGTCCCATCTATAGATTGAAATGAATTATTAAAAAAATGTGTTCAAAAGCCTACTAGTCCCCTGCCACGAGGGTGGGGATTCGATTTGAGAAGAGATCAATGTAATTTGCTTTCTGAATGAATTAGACTTTGCTGAGCAATTTTAAGCTAAAATATTTCAGGCACCACTGAACGAGGATTGAGGTAGGTGGGGGAGCCATTACCCCCCCCCTGAAACTTTTAAGGGAGTTTGTTCACATGACAAGTTTCAAGATTTCAGCATTAGCTGAATAGTACGTATGTGTTTGGTTAATTTCTCTCCCAAGAGTTTTGGGTCCACTTGTGATGGGGACATTCCTGCAGATACCAATTTTAAGTTGAAATGTTCCAGATGCAGGGAGACTCGTGTCCATCAAATACCATTTAAACACCCCTTGAGATGAAAGGTGTTCCCATGCCAAACTTCAGTGATTGGCTTATTAGCATTGGAGTCCTTAGGCATAACAAAAAGCAAAAGAATACAATTATATATAAACTAGCAGGAGAATCCAATAGTGCCCAGGATAATATAATATTGGGTTGGTGCATAATTATTGCGTCTTTTTTTTTTTTTTTTTTTAACAAATCTTATTCAACAAAAACAATTTGGACATGTTCAGATTTATCAGAGTTTGCAAGGGACCCATCTAGCCAATTTCCATACTTTTCCAAGCTTTTTGAAATGACGATGGTCCACATTGAAGTCTTTGGCCAACATTCTCCTTATCAGGCTATCGTCCCCTTCCACGGCTGCCAAAAGTGCCTGGTCGTTGAAATTTGATGGTCAACCTTTTCCCTCTTCATCTGTGAGGTTTGTATCGTCCGATTTGAACTTTCTGAATGATCTTTCAACTTGGCTTTTGCTGATGGCTTCTTTGCCAAAAATATGAGATCACGAAATGACTGTGCTGCATTCCAACCTTTCTTGAAGTGGTAGAGCATAATATGACAAATGTGGATATGATTTCTGATATGCATTCTGAAAAGAGAGGATTAATTTAATGGAACAAATTAAACCAAGTGCCGATTGTTATTGTTTTTGTCAAAAAAAAAAATTGTTGGAAAAAAAGCCACAATAATCATATAAGTAAAGTCATCAGGGTGGCCTAAAGTCGGTATCAGCCAATCAGCAAGGGACTCTAACCTTTTTTCAATAGCGCTAGACAAAGGAGATAGATTTGCATCTGAGGTGGAGCGCCACACCTACCATCAGCTCCTTACTTTACTGCACAGATCCCTGTGCTACTCATACGCTGAGTTGGAGATGGCTGGTATCGAACCAGGAACCTTGTGGTTTCTAGACGAACGCTCTACCGACCTGAGCTAACCCAATCATATACCGACCCAATAATAAACAAAACTTCATTAAATTTTTTGTACAAATGGATCCCATCTTAATTTTCTTCCAAAAAGTGTCAGTTTGAGGTCAAGGGAATTAATAGAAGTTTTATCAGGATTGGCTCAGTAGCTTGAGGCGTTCATAGATAATGGAGGCAAATAAGCAAATTATCACTCGCACATGCATACTCTCACATTGTGTGCGTGGAATGGCCTATTGTTGGTATCAGCTGAACTGCGGTGGAACACCACACCTACTGTAAGCTCCAAGGTACTTTTCTGCATAGTTTCTCACTTTTTGTGATTGCTGATCATGTTGATTTTGTGTCCACGCTGTAATTATATATGTATGTATGTAAAGAAGCACGTGGTGTAATGGTTAAAGTCATGGGAAATGGACTCGTCGCCCCGAGTTCAAATCCTGGATGTGGTAATTGCATTTCACTTAGCGCTAATACCCTTGGGAAAGGTATGAATCCTACTCTCCCTCCAGCTATGCGCAAATAGTAGGGCAGACTGGGCTCTTTAACCTTGGTTAGGCAACCAGTCTAGGAGAAGTAAAACTGAATTCAAACCTGTTAAACTCTGCTTAAGAAATTGGCCTTGTGTTCGCATCCTGCTCATGCGGAGGGGTTGGTAAATATAGATATGTATGTATGTATGTATGTATATTTATTTATTTATTTACCAACCTCTCCACACGAGCAGGAGATGACACTAGTTTAATTTCTTAAGCGGTTCAACAGGTTTGAATTCAGTTTTCCTTCTCCTAGACCGGTTACCTAACCAAGGTTAAAGAGCCCAGTCTGCCCTACTATTTATCCATAGCTGGAGTGAGTAGGATTCATACCTTTCCCAAGGGTATTAGCGCTAAGTGAAATGCAATTACCACATTCAGGATTTGAACTCGGGGCGACAAGTCTATTTCCCATGACTTTAACCATTACACCACGCGCTTCTGCAATACACTGTAATTATCTATGCAGACTGTACTTAACATGAATGATTTCTTCCAATTTTGATTCACTTTAAAATGAATTTGTATTCAGTTTTTATTCAATAGAAAGGATCAATTGGAAATCCTGAATTTATCTGACAATTCACAACTTCTCTGAATATTTTAAGTGTAGGATTCAAAGTCATAAGTTGAACAAAACAACTCAGACACGAGTGTTAAACATAACATAATGGACTTTAATAAATTGGACAGCACATGGAGTAACATATAAGACAAGAAATACACATACAAAGAAAGGAATGATATACAATGAAAAACGTATACATTAGTTCACTACAAGAACATACAAAATAGAGATAGGACTGGAGAGTCCGTAATTTCAAGTAAACTTACTAGTGTTGCGTTGGGGGCAGAAGCCCCGGGTGTAGACATAAAAGTCTAACCCATGTGCTGAGGTGCCGCAGAAGAGGCCGAGTGTTCAAAACGGGCGCTTAAATACCAAAAAAACCTGGTGGTCAAAAACGGAACTAGAGGGAAGATAACTCTTCCAAGCAAGGGAAGACAACCCAACAAAGTACAACTTTTAGTTGAACAAGGAAACCCATTTTCTGTTGTAGCAGCATTCACCCGGGTCCATCCATTCAAAGATGGAATAGGAAGTACACAAGTGATCCTCAAAATCCTGCATGCAGACACTTTTGTTTGCAGCAAATTATCCAGCTGACACAGAGACGAGAGGACCAAAAGTAACCGCCGGGTTGTGGCCCTAATACCACTGGGTGCCAGACCTTTTCGTCTTGAGTGGCCCTATCCAGAACTTAAGTACTGTATGGCATGTTCTCTGACACTAACATATTTACACCGACCTGCCATGATGAATAGGGGTTAAACTTTAGAAATAATGTGCTAGATGGCCGTTGAGTAAAGAGCTTCCTCCTCCCATTTACAGATTTTATTTTTTGTCCTGCAGGGTGTCTAGCAACCCTTCTCATCAGACAAAAATCCATTCCCGTTCTTATTGTAATAATGATCCATGATGATATTGATGCTTCTATTTAGAAAGTGAGGGATTATTTTTTTGTTTTTGTTTTCTTTTGATATTCAACATGAATGAATTGGACTGGAAATTGCTTTATTCTCTAAAAAAATTTTAAGTGTATTGGTGTGATAAGAAAACTTTAGTACGAATGCCAAAACAGCTCAGGTTAAATTTTTTAATTTTGTAATTGCATCATAAACAATTTAGAAAAAAATATTTGTCTATTGTCCGAAGCTGACTGCAAATTTTGATTTCTTCTATTTCCTGTAGCCAGTGATCACCAAATTTCTTCACCTAGATCCTTCTTTCTATTTTTTCAATTGACATGTAGAAAAAAAAATATCCTTGGTCTTCAACAAATTGATCTTTCATATTCTTTTATAGGAATTTCTTTAGCTGTATTAAAATAAGCAATATTGTGAAGTTTGTAATAAAATATGAAAATGATAATGAAATTTATTGTGTACAATGCTCAGGTGCACCACAACACATCAAAGTCTCATGTCTTGTACACAGAATAATTTGCTAGTGTCAGGAACATGAACAGTTTACAGTAGTAATATGCATGTATGTGTGTGGAGAGGGGCATCAGGTATAGTGTTGGTAGGCTACAGGAAGCATAGAGGCTTTGAAAGATTCAGTGTTTCGGCAGCCTACATCAGACGCAGGCAGCTTATTCCATGCTTCCACAATTCTGAGCGTGAAAAAGTATTTCCGAAAGTCACGTGAGCAGTGCTGTTTTCTGACTTTGTAGGCATGCTCACGTGTGTTAGAAAGATGGAGATCAAAAAGGTGCTCAAGTTTGCTGTTAAGATCTATTAAAATCTATATATTAATATTCCTGTCCCTTAAAAGTACAATTGTTATCTTGCAACACCCCCTAGTTAAAACTAAGACTGTCCAAATCATCCAAATGAAATGCAAAAATGTAAGTGTTGCTTATCTGCCAAATTTTTATTTCTTATGAGTGTTGTCACCTTGGTTATATAATGGACCATTCTGTTTTTATCATAAAGAAAAGAAAAAGGACATGCTACACAGAAAAATATAAGAAAGGGTAGGGGAAAGATAGAAAGGGGGTGAGTGTGTGGAAGTGATAACATTTGTCTGTTTCTATCAAACATGATAAATATGAAAAGGAAAGAAAGAAAAAGTGATGGTTAGATGAAGATTATTATATTTTTTACATATTGAACTATTTGGCAATAGCTATCAAACATTGTACTGATTAAATTATCATACTGTGGTATATTCACAGGTCCCGCTAGTTAAAATATTATTCTATTACTATAAATGATGTAAGATTTAATGATTTGTTTTTTAATTGTTTTCCTTTTATTTTTAAGAAGCACATTTAATAATTAGTCTGTTTTATTTTTTTTTTATTTTCATTTGTTGTTTTTTATTTCCTTGTTCACTGATTGTTTTCTCATAGAAAAATGTAAACTCTATAATTAAAAATCTTCCAAAAATAAAGTAGCAGTTATAGAAATAGGACTCAATGAATATTCAATTTAATGATTACTTGTTAGGAAAATGTTTGTTTTTTTTTGTTTTTTTTTTTTTTTTTTTTTTTTACTTTAAAATATAATGAAAAATCCATTTGTCTACTGAAGTGTTTGCTACTTATCAATGCAGTCTAGAAATTAAGTGAATATAGTGTGATGGTTATCATAGGAAATGAACTTGGCAACCATCCGTTGTAGGCTGTCAAAACACTATCTTTCAAAGCCTCCATGCTTCCTGTAATCTGCTAACACTATACCTGATACCCACCCTCCACACATATATGCGCGCACACATACACGTATATTTTACTCTATGCTAGGGCCGGGTTAGCTCGGTCGGTAGAGCGTTCGCCTAGAGACCACAAGGTTCCTAGTTCGATACCGCCCTTGCCAACTCAGCGTATGAGTAGCACATGGATCTGTGCAGTAAAGTAAGGCACTGATGGTAGGAGTGGCGCTCCACCTCAGATGCAAAAACACTCTTTAGTCTAGCGCTAGTGAAAAGGGGATAGACTCCTTCGCTGTATATCTCATACCGACATTAGGCCGCCCCGACGACTTTACTTTTACAATTCCTGTTCCTGATACTAATACATTATTCTATGTACTAGACATGAGACTTTGATGAGTTGTGGTGCACCCGAGCACTGTACACAATAAATTTCATTATCATTATCAACCCAAGTTCAAATGTTTGAGGTATCTGTTTGTATTTCACATAGTGCTAATATCCTTGGGGGAAAAAGGTATGCATTCAACTATTCTTCCTCAAGCTATGGGTAAATAGGACAGACTCCGCTCAAGAAATTAACCTTGTGACACATCCTACTCGTGTGGAGGGGTTGGTAAATATATAAAGTGAATGTGTGAATCACTTTCTTTACTTATAAGTGATGAAAGCTTGCTTAAATTTACATGTGACTTTTAGGACAGCTGAAATATGGATAATAAAACCTGAAATTCCCTACAATGGCAAAAGTATATTTCCAATATTAAAACACTTGTCATGTTAATACCTAAACTGTCTTAATGTGGAGTAATGGTTAACAGACTTGTCTTATAGACCATTACTACAGAGAATGAGTTTGATCCTCACTGAGTGATCCATATTTTTTTTTTTTTTTTTTTTTTTTATCATATAAAGTAAACTTAAAGAATATCTCTATAATAATACTGGTGTTCCTACAAAATACAACCATTATAATCTTGCAACCCCCTCTGGTTAAAAATGAGACTGTCCAAATCATCCAACATGAAAGTGTTGTCATTTCAGCTAAATAATGGACCATTCTGTTTTTATTATAAGGAAAGAAAAAGGACATGCTACAAAAAAAAAATGAGAGATGGGGAAAGAGAGAGGGGTGTGTGCAGAAGCGATAACACTAATCTGTTTCAATCGAACATGATGAAAAAAGAGTTAAATCAAGATTTTAATTTTTTACATATTGAACTATATGTAATAGCTGTTAAGTAAACATATCAACAGTAATGCTGATAGCTTTTTAATTTTGTGTGTCCTGGGACGCAGATATTTGCTTTGTATGGGTCCAAACTAAAGTTTCTTAATAAATTGTAGGGTTTTTATTTATGATCTGGGGAAACAAATAAAGCCATCTAACTCTTACCGTGTAACCTATTCTGTGTAATTCGTTTCTAAAAAAAAAAAATATTGAAATGTATTTACAGTTAGCTTGAAATGATGAGGGAAGAAAAAAGAAAAACACTGGGACGCATGGATATGATTTTACTGCCTCCTTTTAGATTTTTGTGCATCAGGGATGCAGGACGTGTACCTATCAGCATCTCTGCAAATATTGTAATAATCAAATTATCATACTGTGGTATATCCTCAGGTCCTGCTAGTATCTATTATATTGCCCATAGTAAATAAGTATTTAAAACCTTACATTGCATAACTTATCTTTTCTTTATTTTCTTTCTTCAGGTTCCCTTGCAGTGAAGAATAATGAATGGGGTCCCTGGAAACCAATGTGGATTTTGGGCACTGGCTTAGCCAAACACTCTGTCGGCGTTCTTGGTTTTGGAAGAATTGGATATGGAGTCGCCCGTCGTCTCAAAGCATTTGATGTTTCAAAGATCATGTATAACGATATTGTCGAGTCCTCTTATGCTAAAGAACTGGGAGCCGAATTTGTAGATTTGGAAACCTTACTTAAAGAATCAGATTTGATTTGTATCTGTTGTAACTTAACCCCACAAACACATTTTCTGTTTAACAAAGAGAATTTTAAGAAAATGAAGAAGAATGCCATCTTGATAAACACAAGTCGTGGTGGCGTCATTAACCATGACGATTTGTATGAAGCACTATCCAGCGAGGAAATCACTGCGGCGGGTCTTGATGTTACCGACCCTGAACCCCTACCTGTCGAGCATCCTTTGAACAAACTACCCAACTGCATTATCACCCCACATATGGGTAGCAACACATGGGTAGCCAGGAATAACATGTCCCTAAATGCTGCTAAAAATATTGTTGAGGTCTTTGAAGACAAAGAACCTGGCGGAAAAATAAAATCATCATAAATAGGATCTGCTTTATTTCGTAAAGCTTGTAAGCAAGTTGTTGCTTGTGTTACAGTGGTTCGTAAAACTTGAGACAAAGCATTTGTATCTTAATATTTTATTGTAATGCATTAACATCTTTTTGCTGCTTATATATTTCGATTGCCAGAAGTTAACATTTTGATCACGTTCTTAGAGGCTTCTTCATTTTTCATCTTTATTTATAGTACATTCTATCAGTAACAAAAAAAATTTCAATCTTCTAAAAGATGTGTTGTATGTGTGTAGTATAAGTTTGTTTTGTTTTTTTTGTCTGAATTTTTCAGATGAGGCTTGATAATTTGTATTTAGATTTTTCTGACTGTTGTTCTCATTTTTATTGTTATATCTACAACATTTCAGCCAATGTACCATCCGGCCTTCTTAAAGTGTTTCTCTTGTTGAATTTGGAGCCTTCATAGAACTTCAAACCGAACCCTTTATTAAACCATCTGGTAGTTCTCATTCCATTAACCATGACTGGGTACAAGTGTTAAGCTGTTAAATATTCCATTTTTGCCTGTAATCGGGATTGAACCTGCAACCTCCAGATGACAGTCATTTAGAACTGTAATAACTCAACCCTTATATCCGTTAAGTCCTGAAAGCTCCTGAGTTTAACAAAAAACACCTGAAAGAGGTTGGAGGGCAACAATGGCTGAAATGTTGTGTATATAACAAAGACAGACAACAGTCTGAAAAATCTAAATACAAATTATAAGATTTTTCTTTTTTCTTTAAACTTAAAAGCATAAACATTAATCTTATTTTAAGAAAAATTCTTCATAAAAACCTGCCAAATTTCTTCATTATTAAAAAAAGGGGAAAAAAAAAAAGGATGTAATAAGAATATTAAAAATAATTCATGCTTGTCGAAATGTATTTCAACCTGTATCAACAAAAATTGTAACCATAGCTGACTCTAAGTATATACACATATGTAAATATATATAGACACCTCACATCATGTAATGGTTAACAAGCTCTGACTTGCAGATCATTACAAGTGAGTTTAATCATCCCTGGATGCCCTCCAATTTTGTTCTGGCTTTATGCTGAAACTAACCTTCGTAAATAACTATATAAATATATACATATGTGTAATACTTTCTATTCCGAACCAAAACTTTATTCTTATATTTCATAAAATTTTCTGCTGTTATCAAAATAAATTGATCTTTGATCAATACTTCATTATGTGATTTTTTTTTTTTCTTTTAGTCATTGACTTATTGCTAATAATTGTATTTATATCTGTTCAGATTTGCTTGCACTTCAATTTTTAAGAATTATTACACTATTTACTTTTAAAAATTTATTTGAAAAAATCTAAGTAACAAATTGAATTTAATTGTTATACTGAGGCACCTTTGCAGTTTCCATCTGTCTTACAGAAATTTAAAAATTAATTTTTTTTTTTTTTTTTTTTTTTTTTTTTTTTTATCTTATCATAAAATTATTAAATTTGTTATATTTAAATAGCTGTACAAGAAATTTGACGTTGATGAATTTGTTACATTTTACTAAGCCTGTAAATAAGAGAAAAACCGAAATACAGAGTCCATAATAATAATAAAAACATTATTCAGCAATTTCATCTTAAAAAGAAAAAGTGATAAATAAATTAACATTTGTTTTATGTTGTTGTTTTTGTTTCTCCACAACTTTTTGTTGATTTTGCTGTTATCTAATATATTTAGGTAAAATATTTAATATCTTTTATTTATTTTAAAAGCTATTTTGAAAAATAAAATCTTAAGTGAAACATCTTTGTCTTGTTTATTTAATTTCAGAAGGTGTGTTTGATGCAAAAGTTTCCAGCATTTATTTTATTTGTTTTAGAAGCCCCTTTTTTAGAGCTTTGATAGGAGCTGCTAGGAGTCTTCTCTTCCTTATAAAATACGGTTTGGAAACCTACTGAGATGGCCGGCCTGGCTTACAAACATGGGAACCAGATGATAAATGCATGATTATTTATTTATTTATTTATTTTTTTTTTTTTTTTTTTTCACTTTGAATCAAGTGACAACAATGCAAGAGATCCACAATATAACAGTATGAATTTAAAATAACTTTACTTACAAGTGACAGTTTAGCTCAGTTGGTAGAGCAATCTGTCTATGAATTGCAAGGTTCCACGTTGATATCAGCTGCCTTTTTTACTGTTCAGTGCTTCAAGAAGGTAATTCGGTTATTTTCTATAAGTCAAAGGAGAACCACTCTTGACTGATAAATTACTTATTTATTTATTGATCTACTAGGGAAAAAAGACGGGTTTAGGGTTAGTTTAATGGAAAATAAATAATTTATCAGTCAAGAGTAGTTCCCCTTTGATCATGTTAGACTTATAGGAAATAACCGGTAATTCTTCTACAATGGTTTGATGCTAAACCTTTGTTTAATTCATGAAAATATCCTTCATAATAAATCCTAGTAATAAATCTTTTCTCCTAAGCCACTGTCGGCTGGGGCTTTAGAATACACTGACTGTACATGTTGGTCATTAGTAGC
This sequence comes from Doryteuthis pealeii, assembly GCA_023376005.1. Lineage (NCBI taxonomy): Eukaryota > Metazoa > Mollusca > Cephalopoda > Myopsida > Loliginidae > Doryteuthis > Doryteuthis pealeii. The sequence continues at coordinate 23,356,866 of CM042139.1, read as the reverse complement.
GACCTGTGATGTTTTAAGGATGGGACCCTGGTGGCTGAGCAGTCCATGACATACAACACTCCACTTTGGCCCTTACTTGGGCTAGATTGGCAGTTGGAGAGGGCCCCCTCGATCATCAGTCACGTCAAGCTCTAGCACCTATATGATTGGCCCAACCCTATTGCCCTTATGGCAAGACCCAACCCTTTGCATCATAGGTGGTGGCTGAGGGTAGTTATGTCCTGGGAATGACGTTAAACTCTATCTAATGGTGAAGTTCAGCTCTGGGGAATGTGGAGCACCCCTTCATCACCATTGCTCCCAGGTCCACTCTGACCCGGAGTGGTAGTTTCTGTTAGGGTCCCACTTATGGGTTAAATAGAAAATTTGTTTATAAAAGTTTTAAAAAATTCTTCCAAACTATTGCTATGAATCTTTCAAAATTTTGCTGGCATTAAATAACCCGACTGATTTGGATGGGTGATGAGTTATGGGAATGCATTCAACGGGATGATACAACAAATCCAAATAGTAATTAACAAAAACATAGATGGCCTCATGTAAGGGTTCAAATATTCAAAGTAGCAGTGAACATGTTGATAATTTTCTGTCAATTCTCAAAATATAGACATTTGCAGTGAATCAGTTAAGTTGTAAATATTTATTCTATCAACTAGCAGAAAAAAAGTGGACCCCAGGCCCAAGTAGTTAAGTTTTAATATAATTAAATATTATATTGAATTAGAAAGACTAATGAAATTAAATAAGAACACAAGATTTGTTAATTATTCTGTTACTCTCAACCTTGACCAGGATTGAACCTGCAGCCTAGAAATGACTGTCACTTAGAACTCTTACATTGTAAACAATTGGGTAGTGGAACAGGCAAACACCTCCTCAGCTTAATGGACTGTTCCTGACAGTAGTGGCAATAACTATTTAATCTGTTACAGTTTGTTCATTAAGACCAACCTTGTAACTGCCTGGAGAGGCTATAACATTTTAACTTTTATTAGATTACTTATTTTTACTTTATTCTAATTGATAAAAAATTGTACATAGGATTGCTTTTAATACGTTTGAGAAATTAAAAAATAAATAGATAAAATTAAAAATCAATAACAGCAAATATTTATTTATCAAACATGGTTTTGTTAAAACCAGTATGCAAATTATTCACACCATATACTATGTAAACATTTCTTAATGATATATAACACACATCATAGGATCTTAAACACCTTAATAATAATAAAAATAACGGTCATACTTTTAAGGAACACAAGTATTAATATATATATCAAGATGGTAACTCTAGCAAAAACATGGATATATATCCCCATCTTGTTTATTCTCTAGTCGCTTTGTTAGGGTCCAGGTAGTGCAGCCATACAGCAGCACTGATACGACAACCGCCTGGAAGAACTGTCTCTTTAACTTGTCTGTGAGATTGGATTTCCATATGACCGATAATTTATTTATAGCGGCCCATGCCTTTCCTATGCGTGCATTAACGTAATTTTCTGTGGAGGAGATGTTACTGCCTAAGTATCTAAATTGTTCTACCGAGTTTAGGAGTTTGCCATCGATGGTTGAGATGTCGCTTTTGTTTTTGAAAGACATGAACTCGTTTTATCAGAGTTTACGCATAGACCGACATTTCGTGCTGCCTTTTCTAGGCTGTGTAGCAAGGATTCGGCTTGTGCAGGTGTATTTGCGAGTAGTGCTAGGTCATCAGCATAGTCCGCGTCCGTAATAGTATGTGCTGGATATCGCTAGCTGCATGTATAAAAATAGATGAATAGCAAGAAAATGTTGAAGAGTATAAAGAAAATCCCTTTGACAAATCAACATGACAAATATCTTCAATAGAATCGACTTGAAGGAGTTTGACTCATTGAACTGACTTTCTTGCAAATTTTTTTTTTAAAAGTGAATAGTTATTTGTTTTACACTAACTGCATCTTCAACCCAAATCTGATTAATTAATTCAGCTAGGGTTATTTCTTATAACTCCAGCATAAACAAAGGGGAACCACTCGGGACTGATAAATTATTTATTTATTTTCCCATTAAACTAACCTTAACCCCATCTTCTTTTTTCCTAGTAGATCAATAAATAATTTATCAGTCAAGAGTTGTTCCCCTTTGTTTATGTTGGAGTTATAGGAAATAACCTCAGCTAGTATCTATATATATCAATACTATTATTCATAACTACAGTGTGATTTAAAAGTAACTCCCTATTTTAAACTATTTATAATTTTTTTTTATATGCTGTTATATTTTTCTCAATTCTTTAAGTTCCTTAATATATGGCAATTGAAATAAAATGCCATTGTGTTGAATGAAAATTTCTGAAATTTGCTTCATAATAGATATTGGTAAGACTAACATGAAAAAGCATGTATTTTGAATGTCATTAGATCTCATAAAAGAAAAGGGCAAGAAGCAAATGATATCCTGCACAGACACATGCAGACTACAAAAATGATCTAGCACTTCTTGTAAATACACCTGCAAAAGCTGAATTCTTGCTATATAGCCTGGAGAAGGCAGCACGGAACATCAAACTCCCTGTGAACTCCGATAAAACTGAGTTCATTTGTTTTAAAAAATGAAGGAGGCATCTCTACACTCAATGGTGGTAAGGCTCTAAAATCGGTGGAATAATTCATGTACCTAGGTAGTAATATCTCCTGTTAATGCATGTATAGGAAAAGCATGGTCTGCTATAGACAGATTATCAATCATGGAAATCCGATCTCATTGATAAGTTAAAGCGACAATTCTTCCAAGCTATAGTTGTATCAGTGCTACTGTATGGCTGCACCACTTGGACCCTAACGAAGTACCTAGAAAATAAACTAGATGGGAGTCACACAAGAATACTGCGATCTTAAACAAATTGTGGAAACAACACCCCACATTGATAAGTTAAAGCGACAATTCTTCCAAGCTATAGTTGTATCAGTGCTACTGTATGGCTGCACCACTTGGACCCTAACGAAGTACCTAGAAAATAAACTAGATGGGAGTCACACAAGAATACTGCGATCTTAAACAAATTGTGGAAACAACACCCCACAAGAAAGCAGCTGTACAGCCACTTGCCACCTATCACACAGACCATCCGAGTGAGGCGAACAAGACATGCTAGGCACTGCTAGGGGAGCAGGGACAAACTCATAAGTGACATTCTCCATGGAAACCAGCATATGCGCTGCCCAGCAAAGACCTACATAGACCAACTCTGCACAGATACTGAATGCTGCATAGAGGACCTACTGAGGGCGATGAATGATAGGTACGGTTGATGAGAGATTGTCATGGGTATCCTTGCTACTGTGCAATACTCCACTTAAAACCTTACTTAGGCTAGACAGGCAGTCGGAGGCCCCCTCCGATCAATCAGCTGGTCACGTCAAGCCCTAGCACCTATATGATTGCCCCAACCCTATTGCTCTTATAGCAAGCCCCAACCCCTTTTTATCATATGGGTGCTAGAAGGCGGTGGCTGAGGGTCTACATGTCCTGGGAATGATGTTAAACTCTATCTGATGGTGAGGTTCCAGTTTTGGAGGTTTGTGGGATGTGGATCACCCCTTCATCACCATTGCTCCCTGGTCCACTCTGACCCAGAGTGGTAGTACCTGTTAGGGTCCCATCTATGGGTTAAATAGAAAAATGTATTTATAAAATTATCTATTAAGAATTGATTTATTTCAAAACCTTTTTGGCATTAAATGACCCACTGAGGTTGATATGCCATAAAACAAAACCAAACCAAACCAAACCAAACCTTGCTACTGGCGTGACAGTACTTAATAAAGTGCTTAATCAAATCATATATAAAAGTTATCTTTCATTGAATTCTACTTGCTGATTTTTTTGGAAATAATTCTGAATTATCCTAGTGAGCCGTTTAGGTGAAACCTAGGTAGGCAGTTTCTGACTTCTTAAGGTCCTATATATATATATATATATATATATATATATATATATATAATTATATATGTTATCTTCTTGTGAACATTATTTGTTTGGTCTTTTGAAGCATTGGAAAAAACAAGAAAAACAGAACAAAAATCAGAATTTTTATATATTCAACCGTTGCTATGTTCCTGGTTTAATTTATTCCGATATTTCGGGTGAACATTCACCCTTTTTCAAGGTATATCAGACGGTCTGGAGAAAAAAAATGAAATGCTGTATATGAGAGCAAAAAAGTAATTAAATGAAGTGAACGGATTTGGCATTTTTTAGCCGTTAATTTTCTTTCGAAATTGTGTGACGTAACTCATCCGAAATACGATCATGGTAATCGTTCGAAATGTGGCATGTCTTTGATTGTGAAAGTTATGTGCAAATTAAAGAATAAAAAAATAATAAATAAATGAAAAATGATATTACGTCACAGCATATATATATATATATATATATATATATATATATATATATATATATATGCTGTGGTAGAGAATTCTTTAAGCAATCAACAGATAATAAGGATCTCAAAAACAAAAAATTAACTTAATGTAAACAAAAGATTCTTTATCCTTGCATTCACCTTGGTATATGAGGGTGAGTCAAAAAGTAATGCAAATTTCTTTATTTCATGTGAAGTTTTTATAAAACTAAGGAAAGGAGAGGGGGGTAAACAGAGATTTCTCTCGACTACTGGTTTGATGATGGTGGCAGGGGTCAAATTAAGAGCCAGCAGTCAGCTCTGGCTTTGAGAGAGTGACTCTCCAAATTCTCCCAGAAATACTAATATATAATAGAGGGGGTGAAATTGATAGGCAGATGATTAGTGAGAGATGGGTTATTTTATGACTTGATTGCAAATTACGGTTAATTAAAACAATGAAAATTAATTTTTTTTTCAAATATAATTCAATCCCAGAAGTAAGGAATATTTTAGTATTTAATTTTAGTCATTAAACTTAACAGGAAAAAGTCTTAGGGAAACAATCATTGATTTGCTCAGCTTTAGCATAATAATAGATATGGTGGAATTTTCATAGGTCCAGCAAATTATTTATGGACACAAAACCCTATGAGAAAAATAGAATAAAAATACAGACTAGAAAAATAGTGTTAAACAAATGTGTTTAGTTTGTGATTTTTTTAAGTAAAGATAAATAAGGTTTTAAATTTGATTATTAAGATTAAGATTACCAGAAAGACAAAGCCTCTAAAATTTTGTTATCAATTTTGTCATAAACAGTATTATTGAAAAATAAGAATGATTTTTTTGAGGACAGGTATTTAAAAATATGAATTCATCCTTGAGATTTTTTTGTCTCTTTTTTTTTTTTTTTTAAGATATTTCGTTTACTGAAATTAAACTATAGAAAGTTTTATGCAAAAGACATTTTCTTTTTCTTTGTTCAACATGTCCACAATGAAAATCATTGTTGATCTCTTGGTCCGTCTTTGTTATTTCTTTAACACACACACACACACATACATACATATACACATACTAATTAGCAAATCCAATGTTTATGTGAACTTCCTATTATTTGTTGGTCATTAAATACAGACTGGAAAGCACTTGGATAATGTGTCCTTGGAAATCGAGAGAATACCAAGCAACAAATTTAGAAATTCCTACAAAGAAAAGGTTATAAGGACTCACCAGAATTTCAAGATATATGCCAACCAGATTTGCTAGATTATTTCAGCGTGCATGAAAAAAAAACTTCTGACTCATGTTATACAGTTCTCTACATGTTACAAAAGAGACGCTTCCTGCCACTTTTGTAAGAATAATAACTGCAAAAACTACTCTGGTGACCAAGGAACTATCCCGACCATATAACCTTTAAGCACCCCATCTGTGATCTCGATTCATAAGTACATGTTTTTCATTTACACCGTCAAAATCCGGTTGTTTGTTAACAGACGATTTAGGGGTTAGGGTTAGGGCTAGGGTTATGGGTTAGTTTTATAATTTAAAAAAAACCCTCTAAAAATCGTCTGTTAAACAACCGGATTTTGATGGTGCAAATGAAAAACATGTCCTTATGAATCGAGACCGCAGATGGGGTGCTTAAAGGTTATATGGTCCAACTATCCTCCCAGACAGCAGTACCTCAATGCACCAGGATTAGAAGGGTAAGAAGTTATGAAGTATAGGTTTTTATGTGGGATGTAGGTACCACCAAAATCACATCATGTAATCAGTTTTTTTAACTTTTTAAAAAATCTCGCAAAAAAAAAATAATGAACATAAAGAGTTGTTACAAAGAAAAACAGTTAATTCAAAGATCAAATTATCCGATTGGGGAAAAATTACTCACCGTTATCTTGAAAAATAAGTAAAACAGTCCCTTTTTTTTTTTTTTTTAATTTTTTTAAAATTTTTTACAACAGGGTCATTTTCTTTATTGATTTATTTTAGCAGAATTCTGTATTCATGGTTCTTTTACTAAAAAAAAATCCTGTATAGAAACTTATAAAAATCTTCTGATATAATTATTCAGACTCTTATTTTTATAGAAAAAAAATTGAAAATCGTTTTTTATGGATTCATTTTTTAATATTTCATAAAATAAAATGGGGGGGGTAGACCTTGTAAAAATATATTTCCCCTAAAAAACCTATTTCAAACATAATTTTATCAAAAGGTAAGTAATTATGGAAAATTTTGTGAAAATTAATTGATTTTTCATAAAATTTTTAAAAAAGCCTTTAGTTGTAATTTGTTTTTGGCTATGTTAAATTTCAATTGATTTAACGGTGCGAAAATGTAAACATTGTTTTCATTCTTAATTTTCATTATTTTTGTAAGCTGAAAATTTTTTTAAAAAATCATCAGGATTTTTAAAAATGTTTCTTCTTTTGAATGGACAAAATTTTTCAAGATGATATTAACCTTTATGCAAGTTTCATTGTGTTAAATGTAGGGGAGGGGGCTAAATTTGACAGGGCAAATTGGAGGTCCCTAGGGATTAGGCTTTTGGTTATTTTTGGTGCGTGTTCACTGGTTGTTTCCTTTAAACCCTATTATATGTGGTTCTTCCTTCTTTCTTGTGGGTTGTCAGGCAGAAAAGGAAGTGAAAAGAAGAGACAAAGACAAAAGATACTTTTAGGATTCAGACTTTATTTCTAGGTTTATAGCTATTTCTTGGAGAGGAGATTTTCTCCTGAGCCAGACAAAAGCGTCTGTTCCCAGTCAAGGTCTGCGTTCGAATGGCCGAGGGATCTTCTTGGTGGTAGGAAAGGGCTTTTTTCTGCACATGCCTAGAAGGTTCTTCCTGTCTGAGAATGAGCAGATTCTAGTGACAGTTAACAGCTCCCTTTTCAAGGCTCTGTACTTTTAGAAATCTTCTGAGGAAGGGATTTTTTCATCCTGAAATATTAAGAGAATAAATCAAAGGTAAATGAAGACCATCATAGTTATCTCGTTTTTTCTTTACACTTGCATTGTGAAACCTTCAAAACCAACCACCAAACTAATATAAACGCAAATGCACCAAGCAAATTATAAAACTCTTATTTTTGATGATTGAAATTTATAAAAAGGCTAAAAGTTTAGTGAAATTTGGAATCTAAAAATACTTAAACACAGATATGAATAGAATTATGATTATTTATACAGTTATTCAAATGTTATATAGTTTGTGGGTTGCCTACGAGTTATGACTGTAATGTAGTAAAATTTAAATGATGGTATTGCATGACCGTTATAGAAGTGATTGACAACAGTTAACCTTTCACTGACCTAAGCACCAATTTCTGATTGGCTAAAGGAAAAGTGTGTGAAGGGAACTGAATTAGAGGTAGAATTTGGTGGTTAGTTGAAGGGGCCAGACGTGATGGTCGTCTCTTCCCCAGTAAGCCATCCGGTTATTTCCTATAAGTCTAACATGATCAAAGGGGAATCACTCTTGACTGATAAATTATTTGTTTATTTATTGATCTACTAGGAAAAAAGAAGATGGGGTTAGGGTTAGGGTTTAGGGTTAGTTTAATGGGAAAATAAATAAATAATTTATCAGTCAAGAGTGGTTTCCCTTTACTCTTTTAATATACTTTTAGGAAATAACCAAGCCATCCTCTCACCACACGGTTGGACCCTTTTGGGCTTCAGTTTTAATAAAGACGTCTGGGAAAAATAAATCATTATTAAAAACAAAAGAAATGACCACGGACAACTGGAGCCCAGCACGAAAGAAACCATATCAGCCAGAGGAAGAAGTCACCCCAAAAGAAAATGGCCAGTCTGCGAAATAGAAACCCCCTAAGAACTCCTCTCACCATTTATATACCTGCTACAAAAGTAGTATAGTCTTCTTAAACATCGCCGAAATGCATTAAAAGAGGTTATTAGTGATGTTACACCAGTATCCTTACAGATTTCAGGTTTTGGAACATTATATACACATGGGCATGCCTACAAAGTCAGAAAACAGCACTGCTCACGTGACTTTTGGAAATATTTTTTCATGCTCAGAATTGCGGAAGCATGGAATAAGCTGTCTGTTGTAGGCTGCCGAAACACTGAATCTTTCAAAGCCTCCATGCTTCCTGTAGTCCACCGACACTATATCTGATGCCCCTCTCCACATACATATGCACACATGCGTACACATACATGCATATTACTACTGTAAACTGTTCATGTTCCTGACACTAATACATTATTCTGTGTACTTGACATGAGACTTTGATGAGTTGTGGTGCACCTGAGCACTGTACACAATAAATTTAATTATTATTCAACTGGTAGACCTGACATGTTATTAGGCTGCCTCCTTTCCAGATTCACTCTGTGTATTTTATGAATAGTTCATGAATTCTTATATATTGACCCAGGGATACGTAACAGCGACGCAGAGACTTGCTCAGTACACATATATAAAATGGGAGATTGAAGGAAAAAAACTTAATACAAAAGTTAATCTTTAAATATACGCTCACAATTATGATGGTCATAAACTTCAGTTGAGTGTCCAAATCTCCTTTTGCAGTCACATGCAATCTCTTTACCATGTTATCGAACTCTTACCATTCCTCTCTGTTATTAACCGGGAGTCATTTAATTCTCTTCTGGGATGTAATATCTAAACAAGGAGCAATGGTTGCTTGGAGATTATAACACAAAGACTAAATTGCCAAAAAATAATGCAAAACAATTGATAATTTTGAAATATATAAGAATTCCTGACTTTATTTCACATTTTGACCCATTGTCGTAGTGGGAGAGTAACAAATAAATTAATCCCATAGATTATTTTAAGTTATTTTATGAGGGATTAAAAAAAATCAATACCATACCATACACGGTTATTTCCTATAACTCCAACATAAACAAAGGGGAACCACTCTTGACTGATAAATTATTTATTTATTGATCTACTACTACTACTACTACTACTACTACTATAATAATAATAATAAAAGCATCAATTTTATATAAAATCGATTAGTCTTCAGTAGTCTATTGGTGGTGCAGGCTCTGATTACCCCAGAAACTTAAAGGACAACCTGTGCTACTCTCTGAAAGTATTTTTGGGCAGCTTGTGCTCCTTGGTGTCTTTGACGGCTGATATCACATCCAGGGCTAACACTAGGATGCCTTCATAAGAGAACGCATCGTTGCAGGTGGGATTCAAAACAGGGGAGTTGTCATCCTCAATTGAGAAATGCCCCTCTATCCTTCCCTAGTCTCTTTCTTTCTTTTTTTCCTTATCATATTTTTCTGTATAGCATGTCCTTAATTTTATAAAAAAGAAGACAGGGTTAGGATTAGTTTAATTTCCCTATGAAAATCTAGGTTTAGGGTTAGTTTAATGGGGAAAATAAATAAATAATTTATCAGTCAAGAGTGGTTCCCCTTTGTTTATATTGAAGTTATAGGAAATAACCCCATACACACTTGTGGATAGGATGAATTTTGATTGCATTATCTATGAATTAATAATCACCTTGTAAGGGTTATATTCAACATTTTTCAGGCAAAGCTATATTTTTGTCATAGTGACAGCTCAATGTAAGGCATTTTTCAATTGGGTACTCTTTTTTCTGCGGGAAGCCATGCACAAACTGAAGCCCGTGTTTGACCAGTGCTAAAAATGCATGGTCCTGTTTGCACTCCCCTTGAGGGGCACCTCAGGCAGAGGGCAATAAACTTGGACCTGTCCCTTTTAGGTGACTCTTAGACGGCCTGCTGGGACCACACTATTAGATTTTCAGGAAGAAATATAAGATTTATATTAAAGTTGGCATTTAATGAACGGAAATAACAGAGAAACTTTTTAGTTTTCTAAACAATGAACAAAGTAGTTGACCCAAACTTTAAGATGCAGACCTAAGGAACCAAATAAAAATATTTATCAAACAAAAATGGCAACAACATTGGAATAGTAGTACACCGAACAAGTCATTAACAATTATGCCAACGGTAGGAGAATGGAAGCTGGAATATAGAAAATCCCAGGGGGAGGAGGTAGTATTGGTGTGGCTGTGCATTGGCCACACAAGGTTTACACATTCTTTTATACTTGAACGAGAGGAACAACCACGATGTGTAACACGTCAAATACTGTGCACTGTTTAACACTTCCTCATAGAATGTGAAGTTTATGGTCTTACCAGGAAAAGATTTTTCAACGCAAATAATAACATATGTGATACTATGATTGAGGAAGAACATGGTCAGAAAAAAAAAAAAAAAATAGAATGTGCTAAAGCCCAGGCATAGGTAAATGGGTGGGGGGTTGTCCCTTCTACGGACACAAAAGATTAGGCCATAAAGTTTAAGAGAATTGTATGGCCACAATTTGAAAGCCACTTAGTGATAATATCTTTAGACATCTAGGTATTAAAAGCAAAAAGGATATTTTTATGAGGAAATCTCTTTTGAAAAAATTAATGGTCGAAATATTGAAGACACAAAGTCTGATCACTAGAGCAAGTGTTTTAATTTTAAGAGAAATCATAGTCAGGAAGTCTGAATTGAATTTAAGTGCTGAACATCTGGGTGGTCTGGCCGTAGAGGGGTGTGGGTTAGAATTTTGCATAAGTTCAGCTAAGCTCCAGCTCTTGAGAGAGTTGAACCCGGGCTGTTGAGGTGTTAATGTCGCCAGTAGCAGTAGAGTTAGAAATAGCCAGGAATCCACAACAGTGAAGCCAGTAGTCAGCAACCTTCTTGCTAGCTGAGATAGACTGCTAAAGTATCAAAACTTCCTCTTCCATCAGCGTCCTGTTATCAAACTTTGTATTTTGTTGTTTTGTTTTTAATCCTTGTGAACCTGTCTGAATCGTGCCCTTACGAATCGGCCAGCAGAGAATATCACAATGTTGGGGTCTAGACATTGTGCAACGAAGGTGCATGAGTGCTGAACGGGTATTCTCACACATATGAAAGATCTGTTTGAAAATGTTAACATAGATATCGTTTTGTCCTTTTTGCGAGAAATATAAATATATAAAAAATTATGAATCTGATATGAAATATGTCCACAATATCACTTACAGGAACACACTTGAAAGGTAAAATAGATCACTGTAATCTCACACCCTGACAATTTATGTTTAGAAGAAAAAAAAATTTTTTACCACAAAATAATCCCTTACAAAACATGTATGTATATCAGGTACGACTTCAATTAAGCACATATTCTCCCAAAAATTGTCGGCTAAAAAAGCCATATCAAACACATTGTTTGTTTGTTTACTTCTCATACTGTCGTGTAGTAAAGTCACCATAAGGGGAATATAACTGACTTCAAAACAAACGAAAAATCTGGGAAACCAGCTGGTGTAATGGTTAGAGTCACCGCCTGTCAGCTTGACAGTCAGGGTTCGAATCACACACAAAGCAGTCTTCCTGTCTATAGCTCTGCTGATGAGGCCTAACAGGCTGAAATGTACATACAGAGATTGATTTTTCTCGATTTGTTTAGCCTTACATTTGAATAGGTATGCCCGCCTAATTCATTAATTACCAATTAATTAATTTTCAAAATTAGGTACGACTTCAATTAAGCACATATTCTCCCAAAAATTGTCAGCTAAAAAAGCCATAATCAACACATTGTTTGTTTGTTTACTTCTCATACATGTATATATATTATGTTATGTTATATTATTCATTGTTATATTATTTGTTAATATATTATTTATTGTTATATTGTATATCTTATGAATACTATAAAGAGTTGGCATTAAATAACCCACAGGGTTTATATGCCATTAGACCAAACCAAACAATGAAGTGAAAGATTTTTTTTTTCTCATACAAAGTGAGTAAATGTGTAGAGGTGTTAACCTTCAATGAAATGTGGAAATCTTTTGTTGGCATTTTAAATTGTTACAATTTGCTCAAATGACTCAATTCTTTTTTCACCCAAAAAGTTTTATCTTATTATAATGGAGCTTCGGTGTATGTCTGTCTGTAACCGAAACTATGTCATTGCTTATGTCACAATACCCTCAGGAATTGCCTAAGTTTATCAATGAGTATTTGATTTATAGTCAAAATCATTAGTACATTGAATGAATCTTATTCATTAATGATGTCCCTATGAAAATCTGAGTTAGATTTGCCTCACAACAGCATGTTATTAGTGTGTTCAAAATCCTGCAATGTGTCTTATATATCACTAAGAAATAAAGGTTTACATAATATATGGTGTGGTTAATTTGCATACTGGCTTTAACAAAACCGGGTTTAATAAATAATTACTAGGTGTTATTGATCTCTAATATTATTGTTTTATTCTCCAATGTATTAAAATCAATCCTATGAATGATTTTTATATAGAAACCAATTAGAATATAATTAAAATAAGTGTAATCTTCTTATAAGTGTTCTTATTTAATTTTGTTAGTCTTTCTATTTTAATATATTTCATTACAGGGCTGGGTTAGCTCAGTCAGTATAGAGTTCGGCTAGGAATCACAAGTTTTCTGGTTCGATACCGGCCCTTGCCAACTCAGCGTATGAGTAGCACAGGGATCTGAGTGGTAAAGTAAAGAGCTGATGGTAGGTGTGGCGCTCCATCTCAGAAGTTAAAATAATCTCCTTGGTCTAGCGCTAGTGAAAAAGGGATAGACTCTCTCGCTGTCTGGCTGATATCGACATTAGGCCGCCCCGACGACTTTACTTTACTTATATTAAAACTTGAATACTTACGCCCGGAGGGTGCATATTCTTGCTAGTTGTTACAATTTGCTCGACTCAATTCTTTCAATTTCTTCGGTTTTTTTTCCAAAGGATAAAAAGTGTGTATGTCTGGGGGGGGGGGGGGGGGGGGGGTTCAAGTGAAGACAGAAATTTACTGATTTGTAAAAAAACTCATTTTTTAAAGAAAAAAGTTTCAAACAAACAAAAAATTTACACACACACACACACACATACAAAATTATCTAATTTATAAAAGCAGATAATTATATACTCTAAAAAAAAATATATATATATATATGAATAAGATATAATGAAAAAACAAACGATGTTTACAACTGAAATAGGCTCATCAGAAGAGAAAGTGTGCAAACCGTTTCGGGGCCTAATTCTCTTGACGGTTTAAAAAGCAACACTCGGCCCATCCTCAACTAATATGAGGACCCTATTGCATTATAATGTATCAACCGCACGTGGGTCGGTCATCAACAAAATATAAGACGGGAAAAAGACCGTTAGTAAAAAAAGAACGCTGCTAGTCAAACGTTGGAATTAATCAAAAAAATTTGTGCTGTCTGTATTAAAAATAAAATGAATTTTATTTAAAAATAAAATGAATTTTATTTAAAAATAAAATGAATCTCATTTTCAATTTTGAAAATAATCAGAAGCATTATAGTAATGAAATAAGACTCAAAAAAGTCTGATGTAAAGTCATAGAAAAGTGTAAAATATGTATAAAAAAGTGTATATAGAATATCAAAATTATTGTAATACAATCCAACTGTAAAATAAGTAGCCCACATTTATAGGTAAATCCGTGGTGTTAATGGATATCATCAAAAAGGGTAAACATTCAAATGTAAAGTTTTTTCATGGACAAGTATGTGAAAATACGACTTTACAGCAGTGTTCTGTTGTTACTAACGGTCTTTTTCCCGTCTTATATTTTGTTGATGACCGACCCACGTGCGGTTGATACATTATAATGCAATAGGGTCCTCATATTAGTTGAGGATGGGCCGAGTGTTGCTTTTTAAACCGTCAAGAGAATTAGGCCCCGAAACGGTTTGCACACTTTCTCTTCTGATGAGCCTATTTCAGTTGTAAACATCGTTTGTTTTTTCATTATATCTTATTCATACTGTCGGATTAATTTCCATTTTATTTTCACATATATATATATGTATATAAATCTTTCAAAGCCTCCATGCTTCCTGTAGTCCACCAACACTATACCTGATGCCCCTCTCCACACACATATGCACACACGCGCACACATACATGCATGCATATTACTACTGTAAACTGTTCATGTTCCTGACACTAATACATTATTCTGTGTACTTGACATGAGACTTTGATGAGTTTTGGTGCACCTGAGCACTGTACACAATAAATTTCATTTCATTATATTATATATATACAGGGTGTTTGGGATAAATTTGACATATTTATATTTGGTTATTTTTCTCTGAGGTTAGAGATATTGATTCACAATACACATCATTTAAAAGCTTGGACCCTTCTTCATTCATATATGTGATGACAGATAGAATGGATGACTGGAACCCACCTGAATCATCGAAAAGAATAACTTGTATCATGATGATCTTCACCGGCCATCAAAATAAGGAGATTATAGTTGCTGCCAGTGCTCCCTGAACACTGTAAAAACAATCAGGCATGAACTGGAGAATTGCAATGGAGACTATGAGGCTGTGGCTAGAAGAAAGCAACATAACAGACGATCTGATTATGTTCGTACAGCAGAATTCCTAAAAAATCTGCAGAAAAATGTGGAGGACCCTGGCATTAAAATTCGGGCTAGTCAAGCCCTAGATAACAAGGGTAGCCAATAGTAAGCCATATGTATGGCAGCAGGATTCGGCCCCCTGCCACACCTCTGGGAAATGTCAAAAATGGTTGTCAGTGAATTTCTACAACTACACCAGTTTCAATGTTTGGCTTCTGAACTCTCCAGATCTTAACCCCATGGATTATTGTGTATGTGGCGCTGTTGAGAAAGACACCAATAGCCGTGCCAGTACTACAAAAGCCAAGTTAATCAACAGAATTAAGGTAGTTTTTGAGTCCCTTCCCAGGGAAACTGTAACATCAGCTTGCTTCAGGTTCTAGAGCAGGATTGAGGCTGTGATCGATGCTAATGGCAGTTATTTTGAGTGAAACTTGTTGACAGTAGTGTAATTTCCATGCCTGTTGAATTTCTTTACAATCCATTAAATTTTGTAGTTACCAAGCACTTTTTCTTTTTCCGGTACTCTTTGCGGAGAACCGTCCCAAAAAACGCTAGCTGGTGGCTGTTGAAAAAAAAACACCAGCTACGATTAAAGTCCATAGCTGAAGCGGTGTCACTTGCCAAAAAAACTAGGGTTAGGGTTTAGTGTTAGTTTAATAGGAAAATAAATAAATAATTTGGGCTCTGTTTTTTTAACATATTTTTTTAACATATTTTTTAAAAACTCATTTTTATCTATTTAACCCATAGATGGGACCCTAACAGGTACTACCACTCCGGCTCAGAGTGGACCTGGGAGTAATGGTGATAAAGGGGGACTCCACACTCCACCGAGCTCGAGAATTAGAACATCACTACTAGATGCAGCTTAACACATAGTCATACACAGGACATTAAGATTATGTTATGATAAAAGGGTTGGGGTTTTGCCATAAGGGCAATAGGATCAGAAAAAGGATCATAAAAAGGGTTGGGACAATCATATAGGTACAAGGGCTTGATGTGACTGGCCTTATTTAGGCTAGACAGGTGGTCAAAGTGGAGTGTTGCATGTCATGGACTGCTCAGGCACCAGAATTCTGTCTTAAAGCATCATGGGTTGCCACCCACGGCCAACAGGTGGCCCCATTGGGGGGTGGGGTGGGGGATTTCTTACTCCTCTGCAGAGGTGCAGTTGGTGTATTCTTCTGCTCAAGCTGACACGCTAGACTTCATTTTGGTATTTGAAAAATAAATAAACAAATAAATAAATAAAAGACAAGTAAAAACATTATTTATTAAAACAAATTTCTACAATCAAATTGCATAAAATTAAACCACATTAAAAAGAAAAATCTAAAATTAATCTAGAATTAAAAAGAAACTTTCAATAATTTCCACAAATTGAATAAATTTCTTAACAGAATTTTTCAATTTGCACATTTTTTTTTTTTGGTCACTTCCATACAAAAAGAAAATAATCGATTGAAGACAGAATGGATCAACATATCTTCTTTTTTCTTCTTTTGATGCAAACGACTTGAACAAATTTAGTTTCAATGGACAATTTAACTACATTTTCTTTTCTTTTTATTCTTCTTCTAGCAAAAATACTTTTACAGCAGATTCACAACACCAGAGATTGCCATTCAAAAATTGGTCTGCTCGGCCACTCGCACAGATGCAGATATAAAAAAAATAGAAAAGAAAAAAGAATTTGGACACTACAACATCGTCTTTAGTAAACGGAATGATGCCAACCATTCTGCATTGAAAATATTCCTTCAGAAGATTATTTGTAACAAAATGGACAAAAAAAAAAAAAAAATTCTTGAATAACAAATATTGTGTTTTTCACAAATTGTAATAAAAATAGAAAAGACTTTTTAAAATCAAAACTTGAATATATAAAAAAGTATTAAAAAATAGATCTTTATGGATATTCCATATTGTATATTAAATTTTATTGAATTTATTTTATTCAATTTTTCGTTTTTTTTTTATTTTTACAAAAATATATAATATCTATGTTTTGACGTCAGATAAATCAGATGGTGTAAATCCCATTGGTAAAAGATCGGATACTTTTACTTTCTTGTAAGTCAGATCAGAGCGAGTCAGATAGACATCCCACTGGCTACCAAACTGAAAATGAAAAAAGACAAAAATTGGATTAAGTCAGATTTTTGCAACAAGAAAAACAAAAAGGTATACAATGATATTTTGATTTACAAGTGTCCCAACTTAAGAGTTTTTCAAGTTTCACTCGGTTAATTTTTTGCTTTGTATTGAAAGCTAAAATCTGAGCTACAAGCAAGCTTCAGATATACTTATAATATCTATTAATAATGGAGATTCGCTTCCGGTTTTTGTCTGTAACAAAAATTACGTCACTGCTTACGTCACATTACCCAAAATCGTCATAACATAGAATAAATACGCTCAAAATTTGAACATGCAACATTAGACAGTCCTCATTTTTTTTAAAACAAGTTTTAATAAATACATGACTGGTATTATATATCTATATATTGTTTGTTTTATTTTAATACATATTTAAAGTTTACATTTCAAATTGTTTTATTTTTTAATCCTTTAATGAATTTGATGATTTTACTTACTTAGGGTACAAACTCGCTGACATTGAATTTTTTACTCCCACCCCTCAGGCAATATGTTTCAAAAATCTATTTTTACATCGCCCGGGGGCGTTTTTTTATTTTGTACTAGTAATAATAATAATGAAATTATCCCCACCTCCGCCACTCTCCCCGTGCTCTCTGTGACATTATATTTAAAAAGAAATAAGAAAAATGTAAATATGGCATAAATCTTATTACAATGGAAATTATTGGCAGTTGATAAACCTAAAGTTATCTCCCTTTAACTGATTTTTTCCCCCCAATTTATATTGAATTAGAAATCTCTTTTGGAGCCAGCAGCCAAATTAGATTGGAAATTGTTTTATTTGAGAATATTTCAATAGTACTGGTCTATGTTATAGCAACAAATACGCAAACATACAGAAATTAGTTTATTATAATAGTAACAAGGTTTTGAAATAAGGCGTGAAGAAATAATTTTAATACCTATCTAAGTTGCCATATATGTATTTATACAACAACCTCTTTATGTAATCAGACAATGATTTATATTAGCAGGGGACCAAGTCACCTTTAAGCACCCCAGGGGCAACCTGGATTCAGAAGGACATGTTTCACTTTGCACCGTCAACATCCGGTTGTTTGTTAACAGACAATTTTTAGATGCAATCTTTTTAGTAGCAAATACACTTTTTCTTTTTACTTATTTACTGGGGTGATTAAAGGTGACTTGGTCCTTAGCAGGACCTGTGTATGTAACACAGTATGATGTATTTGATGTGTGCCGGCTGCACCTCTGCATCCCTGTAACACAGTATGATAATTTAATTATTACAACATTTGACATGTTTACTTAAGAGCTATTGCCAAATATTTCAATATGTTCGATTGAAACAGATTAGCATTATCGCTGCCGTGTGCTCACCCCCTCTCTCTATCTTTCCCTACTCTCTTTCTTCCTTATATTTTTTTTCTGTATAGCATGTCCTCTTTCTTCCCTTTCTTTCTTTATAATAAAAACGGAATGGTCCATTATTTAGCTGAGGTGACAACACTCATAAGAAATAACAATTCGGCGGATAAGCAACACCAGATAATCTGGATTTATATTTTTGCATTTCATCTTGGAAGATTTGGACAAGATGATAACAGTCGTACAATTAAGAAACACAAGTGTATATAGATGAGAGTAGGGCCAGTTTAGCTCAGTCGGTAGAGCATAGCTCACATGACTTTCGGAAACATTTTTTCACGCTCAGAGTTGCTGAGGCATGGAATAAACTGCCTGCATCCGTTGTAGGCTGCTGAAACACTGCATCTGTCAAAACCTCCATGCTTCCTGTAATTCAACAAAACTATACCTCCATACGCACACGCACACATACATGTGTATTATTACTATATGCTATTCATGTTCCTGACATTAGTACATTATTCTATGTACTATACATGAGCCTTTGATGAGTTGTGATGCACCTGAGCACTGTAAGCAATAAATTTCATTATTATCATTATTATTACATTAAGTCAATAAAATCCTTGACAAATGTCTATGAAAGACTTTGTGGTTATTTCCTATAAGTCTAACATAGACAAACAGGAACCATTCTTGACTGATAAATTATTTATTGATTTTCCAATCAAACTAACCCTAAACCTAACCCTAATCCCGTCTTCTTTTTTCCTAGTAGATCAATAAATAAATAGATAATTTATTAGTCAAGAGTGGTTCCCCTTTGTTTATGTTAGACTTATAGGAAATAACCCAATTTTTATTTATTTATTTAAATTCTAGGGTAATCTTTAAAAAATAACATATAAGCATTTAGCTTGCTCCAGTCTCATGCAAGTTATGACCTACTGTTATTACATCATTATTATATACATCAGCGCATGAATAGCACAGTGATCTATGCGGTAGAGTAAGGAGCTGATGGTAGGTGTGGCGCTCCACCTCAAATGCTAAAATAATCTCCTTAGTGAAAAGGGGATAAACTCCCTCGCTGTCTGGCTGATACCGACATGAGGCCACCCCGACGACTTTACTTTTACTTATTATATACATGTAGTGCAAAATAAGATACTTTTGAGTTGTGACTGGTCATTTGTTGAACTATATTAAATTGACATCTTTAGTATAAATAGAAATTTAGTTTGCCCTGAATTTGTGGCACCCCCACATATTAGTGCCCTGCAACAAATGAATAAATTTTAATTACTTTAAAAGGTAAATGCTATTGAATTAGACATTATCATTGTTAAATAGTTGATCAATTTAAAGGATGATCATAAAATTATTGGTTATTTCCTATAATTCTAACATGATCAAAGGGGAACCACTCTTGACTGATAAAATATTTATTTTCCCATTAAACTAACCCTAAACCCTCACTCTAACCTTGTCTTCTTTTTTCCTATTAGATCAATAAATAAATAAATAATTTATCAGTCAAGAGTGGTTCCCCTTTGATCATGTTAGACTTATAGGAAATAACCCTTCTTTTTTCATAGTAGATCAATAAATAAATAAATAATTTATCAGTCAAGAGTGGTTCCCTTTGATCATGTTAGACTTATAGGAAATAACCCTTCTTTTTTCATAGTAGATAAATAAATAAATAAATAATTTATCAGTCAAGAGTGGTTCCCTTTGATCTTATTAAACTTATAGGAAATAACCGCTAAAGTACTAAAAAAAAAAAGAATTAAAAAAATATTAAGCTTCTTATCATTCATTTGATAGAAGTAAGTAAACAAAATGACAACTAAAAATATATTTAGTAGAAGTGACACCAATAAGTTTATTAAAGGGAGGTAATTATGAATTTGGATAAGAAATAAGAAATAGAGAAGATCAATTTATTTTACAAGATGAAAGTAAACTTAATATTTTATTAACAAGAAATGGCAGTTAAACGTTTGAAACAACCAATTAATTTTGAGATTAATTTCTTTAATCTCAGCTTATTTATTTTTTTCTTTATATTTTCAAAAACAAAAGATCCTTACATTCATATTTACATAAGTCAGATTTTTTTAAAATTTAAATTTTCAGATTGATGATAGTGGAATCAGACATTGTTTTTAAGGAGTATAGAGAAATTATTTGTGTTCAAAAAAATGTTTAATTTACATAAATAATTAAAAAATGATTCTTTATTCTTTACCTCAATCATAAATTGGCGGCAAGATCCACATGGACTTATCTCAGACTCAAGATCACTGAAAAAAAGAAATAAGAAATTCATTTAAAACTAGCAGGACCTGTGGATATACCACAATATGATAATTTAATTATTACAAAATTTTATATGTTTACTTAAGAGCTATTGCAAATACTTCAATAAGTAACAAGTTTAATAATCTTGATTTAATTCTCTCTCACTCTTTTTTCCTTCTTTTCTTTATGTTCAATTTAAATAGATTAGCATTATCTCTTTTGAAGTGCTCACCCCCCTCACTCTATCTTTCTCCTACTCTCTCTTTCTTTCTTTCTTTATTCATGTCTTATTATATCTTTTCTGTGAAGCATGTCCTTTTCTTCCCTTTCTTTATAATAGAAACAGAATAGTCAATTATTTAGTTCATAAGAAATAAGAATTTGGCAGAGAAGCAACACCAGATAATCAGGATTTACATTTTTGCATTTAACTTGGATGATTGGACAGTCTTATTTTTAACCAAGATGATAACATTTTTACTTTTAAGGAACACGAGTGTTAATTAGTATTATTTGTATTATTCGGACTATTTTCATCATTTTCATTGTTATCTGTACAACGTTTTGGCCGATGTGCCCTCCGGCCTTCTTCAGGTATTTCTTGTTGAACTCAGGAACCTTCTCGGATTCGGGAAATATCTCAGACTTGGAAACCTTTTCGAACTCTGGAACTTTCTTGTTGACAAGAGTAGGTTCCCGAGTCAGACAAGCTACCTGAAGAAGGCCGTAGGGCACATCGGCCTAAACGTTGAACAGATAACAATGAAGATGAGGACAATAGTCTGAATAATACAAATAATATTAATCATCAAGCCTAATCTCAAAAATTCAGAGAAACGAGTGCTAATATATAGATTAAAACAATTTTTAAATTTGAAAAAGTACAGACAAAAAAAAAAACTTTGTATAAACAATTTCTTTGACTTGGCAAGAAAGAAAAACACCAAAAAGCCAAAAATCAAAAAATTCTTTTCACAGAAAATTAAGTGACATATTTTTGAATGAAGTCAAAACTGAAGTAAATTATATTAAAATTAGAAAATGAATGTTTCATTAATTCCAAATTGAAATATATCAACAGATTATAAACACATTAACTTTACATACTTGAATATAAATACATAAACACACGGACCAAGTTACCTTTAAGCACCCCAGGAGCGACCTGTATTCAGAAGGACATGTTTCGCTTTGCATCGTCAACATCCGGTTGTTAGGGTTAGGATTAGGGTTAGGGTTAGGGTTAGCAGTTAGTTTTATAATTTAAAAAAAATGCATCGAAAAATCATCTGGTAACAAACAACCGGATGTTGACGGTGCAAAGCAAAACATGTCCCTCTGAAACCAGGTCGCACCTGGGGTGCTTAAAGGTTGGTCCAAACACACATTCACAAATGTATATTTAAATATGCATACAAATATATCTAGCCTAAATAGATAGGATGTTTCCATAGTGTAATAGCTAAAAGAGTCTGGTTTGGTTTGTTTGTTTAGTTTGGTTTGGTTTGTTATGGTTTATGGCATATCAACCTCAGTGGGTCATTTAATGCTGACAATGTTTTTAAAATAAATTAATTCTTAATGGATACACAATTTTTTTTTTTTATAAACTCATGTTTTTCTATTTAACCCATAGATGAGACCCTAACAGTTACTACCACCCAGGTCAGAGTGGACCAGGGAACAATGGTGATGAACGGGTGCTCCACATTCCCCAAACCTCCAGAACCTCACCATCAGATAAAGTTTAACATCATTCCCGGACATAAAGACCCTCAGTCATCACCTTCTAGCACCCATATGATAAAAAGGGTTGGGGCTTGCCATAAGGGCAATAGGATTGGGACAATCATATAGGTGTTAGGGCTTGACGTGACCAGCCGATTGATCAGAAGGGGCCTCTCTGACTGCCCGTCTAACCTAAGTAAGGGTCAAAGTGGAGTGTTGCATGTCATGAACTGCTCATCCACCAGGATTCCGTCTTTAAGCATCACGGGTCACTACCCACAGCCAACAGGTGGCCCTATTGGGGGGGTCCCCCTCTGCAGAGGTGCAGTCGGTGTATTTTAAAGCCCCAGCTGACAGGGCTGGGTTTCTTTGTTTAATGGCATATCAACCTTCATGGGTTATTCAATGCCCAAGCCGTCCTTGTAGAAGAAACTAGGGGTACTATTAAACCCATAGATGAGGGGGTTCATACCTTTCCCAAGGGTATTAGTTCAAAAGTCAATGTAATAGCGTGACTGGAATTCAGACTTGCTTATTACCATGTTGCAATCCTACATGTTAGCCACTACACCATGGCAATTCCCTCCAATTATATCTTCAAGTAACTATTAATACAAATAATTTGCACAGTTTCATGTATTACTATCTGATACCTAACTATTTTCAAACAGGTTTATTTGAACTATAGTTCTCTAATAGTTACTACCACTCTGGGTCAGAGTTCCCTGAGAGTAATGGCAATGAAGGGGTACTTCACATGCCTCAGATCTCCCGAATTGAAACCTCACTACCAAATGCGGTTTAATGTCATACCCAGGACATGTTGAATTAAGATAATTTGATAACTGGTCATCTATAGTTAAAAGCAGTTACTACAATGTTGCAGTCCAGCACATTAGCCACTATGCCATAGAGACTTCCCGGTTATTTCCTATAAGTCTAACATGATCAAAGGGGAACCACTCTTGACTGATAAATTATCTATTTATTTATTGATCTACTAGGAAAAAAGAAGATGGGGTTTGGGTTAGGGTTAGGTTAGTTTAATGGGAAAATAAATAAATAAATTATCAGTCAAGAGTGGTTCCCCTTTGTTTATGTTGAAGTTATAGGAAATAACCTATGGAGGTTTTGAAAGATGCAGTGTTTCGGCAGCCAACAACCAATGCAGGCAGTTTATTCCATGCCTAAGCAACTATTATGTTCCCATTAAACTAACCCTAACACAGTCTTTTTTTCCTAGTAGATCAATAAATAAATAATTTATCAGTCAAGAGTGGTTCCCCTTTGATCATGTTAGACTTATAGGAAATAACCTCCCCTATAAGGAAATTGTATTCACATGAGTTGACCCTATACTTCTGGTGTTGGGTTTCAACTAAGCTAAAAATGGAATTTTTACATAGCTGATGAGTGTTCTTGTTAATCCACTAAATTGTAAAATGTCTTCAAAATCAGTTCATATTAATAAAATGACAACTAAAAATACATTTATTTGGCAAATAGAAGTGATAACCAAAAAGTTTACTGAAGGGAGGTAATTATGAATTTGGATAAAAATAAGAAATAGATAAAATTAATTTATTTCACAATATTAACAAAATAGCATTAAAGAAAGACTTATTAAAATTAATGTAGCGGAGAAACAGGTTGACATGAGAAAAGGACCAGAGTTTGGTGTGGTATACACTCTCAAAATTAGTAGCGTTTCTAGCAAGAGTTATCTGCTCTTCATCAATTAAATGTTTGGAGACACAATTCTGCCACTGTAGGTGGAGCTAACAAAATCTGCCTGTCAGTCATCGTATTTCTGCTCAAAAAATAAACTGCTAATTTTTTTTGTTAAATTTTTTTAAAAGAAAAATAGAACTGTATTGTATAAAAACATAATAAAACAGTCTGTAATGAATTATGTGCTGTAATTTGTTTTGATGTTTTTTTTTTTATAATCATATTTTTCTTTGTCATTATAAATTCAGAAACTTTAATGTTCTTAGCAAACTTTTTAACTTAAGCATATACGAAGCTCATTTATACCTCAAATTTTAGCTCACAACACATAAAAAAAAAAAAAATGACCGAGTGACAGCTTGTAGCTCTGAAAACTCAAAAGTTGGGGCACTTGTAAGTCAAGGTACCACTTTATATATTTATGAACCTCAGTTATGGCACTGCTTGTACTATTTGCATAGGAGTGGTACTGATTGGATTTTGGTCAATAGTCAGTGTGGTCTGAGACGAAACAATTATATAACACTGAGATTTCCTCAGTCGAGAGAAGTATTCCTAAGTTGTGGAAGCGTGAAAAAAAGTTGGATATTCAAATTGTAGTTTTGCAAGAATATGCTTTAGCGTCAGTTTTAGTTTTATGTTATTTGTTATTTTTTAGTTCTACACCATGAAAAAATATTTTCTATGCAATATCTATTTTCTTTCCAGATTCAGATATCAAAACTGATTGATAATAATAATGAAATTTATTGTGTACAGTGTTCAGGTGCACCACAACTCATCAAAGTCTCATGTCTAGTACATAGAATAATGTATTAGTGTCAGGAACATGAATAGCGTACAGTAATAATATACATGTATGTGTACAGTGCTCAGGTACACCACATCTCATCAAAGTCTCATGTATAGTACATAGAATAATGTATTAGTGTCAGGAACATGAATAGCGTACAGTAATAATATACATGTATGTGTACTCAGGTGCACCACATCTCATCAAAGTCTCATGTATAGTACATAGAATAATGTATTAGTGTCAGGAACATGAATAGTGTACAGTAATAATATACATGTATGTGTACAGTGCTCAGGTGTACCACATCTCATCAAAGTCTCATGTCTAGTACATAGAATAATGTATTAGTGTCAGGAACATGAATAGCGTACAGTAATAATATACATGTATGTGTACAGTGCTCAGGTGCACCACAACTCATCAAAGTCTCATGTATAGTACATAGAATAATGTATTAGTGTCAGGAACATGAACAGAGTACAGTAATAATGGTTATTTCCTATAACTCCAACATAAACAAAGGGGAACCACTCTTGACTGATAAATTATTTATTTTCCGATTAAACTAACCCTAAACCCTAACCCTAACCCCGTCTTCTTTTTTCCTAGTAGATCAATAAATAAATAAATAATTTATCAGTCAAGAGTGGTTCCCCTTTGTTTATGTTGGAGTTATAGGAAATGACCGTAATGATATACATGTATGTGTGTGCGTGCGTGCATATGTGTATGGAGGGGGGTATCAGGTATAGTGTTGGCAGATTACAGGAAGCATGGAGGCTTTGAAAGTCACAGTGTTTCGGCAGCCTACAATGGATCCAGGCAGTTTATTCCATGCCTCAGCAACTCTGAGCGTGAAAAAATGTTTCCAAAAGTCATGTGAGCTATGCTGTTTTCTTTGTAGGCAAGCCCCTGTATGCTAGAAACATGGTGCTCAAAACAGGTGCTCAAGGTTGCTGTTGTTAAGATGATTAATGACCTTATGAGTGTTTACCAGGTCAGTTGCCAGACACCGGAGTTTCAACAAATCTATTCCCAGGACAGCGAGACATTCAGAATATGGGAGATGTCGAGTGTTTGCGTCAAATAGATTTAGTCAACTCCTCTGCCATAGGCAGAATGTGATACAAAGTCAATTTTTTAAGTGGAGTAAAGCTGGTTTGAAATCAAAGTTTTCCTTCTAGACTGGTTGCTTAACCATGGCTAAAGAATCCAGTCTACCCTACTACTGTGTTTCCCTGAAAATAAGACCTACCTGCAAAATAAGATCTAGCATAATTTTTCAGGATGATTTTCATATAAGCCCCTTCTTAAAATAAGCCCTAGTTGAGAGCAGTAGACAAATGAAAGAAATAAGCATTCTTCACAATCATGCGATGCAAACACTCAACATCTCCCAAAAATAAGCTCTAGTGTTATATTTTGTAGTGAACCAGGTCAGCTGGCAGACGCCGGAGTTTCAATGAATCCATTGGGATCGGAATATCAGGATAATTTACACAAATTTTCAAGTGTGACCTGACATTAGATGAATATTTTCTGTTGGAAAAAAAAAGGGTTTCTATTTATTTGGTTGTTGTCTGCACCATTGCAACTGCCCCCCTTATAAATTCAGCCACTGGCATTTATTTACAAAAGAAGATCGGTAAAGTGATGCATCTGCGAAAACCTGGGTTTCTATAGCACAACAAAAAGTTCCCTTTTGTTTTGAATAAATTGCTTTTCTGTGTGAATTATTAAAATATTCACTTGGTAAATTTTTAAATTTCAGAATTAATTTCCCCTCCCCTGCCAACAATTATTTAAATAAATATTACACACTATAAATATTGTGCTAAAAACTCATAACTAGCACTTGCAAAAAAAAAAAAAAATAATGAAAAAAAAAAAAAATAAACACAGCAGCTTTGCATATATAAACCTTTGTTTCAACATATTTTGTAAAAGATTTGCATACTGGCATTAAATAACCCATGGAGGTTGGTATACCATTAAACAAAGAAACCAAACTAAACCTACAAACTGTTAAACACTTCCTCTAGAATGTGAAGTTAATGTTCCTACCAGAAAAAAATTTTCAACGCAAATAACACGAAAGATTTGTTTGAAAATGTTAGCATAGATATCATTTGTCCTTCTTGCAAGAAATAAAAATATATCGAAAATTATGAATTGATATGAAATACGTCCACAGTGCCACTTACGGGAATGCAACTGTAAGCTAAAATAGATTACTGTAATCTCGCACCCTGACAATTTGTTTAAAAAAAAAAAAAATTACCACAAAATAATCCCTTACAAAACATACATATGTATAAAAGTCGTCGAGGTGGCCTAAAGTCGGTATCAGCCAATCAGCGAGGGAGTCTATCCCCTTTTCACTAGTGCTAGACCAAGGAGATTGTTTTTGCATCTGAGGTGGAGCGCCACACCTACCATCAGCTCCTTACTTTACTGCACAGATCCCTGTGCTACTCATACGCTGAGTTAGCGAGGGTCGGTATCGAACTAGGAACCTTGTGGTTTCTAGCCTAACGCTCTACCGACTGAGCTAACCTGGCCATATGTATAAATATGTATATATAGTGTTATGCTAGATATTGTTATATTATTTTTTGTTATATTATATATATTATATTATATCATATTGTATATTTTAAATATTATAAATAGTTGGCATTAAATAACCCACAGAGTTGTGTGACAGAGAACACGAGTTGAGTGGCGGGCATGAAAATTTGCCGTATTCTTGAAGGAGGCGGGCTGGGCTTTGCCTGGCATGTAGGACTGACCTAGGATCGAACCCGGATCGAAAGCAGGCACTGGAATCGAGATGCCACTGTCCCGTATGTGAACGCCAGATGCCCGGATGATAGCTGCGGGCATTCCGGCAACTGGGATTGAGTTGACAGTCCCGTATGTGAAGCACAGACGCCCGGATGATAGAAGCAGACCTGTGTATGAATAGAAGGAAACACCCAGAAGCGGCGAGGGCAGAAACGAGTGTTGCTATGGTAGCTGCTAGAGGATTCGACGATGATGAAGGAGAAGAAGAAGAAGAAGTCAGTTTTTGCAAAGAGAAAGTTTAGCCTGCGAGAAGGCGTTGGACTCACTTCTTTTTGGCCCATCCTCAACAAAAACTTGTTGAGTTAAATCTTTATTTTCCCCCTCTATTTTTTTTTTATATGCCATTAAACCAAACCAAACCTACAAACTGTTTGGCAGATCAGTTGAAGAGTTACTTAAAATAAAGAATTTTAGAGTTGTCTCCCTTGCTTTAAACAAATCTAAGACATCCAAAATGTTTTTTTTGCTTTTTTTTAATCAGAATAAAAACTACATAACCCGTTTAAAGAACAATTGATTGGTACGTTTTTAAAGAGTAATAGTTTTTGATATTAACTGCTTTATTTACCTCGTGATTGCAATAGCTTTGAATTTTTGGTAGCCTTCTGAAACTGCTTTAACCAAAGCAGTTTTTTCTGCACAAATGGACATCCCGTACGAACAATTTTCAACATTACAACCTGTAAAAAGAAATAACAAAATATGAATAAACAACATAAAAAATGCATAAAACAAAATCAAAACGTTTCCAGTATACAGCTAAGGATATTGGGATGAGAGCATTTACAATGAGAATAAATGACATTTGGAGATAAAAATAAAACAATTCATATATAAAGGGCAGTTGTGTGTATATGTAGGTCCGGAGGAAACTTCAAAAATAAAACAATTAAGGACAAAGTAAATATATATACACATTAAATATTACCAGGGCTTGGTTTTTGAGCAAAAATAATGTAGATTTTATTTATATTCGTGAAGATAATTAAAAATAAAATTTAAATGATAACAGCATGGAAGTTTTTTGTTGTATTTAATACTGTAAATAGTAGACATTAATTTTTCTTTTCAAAGTAGGTCTTATTTACGTGAGGATTTTAATGAGGCATCCTGCGGCGATCCAATTCACAATTTAGTAATAAATGGATCAAGACTAATTTTTTAAAAAACCCCCACCCTCTACCCAGGCGATGCTGGGTAGCCACTTCTAGTCTGCAATAGATCTTTGATCATTTCAAGACATCTTATTATAATAGAGATTGTGTGCCAGTCCGTCTGTAACCGAAACTACGTCACCACCAACGTCACTATACCCTTAGTTATTTACGTTATATTCTCAATGGTTATTAAATAATCATTATATAATCTTGATTTAATTAACATCTTATTTATTAAAAATGTCTCTATTAAGCTCTAGCTGAGATAGATTTGCCTCAAAACAGCCCATATTATTAAGGTATTTGCCTCTCATCCCACTTATGAGGGCGTGACACAAGGACATTTTTATGTGGGCCCACCCACAAGCCGAAGCTCATGGGTGGTAGGCACAAAAAATGCGTCGATCCCGTCGTCATTCTCCCTCGAGGGGGGCGCCTCAGGTGCTGGGCAATAAACCCAGCCCTGCCCCTTTAAATCGAGGGGGCAGGTGTTGCCTGGGGGGATAGCCCCCTGGGATCGATGCTATTAATTTAACACACAGGTCCAGTGGCCAAAGCACACCGGACCCCCGACCCGAAGGATGGGTTGTTAATGTGTTTAAAATCCTGCAATGTGTGTTATATATAATTAAGAAAGAAAGAAGTATTTGGTATAAATAATTTGCACACCAGTTTTAATAAAACTGTGTTTTTAATAAATAATTACTCAGTGTTATTGATTTCTATTATTATTATTTCATTCTCAAACGTATTATAATCAATCCTATGTATAATTTTATATTGAAAACATTTAGAGTAAAGTAAGAAGAACATCATTAGATACCATAAAAGAAAAAGGATTTACATTAAGAAAGGCAAGAAGCAGGAGATACCCTGCACAAACAGTCACAGATGCAGACTACGCGGATGACCTTGCACTTTTTGCAGATACACCGGCACAGGCTGAGTCACTGCTACATAGCCTGGAGGAGGCAGCAAAAAACATCGGCCTCTTTGTGAACTCCGATAAAACAGAGTTCATGAGCTTCAAAAAGAAAGGAGACATCTCCACACTAGACGGTAAGCCCCTTAAGCCTGTAGAACAATTCACATACCTAGGTAGTAATATCTCATCCACAGATGACGATATTAATGCACGAATAGGAAAGGCATGACTGGCCACAAACAAACTGTCAGGCATATGGAAATCTGATCTTACTGACAAGCTGAAGCGACATTTCTTCCAGGCTGTAGTCATATCAGTACTGCTGTATGGCTGCACCACCTGGACCCTGACGAGGCGCCTTGAGAGTAAGCTAGATGGGACCTGCACAAGAATGTTGCATGCAGTATTGAACAAGTCGTGGAAACAGCACCCCACTAGGGAACAGCTGTATGGACACCTGCTCCCTATCTCACAGAGCATCCGAGTGAGACGGACTAGACATGCAGGACACTGCTGGAGAAGCAAGGACGAACTCATAAGCGATGTTCTCCTGCGGAGGCCAACACATGGACATGCTAGTGTGGGACGCCCAGCAAGGACCTACATTGACCAGCTATGTAAAGATGCTGGCTGCAGCGAGGAAGAACTCCCAGGTGCAATGAATGATAGGGAAGGCTGGCGAGAGATTGTCATGGATATCCGTGCAGACTGCGCGACATGATGATGATGAAGAATAAGTGTAATCTTTTTTGTGTTCATATTTAATTTTATTAGTCTTTCTAATTCAATATAATATTTAATTAAAACTTGCCCAGAGAGAACATCTTTTTGCTAGTTAGAATAATTAGCTTTTGGTAGAACTTGAAAAGATTAGAATTAATGAAAGAGGACATTACTATTACTAATACTGAAGTTCTTATCATGGCTTAGCTTTATGAATGAAAGATTAAAGGAGTGATATGAAAAATATGGGTTACCATCCCCTAGCATTGTGGACCCAATAACCTGAGCAGCCAGAAGAAACAAAGGCCAAGATCCCTAAAGCAGACTTAACCAGAGCTCACTTGCCCAACAGCAGCTAAGAAGACAGACCAAAGTAGTAGCTAGGTAGACAGACAGCCATGAGGAACTCCAAAAGAAACTTAAACGAACCTGCGACATGAAATCTTAACCATACCAACTATTTACCTCTAGGTGTTTAATAAGTAAATTTGAACTTGTTACCTTTGTAAGAATATTGACTGCTAAAAGAATATGTTATAGCAATTCATACACACAAAATATAAATTTTATTTGAAATATTGTTATGTTTTTAACATACAGATAAATTATATGGAGGATGGGAATGATAATGCAAGACCAGGTTGTTATAAAATTAACAAGGATTTATTAAAACACAGAGTAGAAAATGCTTCTAACTCTCCAGCGAACTTAACCAGGATCTGAACATTCGCATTCCCAACATACAAATGTAAACAAACGCTTTGACCAAAGCAAAGGGAAGCAACTCTATTTTTTGTTTTAAGTCTATTTTGTGGGGGGGGGGGTATTTGCCTCATACCCCACTTGTATGGGCTGGGCACAAGGCCTTGTTTTAACGTGGACCCACCCACAAGACGAAGCTCATGGGGGTCGAAAGAACAAAAATTGCGTCGATCCCTTCGGCATTCCCCCTCAAGGGGGGCGCCTCAGGCGCTGGGCAATAAACCCAGCCCTGCCCCTTTAAATCAAAGGGGGCAGGTATTGCCTAGGGGGATAGCCCCCTGGGATCGACGCTATTATTTACAAAAACCTAATCCAGCGGCCGAAGCTCACTGGACCTCCCGGTTGGGAGTTGGTAGGTTTTGTTAAGTGTTCCTAACAAATATTCTATATCATACAAATGTAAACAAACACTTTGACCAAAGCAAAGGGAAGCAACTCTATTTTTTGTTTAAGTCTATTTTGTTCCTAAGAAATATTCTATTTGTGTTGGTTTTTCCTTTCTTACAACTCATATGGGGAGCCATTATAATTTCCCATAGTGGTCCACATTGACTACAGGTATGTTTGTGGCTGATAAGACCTATGCTGGACAGGCAGGTATGGTCACAGTGGCTGCAGCAGAAGGTCTAGTCAGGGTTTGATGGCATTGTGTTGTGATTCTTTTGAAGGTAGCAGTTAATTTCAACACACAAAGTTTGCCGTTCACATCATCTCAAACACAAAGTCGAACTGACTTCTATTCAAGTAGCTTGCTTTTTATTTTTTAATTCTATTTTTATTGAGCTAGTGGCTTACGTATTTAAATCAATGAGAGTTATAAAACGGCTTGTCTGCCCATGTGCGGCAATGGAACGACAAATGGTGGCCGCAACGGTACAAATCAAGCATCAAGGATGCTTGAAGTCAGGTAAGTTTGGACCACTTGGTTCCACTTCACTACAGGTTCTGCTTCCTATGCCTTCTGTCCTTGAGGGTGGCTCTTCAGGTGTTTTCAAGTAGGAGACAACATGATTAGTGGTGAGACACCAGGTGTCATGGTTCAGGAAGTTCTTATAAATAGGTGACAAATAGCACTTGCTAGTTGTTCAAACACCCCCACCCCCAATCACCAGCTGGGAGCTATACAAAGTTTCAGGGTCTTTTTCAGGGCTGTTGCTTAAAGCCCCAACAAAATCATGACTCCACTCAATGGACTGTCCTGTTGGCCGGGGCAAAATACATTGACTGCACAAAGTTCCCCTCATAATGGGGCCATTTATTAGCCGAGGGTGGTGACCCATAATGCTTTAGGAAGGAACCCTGGTGGCTGAGCAGTTCATGACACACAACACTCCCTTTTGACTCTTACTTAGGCTAGACGGGGGTCAGAGAGACTCCCTCCGATCAATCCACTGGTCACATCAAGCCTTAGCACCTATATGATTGTTCCAACCTCATTGCCCTTATGGCAAGCCCCAAACCCTTTTATCATATATGAGCTAGAAAGCGGTGGCTGAGGGTCTTAATGTCCTGGGTATGATGTTAAACTGCATTTAGTGGTGAAGTTCTAATTCTGGAACTCTGGGGAATGTGAAGTACTCCTTTATTGCCATTACTCCCAGGTCCACCCTGACTCAGAGTGGTAGTACCTGTTAGGATCCTATTTATTGGTAAAAAAGATCAAAAAATGAGTATTAAAAAATGTGTTTAAAAAAAATTGAGTTTGAAAAAAAAAAAATTGAATACCCAACAAGAATGTATATAACAAAATATTGTCAGCATAAAATAACCCAACAAAGGTTGTCATGCTGTAAAATCCAACCAAACAACCATTCATGCTTGTAGGAACAGAGTAGTTTTATCAACCCATACTGAACCATCGGACACAGTCAGTACAGTTATTTCCTGATGTGTTGTGGCAGGGAGTGCCTGTCCATCTGGATCGACTTTCTCCGGAAATATTATCATTAAGAAATAAAAAACTGGAAGACCCTCTCATCATTAAGTTCCTGAATAGATTATACTCGATGTCTAACTCTAAGGAGATTATGATATGCTGGATCCCAAGTCATATAGGAGTGAGGGGGAATGAAAGAGCTGACTCTGCAGCTAAATCAGCTATAGATTTCATCCCCAACAAGTTCAAGATACCATATACTAATTTGAAACCTAAAATTAATAGATTCCTTCATATAAATTGGCAACAACATTGGATTAACAACATCCACAATAAACTCTTCCTAATCAAACCCACTTTGGGAGGCTGGAGACCAACCTTAAGGAAGTCTAAAAAGGAACAAGTCATTGTGTCCTGATTACGCATTGGTCATACAAGACTAACGCACTCCTATATACTCAAACAAGAACAACAACCACAATGTGGAACATGTCAAACACCTTTGATAGTTAAACACTTATTCATGGAATGCAGGTTTTTTGCTCACATCAGAAGCCTCACAAGACTTGGTCATACAAGACTAACGCAATGTGGAACATGTCAAACACCTTTGATAGTTAAACACTTATTCATGGAATGCAGGTTTTTTGCTCACATCAGAAGCCGTTATTTCAAAGCAAACAATATGAAAGATCTTTTTGAAAATGTCAACATGGAGGATATTCTCTCCTTTTTGAGCGAAATCAAATTATACCATAGAATATAGACATGAAACAAATCAATACCATACAACATAATCCCCAATAATGCTAACACATTTTTAAAACCAATTACTAAAAAGCATAAATATAAATACACAATATGTATTACTTCCTAACCGTTAGGCATGACATAACCCCAGACGGGTTGATATGCCGTTAAAATCAATAAACCAACCAATCCGGAAATATTTTCTGGAATATACGGAAAGGGCGTGTATTCCTTTCAGATCCAGTCTCAATCTTGACCTTAAACTTGCAAATGAATGCCCGGTCTGTTGGGAAAGTGTTATGTCTATATTGGCAAAAGCCACTGTTTGGATATCTTTTCGGATCTGATGATCAATCAAATTCAAAGGCAACTATTCAAACTGGTCATGTACATACAGTGGAACCTCGGCTCTCAAACATAATTCGTTGGTTGGTTGGGTTTTATGGCATGTCAACCCTTTGGGTTATTTTATGCCGAAGATGTTTTTATTTTATTCATTCTTGATGGATACTCAATTAGTTTTAAACACATTTTTCTATTTAACCCATAGATAGGACCCTAACAGGTACTACCACTCCGGGTCAGATTGGACCTGGGAGTAATGGTGATGAAGGGGTGCTTCACATTCCCAAAACCTGGAACCTCACCATCAGATAGTGTTTAATGTCATACCCAGGACATGAAGACCCTCAGCCACCGCCTTTTAACACCCATGTGATAAAAAGTGTTGGGGCTTGCCATAAGGGCAATAGGGTTGGGACAATCATATAGGTGCTAGGCCAAGGGTTAATACAAAGCACAAAAAAAAGTAATAACTTTTTATAACGAGAACAGAAATTCGTCGAGTTGCACAAAAATTTGTTGGGTCACACAGCCGGATCTCGCCACTAAAAAAGACATTCTCCCAGAGAGAACTTGCCTCGACTTTTATTCTTCTCAGCAGCCGAACCATTTCAGTCAACAGGGGTGACAGCAATCCCACCACTTGTGATCAGGAGGTTGCGGGTTCAATCTCCATTACACTTTTCTGTTTGGAAAATTTTTAAATCATCAAAATACAATTGATACTTGTCTTGTGGCTGCATTCACGTGTGTGAGTTAAGCCAACTCCATCCATTTAGATTAGATTTCTTCAGTTTCTTGCGAGTCTGTCGTCTGACCAAGACACATCTATACATTTCCCATTTTCTGTTATTTCTTAAATGTACGCATTTGTCATACATAACTTTTCTGGTTATTTCCTATAAGTCTAACATGATCAAAGGGGAACCACTCTAGACTGATAAATTATTTATTTATTTATTGATCTACTAGGAAAAAAGAAGAAGAGGTTAGAGTTTAGGGTTAGTTTAATGGGAAAATAAATTATCAGTCAAGAGTAGTTCCCCTTTGATCATGTTAGATTTATAGGAAATAACCTCTTTTACATTATATTTGCTGTCGTCAGTTTTGTCTTTTATTATTTTCATTTAATTGTTTTATGTTCTTTTGTTGCCGTTTGGTTAAACTGCTGCCCAATTCTTTTGCACAAGTGAGAAGGCAGAATAAATAATAATAATAATCTTTTCTAATGCATCTTCATCATTTGTTCTTCCATTAGAATTCACCAACTTGAAAAAGAATTATATTATATTATATATATATCATAGTATCAAGGGAATAGGAAGTATGAACATGGTCCCTAAAACCTCGCATACAGATACAAGATGAAATAATAACCTTTGCTAAAACAAAAAATTTTGCTTTACCAAAGTTGTTTGTTTTTCAAAACCCTCAATGTTGTAGAACATCATGACCGTAAAATTATGTTTGGTTTGGTTTGTTTTACGGCATATCAACCTCGGTGGGTCATTTAATGCTGATAAAGTTCTGAAATAAAATCATTCTTAATGGATACTCATTTTTTTTTTTATAAACACATTTTTCTATTTAACCCATAGATGGGACCCTAACAGGTACTACCAGTCCAAGTCAGAGTGGACCAGGGAGCAATGGTGATGAAGGGATGCTCCACATTCCCCAAACCTCCAAAACTGGAACCTCACCATCAGATAGGGTTTGGTTTGGTTTGTTTTGTTTTACGACATATCAACCTCGGTGGGTCATTTAATACCGACAAAGTTGTGAAATAAATTCATTCTTAATGCATAATACAATTTTGTTTATAAACTCATGTTTTTCTATTCAACCCATAGATGGGACCCTAACAGATACTACCACTCCGGGTCAGAGTGGACCAAGGAACAATGGTGATGAAGGGATGCTCCACATTCCCAAAACCTCCAGAACTGGAACTTCACCATCAGATAGAGTTTAACATCATTCCCAGGACATGTAGACCCTCGGCCACCACCTTCTAGCACCCATATGATAAAAAGGGTTGGGGCTTGCCATAAGGGCAATAGGGTTGGGGCAATCATATAGGTACTAGGGCTTGATGTGACCAGCCTATTGATCAGAGGGGGCCTCTCAGACCGCCTGCGTAAAATTAGTCTAGAAACATTTAATTAAATTTATTAATTCTTTCTTTCTTTCTTTCTTTCTTTCTTTTTTTAAAAAAAAAGCATTCTTTATTTGAATTATTGTTGGCTTCTTATCTTAGCTATTTACCCAACTGATTCCCCACGGGTAGGATGTGACACAAGATCAAATGTATGGGGCATCCAGTGAGGATTGAATTCGCTTTTCAGTAGTAATGGATCTGCAAAACTAGCTTGCTAACCATTAGTTGCTTAGGTATGGAATAAACTGCCTGCATCAGTTGTTGGCTGCCGAAACACTGCATCTTTCAAAACATCCATAGGTTATTTCCTATAACTTCAACATAAACAAAAGGGAACCACTCTTGACTGATAAATTATTTATTTATTTTCCCATTAAACTAACCCTAAACCCTAACCCTAACCCTGTCTTATAGCCGGTTTAGCTGAGTCGGTAGAGTGTTCGGCTAGGAATCACAAGGTTCCTGGTTCGATACTCGCCCTCACCAACTCAACGTATGAGTAGCACAGGGATCTGTGCGGTAAAGTGAGGAGCTGATGGTAGGTGTGGTGCTCCACCTCAGACGCTAAAATCTCCTTGGTCTAGTGCTATTGACTCCCTCGTTGTCTGGCTGATACCGACATTAGGCCGCCCCGACGACTATACTTACTTAGATCAATAAATAAATAAATAATTTGTTTATGTTGGAGTTATAGGAAATAACCCCTCCATATTTCCTGTAATCCGACAAAACTATACCTAATATCCCCCCTCCACACACATATGCACATGCATAGTCAAATACATGTATATTATGACTGTACACTATTCATTTTCCTGACATTAGTACATTATTCTATGCACTATACAAATTAATACGAGAACAAAGAGATATTTTACAGCACCTTACTCCCATTTTTTATCAATAAATCAATAAGTAAATGTAAATATTTTACTCCCCTCCTTTTAAAACTCGGTCGTATATATGTTGTCATATTTTGTTATTTATTATATATAAAAAAGACATGACAATTTGTTTTGAAGAAAAAAATTTAATTCAAACATTAATCGAATGTTGTGCCTTGAATTTCATCACCAGAAAAAAGCATCAAGAACCTGCTACAAGCACATACCAAAATATTGCAAAACTTTTGACTCACCTTAGTACAATTGCACTGAAAGTTTCCACCTAATTAAAATTTTATAGCTTAAAATACACATAAAACTGTGCATAGGAATAAGACAATGTTTGTAGGATAAAAGTAGTTAAGTGTTTATTTTCTTTCTAGTTTCTACATTAAAAGATTATTTTTAAATCTTCACTATCCTTCATGTCGGAAAAGGGATGAAAAAAACTGACAAAAAAGATTTGCAATCTTTATCTCTTAACATCCTGTTGAGAATTTTCCAAGTCCAGAGCCCCATGCTTCCTGTAGTCCACCGACACTATACCTGATGCCACTCTCCACATACATATGCACACACGTGCACACATACATGCATATTACTACTGTAAACTGTTCATGTTCCTAACACTAATACATTATTCTGTGTACTTGACATGAGACTTTGATGAGTTGTGGTGCACCTGAGCACTGTACACAATAAATTTCATTATTATTCCTATAAGGATTTATCAAAAAATGGCTAAAAATGGCCTTTTCATTTAAAGTTACCTGTTATTTCCCTTAAATCAAAGACTGCTAAATATGTTTAATATTACATTTAAACAAAGGCTATCATTTGGGGCGGATTAGGAAAATAAATGTGACTTCTGGCCGGGTGGAATGAGGTGGTATAGGATGTTAAGAGTTATACATGAACAGCTACACTGATGAGAGGTAAAACATCGAAACACGCTGTCTGTGGATGACTTATTATATATATATATATATATATATATATATATAGTCGTTAGTATACATCGCTGAAGAGACTTAATAAAGTCGAAACAGTCTGTACGGTGTTCTGCATAGCGAGCCATCCTTTGCCGGAATTCACTTGTCAAGATTATTTTCTATAATTATCGAATTTTATGCGATACATGCATTATAATTGCCTTCTAGCAAAATATAAATAATAATTTATTCAACAATGCTTCTATAAAAATCAAACATCCAAAAATCTTATTCATTTCGCCGAAGAGCTTACGGCCGGTTTGTTTACTACTCAATAAACGTCCACTTACCTACTATGGTAGAGGCGTGTAGTATCATTTGACAAGGTTAATTTCGCAGGGATTGTTCGCTATGTACCGGCGGCCGAACGGATATGGTCTCTGACTATGCCTGTGAAGTCCTGGTTTCGATTCCTGTCGGAGGGGAGTCGTTAGTATACATCGCTGAAGAGACTTAATAAAGTCGAAACAGTCTGTACAGTGTTCTGCATAGCGAGCCATCCTTTGCCGGGATTCACTTGTCAAGATTATTTTCTATAATTATCGAATTTTATGCGATACATGCATTATAATTGCCTTCTAGCAAAATATAAATAAAATATATATATATATATATATATATATATATATATATATCAGTCATCCACAGTCACGTGTTTCAAAGTTTACTTCTCATCAATGCGGTTTGACTTTTAACAGCTACCTCTAGCCGGGATCAAAACCCTACAGAATTTTTGTCTGCCAAGTTCCTTACTCTTGCGGCCATCAGCGGCTGTCAGTCTGGGGTGAACAATTAATTGATGCATACTTTACGAGGGTATATTTTTACAATCACCAGAGAACTCAAATCTGTAAACAGTGGACAGGCGAGTAATGGCTAATACCAAATGGTGAAATTTCAATTAATGCCCCCCCCCATATATATATATATATATATATATATATATATAATATATATATGTAAAATAGTGAAAAAATTTTGAAAAAACACAGATAAAAGGAGTGATATTTATTCAGCCAAAGCTGCAGTGTTTCAATCTGTTTAGTAGATCTTCTTCAGGGCTTTTGTTGATATAAGGAAAAGTAAAATTTATCACAGAATGATAAGGAGACTGAGATCGGTTTGTTTACAATGTTTTAAATGGAAAGTTAGCGCTCTTAATTCAACACTTACCTGGAAATATAGTGTCATCTAAACAGAGTACAGCAGCCCCAACTCGAAAATTGCTGTATGGACAGTAGGAATTTTCTTTTGCATCTACTGCTGCTTGTATCAATCTATGAATAGTATCATCTGCAAGAAGAAAAAAAATCAGCTATTTGGATAATTTCAAGAAAAAATTTGAACCATATGACCTTTAGGCACCCCTTTTGTGATCTTGTTTCATAAGGACATTTTTTTCATTCACACCCTCAATATCCGGTTGTTTGTTAACAGATGATTTTTTAGAGTTTTTTTAAATTATAAAACTAACCCCTAACCCTTAACCCTAACCCTTAACAAACAACCTGATGTTGACGGTGTAAATGAAAAAATGTCCTTATGAAACGAGATCGCAAAAGGGGTGCCTAAAGGTCATATGGTCCAAAAATGTTAGTACTTGTTTATTTATGAATAGATTTATTTAGGATATTTTGTAAAAAAAATTAAATTGAAATATTCTAAGTCAACCACCCCCCACCATAACATCTCATTTTATGAAATCTATATAAAACAATTTTTTATAGATTTTATTTGGACACTAAAAATAATTACATTTCTATAAAGATAAATCTGTAGAGAAATTAAATCAGTTGAAATTTTATTCAAAACTTCAATAAAGAAAAAGGAAATAATTTTGAAGAATTTTGAAAATCAAAATAAAATTACATAAAAAGAAATTGTTTAGTTTAGGAAGTTTTTAGTTGATATGTTTATTATTTTTACTAGCAAAAAAAAAAAAAATGCACCCCCTCGGGCACACATATTTAAGTTTTAATATGATTAAATATTATATTGAATTAGAAAGACTAATGAAATTAAATACGAACACAAAAACGATTACAATTATTTTTACTTTATTCTAATTGATTTCAATATAAAATCAATCATAGGATTGATTTTAATACATTTGAGAATAAAACAATAATATCATATATCAATAACACCAAGTAATTATTTATTAAACACGGTTTTATTAAAACCAGTATGCAAATTATTCACACCATATACTATGTAAACATTTATTTCTTAATGATATATAATGTACACTGCAGGATTTTAAACACATTAATAATATGTTCTATTTTGAGGCAAATCTATCTCAGCTAGACCTTAATAGAGACATTGTTAATAAATAAGATTAAATACTGATTACTTAATAACCATTGAGAATATAATGTAAATAACTAAGGGAATTGTGACATTGGTGGAGATGTATTTTCGGTTACAGACAGACAGAAAGACACATAATCTCTATTATTTTGGAAAAAATCATCTGAAAAACTATTTTTTTAAATATTCATTTTCCTTTATCTACTTAAATTAAACAAACAGTTTTGATATTTTAAAAATATCTAATATGAATTGTTTTGTTTGTTTGTTTGTTTTACGGCATATCAACCTCGCTGAGTCATTTAATGCCGGCAAAGTTTTGAAAGATTCATAGCGATAGTTTGGTAGAAAATATTTTTTTAACTCAATTTTTTTTGTAAACAAATTTTTTTCTATTTAACCAATAGATGGGACCCTAACAGGTACTACCACTCCAGGTCAGAGTGAACCTGGGAGCAATGGTGATGAAGGGGTGCTCCACATTCCCAAAACCTCCAGAACTGGAACTTCACCATCAGATAGAGTTTAACGTCATTCCCAGGAAATGAAGATCCTTAGTCACTGCCTTCTAGCACATATATGATAAAAAAGGTTGGGGGTTGCCATAATGACAATAGGATTGGGACAATCATATAGGGGCTGTAGGGTTATCTGCCCTTGTTTGGCTGGAAGAGTTATCTTCTCGTGTTTCTATTTTTCCCCAACAGGTGCTCTGACTATTTAAGCAGGCAAGCGCCAAGTTTGAATCCTCTCTTTCTTCTATGGGACTGAACGAACGTACATGGGTTAGACAGTTTGTCTACACCCTTCTTGTGTGGGGGTGAAAACCCCCACACAGACAATGTAGTAAGAGACTTTGACTTATGGCCTCTCCATAACCTTTGTACTTCATTATTGTATCTTATCCCTTTTATGTGTTACTTATATATCTACTATGTATCTTGTATATTTATCTTCTCCACGTGTTGTCATGTATTAAAGTCCATTGTTGTATTTAATACCCTTAGTCGGAGTTGTCTGTTCAATTAACACTAATTATAAGTAGTATTATACCTTTGAAACCAACAGGGCCAATGAATTGTTTTAATGACAGATTTTGTGTTGTTTCCATTAAAATCAATATTAAATCATATATTGAAATTGTGGTAATAAGTTTTCAATCCAATGTCAAAAGTTGATGGAGGGTCATAATTTTCTCAACTTAGAAACTTCCATTTTGGGACTTTGTGATGGCAAATGAATCAACAAAAGTCAATTTTACAAGGTGACTTTCTTTTCTAGGCTTAAAACAAAAAGTCTTAAAAGTCACTCTTGTGACATTGGCATTCAAAGTTTTTTTCCCCCAATTTCTTATCTCTCTCTCTATCATACATATATATATATATATATATATATATATATATATATATATATACACACACACACATACATACATATATATATATACATATATATATATATACATATGATAGGAATGTAAACACGGTGTGTTTGGATATGGCTTTTTGCTGACAATTTTGGGGAGAATAAGTGCTTAATTGAAGTCGTACCTAATTTTGAAAATCAATTGATTAATAATTAATTAATTATTAAATATTAATTCTCGATTTGTTTAGCCTTACATTTAATAGGCATTCCCGCCTAATTAATTAATTATTAATCAATTGATTTTCAAAATTAGGTACGACTTCAATTAAGCACTTATTCTCCCAAAAATATATACATATATATATATATATATATATACACACACACATACATATATATATATATATATATATATACATATATACATATATATATATATACACATATACATATATATATATATACACATATACATATATATATATATATACACACAAATAAAAATAAAAATAAAAAAATAAATAAAAACACTGTTTTTTTTTTTTTTTAAGCTTGAATATGTGAGTGTAGGTGTTCAAACTAGACTAACGTCTAAAAAAATACAATTAACTTACCAGTCATGTTTGACTTAATATTGTATGTGATATTGAACTATGGAGATTTATAGTAATTGTTATATTGCCAATTAAGGTAGATATAAATTATTTTGTATTTAATTGATTTTTATTGGAAGGTGGTTTATGTGTTAAAACCTCCTGAGTTCAATATCTCTTATAATATTAAGTCAGACATGACTGGTAAGTCATTTGTATTTTTTTAAACATTAGTCTAGTTTTAAGACCTACACTCACATATTCATGCTTAAAAAAAAAACAGTATTTTTATTCGTATAACAAACAAGTGAAGCATATGCGAAACCCTTAAAACTTATATATATATATATATATATATATATATGTGAATAGATTGTGGTACGAGCAAAATTTGAAAATGGTTTTGAAAAGCGTGTGCATTGTGAGATGTTATAATAAATAATGTGTAAAATTAGCAGATGTGGATGTAAAAAAAAATATATATATATTACGTAGCAGAGTTGTGAGAACAGGCAGAGTTATTATCAGCAATATTATATATATATATGATAAAGAAAAAGTCAACAAGTGGTAGCATTTTGTAATTGTTTTTTTAAATTCATTTCAATATTAAAACCTATTTTAACATTTTATTAGAATGGAGATTCTGTAACTGTCTGTCTGTAACTGTCAGTGATGATGTCATAATTCTCTTAGTTATTTAAGTTATATTCTCAATGAATATGAAATAGTCATTATTTAATCTCAATTAGCAGCTTATTTATTAATAATTTCTCTATTAAAGTCTAGCTATTTGCCACAAAACTGCCAATATTATTAATGCATTTTAAATCCTGAAATAGGTATTATACGTCTCTAAGAAATAAAGATTTACATAGTATATGGTTGGAATAATGTGCATAATGACTTTAACAAAACTGGGTTTAATAAATAATTATTTGCTGTTACTGATTTTCAATACAATCAGGTTATTCTCAAAAGTATTAAAAGCAATCATATATATAATTTTACATAGAAATCAATTAAAATAACATTAAAATAAGTGTAATATTTTTATATTCATTCTTATTTAGTTTTGTTAGTCTTTCTAATTTAATATAATATTTTATTGCCTTAAAACTTAAATACTTGAATCCAGGAGGTGCTTACTTTTGCTACTTAAAATAAATAGAAATAAAACAAATAGCAAAATTGAAACCACTTGCAGACTTTTTCTTTATAAAATATTCACTTTTCTATCATTGGATCTACAACAATCTTTATATACATATATATATATATATATATATGGACGTATGACCCCCCTCCCCCTCTTGTGCTGAATATTAGTAGCTAGCTAGAATGTTTAACATTTCAGCACTGGTTTAGATAAGAACAAGACAGATTGACTTATACTAAGTAACTTTGCACATGCAAATGGCCATCATTGACAAAGAACTTTCCCGGTTCAACATTGACGTGGTGTGTCTTCAGAAGACATGCCTGACTGAAAATGGCCAAATCAAGGAGGCAAACGTTACCTTCTTATGGCAGGGAAAACCCTCAAATAAAACCTGATGGCATGGAGTCGTCTTCGCTGTAAAAAATAGCCTTATCCCTTGCATCAAACCCCCGTCAACTAATAGCGAGAGAATCATCACCCTCTGGATGGGAATGCCTGCAGGACCAGCAAATATCATCAGTGCATACGCCCCAACCCTCTACGCTACTCCTGAGGAAAAAGAGGAGTTCTACAAGAACCTGAGTGCGGTTA
Source organism: Doryteuthis pealeii (assembly GCA_023376005.1). Taxonomy (NCBI): domain Eukaryota; kingdom Metazoa; phylum Mollusca; class Cephalopoda; order Myopsida; family Loliginidae; genus Doryteuthis; species Doryteuthis pealeii. The sequence goes on along the minus strand of CM042139.1, from coordinate 23,312,487 downwards.
ACCGGGATCCCATCTACCGAGGACCTTTACCTGCTCGGGGACTTTAACGCAAGAGTGGGAGCTGGGCAGGGCAAGATAAATGAGAACGGCCAAAGATTGCTAGAGTTGTGCTGCTACCAAGGCCTATGCGTGACCAACACCTACTTTAGGTGCAAGGACATCCACCAGGTGTCATGGAGACACCTGCGCTCTCACCTCTGGCACCAGCTAGACCTTGTCATCACCAGACACAGGAATCTTGCAAACATCTCCTTATTACCCGCACATACCATAGTGCAGACTGCGACTCGGATCACTCCCTGGTTGCCAGCAGAGTGCAAATGACACCCAGAAAGATTCACCGCGCAAGAACAAAGGGTCGACCACACATAAACACGTGTTGCGTAGGCAACAAGGAAAAGACACAGCACTTCCTAGGCAGTCTCCAAGAAGTTCTCATAAACAAGACGTCACTCAAAGATGAAGCCGCCATTGACGCAAAGTGGTCTCACCTCAGAGATGCCAACTACAACTCTGTTATCACCGCCTATGGGAAAAAGGAACAGCAAAATGAGGACTGGTTCGAGGCCAACTGGGAAAAAAAGGAGCCTGCAGTTGAAGCCAAGAGGACAGCCCTCCTGGCACACATGGTAGTGCTAACCAAAACACACTTGATGCCTGGAGGAGCGCCAGAAACAAACCCAAGAGGGTTGCCCGACACTGCACCAACACCTACTGGCTGAACCTGTTCCGCGGCATAGAGACAGCTGCTAACACGGGAGATGCAAGGGGCATGTATGAGGGCATCAAAGGAGCTACAGGCCCACCCATAACAAAGACTGCACCACTAAAAGATCAAACGGGAGGAGTCATCACTGACAAAGGGAAGCAGCTGCAATGCTGGGTTGAGCACTACCTGGAACTGTATGCAACCCAAAATGAAGTGACAGAAAACGACCTAAGTGCCATCTCTGATCTGCCGGCAATGAATGAGCTGGAACTGGATACACTACCAATGGTGGAAGAGCTCAGCAAAGCCATCGACAGCCTTGCTGATAGGAAAACAATCGGGAGTGATGGCATACCAATAGAGATCATGAAAAGCGGGAAGGCTCCAAACACTACACGAACTACTCTGCAGCTGCTGGGAACAAGGACACATCCCTCAGGACATATGGGAAGCTACCATCGTCACCTTATACAAGAACAAAGGAGATTAGAGCGACTGCAACAATTACTGGGACATTTCCCTTCTCAGCATAGTTGGAAAAGTCTTTGCTTGTGTTACACTGGCATGTCTGCAGACCATTGCATCTCGCATCTACCCAGAATTACAGTGTGGCTTCCGAGCAAACCGGTCAACTGTGGACATGATTTTCTCACCACGCCAGCTGCAGGAAAAATGCCAAGAGAAGCAGATGCCACTCTACTCCGCATTCATAGTCCTAACGAAGGCATTCGACCTGGTCAGCCGAAGCAAACTTTTTAAATTGCTACAGAAGATAGGCTGCCCACCCAGACTTCTTGGAATCATTAGCTCCTTCCACAAAAACATGCACAGCACAGTTTGTTTTAATGGTGCAACATCCGAGCCATTTCCAGTCAGCAGTGAAGTGAAGCAGGGCTGCATCCCTGCACCTACAGTGTTCGGGATATTTTTCTCCTTGCTTCTCCAGTACTGCAGCGAGGGAGTCTACATACACACCAGAGCTGACAGCAAGTTGTTCAACATCGCTCGACTTAGAACTAAAACCAAAGTCACAAAGGTCCTCATTTGGGAAATGCTATTCGCCAATGATGCAGCCTTAATGTCACACACTGAGCATGGCCTGCAACAGCTTGTCAGTTGACTCATGCATCCTTGCAAGGAATTCGGACTAACCATAAGTCTAAATAAAACAAAAGTCATGGCACAAAGTGCAGACACCCCTCCAAACAACGGGTGCAGTCTGGAAGCAATGGAGAGCTTCAAGTACCTTGGGTCCACCATTGCCAATTCAGTCTCCACGGACAGTAAAGTCAACAGCAGAATCGCCAGAGCAGCGGCAGTTATGGCCAAACTGAGCCAAAGAGTCGAGGACAATGCCAGCCTTACTAAGAGAACCAAACTGCACGTCTACAAATCGTGCATTCTCAGTACTCTCCTCTACAGTAGCGAAGTCTGGATCACATACTCATGCCACGAGAGGAAACTGGAAAATTTCCACCTCAAATGCCTACGCTATATCCTACGCATACGCTGGTAGGACAAAGTGCCCAACACAGAAGTGGTGGAATGAGCAAACATGAATAGCATGCCCACCATCATCCGTGAGAGACACCAGCGTTGGCTTGGTCATGTCAGGAGGATGTACAAAGGCCACATCCCCAAAGACCTACTGTATGGCAAATTAGTAGAAGGCACCTGACCAGTAGGGAAACCACGCCTGCGCTTTAAAGATGCCTGCAAGAGAAACATGAAGACATGCCACATCAAACCATCACATGTGCAGAAACCTTGCGATCTGGCGCCTCCTTGTCAAACAAGGAATGAAAACGAGTGAAAAAGAGAGGAAAGAAGTCGCCACGGAAAACAGAGCCAAAAGGAAGGAGAGACAACAGCAACTCCAGCAAACATCACTGTTTGTTTGTAGTCACTGCACCAGAGATTGCCATTCAAAAATTGGTCTGTTCAGCCACTCACATAGTTGCAGATAAAAAAAGTGGACACTACGCCATCGTCTTTAGTAGATGGACGGATGCCAACAACAACAATATATATATATGGAGAAAGAGAGATTTTATCAAAATGTCATCCTTTGCATAAATTCCTGCTGTACTATTTGCCCACAGTCAAGTGGTCTATGAGTGATCCCTCGTCTCACGCTCCATGGGTGGTTTGAAACAAGACGACTACGGCAAAATCCCGCCTGTCGCGGATGTCAAGTCGGTTGGCCTGTTCGCGCACGCCGCCCCATATGCAACAACGACAAGTCACGCCCAACGGAGACGGCGAACCACCCCACCGAACACAACAGCTGCCGCTACTAGCGACAGACGACTGCTATGGTAGGCTCCAGCCTAACGAAAAGAGACACCTTTTGTAATACCGTGGCGACACTGGTCACAGTTCCAGCTTAGATGCTTTCAGCTATTATTGCGCGGAGGCAGCTTGGCACTTCCGCTTCTTCGAGCGAGCACGCGAACCGTTGCTCCAATCCCGTGGTTCCTCTCATACAGGATGGGATAGCAGTGGCCACGGCCGACGTAACACATGCCGATCGGTAGGATAAAACTAACCTGTCTCACGACGGTCTAATTCATTCATATTATTCACTGCAAAGTTTTAAAAAAAAAAAAAAAAAAAAAAATTGAAGTAGAATAAATGAAGAGAAAAAAGAGTGAAGAAGAAGTACAAGGAAGTGATAAAGATGGTATATTGTTATTTTTCATTAATTTTTGGCTTCCATAGCTTTCCCTGTTTTTAAACCCCCATTTCATATACACACAAACACCCACTATGTTAAAAATGAATAAAAGGGCAAACAACTGCATGCAATACAGATATGCATCTGACATTCATGCAACCCAATGTGCGTGAAACTCAGTCATCGAATGTATTTAACACTGCATCTTTCAAAGCCTCCATGCTTCCTGTAGTCTGCCAACACTATACTTGATACTCCCATCCACACACATATGCATGCACACGCATTATTCTGTGTACTAGACATGAGACTTTGATGAGTTGTGGTGCACCTGAGCACTGTACACAATAAATTCCATTATTATAAAAAAAAGAAATACTGATATCCATCTAGCATTGATGCAGCCAAATCTGCATGAAACTCAGAGTCATGGAATGTATTTAACATTTTAGATTTTAAGTCAGCTCTGCATACAATAGCACTGAGCACTTAAAAAAACATTTTCTCACACATTTTGAGCAACACACACACATATATATATATACACATATATATGCATACACACACATACATATATATATACACATATATACACATACACACACACACATACATATATATACACATACAATATATACACACACACACACACACACACATATATATATATATACACATACACACACACACACATATATATATACACACATACACACACATACATATATATATACACATACACACACATATATGCATACACACACATACATATATACACACATATATGCATACACACACATACATATATACACACATATATAGATATTTACTAACCCTTCCACAGAAGCAGGAGGATGTGACACAAGGTCAATTTATTAAGTGGAGTTTTATAGGTTTGAATTCAGAGTTTGCCTTCTCCTAGACTGGTAGCCTAACCAAGGTTAAAGAGCCCAGTCTACCCTACCCATAGCTGTAGGGAGAATATTTGGATTCATATCTTTCCCAACGGTATTAGTGCTATGTGAAATGCAAACAGCATCATCTAGGGTTTGAACTCTGGTCAATGGGTCCATTTCCTACGACTCTAACCAATATACCATGCACCTATATATACATATATGCATACACACACACACATATATATATATATATATATATATACACACACACATATATATATATGCATACACACACACACATATATATATATGCATACACACATACATATATACACACACACATATATATATACACACACATATATATATGTATACACACATACATATATGCATACACACATACATATATGCATCACATATACATATATATACACATATATATATATATATATGCATACACACATACATATATGCATACACATATATATATATATATGCATACACACATACATATATACACACACACATATATATATATATATGCATACACACATACATATATACACACACACATATATATATATATATGCATACACACATACATATATACACACACATATATATATATGCATACACACATACATATATGCATACACACACACACATACATATATATGCATACACACATACATATATACACACACAAATACATATATATACACACACACATACATACATACACACACAAATACATATATATACACACACACATACATACATACACACACACATACATACATACATACACACACACACATACATATATATGCATTCATCATTCATTGTCAATTCAGTCTCGAAAGACTATGATAAAAGTTTTTGTGTGCCCCTGAAGTTGCAGCGCCTCCTGTGACTATGAAGTCCAATGTTTGAGAAACATTCTCAACCACAGATTTTGCATTTGTAGGTTGTCCCTGTAGATGATGATGTTCCGATGCTTTGTTGCCGTTGCTTTCTTATGGACCTCTTAGCTTCATGATGTTGTATCAGGGTGACTTCTGACATGTACAGTCCTCTATGGAGATTCTGCCGCCACCGAGGGCGGTCTTGAGCCAAATTTTCCCAGCTGGAAGGACAATGCCAAAGCACCTGAGATCATTTTTTGCAGACATCCATGTCTGCAAAAATGTATATATGCATACACACATACATATATACACACACACATATATACACACACATATATATACGCATACACACATACATATATACAAACACACATACATATATATAAACCAGGAACCTTGTGGTTCCTAGGCGGACATTCTACCAACTAAGCTAAACTGGCCCTCTGATAATACATATATAATATACATATATATATATATATCTTATTATAATGGAGATTGTGGGTTTTTCTGTCTGTAACCGAAACTATATTACTATACAAGTCACAATTCCCTTTGTTATTTACATCACATTCTCCATGATTTTATTTTTTATTTAAACGTCAATTATTAATAAAATTGATTTACATTACTTATACTGTTGATCATATCTACATACTAATAACATGCAATTATATTTATATATATACAACAAAATAGCGGTTTACAGTATGAATGGGAAGGCTAATTTGCATATTGATCTTAAAAATTTGATTTTAATAAATACATGCTTAGTATTATTGATTTCTAATTGTTTGGTTTTATCTTAATGAATATGAGCAAAGTTCTCGTGGATAAATCTGGAAAGAAATCCCTTAACAAGAAGAAATAACTAATATTATTCTTTACTTCCTATTTTAACTAAACAGTTAAATTAGGAAAATTTACCAATGAAAGACGGGAGTAACGGAAAATGATGGAAGAGTTAGTTTCAAAGTTGTTCTATTTTTCAATCATACCCCCCTCTGTTCCAAATCTTTTTATCTATATTCTTATTCAGTTTCATTAGCCTTTCTAATTTAATATGTTATCTTATTATA
>CM042139.1:23243715-23301215 GCA_023376005.1 Doryteuthis pealeii | reverse complement strand
AGAAATCAATAATACCAAGCACATATTTATTAAAATAAAAATTTTAAATATCAATATGCAAATTAGCCTTCTCGTTCAAATTGTAAACCGCTATTTTGTTGTATATATAAATACAATTGCATGTTATTAAAACGTAGATATGGTCAACAGTATTAATAATGTAAAACAATTTTTATTAATAACTGAAGCTTTAAAAGAATGAAATCATGGAGAATTTGACGTAAATAATTAAGGGAATTGTGACTTGAGTAGTAATATAGTTTCGGTTACAGAAAGAAAAACACACAATCTCCATTATAATAAGATAAGATATGAATATAAGGAATTATTTAATACACACAAAACTTTGGTGTTTATTGGATTGTGTAACAAATTGATGATCATTTCCAGTTTTTTCAAAAGAATTACCCACATCCTGTTCAACAAATATCACCATTTTAAAATAATAGGTTTTTTTTTATTTAATCTAAAAAAAAATGTGTTTATTCAACATTTACAAACAAGTCTTCACTTTGATGATCTTTTTCTCGACAATTTAACAAATTCGAATATTAATTCCGCTACGATTATTTATTTTCATTCAAAGATAAAAGCACAAAATTGACCGAAAAAAAAAAAAAACTTTTATAAATATTTTTAAAATATTAAAACTTTTTTTAAGAAAGAAAAAATTTTCGAGTTTGGTTTTTATTTATTTATTTATTTTTCATAATACAAAAATAACTCAAAAATAAAAAAAGATTTAAAAAAAAACCTTTCCAAACTAAATTCATTTTTATTACATTTATTTTCCCCGGTCCATGGCATTATTTTCTACATTGAGGTTTCGAATGAAATTTTAACTGATTTAATGGAAGATGCTATTTTGCCGGTCCTGGTAAAATAGACAAACCTATTTTTATGCTGATTTTACCGGCCCTGTACATATTTTTTATTATCAATGCAAGTAATGTTAAAAATAACAAATTTAACACAAAAGTTTATTTATGTGTATTTTCGGTTTTTGTTGTCTTGGCCACCTGCCCTTAATTACGCTATATTTTTCTAAGCCGGTGTCTAGTGAATTTACGACCCGTACTAGTTATTTTCCGAGTGGTTGTTTGGAGGCCTTTTTATCGACAAATTAATGCGAGAAGAAAGCGATAGTTTACATTTACTTGTCGATAAAAACGGGAAGGGGGCTGTAAAAATATTGCTTTTATTCTCGCATTAATTAGTCGATAAAAAGGCCTCCAAACCGCGACTCGGAAAATAGCTAGCACAGGCCGCAAATTCATCAGACACCGCCTTAGAAAAACATACCATGATTTAGGGCAGGAGGCCAGGACGACAAAATCCGAAAATTGCTAATTATTCATGATCAAATATAAAAGAAATGTTTTTACCTGTGGTCTCAAAGAGTTGTTGGCAAGCCTTCTTCTTGTTGAACTTAACTTTTAGCTTTTCTTTTGGTTTGTTTTTATCAGAATGGCCTAGACGTTTTTTTGCTAATAATGTGTTGTTAGATACTTTATGGTTGTGTTTACTAACATATTTTGTGATAACTAACTTCTGTCCATCTTCAGTTGATCTTAGTTTCAACTGGAATTGGCAATCAGCCTTGAATGTAGATTGTTGTGGTCGTACACCTTGGGATTGACTTATAAATTTCCTACCACCATGTATGCAGGAGAACCATAGCTCACAATATCTGATCTCAGGATTGAAATGTCGTTTTGGCATTCTTCTTTGAGCTGTAGCAATTGTCCTGCTGTCTCTTTTCCACACTCTCACATAGTTTGTGGATTGATACATTTTCAGTTTTTCTTCTAGCTCAGCGTATGAACTAAAAGTATCCCCAACACTGAAATCCATGGGTAATGCTATAATGAAATGTTAACAAAAAGTGAAATTTCCAGTTGTAGAGGTATCTATGGTCTATTTTTATTACCGGTAAAATAAGCTCGAAAAACAAGTTTGTCTATTTTACCGGAACCGGAAAAATAAGCTTGAAAAACATGTCTATTTTGCCGGAACCGGAAGAATAAGCTTAAAAAGCATGTTTGTCTATTTTACCGGACCGGCAAACTAGCCTATTCGTTTAATAATAAAATAAGATGGTGGTCATGTTTTACTTTTGAAATATTTCCATGTTTTGTTTTTTTGTTTGTTTGTTGAATAGGTACTGAAATCTTTTAATAAAAAATAGTTAATTTTTGGTAGATTTTTAAAAATCAACGTGTAATTCACTAATATCGCCACTAATTTACAATTTGTAAAAACCTTTTGATTCAAAATATAAATTATTCATTTTTTTTTTATATACATTAACAGAACACTAACAGAAATAATTCAAAATTTTAATCTGATTTTTCTCACACCATTCATCTTTATTCTTGCTTTATTGATAACACAAAGTTTAATATTGTAAGGAAGTAAAATTTTGATTTTTTAAATACAAAGTCGATGGAGTTTGTTAGGTACCACCAATTTACCCTGTGAAATTTACCCCCCTATATTTAACACAATGAAACTTTCAGAAAATTAATATTATCTTGAAATTTTTTTTTTGCATTCGAAAGAAGAAACATTAAACAAAATCCTAATGATTTTTAAAAAATATTTTCAGCTTACGGAAATAATGAAAATTATGATTGAAAAACAATGTTTTCATTTTTGCACTGTTAAATCAACTGAAATTTAACGTAGCTAAAAACAAGTTACGAGAAGAGGATTTTAAAAAAATTCTATGAAAAATCAATTAATAGTCCGATTTTCACGAAAATGTCCATAACTATTTACCTTTGGATGTAAATATATCTGAAATAGTTTTTTCCTAAAATATATTAGGGGAAATATATATTTTTTTAACGAGGTCTACCCCACCCCCTATTATAATTTAATGAGATAAACAAAAATGAACCGCCAGAAAACTTTTTTACTTTTTTTCTATAAAGATAAGAGTTCGAATAAGTATATCCCAAAAATTGTATAACATACAACGCAGTAGTTTTTCTTTGTGAAAAAATTATGAAATCGAAAATAAAAAGTGCAAAAAAATGTCATAATATTTTGACAATTTTTTTTCAATTAATATTGAATTGTCAAGAAATCTTTTTTTTTTTAAGAAATTAATTTTTAAGAGATTTTGTGTGCTTAAATAATTTGATTTTTTTTAATGTTTAAAAATCGAATTTTTCACGGATATCTAAATATATGAATTTTAGAATTCAGGTGAACTAAAAGTTGGTCCGATCTGAGCTCGATTAATATTTTTAAAAGAATTTGTAATTTTTATTGTTGAATAGTAATGTGTGATTCTTAGAATATACGGAAGAGCAAAACTGACATATTTGTTTTGTTTTTATACAAAGAGACGAGACGCTTTTTTTTTTTTTGACGCAGAAAAAAAAATTAATTTATTTCACGCAGAAAATAAAAATATTTAATCACACAAAAGATTGAAAATCTCTTAAAAAATAAATTCTTAAAAAAAATTTTTTTTTTTGACAATTTAATAGAATATAGTACATATCAATTACAAAAGCAAAAAAAAGTTTTCAAATATTAATATTATGACATTATTTTGTACTTTTTATTTCTGATTTCATTAATTTTTCCTAAAAAAAACTACACCTTGTACGTTATACAATTTCATTGATATAGTTAATTCGAACTCTTATCTTTATAGAAAAAAAGTTTTAAAAAGTTTCTGACGCGTCATTTTTTTTTTATCTCATAAAATAAAATAGGGGGGGGGTAGACCCAAGGCCCTCTAAGATATCAGTATATCTTAGAAGGCGCTGGTAGACCACGTAAAAAAATATTTTCCCTAATATTTTTTAGAAAAAAAACTATTTTAGATGTATTTACATCCAATGGTAAACATTTATGGAAATCTTCGTGAAAATCAGATTATTAATTGATTTTTAAATTTCAGTTGATTTAACAGTGCAAAAATGAAAACATTGTTTTTCAATCATAATTTTCCTTTTTTCCCTAAGGTGAAAATTTTTTTTTTTAAATCATCAGGAGTTTATTTAATGTTTTTTCTTTTGAATGGAAAAAAATTTTTCAAGAAAATATTAATTTTTCTGCAAGTTTCATTGTGTTAAATATAGGGGGAGGGGGTAGATTTCACAGGGTAAAATTGGTGGTACCTAAAGTACTTATTGTCTTTGTTTCAGTTACATATATATATATATATATATATATATATATATATATATATTCCGGAGTTATTCTGAAACTAGCACAAAAAGTCTTTCAAAAATCGTTGAAAACCAATAATCGGTTATTGAATGTGCACAAGAAAACAATTGTCGAATACAGCCATCCATACATTTTAAATGTATAATTGTCAAAGAGAGATAATATTTAAAGTTATAGTCCCCGTTTCCACATAAAAATAACCCTTTCGCATGTAAAACGAACTATTTCTTTAATTTTTATTTTTTAATTAACGGTGAGTAATTTTATCAAATCGGATAATTTGATCTTTGAATTAACTGTTTTTCTTTGTAACAACCCTGTATGATCGTTAATTTTTTTAAACGAGATTTTTGATTAACAAAGTTCGGAAATATTTATTTCCGTTTTATTCAAGATGGCCTAAACTGATCACGTGACCGTTTTTTGGTTATCCCTAGAGTTTGTATTTCTGCCCCCTACCACAGTGTCAGTTTAATTTAGTGTGATCATAATTTTCTCTTCAATTTTAAAAACTTTTTGCAGAACTTTGCTGGGTAGACTGTGAATTGAGGGGCGTAATTTTTTTTACTATAGTTTACTGGATAGATGTTAGTGGAATATGAAATGAAGTCCAATGTATATACTATACTTTTAATTTCTCAATTGGGATTATTAATACTTTTGATAAAAATGAAACTCTAAGGAAAACTACTTAAACGTTAATTCATTTAAGTTTTGGTTTTTTAATTGAAGGATAGGACAGCATTCATTAATTGATGTTGTATAGATTTAAAGTTGTTGCGTAGTGATTTAGTTATACACATTTTTTATCTGAGTGTTGTTATTTTAAGGGAATTGAGATTATAAACTGAAATAAACTGAAAATTACTATTCGCTGGTAATTTTTTCCGAGTATTTAACGTAATAAAAAAACAACTTAAAACAGTCCACTTATGTAGTTTAAGTTCGGAAATCGAAAAAGTTCAAAAATTTACGACCCTGAATTCACAGTCTACCCATAATTTTCTCTTCTTTAACTTTAAAAACTTCTTTTTGCAGGGACTTTGCGGAGTTGATTAGTTGGTGAAAGTTCAGGTACAAATGCAAAATAGCGCACAAGAGATAATATCATTAGAATCGCATTTTACGTATAAATAGTATTAGATTACGGAAATTCCCGAAGTAGCCTAACTCTAGCGTCTCAAAGGTTACGGGTATTTCCGTGAAATGTAATGCTTTTTATACGCAATCTAATAATATTATCTCTTGCGCGCCATTCTGCATTAGTACCAAAGTTCGTTTTCTGAACTTGCAACAGAAAGTTTTTCTTTTTTTTAAGTCGTTCTTGTGACATTAACATGTAAGTTTATTTTATTGACTGTACTTTACTCTCCCGTAACCAGAATTGTGTTGTATCAACTTACGACGACCCTGCCGCCACAGCTGGGAAGGGTAGTTTCTTTTTTTATTTATGAAAAAACAAACATTTTCACAGCTGTTAATCTTTCTATTTTTACCCACAGATCCACAGATGTGAATTTCAGTACAAAAACAAAAATGTCTTACAATAACATAAAAACAAATCCTCATTGTCAGGAGTTTTTTGTTTCATTTTTTGCCTAAGGGTTTGTTTTTATTTTGTGTTTAATTAATTGCTTTAAATTTAACAACCTCCGAAAAACTAACATTCTCTGATTTATTCATTATTTGAATGGAATTAGATGAAATTTATGTTTTAAATATGAATATAATATTAATAAAATCTATTTATCTAAAATTCAAATAAATAAATAGATAGATATTAATATTATATTTACATTTAAAATATCAATAAATATAAATTTCATTTAATTCCATTCAAATAATGAATAAATCAGAGAATGTTTGTTTTTCGGAAGGTGTTAAAACAATTAAACACAAAATAAAAACAAACCCTTAGGCAAAAAATGAAAAATAAACTCCCGACAACGAGGATTTGTTTTATAAACATTTAAATAAATATAAACTTAAATATTTAATTAAATAAATAAATAATATAAATATCTACATGTTAAATATTTGTTTATTTATTTAAATGTATTTTTTATTTATTTAAATGTTTTTATTTATTTATTTATTTAAATGTTTTTATTTATTTATTTATTTAAATGTTTTTATTTATTTATTTAAATATGTTTTTATTTATTTATATTTATTTATTTATATTTATTTATATATTTATATTTATTTAAATATGTTTTTATTTATTTAAATATATATTTATTTAAATATCTATGTTTATATTTATTTATTTTCCTAAGAACGTTCTCAAACTTTTCAAATACTCTTACTTAATTTAAATAAAGTTAATTAATTACTACATTGTCAAGTTCATATATTTTTAAAAGTCTTTAAGGACTTTGTAATTATTAGGAGGATTTGGAGATAAATCAGGTTTCTTAAAAGTACAAAAATACATTGAAACTAAATTTTTGGAACACATTTTGATATTTTGTTTTTGGTACTTAGTTAACCCACAGAATTTTTTCTATAGATACAAATTATTAACCCATAGAAAATACGGTATTTTAAGCCTTTAAAAATGTCTAAAAAAGAAAATAGACATTTTTAAAGGCAAGGTTGGATGAATTGTGAAAAGAATAGAAATATTCAGTGGAGATAAGATAAATGAAATGTTTTAATATAAAGAACAGCTGACAGGTCTCAGCAGACCTAATATATCTAGCTGAAAAAGATGATGATAATGATGATATTATCATTAATATTATTATTAAGCAAAATTTTATTGCGAATTCGACATTAAATCAATTACTATAAACTAAAGATTCCAAATTGTTTTAATTACAAAACATTAAAAAACTTAACAATAATAATCATATCCAATAATTTGGGTCTATTTATTTAAATCTATATATTTGTGTTAAATGTTTTCAAAACAATATTATTGTTGGTCCAAATTGTTAATAAGTTAAGTTTGATGTTTTGTAATTAATTTTGACGAATGTTTTTACGCTTCACGGAAGAAATTCTGACTAAAATGTTTGGCGCAATTAAAGGGAATTCGGTAAGGATTGAACTCTAATAATCAATGATTACATTTTTTGCTAACCCCACGAAGAGGCACCAAATATATTTTTTAAATAAATCTTTCATTGCTGAATTGAATTAGAAATTATATTTGACGATAAAATTTGATAAAAAAAAAAAATGGAAATATATAATTTAGATTTCCAAACTTTTCTAATTAATTTTCTGTAAAGTTTCAACTTCTTCATCGTCGTAAATTATAAACCTTTATTTTTGTGTATGAGGGGTGGGTAAGGATAATCAATGGATAAAAATGAAAAACACTCGATCGTTCAAAAATTAATAAAAATTATTTCCATTTCTCTCAGTACGGGACCATCTCTTTAGACAAGTCCTACGAATTAATGAGTAACGCTTTTTTGTTGTTGTTGTTCTAATGAAAAACAATAGAAGAAAAGGCACAATATTTAATATTTGGGTAAAAAAAAAAGGAATAATATTCAACCCCCACGTTTTTGGTGGTGGAATTTACGAAATACTTTTACCATTGCATCTAAACATTTTTGTTGCATTTAAAGCACGTCTTAGAGGGCCTTGATTCAACCCCCTTGTCATTTTTAAAAATAACAAACATTAAAACAATAAATTTTAGATTAAAGAATGGTTAATATAAATAATTAATTAGTATTGAATTAAAATAAACAAACAGTTAATCGTTTTGAGCCTTTTGTATAAATATTTTTGCTTTTATTTACTTAAAATCAAATGACCAAACCTGATTTGTTACTAAAAACTACTATTGCTACTACTAAGCAGTTTTTAGTGATATTCGCTTCTTCACAAGGAAATATTTAAAATGGATCAAATTATTCATTGTTTTAGTTTCTTATTTTCGTAAAGGAAATAGATTAATTTTTTTGTGTGATTTTAAATTTTAATTTAAATCCTGTTTGATTTTCTTCTCTCTTTTTTTAACTTACCTTTCTTTGGTGAAGCCATTGAATTGTAGTAAATGCTGTGGGTGTCAACAAATGAAAGAAATACCAACAATCCCAAAATGTGGCGAAATTATGTCGAAGAAAATATAAAAAGGATTGTTTTGTTGGGAAGTTTTACGTCGTCTAATTCCACTGGAGTTGTTTTATATTTATCAAAAAAAAAAAAAACTATCTTACTCTTATCTGCAGTATCTTTTTTTTTTTTTTTTTTTTTTTTTTTTGTAACAACTTAACAACCCAGGATGTTTTTAAAATGTCACGGTGATTTTAAAATTCTAAGAATTACTCTAAACAAAACAAAACAAAAATTCCTGAAAGCTTTTGTTTTGTTTTGTTTTTACTGATAAAAGAAAAACAAAACAATAAAATGGTAATACTTCTTATATAACCAAGTCAACACATTAAAAAGTTACATAAGAAAAGAAAGAATCACAAGATCTATCAATATTTTTATGAGGGCTTTTTCAATAAAAAGGGAAGGACAAACCACTTCTATTTTAATCTTCTCAATACATAAAAAAAGAGAAAATATTGAGGATTCCTTGTTCATAATTTTAATAAAATGTTGAAAAAAAATCTGCAAAACTAAATAAAAACATGGTAATTAATTATCAACAGTTTAACTTTTAAAATACTTTGGAATATAAAATATAAACTCTTTAAGTTTAATGAAATCTTTATTTAAATAGTTTTATCTATCTATTTATTTTTTAAATTTTTTTACACATAACCAAAATTGTTACTACCAATGGCTTTCATCAAATCCATCCACAAGATGCATTAATTGTTTTTATGAGGGCTTTTTCAATAATAAGGGAAAGAGAAACTTCTATTTTAATTTTCTGAGAAATTATGGACAAGGAATCCTTGAATTTTTTTTTTTGTATTGAGAAATTTTTTGTCAATACAGAAAAATAAAATAAAATGTCAAGGATTCTTTGTTCATAATTTTAATAAAAAGTGTTTTGAAAATCAACAACAAAATATATATAATTAATTGTCAATAGTTTAACTTTTAAAATACTTTGGAATATATTAACTATTTTAAGTCTTTAATGAAATCTTTCTTTAAATTGTTTATTCTTGAAGATGAAGAATAAACAATTTTGGTTAAGGTATGTGTTAAATGTTTGTTTAGTAAACAAACATTTAACACATACCTTAAAATTTTAGTTAAGTGTATATGACATGTCATGTCATATACTCTTAACTAAAATTTTTACTAACGTCAGATTTCGTAATTTCTGGGGTTAATTTAATGTTTAAAATGCATTAAAGATTAAATACATATGTAATATTATTTTGCTTTTTTTATTTTTTTTTTACTGATGCTCATGTAACAATTTTTCGACTAAAACTTTAATTCAACTTTAAATAAAATAACCGATCTAATTTAATTAATTCGATTTTTAAGTGATAAAGTCAGTTTTTGTTGTTGTTGTTGTTAGTATATAGTTACTACCAGTGGACGGATTTGATATCCGTCCATATTTAAGTTCCTTAAAAAATTGTTTTAACTTTTTTTTTATTAGTTATCTACAAATTGTTAAAAAATTATAGTAAATTTCTACTAATTACATATACAAAATTCGGAAATTCAAAAATTGTTTCTCGATTACTTTTTTTTCTTTATTTAATTTTTCCAGTACGATTCTGTGATTTTTTTTTTTTGGGGGGGGGGGGTGAGTATGCAGCCCTTTTCACGATAAATTACCTTAAAACCTTATTTTTTAGAATTTTTGTTAATATTATACAACAGTGTAAGTATTATCATCAGGTTTTAATTCGTAGAACAACAGAAATAAAAGAATTTATTATATTATTGATTTTCGATTTGTACGGCGAATGGTATGACGATTATTTAGGTTACATATTTAACATTCTTCTGATTTCTGACAGAATTCTATACATACCCCCTTTTATCCCCTTTTAGTTAGGTTGGCACAAGGCTAAAGGGAATGGGGAAGGGGAACAGAAAGAATGTATTACGTCAATTATCCGAATAAAGAGAGCTTGCCTGCCTATAAAATCAACATTTTCTTTTCTTTTTTATTTTTTTAGATTCTTGCTTAAGCTCGAACATCAACCACCAGTGCGGCGCCGTTGGGAAATGTATGTCAGTCACTAAGCAAGGCCCCACCCCTTTTATATTGCAATGTCAGTACTGACCTCATTAAAGGAAGCTGCTATATAATGATGGTGAACAAGCCCGCCTTGAAGGCAACATTATTAAAATAACTAATAAATTCGATCCTGAGTACTACTGTGAGTACTTGTTTGAAGAGATGGTCCCAAGTGGTATGTGGTGTTATATGCTGACGTCATTCTGGAGTATTCTAACCTAGCAGATTTCGCGTTTTGGGCAGTTCATACAAATAAAAGTACATGCTTCTTATGATATTAATAAAATGTAATTATTTAATCAAATGAATAAAAGGAAGTTGTCTAGAATATCTCACTGACGAAATAACCGCGGTACGGGTAAATAATATACAAGAAGTTACATTTCAGATTATTGTAAGTTTCATTCATTATCCTTATATATTTAAACTGATTTTCCCAATCACCCACCCGCTATTACGGCCGATTGCAGATATATAATTTTTTTTTTTTTTTTGGGGGGGGGGGATTAAAATGTAACTTAAGTAAAAAAAAAAAAAATAAAAAAAAACATTTTTAGATGTAGGAAGTGGTGAATGTCAGTTACATTTCAAATATGATACTTACATATGTATATACCACTCAGATAAGAGTAAGTTTCACTCACTTCCTTCATTGAAAATAATTTCTTTTACTTAAGTTACATTTTAATCCTAAAAAATTATATATCCTTAATCGACCGTAAGCCACCATCTTCTTATTATTTCTATTTGATTTCTATATAA
This sequence comes from Doryteuthis pealeii, assembly GCA_023376005.1. Classification (NCBI taxonomy): domain Eukaryota; kingdom Metazoa; phylum Mollusca; class Cephalopoda; order Myopsida; family Loliginidae; genus Doryteuthis; species Doryteuthis pealeii. The sequence goes on along the minus strand of CM042139.1, from coordinate 23,290,135 downwards.
TTTTTGGTATATAAAAGTATTACATTTGTATACATAATGTAATACTTATATATACCAAAAATTATATGTAACATTTCTATATAATTTTTGGTATATTACTACAGGCATTTATTAACGGATATTATGTACTCTAGTATCGAATAAAGTTCCATGATTTATTAAAGAAAATGAACTACTGAAAGTTTTTTTTTCTTTTTTTTACTTAAATACTCTTCACTTTGAAATTTTTATTTTATTTTTAATTCACTTCATTTTTTCTTTCAATAATTCACCATATTTTTTCAATAAATTTATTTGATAATTATTTTTTCAATAAATTATAATTTATAATAATTTTAATAATAATTATAATTTATTATAAATTATTATAAATCATAATTTCAATAAATGATAATTATAATTTCAGTAAGTGATAATTATTTTTTCAATAAACTTTTTCAATAAATTTATTTGATAAAAGTTGATTTTTGAATGTAATTATGACTTGCTTGTTTGTTATTATTCAGGTACAAACTGCTTAAAACACCCCCACCCACAAAAAAAATGCTAGTCATGATATATACCTGTGTGATATGACCATATGTGTGGGGATAAAAAAAAAATTTAAAAAATGAAAATAAAATTTTTAAAAACAATAAACTCCCATGGGGCCTTGACCGGAAGAACCCCTTTGCGCATGTCCGTCCGACAAAAAAGGACTGATTCCCTACCCCCAAAAGAATAATTCGCCCATTTGAATCTAGGCCGCAACTGAATGGAGTCGCTGTTGCTAGCCAGGTGGCATGTTCCCTCGCTACAGCTGACTATGCCCCGTTCAATAAAGCCTAAGTCATAACACTACCTCTTGCCTTTGTCTCTTTCCTTTCTCGTGCCTTTTTGTTCTAAGTTCCTATAATCAGTGTGGGGGGGGGGGTCACGGTCAAGTCTGACTCAAGGCTCCAACCGATAGTCCAACTTCCAACTGTATCTCGCTCCAAAATCCAATACTGATAACCGTTGCAGTAACCGCTTCTCGAACCGACTTCACAACCTTCGCACGGCAGCAAACACTTCTTGCAAGGTTTACGAATGACTGCCCAAGCCTCCGACACACTCATTATATAGGCCACGGCGAGGCGACCGATTGGGCAATCTGCAGAGCTTCAGATTTACATCAGCCCAGCACGCTTCCAAACTGCTCCACAACACGCGCATGCAAATCGTGGACGCTTTCGTGCATGATGTCGCGTATCTTGCTCACGATAATCACAGTTCCATTTCAGCGTACCAGTCCACAAGAAGTAAGAACCAGTTTTATTGGGTATAAGATACCAGTACAAACAAAGTTAACTATAGCCCCATATATTCATCAGCACATTTGATTTGGGACTCATCAGACAAATCCACTTTTATAGCCTTATGCCAACATTTGTAAATAAGATAATCATTGTCATTGGGGATTTTAAGTTGGGTAGATTTCTGGAGTACTTGAGGCATTGTGTTAAATGTAAGTACACAAGGCAATGGATGAAAGGTATTTATTGTACAGCATGGGACGGTCAGTGAATAAAAACTAGTTAAGGAATGCATTATGAAAATAATGGCCACTCCTTTTCCCAATCCACTTGGACCCTTAAAAACAAATTTGGGCTTCAAGCTCTGGACAAATGTTTTTGTATTTTGTTTCAATAAAACAAGTCGAGCTGGTGTGTTCTATTTGGCACACATCCATTTTGCTCCAAATAATTAGCCTTGTGCCAGACTAATATTAATAAATTATTAATAAATAAAATAAGATGGATATATGGAAAACAATCAGCAAACCTAGTTTGAATTTAAGCTGTTTTGTGTTTTTACTTAGCTATGGATAAATAGTAGGGCAGACTGGGCTCTTTAACCTTGGTAGGACAACAAGTTTAGGAGAAGGTAAATTCTGAATTTAAACCAGCTGTACTCCACTTACAAATTGACCTTGTGTTGCATCCTGCTCATGACAGATGAGTTGGGTAAATTCTCTTTAATCTGTCCTATCACAAAATGTCTTGCCACAGATGTGCTATTGAATGAAAAAGGTGAATGAATACTTGGGTGCAGGGCCAGTGGTAGGGTCTCATGTGGAGCCCCATATTCTACTAGTGAATTTTCATAAAGTAGTATTCATATGAGATGTATGAAATTTGCCCTTTAAGGCAGCGGTCCCCAACCTTTTTTGCGCCACGGACCAGTTTTATCTAAGACAATATTTTCACGGACCGGCCTTCATATGCTCCGGCCTACATTTGCTCAATAATCGTTAATAATGTAATCTAATAATAAATCATCCTCAGTGGTCTTATGTCAAATGCAAACATCAACAAACAATAAACAACCTTTTGTTCATAAATTAATAATCAACAACATATTTATTTTAGAATGAAAACCCTTTCTAATAAGAAATAATTATAATAAAAAACTTGATTCAAGTGACAATACTGATCATTTCTATATAAAAGAGTGAACAAGTGAATCAAATAATAATAATGACAATTAGTGAGAACCCTGAGCTTGTTTCCGAGACCTGTCAAGAGGCACAGAAGTCACTTTTCAAAATAAAACATCAACATTTAGACTGATAATCAATAAAAAAAAAAATTCAAACGTTCTGTGTGGCCTGGTACCTAATGGCCCAAGGCCCGGTACCGGGTCACGACCCGGTGGTTGGGGACCGCTGCTTTAAGGGATCTGAAGCAAGCTTATGTCCCCTCTGGTGAGGAGATTGTATGTGGAAGCTCACCATGGGTGTTGTTAAAATTGATTGGTTGGCTGGTTGGATTTTATGACATGTCAACTCTTGTTGGGTCATTTTATGCCAAATATATTTTATTTTATTCATTCTTGATGGGTATTCAAATTATTTTTCAACTCAATTTTTTTCAACACATTTTTTCTAACCCATAGATGGAACCCTAACAGGTACTACCACTTGGATCAAAGTGAACCTGGGAGTAATGGCAATTAAGGGGTACTCCACACTTCCCAGAGTTCCAGAATTGGAACTTCAGCATTATATGCAGTTTTACATTATACCTAGGACACTAAGACCCACAGCCACCGCCTTCGAGCACATATGTGATAAAAAGGGTTGGGAGTTTGCCATAAGGGCAATAGGTTTGGGACAATCATATAGGTGTTAGGCCTTGGCGTGGCCAGTTGATTGATCGGAGAGGGCCTCTATGACTGCCCATCTAGCCTAAATAAGGGCCAAAGTGGAGTGCTGCATGTCATGGACTGCTGAGCCACCAGGATTCCATCCTTAAGTATCATAGGTCACCACCCACGGCCAACAGGTGACCCCATTGGGGGAATTTTACCTCTCTGCAGAGCCCCAACTAACAAGGCAGGTTAACATTTGTAAATAAATTTTTGTTGAGTAATCTTTAAGCAATTATTGAAATTACCATCTAATTTACTGACGAAAAATGAATGGCATTGAAAAAATTGGTTTGGTTTGTTTTGTTTTACGGCATATCAACCTCGCTGGGTTATTTAATGCCGGCAAAGCTTTGAAAGATTCGTAGTGATAGTTTCGAAGAAAATTTCTAAACTCAATTTTATAAACAAATTTCTATTTAACCTGTAGATGGGACCCTAACAGGTACTACCACTCCGGGTCAGAGTGTATCTGGGAGCAATGGTGATGAAGGGGTGCTCCACATTCTTCAGAGCTCCAGAACTGGAATTTCACGATCAGGTAGAGTTTAACATCATACCCAGGACATGAAGACCCTCAGCCACTGCCTTCTAGCACATATATGATAAAAAAGGGTTGCCATAAGGGAAATATGTTTGGGAGGGAGCCTCTCCAACCAGACCACCCATCTAGCCTAAGGAATTGAAAAATTGGTCAACAAAATTCATGGGGAAGGTGGTAAATCTTTTTCAGAAAAGTTTATTCCTTCTATTTCTACTTGGAACTTTCCACGGAGAGATGAAATCAGCCATTTGCTGTTTTCCTCTTCTTTTGTTTTTGTTTTTTTTAGTTTTTTTTAGCAATTGTGTAGGTTTTTATGGGGTGGGGTATCTGGCCCCGTATCCTGAATCACTGGAATAATGTTTGCCTCTCAAACCCTCTTTCATGGGGCCGAAGAGATGATAGTGATTATTCCAGTGACGAGGAAGTGAAATCTGTAGGGTGAAGTGGCTCAAAGAACAGTCAACAGAATTTTACAGGGCAAAGATACATACTCTCATTCGAAGGTGGAACATTACTATTGAGAGAAACGATGACTATATGGAGAAGTAGGGATGTGATCCACAGAGGATGAGCTTCATTTTGATGTATGATACATGTTCCTGTGTTGGTAATTATACCTGTTCCTAAATAAAATGGCATTACTTTTTGACTCACCCTCGTAGATGTTGCACTTATGGTCAAGTCATGTTGAAAGCACCGGTTCCTGCTAGTTCACCAAAGTTAAGTGACAATGAGCCTGTTCAATACTTAATTGGGTGCCCACTAAAGCAACAGCAGGTACTTTAAGCAACCTGATATCAAAATGACTTGATTCGGCATTAAATGACCTGAAATGGGTTGATATGCTGTAAAACAAAACAAGGTTATTTCTTATAAGTCCAGCATAAACAAAGGAGAACCACTATTGACTGATAAATTATTTATTTATTTTCCCATTAAACTAACCCTAACCCCGTCTTCTTTTTTCCTAGTAGATCAATAAATAAATAAATAATTTATCAGTCAAAAGTGGTTCCCCTTTGTTTATGTTGGACTTATAGGAAATAACCCAAAACAAACATCCAACCCACCTAGATGTTACCTTACCAAAACTGAAGACCCTAGTCTGTCCTACTTTTTTCCTGTTAAAATGTAAACTTAGAATAAAATTAAAAAATAGAGAAATCATATCTATTTTCATCACAAAAAAGCAATCCCTTACAAAATTTTAGTAGTAGTGATATATTACTTGCGAACACACACACACACACACACACACACACACAGAGCTTTGCACTCAACAGAACATTTTGTGTCTGTGTGTTCAATTACATTTTTTTATTTGCATCAGAGTAAGATTTTTGGCTGGATGTTTGGTTTAATAGCATATCAGTCCTTGTGGGTTATTTAATTCTTAGCGTCCTATACCGCCTCATTCCACCTGTCCGGAAGTCACTTTCGTTTTCCTAATCTACCCCAAATGATAGCCTTTGTTTAAATGTAATATTAAACATATTTAGAAGTCTTTGCTTTAAGGGAAATAACAGGTAACTTTAGATGCAAAGGTCATTTTTAGACATTGTTTTTTTTATATATCCTTATAGGAATGCTCTGGACTTAGAAAATTCTCAACAGGATGTTAAGAGTTAAATGTAATATTAAACATATTTAGAAGTCTTTATTTTAAGGGAAATAACAGGTAACTTTAAATGAAAAGACCATTTTTTTATAAATCCTTAGAGGAAAAGTGCCAAATCTTGTTTCTTTTACATATATGATTAATTTAAGAAATATTTTTCATTAGTTTCATGTATGTTAATCATCATCATCATCATGTTGCGCTATTAGCATGGATATCTATGACAATCTCTCACCAACTGTCCCTATCACTCATTATTCTCGGGAGGTCCTCAGCGCAGCATCCAGTATCCGCACAGAGCTGGTCAATGTACGTATTTCCTAGACAGCTCACACTGGTGTGCCCATGTGCTGGCTTCCACTGGAGAACATCACTTATGAGTTCATTCTTGCTTCTCCAGCATGTCAGATAGTTTGGGTGATATGTGTGTATTTTCATTAACTTCATGTGTATTAATACTGATGGTTGACCTCCAGCCATCTCCTTTTAGCACCTATATGATAAATATACGTAGGAAGCGTGTGGTGTAATGGTTAACATCATAGGAAATGGGCTCGTCGCCCCGAGTTCAAATCCTGGATGTGGTAATTGCATTTCACTTAGTGCTAATACGCTTGGGAAAGGTATGAATCCTACTCTCCCTCCAGCTATGGATAAATAGTAGGGCAGACTGGGCTCTTTAACCTTGGTTAGGCAACTGGTCTAGGAGAAGGAAAACTCTGAATTCAAACCTGTTAAACTCCACTTAAGAAATTGACCTTGTGTCACACCCTGCTTGTGTGGAGGGGTTGGTAAATATATATATATATATATATGATAAAAAGGGGTGGCTATTTGCCATAGGAGAAATCTGAAGAATATGGTCAGGACAATCATATAGCTACTAGGGCTTGACATGACCAGCCGATTGACCAGATGGGGCCACTGCTTGTCTAGCCTAAGTAATGGCCTAAGTGGACTGTAGCAAGTCATGGGACCCCTTAGTACTGGGGTCACTGTAGCGAAAGGTGAAATGAATTACCCCACGAGGCTAAGCGAGTGCGCATGTGTCTTGCATGCAAGATACTGACCCTCTTTTCAACCACTTATAAGAGATAAGCGGAATGAACAGTACTGCCCAGTACAGAGATTGAACTCACAATCTCCAGGTTATGAGTAATGTCTCTAAGTAAGCATCCTGTCATCCCTGTTGATTGGAATGGTTCGGCCAGTGAAGAGAAATAAAAGCCAAGGCAGTATCCCTTGAGGGAGGATTACTTTTTTTCAGTTTGGCGAACCTTAGCCAGTTTACAACCACTTTTATGCCAGTTGAGGGAGCTGTTGTACAGAATGGTCGTAAGATTAATTGAGTGAACTGGTGAGGAAATTCACGGTCGGACTTGGCTTTTCAAGTGGACTAACGGGTGTAGTATAACGGTATGGTCACAGTACCAAAGTATATTTGTGGCAAACTCAGGAACGATATATGTAGTATGGGCCAACTCAAGTTTTAGTAGTAGTCGTCGTTAGTAGAGAAAGAACGCAGTTGTGTAGTCACAAGTATTTATTACCAGGCTCATGTGCTCTTCCTCAGAGAGAGAAGGAAAGACAGAAATAAAGAGAGAGAGGGTATGGTTAAATTATTTCAATTCCCCTTCCGGGGTCATTCCTCGGTCAAGTTACTGGCACCCCATTGTGTGCCCACTCCTCCAAACCTCAACCTTTGTTTGCTCCTATTTCTTTTTCCTCTCTTTCTCTTTCAAAGCACGTAGACCACAATAATTACGCTACACAAGGCAAGAAATCGAATGAACTGATGAGAGCGAATTGAAGCAACAGAAGTTTTGAATTTCTCTCCCCTGAAACATCAGTCACAGACCACTCAGCTACCACAATCCTGTCCTCAGGCATTACGGGTTGGCACCATTGGGTGGGGGGTCTTACCTTATGGGGCTAAGTTATGTTCATTGGTGTTTGTATCTTATCCCCTATAAAAACTGGTTCTTTGTTCTTGTGAACTGGTACGCTGAAATGGAACTTAGGAACAAAAAGGCATAAGAAAGGAAAGAGACAAAGGCAAGAGGTAGTTTTACGACTTGGGCTTTATTGAACAGAGCATAGTCGGCTGTAGCAAGGGGGCATGCCCTTGGCTAAGAGAAAACGACTAGACTCTGTTGCGGCCTCAGTTCAAATGACCGAGATATTATCTTGGGGGTAGGGAGTCAGTCCCTTTTGTCGGACATGCGCAAAAAGGGTTCTTCCGGTCAAGGCCACATGGGACTTTGTTCTTTTTATTTTATTTTTATTTTCCAATGAAAAAGGATTTAGTGAACTGATTGACAATTTGAGAAGAAAAATTGTTGTTGAAAATCCCTATTTTATTTTATTTTTTATTCTTTCTAATATTGTTTTGTTGGATGTAATGTTGTTTTAATGGCATATCAACCTTTGTGGGTTGTTTAATGCCAAATTTTTCTTTTTTTTACATATGATTAATTTAAGAAATAATTTTCATGGCTTCATGTGTGTTAATATATTGGTAGAATTAATAAGCTGACCTCTCCACCCAGCCATCGCCTTCTAACACCTATATCATAAAAACGGGGTGGTGTTTGCCATAAGAGCAATTTGAAGAATACGGTCAGGGCAATCATATGGTTGCTAGGGCTTGACATGACCAGCTGATTGATTGGATAGGGCTTCTTCTTCTGCCTGTCTATCCCAAGTAAGAGCCTAAGTGGAATGTAGCAAGTCATGTGACCACTTAGTACTGGAGTCACAGACCACTCAGACACCAGTTTGACAATTTAAGAAGAAAAAATTGTTGTTGAAAATCTCTAGTTTTTTTCTTTATTTATTTCTTCAGACCTTGACACCATTAGGTACCCCAGCCCAAAAAGGAACTGAATTTTATTTTTTACCGGTTGTTAGTAAACAAAACAGCCGGTCGATAAAAACCAGTGACATTTTTATACTAAAATAGTTTTTGATTTTAATTTTTTTAAATTAGTTCATGTTGTTGTTATTAGCATATGTGAAAAAATTAATTTTGCACTAAAGATAAACTATTTTTTAAGAATAAAACTTAAAACGATAGACATTTATTTATTTTCCATGTGCCTCTACGGATAGTTAATATTAAAAATTGTTGCTAGGGTTAGGGGTTAGGGTTAGGGTTAGCAGTTATTATTATAACCTTATAATACTTTTTATAGCTTTAATCATTCCCGTGGTAAAAATTTCTACCGTTAAAAGTTTTATAATTAAAAAAGAATTGCTATTGAAATAAGAACAACAACATAAAATAAGTAAAAAATAAAAGTGTCTTTAATATAAAAACGTGCCTTTCGTTTATAGTTTTATAATTTAAAAAAACGTGCATCTAAAAATCATCTGTTAACAAACAACCGGATTTTGACAGTGAGAAGCAAAGCATGTCCTTTTGAATTTAGATTGCAAATGGGGCGCTTAATGGTCTCTTGGTCCATTTCTTCTAATATTGTTTTGCTGGATGTAATGTTAGTTTTTTGTATTCAAGTGAACAAATAAATACCAGGAAGGGGATTGGTCAGAATTAAGGATTGTACTGACCTAACAATCAAGAAACATTAGAGCTATAAAAGGCAAAAGTGTGGAGGCATGTGGTGTAATAGTTATCATCATAAAAAATGGACATGGCGAGATGAATTCAAATTCTGGATGAGACTGTTTGCATTTCACATAGCGTTAATATCCTTGAGTAAGGTATATGTCCAACTATTCTCCCTCCAGCTATGGGTAAATAGTTGGGCAGACTGGGCTCTTTAACCATGGTTAGGCAACCAGTCTAGGAGAAGGAAAAAATCTGAATTCAAACTTGTTAAATTCTACTTAAGAAATTGACCTTGTGTCACATCCTGTTCATGCGGAGGGTTTGGTAAAGGCAGAGAAAAAAATGAACTATGACAGTTATATGCTGTAGTAGAATTAAACAGGAACACAAATCTGGTAATTTTCACTTTTAGTTGTTAAAATTCCTAGCATAAAATTGTGCGTGCGCATTATCTGAAATGAACTTAATTGTTATTAAGAACACATTTTATGATATTTTTGTATTAAAGCATGCAGTTGTATTGTTTTCAAAACGATTCTAAGATTTGTATATTTCACACAGACACATTCAAAATGGCTACCGTCTTGTTTCAAATTGAAAGTCAGTTGGTTAAATTCCTAGCATAAAATTATCTGAAATGAACTTAATTGTTATTAAGAACACATTTTATTATATTTTTGTTTTAAAGCATGCAGTTTCTGAAAAAGTTTCTAAGATTTGTTTATTTCGCACAGAGACTTTCAAAATAGCTACCGGCTTAGTTCAAATTGAAAGTCAAGGGAGGTTACTCCAGTTGCCTTATTTGCTAGGAATTTTGACAACTAAAGGTGAAAATTACCCAAATCCTAGACCAGAAAACTCCAAAAAAGAATCATAAAATGGGATCAAAAACAACTGCACGGACATTTCAAAGGACAAACAGAAAGAACTGCAGATGAATCATGATTGTGAATGTTGTATACTGATAATCACTATTGTTTTTTAGACGGTTAGTGTAGAGTTAGATTTTTAATTCAAGGTTGTTGAAATTCAAAATTGGAGGCAGTTAAATGATTGACACTCAGTGACATCAAGTTGACCCCAACTTCCTGTCACTGGGAAATGGTGGGAACAGAAGTTGAATGAGCTTAGTTAGTTCGGCCGGAGACGTTGTGATGTAAGCCCGTAATGGTTTTACTCCATGCATGCAGTTGAAGGATCCTAGGCTGAAAGAGTTCTGGTTCTGACTTAATAAAAAATGTGATCACTAAAATACATGCCTTAGTTGTCGCCATGTGAACTAATGGCAGCATTGATAAACCAGCATCTTAAAGACAGATCAGACCACAAGAAATGGAATTAGAAAAAATGCCCCAACTACAAGAAACAGACTACAGACTAAGAAATACCAGCCAGCTGCTCAAGTAAATAAGAAAGATTTATGAGAGTATAACCATGGATGCTCTCATAATCTTAATAGAATGAACTCTACCATATATATACCCAGACAGTAGGGGTATATAACAGTGAAGAGGGCATCTGAAGAGAAAAACTGAATCTCTATTATTAATCTCGTTTCATAAGGACATTTTTTTCCTTTACACCGTCAAAATCCGGTTGTTTGTTAATAGACGATCTTTAGAATTTAAAAAAAAATTTATAAAACTAACCCCTAACCCTAACAAACAACTGGATTTTGATGGTGCAAATGAAAAAAATGTCCTTATGAAACGAGATCGCAAATGGGGTGCCTAAAGGTTATATGGTCCAGATCTATATATAAAGTGGCATATTCCGTCAGTGGGAAATTTTGTAACTTTTTTAGATCAAGTCTCCAGTAAGCACCCTAGCTAATCATGCTAATGGAAGATTCACATTTTAAATCATCACCAGTAAGTACAATATAAATGCAAAAAATCGTCTGTTGTTTTGTTTACAAATATTTGAAGCAAAACTTACCAGTGATGAGTTAAAATGTAAACCTTCCATTAGCTTGATGAGCTAGGGTGCTTATTGGAGACTTGATCCACTTTTTTCTCTTAAAGGCCCAATCATCTACAGTGAGTGGATAGATAAAAAGGTAAAAGTTAAACGGCAGTGTATAAAAAGTATAAGATACCAGGCAAAAAGTTAAACCATTATGGATTGAATCTAGAAAAATATATAAAAAGAAATTTTTGAGGCTAAAGATAATGAAAAAATGTCCCATATTTTTTAACCAAGCACTTTCAACCATTTTACTGGTCGTCTTCAGGGGGATGATTGGTTGTAGTGATTAATTGTTTGGTGCGAGTTTTGTTCGTTTGGAAGTTTTTTTTGTGGTTTATTCAATTAGGAGAGTCTATTGTAGGGGGTGTGTGCTATGGTTAGTCTACAATAGACTCACCTGAATAAACCACACTCACAAAAAAAAACAACTTCCAAACAAATAAAACTCACACCAAACAAACAATCACTACGACCAATTATCCCTCTGAGGATGACCAGTGAAATGGTTGAAAGTGCTTGGGTAAAAAAATATGGGATATTTTCACTACCATCTTGAAGCCGATGTACAGAAAACAAGAAGAAGACTTGAATGTCTACAGTTGAAAATTATTAAGAAGAAATATTCCATAGTTTTTAATAAAATCTGCTTAAACAATAACTTGCTGCTTGCTAATACTGACAATAGGCCACTCTGCAGATTTGGACCATATTACCTTTAGGCACCCCTTTTTGATCTTGATTAAGAAAGGACATATTTTTCCTTTACACCGTCAATATCTGGTTGTTTGTTAGAGGTTAGGGTTTTATAATTTAAAAAAAAAAAAAAAAATCGTCTGTTAAAACAACCAGATATTGACGGTGTAAATGAAAAACATGTCCTTTCTTAATCGAGATAAAAAAGGGCTGCCTAAAGGTCATATGGTCCGCCGACTTTACTACTATTAATATATATATGGGAGTAAAATAGGAAATTAAATCCGACAGTGTAGAAAAATAAAAAACATAAAGTATTCAAAAAATGAGTTTATTCTTGATGGTGAAGTAGACGTTATAACGTTTCGGTTTTTGCAACCTTCATCAGGATGTGTGAAATATTGTGTGGAGATGGTGGGTGACTTGCGGAAGTGATTTGTGTTTTTCTATTTTTCTACATAATGTTGAGGTTCCAATTTTGTTTTGCCATTACTCCCAAGTCGACTCTGATCCGGAGTGGTAGTACTTGTTAGGGTCCCATCAATGGGTTAAATAGAAGGAAAAAATGAGTTAAAAAAAGGATGTGTTAAAAAAATTGAATACCCATCAAGCATGAATAAAACAAAACATCTTCAGCATAAAATAACCCAACAAGGGTTGACATGCCGTAAAATCCACCAAACCAAACCAAACCATATATATATAGGTACCACCAATTTTCCATGTGAAATTTATCCCCCTTCCCTATATTTAACACAACGAAACTTACATAAAAGTTAATATTATCTTGAAAATTTTTTGTCCATTCGAAAGAAGTAACATTAAAAAAAAACTCCTGATGATTTAAAAAAATTTTTTTTTTTTTTTTGCGAGATTTTTTTAAAAAGTTCAAAAATATTTACGTTTCTTCCTTCAATATGACATAAACTGATCACGTGACCTATTTTGGTGGTACCTATTTATCACAAAGTTTTTTTCTCTTTTATTACAATAAAAATCATTTATGGCCTCTGAGTTTTCTTTGTTTCAATTATGTTTTGATTAATGAATTAATTATTTTCAATTAAAATTATTTTTGATCATCAAATTTTCTCACTCGCTTATTTCTTTAAAAGTGTTACTACATAATTTAAATCTTTAATTTTGTTTGTTTATATAAAATTCAACAAGGCTTTAAAAAGTAATAGAAATAGTCAGGAAAATAAATGTAAGAAAAATTTCTAGCTATGATGTGTAGGACAGTCGTAAACAACATTTTATAAATGACTGTTTGAAAATGTCTTGTTTTTCTTTATTTCTATTTTTAAAAGAAAAAACGAGAGGATTTATTTAACAACAGCAAAACCAAATTAGATTTATATACAATACAATGTTACATTGTATTGTATATAAATTTTATTTTTTAGATTTTTTTTATACACAAGTTAATACATCTATAAAAAGACTTCGTATGATGAAAAGGAAGTGGTTTTTCCATTAGGGTTTTATTATAAAACTCTAATGGCAAAATCACTTCCTTTTCATCATATAGAAAACTTTTATATATGGGAAAAAATGCATAAAATACAAATGGTTGTACGTGTTTAGTAAATGTGAACTTGAAAAAAAAAGTTGCGGATGATAAAGTTAATGCAATGGATATGTGTTAAGTTCATCAAGGAGCAAAATGTTCAATCATGTTCTTTTATGTGTGCGTGTGTGTGTATGCGCGCGCACGCGCGTGTATTTGTGATAAAAGGTGACGTAATGTTTTGTAGTATAGAACAATAATATTCAAATACTGACTAATCAAATTTAGACTTCATTATTTGTAGAATTTTGGAGGTTCCAGAAACGATTATCTTTGTTATATTTGTTATTCTTATTTCTTTTTTTTGTCTTTTTTGTTTTATTGGTTGAAAAATGTTACTTAGTTTTTAGATTGATCAGATCAGGAGATTTTATTTTTATGTTAGTTGTTCAATTCTTTTTTTTTTTTTAATCTTTTTCTTTTTCTTTTTTACAAAGTTGGTTTTACTTATCTGCAGCCTGAAAATAATGGGGTTCAGTTTTAGATGTTATAAAAAAGAATACTTAAAACAGTTCCAAAAAGCCTTGCAAAGAGACTGGAAGAATTTGAAATTCTGGTACAAATGTAGAATAGAAATAATATCATTAGAACCGCATTTTATGTATAAATAGCATTAGATGTCAGAAACTCCTGAAGTAGCATAACCCTAATAGGCTACAGTCCCAAGCCGATTATCGTTCAATTGTGTCGGATGTAAAAAGTGGCCGAATAAATTGTCCTTTATTATTAAAATGATATCACCCCAAAATTCCAATTTTTTTTCGCGCATAAGTTTATTGCCGCAAGAATTAATAAAATAAGTTTTAAGTGATTAAAATACGTATAGAACGAAAATAGCTCCGAATTCAATTAGCCAATGAGATTACAGATTTTATCTGGAATGTAAACATCAGCTGGTGTTCTGTGTTTATGAAATAAAAAAATGACCCTCAAAACACCCCCCAAAAAATTCCTAATAATATGCTTTAGTAACTCAAGCAAACAATAATAATGCTTTAGTAACTAAAGTAAACAATTTTTTTTCTTCAGGAAAAATTTCAAAATATAATTTTCAATTAAAGAACTGGCTTTTTAGAAAAAAATTTTTAATTTTTAATGAACCTAAAAAGCGTATGACTTTAGCCCACCTACAGAAAATAATTTACCAAAAATCAGGGAATTATCGGATTTTAATGAAACTTTCAGTGTTTATTTATCAATGAACGATCTTTATAATACATTATTTATTTTATTTCAAAACTTTCTCATTTTTTTCAGGTCACTTAATTTTGACCCCACCTTATGTTGGGGGCGTAAATTGTTTTGCTCATTTTCGATACTAATTACAGTATAAATAAAGAGATAAAAGACCGAACTTATGAATAGAAACAACAAAAATTTACGCGATATGCGAAATACTATTATTTTTTTATTTTTTCTAAAAAGCAAATTCGCTTATTACTCATTTTATTTACGTGACTTGTTGTCACATGATGCGAAATACTATTTTTTTTTCTAAAAAGCAAATTCGCTTATTACTTATTTTATTTACGTGACTTGTTGTCACATGATGCGAAATACTATTATTTTTTCTAAAAAGCAAATTCGCTTATTACTCATTTTATTTACGTGATTTGTTGTCACATGATGAGTCCACGTTTTCTTAGAAAATTTTATGCTTTTTGGAAGGTAAAATGCACATAAAACATTTTTTGTCGCTAACAACTGTTGCTTCTTCTTCGCTGGAGGTGGCCATTTTTACTTATTCGTATTCCGAACACACGATTCTCATTCGCTTATTCCGTTTTCGGAGCTACTCCATTTTGATTCGTATTTTTTTACAAAGAAGTCCGTTTAAATTTTACTTTTCGCATAATATCAAGATATGCCACCAATTGCGAAAACTTTTTATTAGCCTTTTTTGATTTTTAATTAATAATTACGCTAAAATTATTACCGCTAATTGTAGAGCATCGTAACTCGAAAACTAAGCCCTTTTTGACGCCTGGGACTGTAGCCTATAACCTTAACCTTTAGCATCTTAAAGGTTTCGGGTATTTCTGTGAAATGTAATACTTTTTATAATATAATAATAAAATTATTGTATACAGTGTTCAGATTCTTGTATAGTACATAGAATAATGTACTAATGTCAGGAAAATGAATAGCATACAGTCATAATATACATGATTTTATACGTTATCTAATGATATTATCTCTTGCGTGCTATTGTGCATTAGTACCGGAAATCCATATAAAAAAATCAAGATGATAGCATTACTAAAGTCAATAAGAACATTAAGGAGACTTACTGGATTACCCAAGGAGACTTGCTGTCACTTGTTCTTCAATGAAAGCTAATGAACTCAGTGAACACAAAAAAATAAATATATATATTGATACTTGTGGTCTCTAATCTTCCGACCGTTATCATCTTGCAACTCCCTCTGGTTAAAAATGAGATTGTCCAAGATGAAATGCAAAAATGTAAATCCTGATTGTCTGGTGTTACTCATCCGCCAAATTCTTATTTCTTATGAGTGTCATCACCTCAGCTAAATAATGGACCATTCTGTTTTTATCATAAAGAAAGAAAGAGAAGAAAAAGGACATGCTACACAGAAAAAATATCATAAGGAAGAAAGAAAGAAAGAGAGTAGGGGAAAGATAGAAAGAGAGAGTAAGTGCATAGAAGCAATAATGCTAATCTGTTTCAATCAAACATAATGAAAAGATGAAAAGGAAAAAATTTTTTTTAAAAAGAGTGAGAAAGAGTTAAATCAAGATTATTATACTTTTTACATATTGAGCTATTTGGTAATAGCTCTTAAGTTAACATATCAAACATTGTAATATCTAAATTATCATACTGTGGTATATCCACAGGTTCTGCTAGTAATAATAATAATAATATGCAACATAATAACAAGTGTAGGAGACAGAGACAAAACAGTTGATTATATAATAAATGAATGCAGCAAACTAGCACAAAGGGAATACAAGTCTAGGCATGACTGGGTAGGAAAGGTGACTCACTGGGAATTATGCAAGAAATTAAATTTTGACCATGCTACTACCATGCTTATATGCAAAACCAAAATCTATCCTAGAGAATGAGACATATAAAATTCTCTGGGACTTTGAGATATTGACAGATCACCTAATCCTGGCTAGGAGACCAGACCTAGTGTTAATTAACAAGAAGAAGAGAAATTGTCATTTCATGGATTGTGCCATCCTTGCAGATCACAGAGTAAAAATGAAAGAAAATGAAAAGATAGGCAAATACTTGGACCTTGCCAGAGAACTGAAAAAAAAAACTGTGGAACATTAAGGTGAAGGTCATACCAGTTGTAGTTGGTGCCCTTGGAAAGGTCCCCAAAGGTTGGGAAAAGAGTCTGGATGAATTGGACATCAGAGGAAGAATGAATCAAAACAACAACATTGATAAGATCAGCTAGAATACTCAGAAGAGTTCTGGAGACCTGAGGTCACTCAGTCTCCAGTAAAAGACCACCAGCTAACACTGGTGTAAAAAACTCGCAGGCAGTGAGATAATAATGATGATAATAATAATAAAAAATCTAAAAAAAAAAAAAAATATTGAAATTAAATAAATAAAATTAGATAAAAAGAAAGAATTAATTAAGTTATAAAAATATGAGAATTGCAAGTGGATTCCTCCTCATTTCTTTTCACCTGAGTCTCATCAGAGGATTACCACAAGAAGAACTACGATAGAGAACACTAGGAAAGTCATAATGAGGGGGGGGGGGGCAAAAGGGCCGGTTTAGCTCAGTCGGTAGGGTATTCAACTAGTAACCACAAGATTCCAGGTTCGATACCGGTCCTCGGCAACATAGTGTATGAGTAGCACAGGGATCTGTGCGGTAAAGCAAGGAGCTGATGGTAGGTGAGGCACTCCACCTCAGATGCCAAAACAATCTCCTTGGTCTGACTCAGGATGCAGGTAGCCTCATGCTGAAACCACCACTGAGTTGTAAATGGTCGATGAATTCTTTCTGTTTGTAGATCTCTCGTTTGAGTGACGTTATGAATATTGCTTATCATTGCAATTCTCAAATGTTGTACCCACAAAAAACTGGGTTATTTCCTATAAATCTAACATAAACAAAGAGGAACCACTCTTGACTGATAAATTATCTATTTATTTTTTGATCTACTAGGAAAAAAGAAGACGGGTTAGGGTTAGAGTTTAGGGTTAGTTTAATGGGAAAATAAATAAATAATTCATCAGTCAAGAGTGGTTCCCTTTTGTTTATGTTAGACTTATAGGAAATAACCAAAAACGGTTTATAAAATTATATTTGAATATCATAATTTCTGTTTTTTATAGAAAGAAAAAAAATGTAATATGTTAGAATTTATGAATTACAATAAAATTTCTAAGAAATAATATTTTCTTAATTTCTTGATTAGCCTAAGGATTCAGGAATGAAACTTAATTTTTTAAAAGATTATTAAGTAAAAGTAAGTGAAGTAGTCAGGGCGGCCTAATGTCGGTATCAGCCAGACAGCGAAGGAGTGTATCCCCTTTCCACTAAGGCTACACCAAGGAGATTGTTTTTTGGAGTCTGAGGTGGAGCGCCGCACCTACCATCAGCTCCTCCCTTTACCGGGCAAAAGTGTTCCCCCCCCTTAAATCATCTCGTTCAGTTTTGTTTGCTTGGTTCATAAGAAATCGTCGGGTGACCTAAAGTCGGTATCAACCAATCAGCAAGGGAGTCTATCCCTTTTCACTAGTGCTAGACCAAGGAGTGTGTTTTTTTGCATCTGAGATGGAGCACCACACCTACTATCAGCTCCTTACTTTACCACAGAGGTCCCTGTGCTATTCATACGCTGAGTTGGCGAGGGCCGGTATCAAACTAGGAACCTTGTGGTTTCTAGTCAAACGCTCTACCGACTGAGCTAACCCGGCCCTAATCATATGAAATAGATGCTGTATATTAACACAAAATCAAAATGACAATAATGACAAACAGAAAAGAAACTATTTTCTAAAAATTTAAAATAAATTTAAAGAAAAAGAAAAAAAAAAGAACAAGCTTTATATCTGCTTTGTCAAATTTGATATTATGAATGAGTTTGGAAAAGCAAATAATTTTAGAATTTATTGATCTACTAGGAAAAAAGAAGATGGGGTTAGGTTTAGGGTTATGGGAAAATAATGGGTAGATTAATTAACAGATAAAATTCATCCAGAGTGGTTCCCCTTTTTTAGGTTGGAGTTATAGGAAATAACCCAGTCTGTCCTACTATTTACCCATAGCTGGAGAGAGAATAATTAGATTCATAGCTCTTCCAAGGATATTAGTACTATGTGAAAGAAAAAAGAAAGAAAGAATAAAAGTAAAGAAATAGAGAAAGGAAAGAAAAAAAGAAGAGAAAAAAAGAAAGAAGAGATAACCTGAAAAAATTCATAGAAGAGCAATTCCATGTCAAATCATCCAGAAAAAAGTAAAATTGTCACCCACCCCCTTTAATTTTTCTGAAATTTTGTACAGGTGTGGACTGTGTTAAAGTTAGACATTCCCCAAAATTTGAGTGTCCAATTCCAAGAATTGGCGGAGTTATGTCGATTTTTAGCTCTCCAAATTTGGTGAGGTTCGCTAAGAATTTTTTAATTCATGGGGGTGCTACTCCAGAAAATACATAAAAATTATATTACTAAGTAAGGGGCTGGTTTAGCTTAGTCGGTAGAGCACCTGCCTATCAATTGCAAGGTTCCGGGTTCGATACTGGTCCCATCCCAATTCAGTGCATGAGCTGCACATCTTTGGTAATCTGATTTGTGCAGTAAAGTGGGGAGCTGACTGTATGTTTGGCACTCCACCTCAGACGCAAAAATCAATCTCCCTGGTATAGGACTAGCAAAAAGAGGACAGATTCCCTTGATTTCCTGTTGATACCGACAATAGACCACTCTGCCAACTTTACTTACTGAGCTTACGATCAAGTTACATTGAAAGCACTGGTTTCCACTAGGTCATCGAAGTTAAACAGCAATGAGTCTGTTCGATATTTAGATGGGTGACCACTTAAGCAACAGCAAGTACTATTGGAAATCCAATAGAGAATTATCTCCCTGCCGCTAGGGTGTGAATCACCAGCACGAGAATCAAACCCCATCACTTATCGAACGAGAGCCAACCAAGACGGATGCGTCTCTACAGCACTCTACAACCACAGCGATTAGAATCCCTTTCTAGCACTAATTCACTTACGAACTGTAATTTCACCTCTCAGATAAGTCTCGTAGCAAATGCCATCAATATTTGCAACAATTTTGTACCTTTGTTAATATATGTGTGTAATTTTCATTTGTGTTGTTTTTCTTCTTTCGTCTGGAACAATAGTCGACCACCAGGAGATTAAGAGCTCCCTACAACCCCGTAATTCCTCTTAGTACCTTAAGAAACCTGATATCAAAATTACTTGATTTGGCATTAAATGACCCAAAAAGTGTTGATATGCCATAAATCAACCAACCAACCAACCAACCAACCAACCAGCCAACCAACCAACCACACACACTTATAAATACAGGGTGATTGTAAAGTAACTCCCTATTTAAAAAATCTTAAAATTCATTTCTGAATCATTATTTTTACAAAAGATATGAATAACATGGAGTTTTATTTAAAATTCTATATGGGTACCAGCATTTGCCTCCAGTCTCTGAAGCCACTTAGGAATCGCATCAACTGATCTTCCCAGGAACTCTTGTGAAATGGCAGAAATAAATTCTCGTATTCGTCCTTCAAGTTCTTCCAAACTCATTGTTTTCATAGAGTAGACTTGCTTCTTCAACCAGCCCTGATGAAAGGTACAAGGTTTTAAATCTGGGCTTCTGGTCTGGGCACTCATGCCTATAGATAGCCCCAAGATTGGGAGTAAATAGGGGGTGCTGCAATTCCACATTGCCTATAGACAAGCCGCCACTCATGTTGATTTTTAATGGAAAAAGTTACTAATTTGGTTTCTGGCTAAAAAAAAAAAATGTCAGAAAAAAAAAGTATTCTTCTTAAAACTGAACCAATAATTTGCCAAATTCTTGTAGGATTCAGCCTCAAAAGTCTTTAGACTTCTAAGATCCCATTGATAAATATGCTTCTTCAAACTTTTGCCATAAATGTTCAGTGAGTTTCAAATCAGGTCACTGGAATAATTCTGCATTGTTCTTTGGGAATCATATTTGCACTGATCTTTCATTATAACTACAAGAGTGATTCTCCAATATATATTTCATTCATAGTTCACTGAGTCACTTAAATTGCTGCTGTGCCATTTTAAGCAAAATACACATCATTATATTCCCATTTCTCTACTTTACTGTGGGTGTGTTCATTCATTAATGAATTCAAGGCACAGCTATTTTTGTTCTCAACATAATGAACTAAGACAAAAATATTTTTTTAAAATAAATGAATAAAAAAAATCTGGAATGAAACTAAGACATTATTAAACAAACATACACACATAAATACACATAAACACACACACACACACACACACACACACACACACACACGAGAGAAAGAAAGAGAGAGAAAGAGAGAGAGAGAGATATGCATACCTACATACATACATGTTAGCTGTCAACTCTACCACAAGTAAGACCATTTCCTGTTATTTCTTTTTTCTTTCATACTTGAGTGCCAGTAGCATTTGACACTGCATCCTTGTGTTTTCACACACACACACACACACACACACACACACACACACACACACACACACAAAGAATTTGGAGGAATAAGACATTACCAAACAAGCATACAACAGAATGAGCAGATTCTAGTGACAGTTAACAGCTCCCTTTTCGGGGCTCTGTACTTTTAGAAATTTTCTGAAGAAGGGATTATTACATCCCGAAATATTAAGAGAATAAATCAAAGGTAAATGAACAACATCATACTTACCTCATTTTTCTTTACACTTGCATTGTGATAGCCTTCAAAACCAACCACCAAACCAATATAAACAAAATGCATCAAGCAAATTATAAACTGTTATATTTCATTTTATTTTTGTCTGACTAAAGAATATTTTTTCCAAAATGTGAATTCTTCAGTCACATGCTTTGTTATCATTAAAAATTCTAGCAAAAAAAATGCCCCCCCCCTCCAGGCACAAGTATATAAGTTTTGATATAATTAAATATTATATTGAATTAGAAAGACTAATGAAATTAAATATGAACACAAAAAAGATTACACTTATTTCTACTTTATTCTAATTGATTTCAATATAGAATTATACATAGGATTTTAATACGTTTGAGAATAAAAACAATGATATTAGAAATCAATAACACCAAGTAATTATTTATTAAACACGGTTTTGTTAAAACCAGTATGCAAATCATTCACACCATATACTATGTAAACATTTATTTCTTAACAATATATAACACACATTGTAAGGTTTTAAACTTATT
Organism: Doryteuthis pealeii; assembly: GCA_023376005.1. NCBI lineage: Eukaryota > Metazoa > Mollusca > Cephalopoda > Myopsida > Loliginidae > Doryteuthis > Doryteuthis pealeii. The sequence continues at coordinate 23,268,560 of CM042139.1, read as the reverse complement.
AACAACACGGGCCTTTCGGGGTCTGTGTTTGTTAATGTAAATTAACAGCGTTGATCCCAGGGGGATATCCCCCCAGGCAACACCTTGATTTAAAGGGGCAGGGCTGGGTTTATTGCCCAGCGCCTGAGGGGGAATGCCGACGGGATCAATGCATTTTTTGTGCCTACCACCCATGAGCTTCGGTTCGTAGGTGGGCCCACATAAAAATGTCCTTGTATCACGCCCTCATAAGTGGGATGAGAGACAAATACCATAACATGGGCCTTTCGGGGCCTGTGTTTGTTAATGTAAATTAACAGCGTTGATCCAGGGGGCTATCCCCCAGGCAACACCTGTCCCTTGATTTAAAAGAGCAGGGCTGGGTTTATTGCCCAGTGCCTGAGGCACCCCACTTGAGGGGGAATGCCGACGGGATCAACGCATTTTTTGTGCCTACCACCCATGAGCTTCGGCTTGTGGGTGGGCCCACATAAAAATGTCCTTGTGTCACGCCCTCATAAGTGGGATGAGAGGCAAATACCTTAATAACACGGGCTATTTTGAGACAAATCTATCTCAGTGAGACTCTAATAGAGATATCATTAATAAATAAAATGCTAACTAAGATTAAATAATGATTATTTAATAACTATTGAGAATATGATGTAAATAACTAAGGAAATTGTGACATTGGTAGTGACGTAGTTTCGGTTACTGACAGACATACACATAATCTCTATTGTAATAAGATTTCAAATGAATTCTAAACCATTCCTGTTCATAAATTATTCTAATAATCAAATGTATAACCTTTAGAGTAATGAACCTAATTATTCAGTCATTGGTGATATTCACAATTGCATCCAGTGAACACTAAATTTATACACGGTAATAATCAGGGTTGGAAATAATGAAATTATTTCCTCATTGTCACTTGATACATGCTCTACATTATGATGTAAACCTGGTTCTATTTCTCACCATCTTAAGGGTATACCAAATTTTATAAGATAAATTTGTAAAATTTTTGTTAACTTTACTAGTACAAAATAAAAAAACACCCTCTGGGCGATGTAAAAATAGATTTTTGAAACATATTGCCTTAGGGGTGGGAGTAAAAATTCAATGTCAGCGAGTTTGTACCCTATGTAAGTAAAATCATCAAATTCATTAAAGGATTAAAAAAATAAAACAATTTGAAATGTAAACTTTAAATATGTATTAAAATAAAACAAACTATATATAGATATATAATACCAGTCATGTATTTATTAAAACTTGTTTAAAAAAAACAATGAGGACTGTCTAATGCTGCATGTTCAAATTTTGAGTGTATTTATTCTTTGTTATGACAATTTGGGGTAATGTGACGTAAGCAGTGACGTAATTTTTGTTACAGACAAAAACTGGAAGCGAATCTCCATTATTAATAGATATATCTGTAAATCTGTAAGAAAATAAATAAATGTGTTAGATGGAATGAAGTAGTATAGGACTTTAACAGTTATCTCTTAAAGTCTTATACCATCTTATTCCACCCGGATGGAAGTCTCATTTGTTTTCCTAATCCACCCCAAATGATAGCCTTTGTTTAAATGTAATATTAAACATATTTAGAAGTCTTTGATTTAAGGGAAATAACAGTTAACTTTAGATGCAAAGATCATTTTTAGCCATTTTTTTATATATCCTTATAGGAATGCTCTGGACTTAGAAAATTCTCAACAGGATGTTAAGAGTTAATACAAATGTAAAATGAAAAATAGAAATAAAATCTTAGTTCAAAATAAGATTATAGTTAATAAAGAACAAGTTATAAGGTCCGATTCTGACTCCAACTTTGACTCTGACTTCTAGTATTCCTAGAATGCCAACCCCGACTCTGACTCCATCCAAAACCTCCGATTCCCTACAACTTCGATTTCAGCTCTGATTCTGCAACCAAATGTCGTGCTTAGCATAATGGTCATTACTGTAGGAAATGGAATCAGATACCAGTGTTCAAATCCTGGTCATGGCTGTTTGTTTCACTTCATGTCAATACTCTTTAAAAAAGGCATGAATCCATCTGTTCTCCCCCCAACTATGGGTAAATAGTAGGGCTGACTGTATTTTTTAGCCGTGGTTAGGCAAAACTCTGAATTCAAACCAGCTTTACTCTGCTTGAAAATTGACCTTGTGTCACATCCTGCTTGTGGCAAAGGGCTTGGGTATATATATATATATATATATATTTGGTTAGGAGGTAGATTTAGAAGGCCATCACAATGCAGTTTGGAATAAATAAAAAATAATAATACGGTAATAAATGGTGCACACCACCATTGGGCATTGTGATGGCCTTCTAAATCTACCTCCTAACCAATACATACACAATGCTTCAAGCAAATTATGAAATATATATATATATATATATATACCAACCACTCTGATCGAGTAGGATGTGACACAAGGTCAATTTATTAACAGGAGTTTAATAAGTTTGAATTCAGAGTTTTCTTTCTCCTAGACTATGCAGGCTCTAATTGATGTTAGCGAATCATAGTGACTATGTTGAGAAAGAGCTGAAAACCTTCTCTATCCAACAATATTTTTGTGTCTCCTGCAGTGCATTATTTCCAAAGAGTTTTTTTTAACACAGTTATATGGTATCAAGTATCCCTATCTAATATAAATCATTACGAAACAGTTGTATCGTTTCAAATATTCATATCTACTACTAATAATTACATGGTTTCAAGTAATTATTTCTATGTGATAATAATAATCATTTGTTTGTACAGATATATGGTTCCAAGTCACTAATCTTATTATAATGGAGATTGTGTGTTTTTCTGTCTGTAACCGAAACTATATTACTACTCAAGTCACAATTCCCTTAGTTATTTACGTCACATTCTCCATGATTCTATTTCTATTTAAACCTCAATTAATAATAAAACTGTTTGACATTATTGATACTGTTGGCCTTACCTAAATACTAATAACATGCAATTATATTTATATATACAACATAATACCAGTTTTCAGTGTAAACGTAAAGCTAATTTGCATATTGATATAAAAAAAACTGATTTTAATAAAAATGTGCTTGGTATTATTGAGTTCTAATTGTTTGGTTTTATCTTAATGAATATGAGTAAAAATCTCTTCAATAAATCCTAAAAGAAATTCATTAACAAGAAGAAATAACTGTCATTTTATTCTTTACTTCCTATTTTAACTAAATAGTTAAATTAGGAAAATTTAGCATTGAAAAACGGAAGTGATGAAAGAGTAAGTTTTGGTTGTTCTATTTTCCGATTATACCCCCTCCGTTTCAAATCTTTTTATTTGAATTCTTAATTAGTTTCACTAACCTTTCTGATTTAATCTAATATTTTATTACATTTAAACTTAAATACTTGCACCCGGAGGGTGCATATATTTGCTAGTAATGATAATAGTCCTAAGTAAACAATTCTAGGTTCAACTAACTATTCTTAATATAAATAATTTGTCCAATTGGATAGATGGCATAGTGGATATAGGCGTCGAGTTAATACAGTTCTAAGTGACAGTTATATTTAGGCTGCAGGTTCAATCCTGGTCAAGGGCAACAGTAACATAGAATAATTAACACAGCTTAACACTTGTACCCAGTCATGGTTAATGGAATGTGAACAATATACCCCCGTGGATTGAATAAAGGGTTAGGATTGAAGTTCCACGAATTATGCTCCTGATTATGACAAGAAGGTTCCCAAGCTCGAGGAGGGGGTTCCTGAGTTCAAGAACGTTCTCGAATCTGATAAGTAATATCTGAAGAAGGCCGTAGGGTAAGCTTGTTACTCAAAGTGAAGGTATGCATACCGGTGCTGGTACGGAAGTCATCAACATGGCAAGTTTCCAGTTTCATATTATTATAATATATATAAGATATTATGTTAAAATGAAAATGCATAAAATCTTTCTGTATTATTAGATATTATTCATTTCTCATGCTGTGATACAATATGATAGATAGAAATACTTGGAACTTGATCAGACATGAAAGCTATGTACAACTCACTAGCTACTGGGACATGGCACATGGGAAAAATATCCTGCTGCTATAAGGGCCAGGTTAGCTCAGTCGGTAGAGCGTTCGGCTAGAAACCACAAGGTTCCTAGTTCGATACCAACCCTCGCCAACACAGCGTATGAGTAGCACAAGGATCTGTGCCATAAAGTAAGGAGCTGATGGTAACATTAGAGCTATAAAAGGCAGAGGTGTGGAGGCATGTGGTGTAATAGTTATCATCATAAAAAATGGACATGGCGAGATGAATTCAAATTCTGGATGAGACTGTTTGCATTTCACATAGCGTTAATATCCTTGAATAAGGTATATGTCCAACTATTCTCCCTTCAGCTATGAGTATATAGTTGAGCAGACTGGGCTCTTTAACCATGGTGTGTAACCATGGGCCAATGTAGCTCAGTCGGTAGAGCATTCGGCTAGAAACCACAAGGTTCCTAGTTCGATACCGGCCCTCACCAACTCAGCATATGAGTAGCACAGGGATCTGTGCGGTAAAGTAAGGAGCTGATGGTAGGTGTAGCGCTCCACCTCAGATGCTAAAATAATCTCCTTGGTCTAGCACTAGTGAAAAGGGGATAGACTCCCTTGCTAATTGGCTGATACCGACTTTAGGCCACCCCGATGATTTTTTTATGCCACATCACATGGTTTGAGAAGCACTGTTCTAGACCATAACTACCATGTATATATTTACCCAAGTGGAGGCATGTGGTGTAATGGTTCTCATTGTAGGATATGGACACGATGAGATGAGTTCAAAGCCTGGATGAAACTGTTTGCATTTCACATAGCATTAATATTCTTGGGAAAGGTATGAATCTAAGTATTCTCCCTCCAGTTATGGATAAATAGCAGGGCAGACTGGGTCCTTTAACCTTGGTTAGGCAACCAGTCTAGGAGAAAGAAAATTCTGAATTCTGATAAGAAACTCCCATGTTCCTGGCTATGGACCTGATTGACTTGCTAGGATTGTTGTTGATCATGGCCTGGATCTCATGATCAGAGCTGCCATACCTTCGTAATCACCATTGGACTCATCTAACTCTTTTCGAATCCTCTGCACACCCAGACACCCTGAAATCTTTGTATAGGAGCTTCCGGCATGAATGCCATTTCCAAGTTTCTGGAGGACTGAATTGCGTCATGGTGCTGCTTTCATATTTGTCAGAGACCAACTGCTGCACAGTAAATAAAACCTGAAACAAGTAAAGCACATGTGCCAAATTGATCATTTAAAATGGCTACAATTTACCCATCATACCATATATATATGTATATATATATATATATGAGGAGTGAAGGCTTGAATAAATCCGACAAAATGTGGTTGATAGTAGAGGAAAATGTGGATATAACAACACAAATGACTATATTCAATTGATATTTTGCCTCATTATTGGTTGAATCTTCATGAAATATCAATTGAATATAATCGTTTGTGTTGTTATATCCACATTTTCCTCTACTCTCAACCATATATATATATATATATATATATATATATATATAAATGCACAATGTCTTTTTTCGATACACACACTCACACACACTGATACTCACACATAAAAGAAGATATTTGACGTCATATTTCAAACCGTCCACCTTTCCAGCGTTCTTTCTTCAAACTTAAAATTTTGAACAGATTGCTAAACAAGGACTATCGCAGTTTTTCTCGTTATTCTGTGATAAAAATTTGTTATTAGCTTTCCTTATATCAACAAATGCCCTGAAGAAGATCTAATTAATAGATCGAAACAATGCAGCGTGGCCAATAAACTTACCACTCAATTTATTTAAACTGTGTTTTTTCAAATTTCTTAATAAACTACATATCGTCGGATTCACTTCCATCTCTTCACACACACACACACACACATATATATATATATATATATATATATATATATAGAGAGAGAGAGAGAGAGAGAGAGAAAGAGAGAGAGAGAGAAAGTGTGTGTGTGTGTGTGTGTGTATGTGGTGTAATGGTTATTGTTGGAAATGGACATGGCAAATCGAGTTCAAATCCTGAATGAGGCAGTTTGCATTTCACATAGCGTTAATACTCTTGGGAAAGGTATGAATCCTATTATTCTTTCTCCAGCTATGTGTAAATAGTTGGGCAGACTAGGCTCTTTAACGTTGGTATGGCAACTAGTCTCGGAGAAAATAAAAATCTGAAATCAAACCTGTTAAACTCCACTTGAAAAAATGGCCTTGTGTCACATCCTGCTCATAGAGAAGGGGTTGAGTAAATACTTTAGAAGACACATTTTGTTTTCCAAAGTTTCCACAGGAATTCAATAGATTCCAACTTTCTTTGGGTATACAATCCTATCTACACTTCCTCTTTACTGGGCCTTGTGTGATACTAATTTAAGCGGAACAAATTACCTCATAAAATGCTGATCCCATTAATAGAAGCTGTAAATTCACTGGCATTAAAAATATTTAAAAACCATATAAGTCCACGGATATTAAATTTTTATTACATCTTATTATAATGGAGATTCGATATCTGTTTGTCTCTAACCAAAACTGTTACGGCTTATGTCACAATACTCTCAGGAATTGTGTAAGTTTATCTGAGTATTTAATTTATAGTCAAAATCATGGATCATTTGACCTTTAGGCACCCCTTTTTTATCTGGATTCAGAAAGGACATGTTTTTCATTTACACCATCAATATCTGGTTGTTTTAACAGACGATTTTTAGATTTTTAGATTTTTTTTAAAAAATTTATAAAACTAGCCCCTAACCCCTAACCCTAACTCCTAGAAAACAATCGGATATTGACGGTGTAAATGAAAAACATGTCCTTTCTTAATCGAGATCAAAAAAGGGGTGCCTAAAGGTAATATGGTCCATTTAAGCTTAGTACCTAACAATAGTGTATTTTGTATTTATTTTCTAAGGCTTCAACGATAATCTGATAGAGAAGTGATATTAACAATACCCGACATTGTTATGAATCACTCTAGTATATGTTCTCAATAATTTCAACAAAATATCCCAATTCCCATATGCAGCTTTGCAAAAGCACTTGCAGCATTTTCAATAATCAATTTTTCTCCATCTTTTTGTAATAAAGCAATGGGCACACATAGAATTTCAAGTGTTTTCAAAATGGATGAATGTATTTTAATATTACAATGGATTTTTGCTTAAGCTGCCCTCTTTTACTCATTCCATCATAAGATGTTAACATTTTCTTCATGAACAAATTTTGCTATCTCACCATCTTTTACATTCAGTTAAAAATCAGCCAACATACATTACATTATATATACTAGCACCTTTTGTTATCTCACCATCTTTTACATTCAGTTAAAAATCAGCCAAACATACATTACATTATATATACTAGCAATTATATGCACCCTCCGGGTGCAAATGTTTATGTTTTAATATAATATAATATTATATTAAATTAGAAAGGCAAATAAAACTAAATAAGAATGAAGATAAAAAGATTTCAAACAGAGGGGAGTATAATTGAAAAATAGAACAACTGAAACTTACTCTTCCATCACTCCCATCTTTCATTGCTAAATTTTCCTAATTTAGCTATTTAGTTCAAATAGGAAGTAAGAATATAATTACAGTTATTTGTTCTTATTAATCGATTTCTTTTATGATCTATCCCCGAAACTTTTACTCATATTTATTGAAATAAAACCAAACAATTACCAATCAATAATACCAAACACATATTTATTAAAATCAAATTTTTAATATCAATATGCAAATTAGTCTTCCCGTTCACACAATAAACCACCATTTTGTTGTACATATAAATACAATGGTATATTATTACGTTGTAGATAAGGCCAACAGTATTAATCATATAGAACAATTTTATTAATAATTGAAGTTTAAATAAAAACAATATCATTGAGAATGTGACGCAAATAGCTAAGGGAATTATGACTTGAATAGTAATATAGTTTCGGTTACAGACAGAAAAGCACGCAATCTCCATTATAATAAGACTAGCACCTTTTGTTATCTCATCATCTTTTACATTAAGTTAAAAATCAGCCAACATACATTACATTATATATACTAGCACCTTTTGCTATCTCACCATCTTTTACATTCAGTTAAAAATCAGCCAACATACATTACATTATATATACTAGCACCTTTTGCTATCTCACCATATTTTACATTTAGTTAAAAATCCTCCAATATACATTACATTATATATACTAGCACCTTTTGTTATCTCACCATATTTTACATTCAGTTAAAGATCAGCCAACATACATTACATTATATATACTAGCACCTTTTGCTATCTCACCATCTTTTACATTTAGTTAAAAATCAGCCAACATACATTACACTATATATACTAGCACCTTTTGCTATCTCACCATCTTTTACATTCAGTTAAAAATCAGCCAACATACATTACATTATATATACTAGCACCTTTTGCTATCTCACCATCTTTTACATTTAGTTAAAAATCTCCAATATACATTACATTATATATACTAGCACCTTTTGTTATCTCACCATATTTTACATTCAGTTAAAAATCAGCCAACATACATTACATTATATATACTAGCACCTTTTGTTATCTCACCATATTTTACATTCAGTTAAAAATCAGCCTACATACATTACATTATATATACTAGCACCTTTTGCTATCTCACCATATTTTACATTCAGTTAAAAATCAGCCAACATACATTACATTATATATACTAGCACCTTTTGTTATCTCACCATATTTTACATTCAGTTAAAGATCAGCCAACATACATTACATTATATATACTAGCACCTTTTGCTATCTCACCATCTTTTACATTTAGTTAAAAATCAGCCAACATACATTACACTATATATACTAGCACCTTTTGTTATCTCACCATATTTTACATTCAGTTAAAAATCAGCCAACATACATTACATTATACTAGCAAATATATGCACCCTCCGGGTGCAAGTATTTAAGTTTAATGTAATAAAATATTATATTAAATTAGAAAGGCTAAATAAGAATACTGATAAAAAGATTTGAAACAGAGGGAGTATAATAAAAAATAGAACAACTGAAACTTACTCTTCCATCACTCTCGTCTTTCATTGTTATTTTTTCTAATTTAAGTATTTAGTTAAAAGAGGAAGTAAATAATAAAATGACAGTTATTTTTTCTTGTTAATGGATTTCATTTAAGATTCATTGAAGAGTTTTTTTATTATATTCATTAGAATAAAACCAAACAATAAGAAATCAATAATACTGAGCACATATTTAATAAAATCACATTTTAATATCAATATGCAAATTAGCCTTCCCGTTCACACTGTAAACCACTATTTTGTTGTATATATAAATATAATTGCATGTTGTCAGTATGAAGACATGGTTAATAGTATTAATAATGTAAAACAATTTTATTAATAATTGAGGTTTTAATAAAAATACAATAATGGAAAATGTGATGTCAATAATTAAGGGAATAGTGATATGAGTAGTAATATAGTTTCGGTTACAGACAGAAAAGCACACAATCTCCATTATAAAAAGATATACTAGCACCTTTTGCTATCTCACCATATTTTACATTCAGTTAAAAATCAGCCAACATACATTACATTATATAAACGAGCACCTTTTGTTATCTCACCATATTTTACATTCAGTTAAAAATCAGCCAACATACATTACACTATATATACTAGCACCTTTTGTTATCTCACCATATTTTACATTCAGTTAAAAATCAGCCAACATACATTACATTATATATACTAGCACCTTTTGTTATCTCACCATATTTTACATTCAGTTAAAAATCAGCCAACATACATTACATTATATATACTAGCACCTTTTGTTATCTCACCATATTTTACATTCAGTTAAAAATCAGCCAACATACATTACACTATATATACTAGCACCTTTTGTTATCTCACCATATTTTACATTCAGTTAAAAATCAGCCAACATACATTACATTATATATACTAGCACCTTTTGTTATCTCACCATATTTTACATTCAGTTAAAAATCAGCCAAACATACATTACATTATATATACTAGCTATCTCACCATTTTACATTCAGAAATCAGCCAACATACATTACATTATATATACTAGCACCTTTTGTTATCTCACCATCTTTTACATTCAGTTAAAAATCAGCCAACATACATTACATTATATATACTAGCACCTTTTGTTATCTCACCATATTTTACATTCAGTTAAAAATCAGCCAACATACATTACATTATATATACTAGCACCTTTTGTTATCTCACCATCTTTTACACCACTCTGTTGGCTGGGACTCTAGAATACAACGACTTCACCTCTCCAGAGGGGTAAGACTTCCCCAATGGTGCCACCTGTCGGTAGCAACCTGTGATGCTTAAGGATGGAACCCAGGTGGCTGAGCAGTCCATGACATGCAACACTCCACTTAGAACCTTACTTAGGCTAGATTGGCTGTCGAAGAGGACCCCTCCGATCAATCAGCTGGTCACGTCCAACCCTAGCACCTATATGATTACCCCAATCCTACTGCCCTTATGACAAGCCCCAACCATTTTTATCATATGGGTGCTAGAAGGCAGTGGCTGAGGGTCTTCCTGTCCTGGGAATGACATTAAACTCTATCTGATGGTGAGGTTCCAGTTCTGGAGGTCTGGGGAATGTGGAGTGCCTCTTTATCACCATTGCTCCCTGGTTTACTTTGAGGCGTCAAAAGCATCCTGTTTTGATTAATGTCTGTCGTAAAACAAAATTTTATGACAGTCGATAATCAAAACAGTATAATAAAATATGAAATTTAATGTAGAAGAACCTTATCTGACTATTTCTTGTTTATGTGATAATACCCGGTCTACACACGCTGCACCTTTGTCGCACAATGTCTATGACCCCAATGTTGTAATATTCTGTGCTGGCCGATTTAAAGGGCACGAGACAGAGACAGAGACAGGTTCACAAGGATTAAAAAACAAAAGAAACAGAACACAAAGTTTGATAACAGTTTGATAAATGGAAGAGGAAGTTGTGACATTTTGTGCAGTTTGTGGTGGAGTAGTGTACACTTAGGTCTATGTCAGCTGGCAATTAATTTGTTTTAACTCGATTAAAGTCGATTACTGGCTTCACTGATGTGGGTTCCTGGCTATTTTCTATCTCTGTTGCTATTGAGACGACACTATCACCGTGACTGCTTTGTCTGAAACTAACCCAAGGGTCTGAGCCGGCCAAATATATGTAAATTACACTCCCACACAGCCCCATGGATTCGACCACCCAAATCCTTGGCACTTAATTTCTTCTCAGACTTTTTGTCTTTGATCTTTAAAGCGATATTCATTATTTTTTTTTATCAGACTCATTGTCTCCACTTTTCAACAGCATTTTTGTCTTAAAACATAGATACTTAAAGATAACTTCATGGTGGCCATTCAATTCTCTTTAAATTTACTGCCTAATCCTTTGTGTCCTTAAAGGACAACCACTCACCCATATACATATGCCTGGGCTTAATACATTCTATTTTTACTGACCATGTACTCACTAAACCATAGTGTCACATTTATAAATAATTTTTTTGTAAAACTCTATATGTTAGATAATTTTAAATGTTCATTAAAATAAAACAAACTAGGTTATTTCCTATAACTCCAGCCTAAACAAAGGGAACCACTCTTGACTGACAAGTTATTTATTTATCTATTGATCTACTAGGAAAAAAGAAGACGGGTTTAGGGTTAGGGTTAGGGTTAGTTTAATGGGAAAATAAATAATTCATCAGTCAAGAGTGGTTCCCCTTTGTTTATGTTGGAGTTATAGGAAATAACCACTAGCTAATATATAAATCAATAATGCCTGACATATATTCATCAAAACTTATTTTAACAAATAATATGGACCGTTGAATATTGCATACTTAATTTTCGAGTATATCTAATACAGGGTTGTCCTTTTTTCTATGTATTAATGATTTTAACTATAAATTAAATACTCATTGATAAACTTCAATTTCTGAGGGTATTGTGACGTAAGCAGTGACATAGTTTCGGTTATAGGCAGACACCGAATCTCCATTATATATATATATATATATGAAACCGAAAAGTTTAAACATCGATAATTAAATTCATCCTATTTTCGGAACACTTGTTTTTTCAAATTTTCTTTATATTGTCGGATTTATTTTCCATATTTACTCCCATATATATATATATATATATATATATATATATATATGGGAGTAATATATATATATATATATATATATATATATATATATATATAAGGTCCAATTGACAGGAGGTCTGGATACACATCCTCATAGAAAGACAGGCTGTAAGAAGTTTGAGGTAAGGTGACTCGAGCCCTCCATTCTGAAGCGACACATGACGGACACCATGGAAACATTTCCTACATTGAAGTCTGACCTGTGTGGCAGCGCCTGTATGTCGAGGATTTCATATGTGTGATGGGGTACATAAAAAAACTTTTAAAAAAAAACTAGTTGGATCCGTGGGCCATCTGCATGCTCACAACTGCTCACATCTGGACTACTTGTAGAAATGTCCTTATTCTGTCAAGAAGCGGCAATCACCATATATATATAAAGGAGAGATTTTGGTATGTACGTGTCGACGTATAACTCCAAAACAGGAGGTCACTCAGATTCAAAATCTTGCATACACATTGATATCGTTCTAACTAAGAAACACCCCAAATTTGGTTATTGATTTTTACTGATTAAGGGATATAATTAATTAATCAAACAAAAATCAAACGATTTTTAGAAAGAAATCATATAGCTGCTGCTGATATTCCAGTTACAATCAGCATGCATGCCCCACCCTGCCCCACCTGCCCTACCCTGCTGCCTCTATTCCGCGTTGTTGAATGCGTTTGCAGAAGCTTTCAGCTACCCAAAGAAAAAGAAGAAAGAAAGAAAGAATATCAGCTTCCAGTCATGACTAAATTTTAACGTAAAATAAAATTCGTTTTTTTGTCCTAATCTTTAAAATATTTATTTTATAATCTTTCTAGATATTTTCGTATGTTTTTGAGACTAATTTTAAAGTAAAATCAAATCTTTGTCCACAAGTTTACGGTTACATTAAAAAAAAAAAAAGATTTTAAATGTCAATTAAAATCAGTCACCAGTATAGGGTTGTATAAATGTAAATTTAAAAAATAAAAACGTTTTTATCAATATTTTTACCAATACTTTCATATTTCTTAGAATAAAATATATCCATTTTTAATCTTTGTTATTTTTGTTGCTCAAATAAATAAATTACAATGTTACATTTTATTTCTAACTCAAACAAGCAATGAAAAACTAAATTTACAATGTCTTACGTACGAAAAAGTTGGAATATTATTCTCAATGTTGTAAACAAACAAACAAAAAATCGTCAATTATTAGCGCTTAAAAAGGCGGGGATATTTAACACAATGAAACTTGAATAAAGGTTAATATTATCTTCAAAATTACGAAATTCACACAAACACTTATTTACTTATTATGTTTACTTATTTTAAATAAGTAAATAGTGTTTGTGTGAATTTCGTAAGTTATTTACGAAATTCTTTTTTGTCAAACAGTAAAAGAATGATAAAGAAATATCTTAATAAATACATACATATAGTTGTTGAAAGTTTTTTTTACTAACAGTTAGCATAACATAGGTCGACTCAAATTGGGTCTAAAATGCGTTTTTGACAAAGTGACTTTAGCCCCCCGCTCCAGAAAATAATTTACCAAAAATCAGGGAATTATCGGATTTTACTAATTTTTCAGTGTTTATTCATCAATGAACGATCTTTATAATACATTACTTATTTTATTTCAAAACTTTCTCATTTTTTCAGGTCACTTAATTTTGACCCCTCCCTTATGTTGGGGGCGTAACATTTTAATGCTTATAGTTTACTAATTACAGTATAAATAAAGAGGGCTACCTTCTGATTTAGGTCGGAAAATTAAAACGGAAAGTTTTTTTGGTGGTACCCAATGACAATTTAACTACAGTCTATGAATTAACATTTTGCGAATTGGATTACGGTTTTAGGGGATTAAGGTTGTTTTTAATTACATATCGCTTTAAAAAAATAAACAAAACAACCCAAATTACTATACATTTAATTAAGCATTGAAATTAATTATTGAATCTATTATTGAGACAGTTGTTTGTGTTAGTATTGCAATGTATAATTTCAATTAAACTTAGTTTAAAAAATAATTTTCAACATCAAATGTATAGTAATTTGTTTTTAGTTTTTTGTTGTTTATCCCCCCTCCCCTATATTCAACACTATGAAACCTTCATAAAAATTAATTTTATCTTGAAAAAACTTTTTCCATTCGAAAGTAGAAACATTAAACAAACTCCTGATGATTTAAAAAAAAAATTAAGCTTACGGAAATAATGAAAATTATGACTGAAAATTTTTTTTTTTTAAATATTTGCACTGTTAAATAAACTTAATTTAACGTAGCCAAAACCAAATTACAAGAATTTTTTTTAATTCTATGAAAAATCAATTAAAGGTCCGACTTTCATGAAAATTTCAATAACTATTTACCCTTGGATGTAAATATTTCTGAAAACACTCTATGGTGTTCCTATTTTTTTTAGTCCGGTCATGGACCGGGTAATTTAGCTAGTGTATATATATATATATATATATATATATATATATATATATATAAGTATATTTTGGTAGCATTTTTTCTTTTAAACATGTTTTGTTGAACTCAACGGACAATTCTTGTCTGACGAGTTTTTGTTTGATCCTTTCTGTCTGGCCATCTTTTTAATATCTGGGTGGAATTGGTGTATGAATCCACCAAACCAAAGGTTTTACCACGAGCGTTTTCTGCACAACTTAGTGTCATCATCAGGTGTGGAACTGGTGAGATGTTTCCATTGTTACTTTTTAAACAAACAGTAGCAGTAGGAATTAGCAGGAGGAGGGGCTCATAAGTTTATAAGAATGTTATGGGGAATGGTGGGAGGAGAATTGACGAGAAATTATAAG
Organism: Doryteuthis pealeii; assembly: GCA_023376005.1. Lineage (NCBI taxonomy): Eukaryota > Metazoa > Mollusca > Cephalopoda > Myopsida > Loliginidae > Doryteuthis > Doryteuthis pealeii. Next base: position 23,253,460 of record CM042139.1, on the reverse strand, counting down.
CATTTGAGAACATGTTAACTGTTTTTTTTGTTTATATATAAGGCTTTGAGTATTTGAAGTGTTTGTTTTTTTTTTCTTTGTGCAGTATAAGGGTATTTTCAGTTAAAATTTCCCGGTAGTTAGAGGGAGGGGGGGGGGCATGAATGTGATTTTAAGAGTTGTATTATGAAGCTTGTATCCGTTAGATGTAGTGTTAATCGTTGTGCGACCAATATACGTGCTCTCAAATTTGGAGAGGCAGTCTCCTACTGGACAGTTAAATTTATACACGAGATTAGTCTCATTAAGACAAGTAATTTTTTGGGATGAGTTATTGCATGTGACAAGGTTGTGTGTGTGTGTGTGTGTGTGTGTGTGTGTGTGTGAGTGATGGATGTTGGGAAACCTTGTGTTGTATTGGAAGTATGGAAAAATACAAGATAAGGAATAATAACCCAAATTCAAAGTGATGAGTGTTGTATTGTTTTTAATCTTATTTATCAATCTTAATATTTCAGGTGGCCATACACCTTTTGTCCTGCCCTGTCTGCACCTGTGCAGAGGGGTAAGACTACCCCAAATGGGGCCACCTGTTGGCCGTGGGTGGTGACCCGTGATGCTTAAGGACGGAGCCTTGGTGGATGAGCAGCCTAGATGGGCGGTCGGAGAGGCCCCCTCCGATCAATCGGCTGGTCACGTCAAGCCCTAGCACCTATACGATTGCCTCAACCCTATTGCCCTTATGGCAAGCCCCAACCCCTTTTTATCATATGGGTGCTAGAAGGCGGTGGCTGAGGGTCTACATGTCCTAGGAATGACGTTAAACTATCTATGGGTTAAATAGTAAAACATGTTTATAAACAAAACTGATTATCCATTAAGAATGAATTTATTTCAAAACTTTGTTGGTATTAAATGACCCACCGAGGTTGATATGCCGTAAAACAAACCAAACCACCTTTTGTCAAAGGCTTCTATAGACTGAGTAATTCTTAAACTAAATATATAAAGGAGAGATTTTGGTATGTACGTGTCGACGTATAACTCCAAAACGGGAGGTCACTCAAATTTTAAATCTTGCATACACATTAATATTCTTCTAACTAAGAAACACGCCAAATTTGATTATTGATTTTTACTGATGAAGGGTAATAATTAATTAATTAAGCAAAAATCACCCAATTTGTGGAACTGTCTGTATACCAGCCCCTGCTGATAATAAAATATTGTTTCTGCCTGCGTATTGTTACAGCGATATCAGCAGCGAAGTTTTGATTTTAGTCAATTAATTTTGCAGTCTAAGCTGTTCAGCTAGGAATTTATCGCCTATTTATGGTCGAATCTTTAACAATTTATCGTTAGAAAGAAAAGAAATTAATCTTTCTAAATATGTAATTTGTATGAGTTTTTATCAATTGAATCATTTTTTAAAGCGAGTTAAAAAATTTAAAAAATGGCTTCGGATAGCCATGCTGCCTTTTATTATCGCGATACAAGCAGTGCAGTATATGCCAGTCAGCTCAGAATCTCTCGCCTATTTATGGTCCAATCTTTAAAATATTTATATCTTTAGAAATAAGATGAAGTATTTCTGAATATGTAACTTGTATGTGTTTTTATAGATTAAATTATTTTTTACAGCGAGTTAAAAAAAAAAATGCTACGTATAGCCGATAAATAGCCGATAATACAAATAAGGTTTTTTTTCCAGACTTAATTTGTCCATATTCTTAAATTGTACAGTACACTCATTTTAATTTTAATTTTTGTAATGCATAAAAATTGTAGAAAATCAAAATTTACACTTTACGGTTACATTATTAAAAAAAATTTTAATTGTAAATAAAAATTTATGGTTACATATTTGTATAAATTAAACTAACATTTTCATTCGAATAAAATAGGTGGGAGCGGTCAAAGTTAAATGCCCTTAAAAAATCAGAAAGTTTTGAAATAAAATAACTGATGCATTATAAAATCCATTCATTGATAAATCAACACTGAAAATTTTATTAAAATCAGATAATTACCTGATTTTTGGCAAATTTTTTGTGAAAATTGTTTTGTAAAAAAGAATTTTTTAACAAATTGGGTATACTTACAAGAATGTGTATTACATTAAGTAGCAATATTTTTGTTTATCTTATTTTCCTTTCCTTACATGTGTCTAATTCGGTTGTAATTTAAATATATATTACATTGTTAAGTTTTTCTATTCTATTAGGTACGTGTGATGTTACAAAATTTACAAAAAAAAAAACAAAAACAAATATACAAACGAATACTTTCAATTTGTTGTATAGTAATATGTAATAATTTAAAATTATAAAACAGAAATTTCAAATCCTGAAATATACAAATTCTCAATGATTTTAGTTTCAAGAATTATTTTCCTCTTACCCCCTCTCTAACTACTGTCTTCCACTTTCTCTCTCACTCCCTGGAGTTTCAAATTTCATTTTAGTCCGGTCATGGACCGGTTACTTTAGCTAGTATATCTATAAAGAAGCATATATGGGCTACCTAATAACATCATATATATATCACTATATATATATAGATAGATAAAAGTATCCAATTGACAGGTATGTTGGGGATAATTCTATTTGGGATCATCTATATCCTCCATATATGATGAAGCATATATATGTGTGTGTGTGTGTGTGTGTGTGTGTAAAAAGCTAGATGGGAACGACATAAGGATGCTTGTGTCATGAGCAGATCCTGGATGCAGCATCCCACAAAAAAGAGGCTGCAGGGGCACTTACCTCCTATCACACAAATCAACCAAATAAGATGTAATAAGTAACATAAATTAGTGAAGAACAAATTGTTTTACCAAAGTTAAGCAGTGATCAGCCTGTTCAGTACTTAATTGGGTGACCACTTAAACCAACAGCAGGTACTGTAAGCAAACTGAGTCATTTGTTTATCATAATGTCTTGATTTCACATTAAATAACCGAAAAGGGGTTAATATGTTGTAAAACAAAACAATCAATCAAGTAAGATCAACAACACACTGCTGGAGAAGCAAGGACGAACTCATGAGTGATGTTCTCCTGTGGACACTTACACATGGACACACCTGTGTAGATCAACCAGCAAAAACCTACCTCAATCTTCTCTGTATGGATACTGTATACCGTGCAGAAGAATTGCCAGGAACGATGACTGATAGCTATAAGTGGGGAGAGAGAGAGAGTCGTTGGAATACATGGTGACAACACAACCTCATGACATATATATATATATATATATATATATATATATATATATATATATATATACAAAGATGCTGATAGGTACTCGTCCTGCATCCCTGACGCACAAAAATCTAAAAGTATGCAGTAAAATTTATCCAAGCATCCCAGTGTCTTTCTTTTTTATTCCCTCATCATTTCAAGCTAACTGTAAATACATTTCAAAATTTTCTTAGAAACGAATTACATAGGATAGGTTACAAGGTAGGAATTAGGTGGCTTTAGCTATTGCCCCAGATCATAAATAAAAACCCCACAATTCATTTAGAAAATTTAGTTGGGACCAATAAATTTTGCCAGGAACTCATTCAAAACAAATATCTGTGTCCCAGGATGTACTAAATCAAAAAGCTATCAGCATCATTGTGTGTAACACAGCACTACTATGAACTTTACCCTCCGCCCTTGACCTACCCCTGTGCCCATCTACTCCTAACCTACTCTCCATTTCCTGTAAACTATCCCCACACTTCATTCATGTCAGCCCCTATCCTTCCTATGCTTCACTTCCGCTACTAACTCACCCCCTCACCAAATTTATATGTACATGCACGTAATTTTGCTTTCAATAAAAATCTGTTGACTGAGGATGTCCGTATAAATCGGACAAAATATTTCAACTCTTAGATTTGTTTTGAGTTATCATTTCTGGTTCACTATCCTTTTACCTACCCCATACTGTCGGATTCTACTACATCCATCCTATCTTCATATATATATATATATATATATATATATATATATATATATGAGTATAGATAAAAGGATATGAAAAGAACACAATATGCTGTTAAAGTGAAAACATTTTATAACATATTCATAGCTAATATTGAACAATATTTCGATCTTATAAAAATCATCTTCAGAGCTCGTTTTCGTTTTGAATTTATATTACTTTTGACTCCGCTCTTGATAGTACGGAGTATAAACAAGCTCTGAAGATGATTTTTATAAAATCTAAATATTGTTCAATATTAGCTATGAATATGTTATAAAATGTTTTCACTTTAACAGCATATTGTGTTGTTTTCATATCCTTTTATCTATACTCATACCGTTGGATTCATTTCCTTTCTTTTAACTTATATATATATATATATATATATATATATATATATATATATATATATGTTAATGTATGAGTAGTAGCTTACCGGTGGGTACGAGTACGATCGTTGGACGCGCACAGTATCCAGGGGTTAAGACTGAGAAAAAACAAATACAAAGTGCTCAATACAATGTAGAGCAAAATTTATTTATATAATGGATAAAAGTAACCCTGACGAATCAGACGATGAAACTTGAGTAGGTTACTTTTATCCATTATATATATATATATATATATATATATATATACTGTTGTTGTGGAGTCCATGTATGCTTCTTTGTTGGTATATCTGACGAATCTAATTTTCAATGTATAAATCATATATATTTGTGTTATATATATATATATATATATATATATATATATATATGTATGTGTCTATAATATATATTTTGGGGATTTAGTGTGAAGCATGGGTAAAGTGTAAAATAAATGAGAAACTGAGTTGGATGTTATGTGTTAAGTTCCATTTTATTTCATCCAATATTTTGAGAGCTCTCATGCAGTGAAACTTGTGCATGAGATATTTTAAGTGGAAAAAGGCTGCACAGAACCCAGTCCACTATCCTTGCAGTCCTGCAGTTGGTCTAGTGGCCGGGGAAAGTCCGAGATGATTGGACTGCCGAACTGCTGCAGGGTGCTGTCTCAGGTAGTATTGAGTCACTTCACAAGAGGCAAGCCTCCCTTGCCGGAATCCCCAGTGCTTGCACCCTAGCGCCAGGTTGTGTTGGTTTGGTTTGTTTTGTTTTGGTTTGTTTTGTTTTACGGCATATCAACCTCAGTGGGTCATTTAATGCCAACAAAGTTGTGAAATAAATTCATTCTAAATGCATAATACAATGTTGTTTATCAACTCATGTTTTTCTATTCAACCCATAGATGGGACCCTAACAGGTACTACCACTCCGGGTCAGAGTGGACCAGGGAGCAATGGTGATGAAGGGGTGCTCCTCATTTCCCAAACCTCCAGAACTGGAACCTCACCATCAGATAGAGTTTAATGTCGTTCCCAGGACATGTAGACCCTCAGTCACCACCTTCTAGCACCTATATGATGAAAAGGGTTGGGGCTTGCCATAAGGGCAATAGGGTTGGGAAAATCATATAGGTGCTAGGGCTTGACGTGACCAGCCGATTGATCGGAGGGGGCCTCTCCGACTGCCCGTCTAGCCCAAGATAGGGCCAGAGTGGAGTATTGCAAGTCATGAACTGCTCATCCACCTAGGTTCTATCCTTAAGCATCACAGGTTACCACCCACAGCCAACAGGTGGCCCCATTGGGGGAGTTTTACCCCTCTGCAGAGGTGCAGTCAGTGCATTCTAATGCCCCACCGACAGGGCGGAGGTTGTGTTGGGGATTTATGTGAGTAGTAAGTACCCCAATCCTACTACTATCGATGTGGATGGCCGTTGGCTCCCCTGGAGGTCATCCGCCCTTCGACTGCTCTTGTTTTTAGTGATACTGGGTGTCCACACACCAACGTCACCAGACAAGATAAGGCATGCATGCGGGGGGGGGGGTGATAGTTTAGTCACCAGCAACCTGACCATGAAACAGGTAGTACTAGTTTAGATGGTACTAGTAGCAGGTAAGGAAGAAGACCTATCTTACATACATACATATAAAACCCCTATTATTACATTATTTTTCAGACCATATGACCTTTAGGTACCCCTTTTGCTTTGCTGATTAATAAGTACATTTTTTTCCTTTACACCGTCAACATCTGGTTGTTCGTCAGACGATTTTTAGAGGGTTTTTTTTAAATTATAAAACTAACCCCTAACCCTAACCCCTAACCCTAACCCCTAACAAACAACTGGATGTTGACAGTGTAAATGAAAAAAATGTATTTATGAATCAGCAAAGCAAAAGGGGTGCCTAAAGGTCATATGGTCCTATTTTTCTATTAATTAAACATGAATCAACAAAAAAATTATCTCTTTTTTATTGTAAAATTTAACTAATTTTCTTTATGGCAAAACATCACTAGATTTATGGTAACAAAAATTATTAGTTAACTAACTTAACTTTATCTAATCTAAAACTTTGCAATTACAAGGCAGATGTTGTACTGACTAAGCAAAAAACAACAAAGTTTTGGGTTAGATACCATTCCCTGCTACCTCAGGGCATGAGTAGCACAGATTGGGTAATCTGATTTTTGTGGTAGGTGTGGCGCTCCATCTCAGCAAAAGCAATTTCCTTGGTCAAGCACTGTTTGGCTGATACTGACAATAGGCCACTCTGCAAAACTTTACTTTACTACTTACTTCATGTATATATATATATATATATATATATATATATATTTCTTCATCAAAAAGTTATTAACACGTTTTCATTGCAGTAGGATAAGTAGTTAAATCCAAAAGGGCTTAATATATCTTGTAAGATATAGAGCATTTATAGTTGTAGAAAAGTTTTTCTCTCTACCAAGGTTTCGGTGTTCAAGGTACACCTTAACACCGAAACTGTGGTAGAGAGAAAAACTTTACTACAATTATATATATACCTTTATCAGCTGCTCACTGACTATCTATTTAAAGCTGTACAAAACTATGGTGCGGCCACACTTGGAATTTGCATCACCAGTCTGGAACCCCTATCTTGCTCAGAATATTAACCTCCTAGAAACTGTACAGAGACATGCAACCAAACGAATACCTTCCATCAGGCATCTACCATACTCTGAACGCCTCGCTGCTCTGGGAATGGATTCGTTGAAACTTCGGCGTCTGGCAACTGACCTGGTAAACGCTCATAAGGTCATTAATCATCTTAACAACAGCAACCTTTTTGATCTCCATCTTTCTAACACATGTGGGCATGCCTACAAAGTCAGAAAACAGCACTGCTCATGTGAAACATTTTTCACGCTCAGAATTGCGGAGGCATGGAATAAGCTGCCCGCGTCTGTTGTAGGCTGCCGAAACACTGAATCTTTCAAAGCCTCCATGCTTCCTGTAGTCCGCCGACACTATACCTGATGCCCCTCTCCACACACATATACACACACGCACACACATACATGCATATTACTACTGTAAACTGTTCATGTTCCTGACACTAATACATTATTCTGTGTACTTGACATGAGACTTTGATGAGTTGTGGTGCACCTGAGCACTGTACACAATAAATTTCATTATTATTATTTCATTATATATATATATATATATATATATATATATATATATATATATATATGCACAACATCTTGTTTGCCAACAATAAAGACTGAATAAAAAACTAAACACTAAATTCTAGTCTGTCATTTTCAATAAAATGTATGTCTAGAATATATATGCACAAGCACACACAAATATACCCCCCCTGCACACACACATTTTGTCCGCCAACAAAAAAGTTGAATAAAAACCTAGACACTAAATCCTTGTCTGTCATTTTCAATAAAGCATGTCTACAATATACATGTAAACATGTACTCTCTCTCTCACAAACACACACACGCACACACACACACACACAAACATATACATATATATATATATATATATATATATATATATATATATATATATATATTTTGGGAGAATATGTGCTTAATTGAAGTCGTACCTAATTTTGAAAGTTAATTAATAAATAATTAATTAATTAGGCGGGCATACCTATTTAAATGTAAGGCTAAACAAATCAAGAAAAATCAATCTCTGTATGTACATTTCAGCCTTTTAGGCCGCATCAGCAGAGCTATAGATAGGAAGACCGCTGATGAGGCCTAATAGGCCGAAATGTACATACAGAGATTGATTTTTCTCGATTTGTTTAGCCTTACATTTAAATAGGTATGCCCATCTAATTAATTAATTATTAATTAATTAACTTTCAAAATTAGGTATGACTTCAATTAAGCACATATTCTCCCAAAAATTGTTGGCTAAAAAAAGCCATATCAAAACACATTGCTTGTGTATTTACTTCTCATATATATATATATATATATATATATATATATAATCCAAAGATTGAGTTAAGAAATCTTCCTTACAATGTAGTTGTAGTAATTTACAGATGTGTGCTCGTATTGTCTGAGTCACAGAGCAAAATTGTATTAGGAAAAAATATCAATAACCTAAATCTTCTTTTGTTATTTTTTCCTAATATGTATATATGTATATATATACAAATATATATATATATTAGGAAAAAATAACAAAAGAAGCGGGTTAGCTCAGTCGGTAGAGCATTCGGCTAGAGACCACAAGGTTCCTAGTTCGATACCGGCTCTTGCCAACTCAGCGTATGAGTAGCACATGGATCTGTGTGGTAAAGTAAGGAGCTGATGGTTGGTGTGGCGCTCCACCTCAGATGTAAAAACAATCTCTTTGGTCTAGCGCTAGTGAAAAGGGGATATACTCCCTTGCTGCATGGCTCATACCGACATTAGGCCGCCCCAACGACTTTATATATATAGTATCCAATTGCCTCTTTAACTTTTTCATCGCAGTGGCATCAGTAAATAATCCAAAAGTACTCAATATATTAAAAACACAGAGCAGTAATAATACTAATAATATTATTATTATAACTATTAATATCATAATGAAGGGTCTACCATGGTTTCAATCAAATTGAGAGAAAAATAACGTAGTGTTCAAGCGTTATTATCCGAAAAATATATTTCATTTAACTAAGGAATTACATCGACTTAGTTAACGTAGGGTAGGGACCTGAAGAAATCATTTCAATTTGATTGAAACCATGGTAGTCCCTTTATTTTTCCTCTAATAATAATATTAGTAGTATTATGTATATATATATATATATATATATATATATGTATATATATATATATATGTATATATATATATATATATATATATGTACATTATTCAATCTATTATTATTTTTAAATAACCAAATGAAATGAAATAATAATAATAGAAAAAATTTGGTTATTTAAAAATAATAATAGATTGAATAATGTTAATGAATTTTTGGTTATTTAAAAATAATAATAGATCGAATAATCTACACATGGATAAACTCCTTACCGAAACACTTGTAAGTAAAATCGATTAAAATATCCTATTTTATACATTCTATACTTTCTTTCCTTTATTACTCTTTTCAATATACTGTCGGATTCACTTCCATTTTCATTTTACACACACACACACACATATATATATATATATATATATATGTAATTGAATCAAGTTTGGGACATTCCTCAGAGGTCTTGTATAAAGATGCTATAATATGTTTTTAATAGTAAGGAGAGCGGGGTTGACTGTTTTAGACTAAATATTCTGGTATGTAATGATTATAATCACCAATAAATGAAGTGCAGGTTGTTACTAAAATGTTTCTAATGATAAGGTTTAAGCAATATGATGTCTACTACTTGCTGTGTGCAGTTGCCTGAATT
>CM042139.1:23166215-23238715 GCA_023376005.1 Doryteuthis pealeii | reverse complement strand
TGGCCCCTACGCAACACAAGGCATCTGATAGCAAATCCCTGAATATTGAAAATTATAAGAGAAGCTTCATTGTAAGTGTGTGAGATCCCAAATGGGAGTGATTTTCATGTTTTAAAGTGTCACTGCGTTCAGTTGCCTATTTTATTTATTTATTTTATTTTATATTAAACTAGAAGTGGCTACTCGGCGTCGCCTGGGTAGAGGGGGGATTTAGTTTAAAAGTTATTCTTGCAGATCCATTATTACTTATCGCGAGTGAGATACTCGCAGGGTTGCCCCATAAAAATCCCCATGGAAATATATAACAATATAATAAGAAATTTCCATTCAATGGTTTACAATTAAAAAAAAAAGAAGATATAAATGAAGCGATTAATTCAATCAATCAACATAATATTTCAGTTTCCTTCTGTTACTATACAAATTTTAATTTTTAAATATCTTCCCAAATATAAATAAAATCTTCATTATTTTTGCTCAAAAACCAAGCCCTGGTGATAGTGAATGTATATATATATTTACTTTGTCGTTAATTTTTAATATACACAACTGCCCTTTATATATGTATAGATTTTTTGATGTTTTTCAAATTACCTCATAAAATGCTGATCCCATTAATAGAAGCTGTAAATTCACTGGCATTAAAAATATTTAAAAACCATATAAGTCCACGGATATTAAATTTTTATTACATCTTATTATAATGGAGATTCGATATCTGTTTGTCTCTAACCAAAACTGTTACGGCTTATGTCACAATACTCTCAGGAATTGTGTAAGTTTATCTGAGTATTTAATTTATAGTCAAAATCATGGACCATATGACCTTTAGGCACCCCTTTTTGATCTTGATTAAGAAAGGACATGTTTTTCATTTACACCGTCAATATTCTGTTGTTTTAACAGACAATTTTTAGATTTAAAAAAAAATGATAAAACTAACCCCTAACCCTAACACTAACCCTTAACCCTAACCCCTAACAAACAACCGGATATTGACAGTGTAAATGAAAAACATGTCCTTTCTTAATCAAGATCAAAAAAGGGTGCCTAAAAGTCATATGGTCCAAAATCATTAATTTATAAAATAAATCTTATTTATTAATGGAGTCTCTATGAAAATCTGAGTTAGGTTTGCCTCAAAAAAGTATTAGCCTCCCCTGGTGAGTAATCGAACACCGGTCTCGCACGTAACATGCAGGGATCCTTAACACTAAACTACATATATTTATGACCTAGGAAGTGCGTGGTGTAATGGACTCGTCGCCCCGAGTTCAAATCCTGGACATGGTAATTGCATTTCACTTAGCACTAATACCCTTTGGAAAGGTATGAATTCTAATCTCCCTCCAGCTATGGGTAAATAGTAGGGCAGACTGGGCTCTTTAACCTTGGTTAGGCAACCGGTCTAGGAGAAGGAAAACTCTGAATTCAAACCTGTTAAACTCCGCTTAAGAAATTGACCTTGTGTCACATCCCGCTCGTGCAGAGGGGTAGGTAAATATATATATCTATGACCTTTTCGTTAGAACTAGACTAGGGAGATTGTTTTTGCATTTGAGATGGAGTACCATACTTACCATCTGGTCCCCATTTTACTGCACAGATGCAAGCCATGCTACTCATGTGCTGAGTTGGCAAGAACTGGTATTGAACCCAGAACCTTGTAGTTTTGAGGTGGATTCTCTACTGACTGAGCTGAACAAGTCCCTTGTTTATAATAATTTCCGATTACTTATTTCCAAGTCAATATATTGAATTTCTATTATTTAAAAAATAATTATTAATGAGAATTTCTGGTGAAAGCACAGTTCATCAATTCTGTATTATTATTTGCCCAGGTTATAAAGATTTCTTTTTCGATTTTCATCTGCATATATAATTGGAATTATATAATTATTTTTTCTGTCATAGAACTTATGTAGGCTTTTGGTTAAGCTCAAGAATATTAATGACATTCAATATTATATTCATTTTGATTGTTGCTTTCAGCAAGGCCACATCTATATGTAATGGAGATTCGCTGTGTATCTATCTGTAACCGAAACTATGTCACCCTTACATCACAATACCGACAGGAATTAAGTAAGTTTATCAATGAGTATTTGATTTATAATCAAAATCATTGATACATAGAATAAAGAACAACTCTGTGTTATATATACTCAGAAATTAAGTATGCAACATTAAACGGTTCACATTGTTTATTAAAACAATTTTTGATAAATACATGTCCAGTATTATTGATTTATATATAGTTTGTTTTATTTTTATATATATTTGAATTTAATATTCATATTTAAAGTTATCTAACATAAAGATTTTTACGAGAAAATTATTTACAAATCAAAAATAGTCACATAATATTCTTCTACATTAAATTCATTTTGAGGTGAAAAAAAGCAAACATTCTGTTTTGATTATTGACTGTCATAAAATTTTGTTTTAATCGAAACAGAACAGTTTTAATGCCCCACCCCCAGAAAAATCTTAGACATTTTAAATAATTTGAATTTAAATGTTAGAAACTTGGTTTTATTAGAAAGAAAACATATTTATTTGAATTTTGACAGCAAAACTATTTTTTTTTATGTCTATTATTAAAAAGAATATAAAGATTTCAAAGATCTGTTTAGATTTTTTTAAAAGAGAGAGCTAGCTTGGCAAAAATCAATTTTTATACCACCTGGGGGTGGGGTGGGGGGGCATTTTTGTTTTTTTGTTAGTTTATCAAGTAAAATGTCTATTAAATGTTTTTTTTTTTTTTTAAATTTTGTCAGTACAACATCATTAAAATTTTCGGTAATTTATGAGGAAGTGTGTCCCGGTCTCCTGCCTCAAGAGTTGCTGCCTGGTGACTATTAAAATAACAACCCAGCTCAGTCTATTCAAAACTATCCATCTTCATATCTATCTATCTATCTATCTCAATTTGTTCATATTTATCTATATTACTTTAAATACTAAGATTTTTTTTTATTCATGTTTGTTTAATGTCTTGTTTTTAGTTTAAATAAACAAGAATTACGACAAAAAAAGAAGCGACCCCTCCCCAAATACATTTACTTGTCGAAAATATCTATCTATCTATCTCCATTTGTTCGTATCTATATATATTATTTTGTTTGTTTATCTATTTATCTATCTCAGTCTATTCAAAACAATATATCCATCTTCATATCTAAACAAGAATTACGACAAATTACGATAAATAAACAAGAATTACGACAAGCTGGGGTTGTTATTTTGATAGTCACCGGGTAGCAGTTTTTGAGGTAGGAGACTGGGACGCACTTCCTCATAAATTACCAAATTTTCAATCAAATTTCTTTTTAAATGTCTGACACACATTTGGTTGAATTAATAAAAACAGTGTCTAAAGCCTTAGAAGAAGAAAGAAGAAGGGGAATGGTTTATTTTCACACATTACACAATATAAACAATGTCACACAAAACAAAACACATAATGTTGGTTGTGTAGTTGTAGGATTCAAAGTTCCAAATACAAAACAAAGCCTTCACAAAACGTTTTCATCACGTCGGGGTATCACCAGTTGTAAGGATTAAAGTGATAATACTTGAGGATTAAACTCCAACAAGGGTTGATAGACAAAACATTTAATAGGTATACAGCACATGGATAAACAGGGTACATAATACATAGAGGTGTACATAAACATACATACAAAAGTAGAGATAATGACACATTCATGAATGGTAAAAAGATAAACATAAAAGCCACAGACATGAGACTAGGAATAGTCCATGCTGTGTGAATCACTTACAGTAATGTAAGGGGGGCCAAAGCCCCAACAAGAGGGGGGTAGACCAGAGTCTAACCCATAGTGGTGTCTCGTGGGTCGAGCAACAGGAAAAGAGGAAGAGACGTTCAAATCAGCCGCTTAAATATCAAAGGCCCCTAGCGGGAACCAGCGAACTAAACGGGCAGACAACTCTCCAGGCAAATACGAAAGTAACGCCACAGTTGTATTAATGTGTGGAGGATGATCACTAATTAGGACTGAGCCTATTCTAGTAGTGACCACCTCTTTATTTCTTTAACATGAAGTGCGTGGAGTATTCAGGCAAGTTGGTTCTTCATCTGCTGTTCTCTGAAAAACCTTCGTTTATATAGGGTTCAGATAGGCTTCAGAAAGGGGTCTTCTTGATAACTTCTTTTTAGGCACGAACACCTCTGATTGCTTGAAAATTATCATTTTTAATATTTCTATTTTCCTCTCTAATCCTGCACCAATCCACATGCGCAAAGCGTTTATTTTCGTCATTTTATTTTTGCTTTCAGAGCGATAACTTCCGGTTCACTACAGTATTAACAATATAAAACATCTATTAATAATGGAGATTCACTTCCGGTTTTTGTCTGTAACAAAAACTACATCACTGCTTACGTCACATTACCCAAATTCATCATAACATAGAATAAATACACTCAAAATTTGAACATGAAACATTAGACAGTCCTCATTGTTTTTTAAAACGTTTCAATAAATACATGACTGGTATTATATATCTATATATAGTTTGTTTTATTTTAATACATATTTAAAGTTTACATTTCAAATTGTTTTATTTTTTAATCCTTTAATGAATTTGATGATTTTACTTACTTAGGGTACAAACTCGCTGACATTGAATTTTTAACTCGTACCTCTCAGGCAATATGTTTCAAAAATCTATTTTTACATCGCCCGGAGTGTGTTTTTATTTTGCTAGTCTTAATAATTGAGATTTGAATAAAAATAAAATCATGGAGAATATGATGTAAATAACTAAATTATCCTATCTGAAAGAATATTGTTATAATGCCAATAACAATATTAGTTTATTGTTAGTTAAAAATTTATTTTTTAACTTATGCTAACAACAACGACATGAAATAACTTATTTCTTTCATTAACTGTCCGTAGAGGAACATGGAAAATAAATTTTATAAATTGTATGATACCATTTCTGAACATTGAACTATATCCTTTTATTTAAAAAAACATAAAAAATAGTTTGTAAATAAAACCTATTTTTATGATAAACATATCTGCTTTTCTCTTCTGTTTAAATAAAAAACTATTTCAATATAAAAACATATCTTTCATTTAAAGTTTTATAATTTAAAAAAACAACAATAACAATATTAGTTTAAAATTAAAAAGTATTTATTTAAAAAAAGATTTCGCTATTAAATTTTAATTTGATTACGTGTAATGTGATCAAATTAAGAATTTATCTTCTTTCAGAATTTAAAAAAAAAATTATTGTAAGTGTTGAAAAATATTCGTCAACTTCTGATTAATAAACAAAACTTCTGATTTAATAAAGTAATGCCTGGTTGCCAGATATCTCAATTGGATTCCTATTCTGATTAAATAAAAACTATTTTAATATAAAAACATGTGTTTCGTTTAAAGTTTTATTATTAAAAATTTTTATAATTGTTATGACCTATTTAAGGGTCAATAAATAAATACTCAACACGGAGATAAAAGTAGAGAACATATGTATTCAACAAATATCAATGTACAAAATGTGGAGGATTTCCTTGGTTCAGCGTACACGAAAGACATGCGTTTGCTACTTCTCACTTGAGCAGCTTTGCTCTGTTAAATATACCCTTTGGGTAAGTCCATTGTTCTGGTCATAGGTAAGTCACCTTCAACAATAATTAAAAAAACTTAGTTTATCTTTAGTGCAAAATTATTTTTTTCACATATGCTAACAACAACAACATGAAATAACTTAATAAAATTTTTATTATTAAAATCCAAAACTATTTTAGTATAAGAACGTGTCTTTGGTTTGTATGAAATTCTAATGTCAAAAAATCATCTGTTGATTTTGTTTACTAACAACTGGATGTTTGCGGTGAAAAGCAAAATTCCATTCTTTTGAAAACAGCTTGCAGCTGGGGTGCCTATTGTTGACTTGGTCCAAGAACTGCTGTGTGATTTGGTGATATTTTAACTAAAAAAAAAATTGGATAATTCTTAAATTGTAATGAGTCTTAAGTAGGTTGAATTTTTATATATTTTTATGTATGCCAAGTATTTATTTAAGTAGTGTTTTATATAATTTGGAGATTTTGAGGGGTGATTGGGGGTGTATCTCATTTCAATTGCGTTCACCTTAAACTTTTTAAATGATTACAGATAGTGTATATAATATATTATATATAGAGAGAGAGAGAGTAAACTACAGACACGTGTTTCGAGGTATCACCTCTCATCAGTGCAGTTATACCATTTTAGCAGCTACCTCTGGCTGGGTTTGAGACCCGAACTTACTAAACAAAGTGAGTCTTATATATATATATATAATATATATATATATATATGCCAACCCCTCTTCATGAACAGGATGTGACACAAGGTCATTTTCTTAAGCGGAGTTTAACAGGTTTGAATTCAGAAACTAGTTGCCATACCAAGGTTAAAGAGCCCAGTCTGTCCTTCTTTTTAACCATAACTGGAGGGAGAATTGTTGGATTCATACTTTTCCCAAGGGTATTAGCACTATGTGAAATGCAAACAGCTTTGTCCAGGATTTGAACTCGTCTCGTCATGTTCCTTTCCTACAATGGTAGCCATTACATTGGTTGGTTGGTTGGTTTTACAGCATGTCAACCCCTTGGGTTATTTTATGCCGAATACTTCTATTGGTAATTAGGTATTCAAAAATGTATAGGGGTTTATTTGCTGTAATCAAGTTTTCTGTTGAGAATTTTAACATCAAGAGAGTGAGTGGGTGATTTTTGTAGGTCTATGAACTTACATCCTTGATAAAGGCCGGTTCTTTTCAAAAAGTTTAATATCCTCTTGGGATCTATTTTCCAAATAGTTTGTCCATGCTGTCAACATTGTAGAACTTTCTTCGAGTGTAGAAGAGTGTGTGCATTCAATCAGAATATGTTTTATTGTGTATCGGTTTCCACATGAACATTTAGATGGAGGTTCTTCTTTTAAAATGAAGGAGTAGGTTAATCTAGTGTGGCCAATGCGTAGCCATTACACCATGCACTTCTGTATATGTATGTATCTATGCATGTATGTATGTATGTAATATTTGAATTTGAGCTTTATCCTCTGAAAGATGACTTCTGAGAGTTAACTTATAATATTTGTGGGTGGATCTGCCTAAGTGGAGTTGGAATGAATAACTATTCTCTGTAGAAGTTATCCCCCCCCCCCTGATATTGTAGAAGCAATACAATACTCACTGTCACAGTGGGGTTCCAATTATCGTTAAAATGGCAGACAAGGAAGCAAGCTGTAACTCAATACAGTCCTTGCATGGTATTTACCTTGTACCCCACTTGTACGGGTTAGGTACAAGACCCTATTAACATGGGACCACCCACAAACCGAAGCTCATGGGTGGCGGCCAATACAGTCCTTGCATTGCTGGGAGCATAATATGGAATGATAGGTATTTATGGATCAAAGTGTCTACACTGAAAACCAGCAGCCAATCAGAATCCAGGGAATTAGCTTGACCAAAGTACATAAGTGAAACAACCTAAACCAAACATTGCAGTGGGATTCCAATTACTGACAAGTTGGCAGACAAGGGAGCAAGCTGTAACTCAATACAGTCCTTGCATTGCTGGGAGCATAATACAGAATGATGGGTATTTATGGATGAAAGTGTCTACACTGAAAACCAGCAACCAACCAGAATCCAAAGAATGACCTTGGCCAAAGTACATAGTGGAATAACCCAAACCTGTATATAAACCACATATCAACAGTATTGAAGTCAGTCAGTCAGTCTACTATTGGTTTGAACAATGTGACTGGCCAAGCACAACTGAACCAGTGTCAAAACAACTGGTACTTATGGGAATTCAGAACAGTCCACTCATGCATTTGGGTGATTCCATTCCCTGAAGCCTGATTGGCTGCTTGGTTTGTATGATCCTCTGAGGCTCCATAAATCCTGCCATTTTGCAGTAGTCTTTGCAGCGAACCAGAATCGTATTTCAGTTACGACTGCTTGCTGTCTTGTCTTGCCAATTTGACGGTAATTGGACTTAGTATTATTCTACAAACAGTCAGATGGGCAGATCAGATTCAACTTGCAATACAGCTGAATACTGGCTTTCTCGATACAAAATTCTACATTCACATAGTCATGAAAGAAAGACACGTATGGATTATCAAATAATTACCAATTGAAAGGACACCTGTCACACCTAGGGAAAATAATACTAGGGCTTATAAAACAGATTAAGTTACAAAGAAATTGTGTAACAGCAGTTTCCCATATGATTAAATCTCTTGGGTGATAAATTTGTGTCAAAGACTTGAAGAGTCTTTCTAGCTTTGTTATGGCAGGGTTAATTACTCTTTCATATATTTACCAACCCTGCCGCACGAGCAGCATGTGACACAAGGTCAATTTCTTAAGCTGAGTTTAACAGGTTTCAGAGTTTTTCCTTTTAGACTAGTTACCTAGCCATGGTTAAAAAGCCCAGTCTGCCCTACTATTTACCCATAGTTGGAGAAAGAATAGTTAGATTCATGCCTAATAGACAAAAAGGTATAAGCGCTCTGTGAAATGCAAATAGCCTCTTCTGGGATTTGAACTCGGGTTGACGAATCTATTTCCTACAACACTAACCAATACACCATGCACCTCCTAACACCAAGAATATGTGAACTATCAAAACCTCTCAAATATAAAAACTTATAAAAAAACTTTAAAAACTTTAAAGTGGGACAGTTATTGAAAAATAAGGTTTAGGAAGGAATTATGAGTTAAATATAAAAAAAAGATGAGTTTAAAAAAATGTGTTCAAAAAATTGAATTTAAAAATAAAATTGAGTACCCATCAAGAATGAATCAAACAAAACTCTTTCGGCATAAAATAACCCAACAAGGGTTGACATGCTGTAAAATACAACCAACCAACCAATCAACCAACCAACTTAACATGAAAAGTCCTAAATGATATTCAATATGGATTCCGACCAGGCAGAGAGACAATGGATGCCATATTTAAACTGAGATAATGGGAAAAGCTAAAGAAAGAACATTCTTTATTCTTAGGTATATTTATTAATACAAAATGAGTTATTTATATTGATTATATATTGAAAACATTTGCCTCTTATCTGCTGTTTATTCTTAAATTATGTTTTTAATTCAAAATATCAGATAAGATGTCAACTGCCGCTTTTGTTGCATGATGATAATATTTAAAGTGACTAGACTAAATTTAAGGAAAATCTTATTTACAGGATGATTGAAAAGTAATTCTCTATACAATGAATGCCGAAAGGTATCTCACCATGCTGCAAGATGAAATCTGCCCAGTTATCAATACTTGGGAGAATATGGAAGACTTGATTCTTATGCAAGATGGTGCTCCTCCACATTTTGCTATTGTTGTTCATGAATGGCTGAATCACCATTTTCCTGGGAGATGAATGGGTAGACGTGGTCTGCATGTGTGGCCAGCCAGAAACTCTGATTTAGCAACCTGTAACTTTTTTCTTTAGGGTTAATTGAAGGAACATGTCTACTCTACGAAACCAATGACTTTGGAAGAATATGAAGGACGAATACGAGAATTTATTTCTGTCATTCTATAAAAGTTCCTGGCTGGGTATATCAGTTGATGAGATTCCCGAACGTCTTGAGAAGCTGGAGGCGAATACTGGTGCTCATATAGAATTTTAGGACCATATGTCCTTTAGGCACCCCTTTTGTGATCTCGATTCATAAGGACATTTTTTTAATTTACACGTCAAAATCCGGTTGTTTGTTAACAGATGATTTTTAGATTTTTTTTAAAATTATAAAACTAACCCCCTAACCCTAACCCCTAACAAACAACCGGATTTTGACGGTGTAAATGAAAAAAATGTCCTTATGAATTGAGATCGCAAAAGGGGTGCCTACATGTTATGTGAGTTCTTCTCATATTCATTTTTTGTAAAAATAATGAGTCAGAAATAAATTATAAGATTTTTAAATAGGAAGTTAATTTACAATCATCCTGTATATGCACACCCAAACACATGAGAAATGTTCTGATGGTGCTATTCGACTTGTAAAATAGGTCACTCTGATTTCCCCACACCCATACATATCTATACCTATTTACCTAACCCCTCTATATGAGCCTGGATGTGACACAAGGTCATTTTTAAGCAGAGATTAACAGATTTTAATTAGAGTTTTCCTTCTCCTCTGATTGCCATACCAAGGTTAAAGAGCCCAGTCTATCCGGTAATCATGAACTTTAGTAAATTCCTACCATAAAATTATGCTTGCGCATTATCTGAAATGAACTTAATTGTTATTAAGAACACATTTTATGATATTTTTGTGTTAAAACATGCAGTTCTATTGATTCGAACAAATTTATATATTTTTTTTGTTTATATCGTATGATAATTCAAAATGTGTTCTTAATAACAATTAAGTTCATTTCAGATAATGCGCAAGCATAATTTTATGGTAGGAATTTACTAAACCAAAGCACATTTTGAATTTTCGTATGTTATAAACAAAAAATATAAACTTGTTTGAATCAATACAACTGCATGCTTTAACACAAAAATATAATAAAATGTGTTCTTAATAACAATTAAGTTCATTTCAGATAATACACAAGTATAATTTTATGATAGTGCAGGGGCAGATAATTGCTACAGTTCATGATTACCATCTATCCTACTATTTATCCATAGCTGGTAGAATAGTTAGAGACATACCTTTCCCAAGTGTGTGAGTACAATGTGAAAATGCAAACAACCTTGTCCAAGATTTGATCTTGGATTGTTGTGTCCATTTCCTATGATTATAACCATTACAGCATGAGTGCCTTATAGGGCACTAGCAGCGGCTACCCGGCGTCGCCTGGGTAGAGGGGGATTTTTTTTAAGTTAGTCCCGTAGATCCATTATTACTGAATCGTGAGTTGAATCCTCATGGGATGCCCCATTTAAATCCCTATGTAAAAAAATAGACCTTGCATTGATCCAGCTACTCTGAAAATAAATGTTAATGTCTACTATCTAAAATACTAAATGAAAAAAAATATCCATGCTGCTATCATTTAAATTTTATTTTTTAATTATCTTTATAAATCAAATCTTTATTATTTTTGCTCAAAAAACAAGCCCTGGTGATATTTAATGTGTATATATATTTACTTTGTCGTTAATTGTTTTATTTTCGAAGTTTCCTCCAGATTAACAGAACTGCCCTTTATAGATGGAAATAAATCAATATTAATAATTAGGAAGAGTATTATATACCTTTTACATCGATTATATAAATGGGGAGAGAGAGACAGATGAGGGGATGATGAGGATAATGATAGATTGGTTCTTACTTGTTTTCTATTGTCTACTTCGTCGGCCGCCATCTTTTGCAGGGCTGATTCTTACTCTGGTGGGCTCTGCTGTTGGGCTTTCTTTAGGGGTTTGATTTCTTCTCTGTTCAGCTGAGTGTCGGCCGCTCTGTCGGCTGAGGCGTTAGTCTGCACCTCTGCAGAGGCGTAAGACTCTCCCAATGGGGCCACCCATTGGCCGTGGGTGGCGACCCATGATGCTTAAGGATAGAACTCAAGTGGTTGAGCAGTCCATGACTTGCAATATTCCACTTTAGGCTTTTCTTGGGCTAGACGGGAGGTCGGAGAGGCCCCTTCTGATCAATCGGTTGGCCACGTCAATCACTAGCCCCTATATGATTGCCCCAACCCTATTGCCCCCAATCCTTCTTATCATATGGGTGCTAGAAGGCGGTGGCTGAGGGTCTACATGTCCTGGGAATGACGTTAAACTCTATCTGATGGTGAGGTTCCAGTTCTGGAGGTTTGCAGAATGTGGAGCACCCCTTCATCACCATTGCCCCCTGGTCCACTCTGACCTGGAGTGGTAGTACCTGTTAGGGTCCCATCTATGGGTTGAATAGAAAAACATGAGTTTATAAACAAAATTGTATTATGCATTAAGAATGAATTTATTTCAAAACTTTGTCGGTATTAAATGACCCACTGAGGTTGATATGCCGTAAAACATACCAAACCGAACCAAACCAAATCTGCTGTTGTGCTTTCTTTAGGGGTTTGATTTCTTCTCTGTTCGGGCTGTGTGTCAGCTCATCTCTTGTTTTAATTAATTAACAAGACTGTTGTTTTCTTTATAGCTTTTATTAACCGCGCGGTGAGAAGCAGCATCTCAGAGCGAGCCTCTGTATCCACTCAAACTGACTTTCTGGCCACAACTAAGTAAAATGCTTCTTCTGGCACGTTTTCGGGGGGGGGGGGTCAAGTGGAAGTCACCACATGTCAATCAACGGCAGTAACTTGCCACTCAACTCTCAGATTTGAATTTTCTAACGAACACTGATTCAAAATTTATACTACACTACTGTAATAAGAAATGAACACACATGACTGGGCTTAAGAAAGCTTTATTCTACTTAGAATACATTTGCAGTTTCTTGGGGGTTTATATACTTTCAGAAAGCTAAAGAGTTACACAAAGGGGAGGTAATAATAAAACAGGGGAAGTAACTCTCAATTACTTATTAAAACTACTTACATAATTCATAGGCTATCCATGAATTATGTAACAAGAGTATGTTTCTTGAGATGGCCAAATGGTTTGATGTAGAGTAAGTAAAATTGGTATGTTTACTTATTGGACCTAGTGGAAAGTTTTAATGTAAAAGTTTTGTTTCTGTGGTGACAGGCTATGATATTGATGACTGAAGGCTGGTTTTTGTTTACACTTAATTTTACTTACTGCTAATATAATTAGTTGATGATGAAACAAACTGGAACACTTAGTTGTGTAAACCTGTGTGCAGTTAGATATATCCCCGTGTGAATATATATATACAAGAACAATTCCCAATGAATCAACAAGAATAATTTTATTGTCTGAGCAAGCCTATAGAGAATTAAATTCAAACACGATAATGAGATAAGAAAAGAGTTGTATGCTAGAAATGTCCTAATATGAAAGGGAGATTCTTTAGATAGTCATAGACTCCTTGATATGTTTCTGGTTGAGAATGAAACTGTAAAAACTTGCATGTTAAACATACTATTGTGTGCCATGCGACACATGGTTGTTGGAGGGCTCAATGGCCCCCTGTCTGATATGGACAGGTTTGTCTCAAGGCATTGTCGGAGAAGAAAAAAGGTTTGACTTTTGGTGTGTCCTCTTTTATATGCTATTGACCATGCCACCTAGTGGCTATTGGCAGATACAGGAGGTAATTACCTTTCTTGTCCCCTAGTATCAAATAGAAGAAATATGGGGCAGGCAGGGGATGTAATCGCTATAGTTTCTCATGGCAAAAGGAGACTTTTCATTGAGAGGGAATCTCTAACAATAAACAATGTGCATTTATGTTACTGTAGGACATAACTAATATGTCAGAATTTGAATTAAGGAAAAGAAAATTAAATTATTTGTCCTATTAAAATAATTACCATAATTATTTGTTCTATTGAATTATTTGTCCTATTAAAATGATTACCGTAATTATTTGTCCTATAAAAATAATTACTGTAATTATTTGTCCTATTAAGATAATTACCATAGTTATTTGTCCTATTAAGATAATTACCGTAATTATTTGTCCTATTAAAATAATTACCATAATTATTTGTCCTATTAAAATAATTACTGTAATTATTTGTCCTATTAAGATAATTACCATAGTTATTTGTCCTATTAAGATAATTACCGTAATTATTTGTCCTATTAAAATAATTACCGTAATTATTTGTCCTATTAAAAATAATTACCGTAATTATTTGTCCTAATTATTTGTCCTATTAAAATAATTACCGTAATTATTTGTCCTATTAAATAATTACCGTAATTTTGTCCTATTAAAATAATTACCGTAATTATTTGTCCTATTAAAAATAATTACCGTAATTATTTGTCCTATTAAAATAATTACCGTAATTATTTGTCCTATTAAAATAATTACCGTAATTATTTGTCCTATTAAAATAATTACCGTAATTATTTGTCCTATTAAAATAATTACCTAATTATGTAATTATTTGTGTATAACATGCTCTCCTATGAAATTCGGGGAAAAAATTTCTTGTGTGAAATACACACTGACATTTTAGAATTTGTAGCAGCAAAATTTAACCCAATTTACCTTTTGTTCAACTTTTAATCAGTTTATACTGACTAAAAACAAGAATTTATATAGTTTAGATTATGTCTTAAAACACAAAATTTATACAGTATTTAGAACAAATACATGGACATGTTAATACAAAAATACAACAAGCTTATGGTAAAAATAAGTTCACATTAGGAAAAAGAAAATTATAAACAAACACACATTCCAGTGGATATTTCTCTGTAACAGTGTAAAACACATTAGTTTGGAGTAGTAGATATTACTTATCTTGTCCTGAATATGGTGAGTTATGTGTCTGGGAATAAGATAATTATATATTTCTTGTGTATAATATGCAAATAAAAATTTGGCCTAGGACTGACTTCGGTGGCGGCAGGCTCTCTGTAGAGGACTGTTCATGTATGAGGTCACCCTGGCACAACACCATGAAGCTAAGAGGTCCAGAAGAAAGCAATGGCAACAAGACACTGGCACATCAACATCTTCAGGGACAGCCTTCACATATGACATCTGTGGTCAAGAATGTTTTTCTAACATTGGACTTCACAGTCACAGGAGGCGCTGTAACTTCAGGGGCACAAAAACTATTTTATAGTCTTCCGAGAGAAGAAATGCCAATTATCTTCTGTTAATAATGGAGATTCGCTTCCGGTTTTTGTCTGTAACAAAAACTACGTCACTACTTACGTCACACTACCTAAAATCGTCATAACAGAATAAATACACTCAAAATTTGAGCATGCAATGTTAGACAGTCCTCATTGGGTTTTTAAACAAGTTTTAATGAATACATACCTGGTATTATCTATCTATATATAGTTTGTTTTATTTTAATATATATCTAAAGTTATCAGAACTAAGTTTCCATTTCAAATTTTTTATTATTTACTCCTTTAATAAATTTATTTTATGTTTTACTCCTTTAATAAATTTGATGATTTTACTTTACTTATGATACAAACTCTCTGATATTATATTTTCAACCCCCCCCCCAGGCAATATTTATTTTATGTCGCCCAGAGGGCGTTTTATTATTTTGCTAGTAATAATAATATAATATGCACCCTTAACTTTTGGGCTGAAAAATCTTGGAAAATAGTGTATTTCAGTCGGTAGAGCGTTCGGCTAGGAATCACAAGTTTTCTGGTTTGATACTAGCCCTCACCTACTCAGCGTAGGAGAGGCACAGGGATCTGTGAGGTAAAGTGAGGAGCTGATAGTAGATGTGGCGCTCCACTTCAGATGCTAAAATAATCTCCTTGGTCTAGCACTAGTGAAAAGGAGATAGACTCCCTCGCTGTCTGGCTGATACCAACATTAGGCCGCCCCGACGACTTTACTTTTTACTTATACACAAATAATTATGGTATTCACAATTAATGAAACATTTTATTTATATACAATTCTCCAAGTTTGAGATGTAACATAATGCCAGCTTTATTGCTTCGTTGGAACAATTTAGGACTAATAAGACTATCTATATATATTGGGCCAGTTTAGCTCAGTCAGTAGAGTGTTTGGCTGGGAACCTCAAGTTTCCTGGTTTGATACCGGCCCTTGCCAACCCAGCATATGAGTAGCACAGGGATCTGTGTGGTAAAGTAAGGAGCTGATGGTTGGTGTGGCGCTCCACCTCAGATGCTAAAATAATCTCCTTGGTCTTGTGTTAGTGAAAAGGGGATAGACTCCCTTGCTGTCTGGCTGATATCAACTTTAGGCCACCCTGACGACTTTTACTTATATATTAATACTCATATTTGTTATCATCTTGCAATGATACAAATGAGACTGTCCAAATGGGTCAAGATGAAATGTAAAAATGTAAATCCTGATTATCTGGTGTTGCTTATCCGCCGAATTCTTATTTCTTATGAGTGTTGTCACCTTAGCATTAACCTTTTTATCACCATCCCTGAAGACTCTTCTGCGACAAGATTAACCTATGTTTTGTTACAAACACGGTACGCATAATTTGCTAAAATTCATGCTCTCCTTTTAACACAAGTATTCCTATCTAATATTGATTATTTTCAAAGTGATCTATTTGACATATAGATGTGACCATAACAGGTACTACCACTCTAGGTCAAAGTGGACCTGGGAGTAATGGCAATGGAGGGGTGACTCCATACTCCCCAGAGTTTTAGAATTGGAACCTCACCTCTTTTAAATATGAAAAATTAAGATTAAAAAATATCGATTCTCAATATGAGGGTGTAAAATTTCAAATTCAAATATATAGGTAAATTACCAAATTTTTCAATATATTGGGAAAATAATTTCAAATTCCTATATATGGGTAAAATACCGAATTTTTATATATTAGGAAATATTTTTAGTTGGAGTTTGTTGGAGTAAATCCTGCAGTTTCAAGTTTGGTAGGAGCCACAGAGCCCTTGAAGGTTTGGTTTTTGCTACCACTTCAAATTAACGCCAATGTTCTAGTTATGCCATGTCATGGTCATTGATAAATTTTTTGCTGTTAAACAGTCTTTCACATATTCATTTTAAAATAATTTTTTATATAATAATAATAATAATAATATCTTTTTCAGCTAGTATGAAGGTTAGTCAAAAAGTAATGTCATTTTGTTTAGGACAGGTATAATTACCAACACAGGAACATGTATCATACACCAAAATGAAGCTGGTCCTCTGTGGATCACATCCCTACTTCTTCACATAGGTGAGTCAAAAAGTAATGCCATTTTGTTTAGGACAGGTATAATTACCAACACAGGAACATGTATCATACATCAAAATGAAGCTGGTCCTCTCTGAATCACATCCCTACTTCTCCACATAGTCACCATTTTTCTCAATAGCAATGTTCCACCTTCGAATGAGAGCATGTATCCCTGCCCATAAAATTCTTTGACTGTTCTTTGAGCCACTTCCTCACATCCGATTTCACTCCCTCATCACTGGAATAATGTTTGCCTCTCAAACCCTCTTTCATGGGGATTTGAGAGACAAACATTATTCCAGTGAGGAAGGGACAATTTATGACACCTGGTATTGATTTTATGAGCAACATTCAATAGATTAAAATAGATATATAAATTCGGACCATATGACTTTTAGGCACCACTTTTGCGATCTCGTTTCATAAGGACATTTTTTTCATTTACACCGTCAACATTCGATTGTTTGTTAGGGGTTAGGGTTAGGGGGTTAGTTTTATAATTAAAAAAAAAAAAAACTCTAAAAATCATCTGTTAACAAACAACTGGATTTTGACGGTGTAAATGAAAAAAATGTCCTTATGAAACGAGATTGCAAAAGGGGTGTCTAAAGGTCATATGGTCCATAAATTCTATTATTCTACCATACTAATATTCTCCAACAAATGCTCTACAAAGTTTTATTAAATGAGTGAATTTGGAAATGCAAGCATTGGAAATATATAAAGATAACCATGAATTGAATAAAACTGAATATTAGTGTGAAAACTATTTTGTTTTTCATTGTTGACTAATCAGATATAAGAATCTTTGATATTTGCAGGGAAATGAAATTATCAAAACATGAAAATTGAATTCATTTGTTCTGGTTATCTTTTTGATCATAAAAAAAACTGCATTTCATTAACAATAATCTGTGAGTTTATCATCATCATCATCATGCTGACATCTCAGATTCCCATGACTCTTGCTATTGGTCAAAATTGAAATTTAAAAAAAAAAAAAAAAAAAAAATTAAAACTGCATTTCATTAATAATAATCTGTGTGTTTGTTGTTGTTGTCATCGTCATCGTCATCATCATCATAATCATCATCAGCATCATAATCATCATCAGCATCATCATCATTATCATCATGTTGTGCTGACAAGCATGGAATCCCATGATTCTCTCTCTCTTGCTAGCCATCCCTATTGGTCATCGTTCCTGGTAAGTCCTCCTCATGACATCCAGTATCCGCATAGAGCGGGTTAATGTTAATGTTCTAATGTTAACAGTTTTGTAATTTTAATTTAGAAAGTAAAGGCTGAAAAAGTAAGTAAAACGTAAGTGAATATTCTATATGTATTAGCTTTTCTATTTCCTGTCTGACGAGTTTCTTTCTGATCTTTTCCAATTGTCTGGCCATTTTTTTAATATCAGGGTGGAATTGATGAATGAATCCATTAAAGGTTCTTACACTCGTACTTTCTGCACTACCTTGTGCCATCATCAGGTGTGAAGTGGTGAGATGTTTCCATGGTTTCTTTTTAAACAAACATTCCCCATAGCATTTCTTATAAACTTGTGAGCCCCTCCTCCTACTTATTCCTACTACTACTGTTTGTTTAAAAAGAACCACGAAAACATATCACCACTATGTAGTAGTGCAGAAAGTACTAGTGTAAGAACCTTTGGAAAGGATAGAAAAGAAACTCGTCAGACAGGAAATGTCTGTTGACATTGGTATATTCCATATTGAGAGCTCAGTGCATAGTAATTGGGGAATTATATACAGAGCAATACTGTTAACAAAGAAAACGCTTAAATGCCGGTCATATAAACAGTTACAAATTTTCTATATAAATAAGGAAATGGTATAAAAATTGGACCATATGAACTTTAGGCACCCCTTTTGCGATCTCGATTCATAAGGAAATATTTTTCATTTACACCGTCAAAATCCGGTTGTTTGTTAATTGTTTAATTTTTAGAGTTTTTAAAAAAATTATAAAACTAACCCCTAACCCCTAACCCCTAACAATCAACCGGATTTTGACGGTGTAAATGAAAAATATGTCCTTATGAATCGAGATCGCAAAAGGGGTGCCTAAAGGTCATATGGTCCCAAAAATCCCTCAAAACTTGTTGATATTGTTATAAAAATTTTTTACACTAATTACCCACCTTTCTCTAAACACAAACACCCCCAATGCCACTGATTGTATAAATATTGAAGAGCCTAAGAGTTTCTTTGAAAATTATAACCAAGTAAACAAGGTTTTGGCGATTTTTCTACTATTACCTTGTGAAAAACAGTCAGAGGAAACCCATTGATATCAGTGGAAATGAATTTATAACTGTTGATATGATGGGTATTTGAGCTGTTTCTTTGTTATATATAGTAGCAAGAATATGCACCCCCAGTATTTAAGTTTTTATGTTATAAAATATTATATTAAATTAGAAAGACTAACAGAACTAAATAAGAATGAATATGAAAATATCACACTTATTTTAATGCTATTTTAATTGATTTCTATATAAAATTATATATAGGATTACTTTTAATACGTTTGAGAATAACATGATAGTATTAGAAATCAGTAACAGCAAATAATTATTTATTAAACCCAGTATTGTTAAAATCATTATGGAAATTATTCCTACCATATACTATGTAAATCTTTATTTCTTAGAGATATTTAACACATATTTCAGGATTTGAAATGCATTAATGATATGGGCAGTTTTGCGGCAAATCTAACTCAGCTAGACTTATAGTATAAGATGGTATAATAGATGTGTCGTTAATAAATAAGATGCCCATTAAGATTAAAAAATGACTATTTCATAATTGTTGAAAATATAATATAACTTAAATAACTAAGGAAATTGTGATGTCATTTTTTTATTATTACCAACTGTTTACAAGGACAAGTAAAATTTATCTTTAAAATTATTGCTAGGTGTAAATTAAAAGATGTATTAAAAAAACAACAACCTTTAGTGTGTGTTATTTATCAAACAATAAACCCCGCCAAATTTGTTTTGCTATCACATGTGTAAGAGAAGGAAGAGCAGTGATAAACTTGACTCTGACTTCAATTTCTTCTGCTGACTCCACCTCCATCAGCAGGCTCTTAAAAACAATATTTAACCAATCAAAATGCTTCAAAATCTAATGGAGAAAGTTGACAGAAATAGATGACATAGCCTGGTAAGGACATAAGCAACATGGATGACAGAAATAGCAATGGGTAATGTGGTGGTGACTTTGCAATGACAGAACCATACTAGGTAATTTGTTGCTGGTGATAAAAGCAGGTTATTATTTGTTAATACACCTTTTTTTCTCTTGCCTTAACTGGCTCCTTTAAAAGTCTTTAAGTACACTCTCTGTTGATAACCCCCCCCCCAAAAAAAAAATACATACTACTTCTGTTTCATTATAGTTGCACCTTTTGCATATACAGTGTGATTGCAAAGTAACTCCCTTCCCTATTTTAAAAATCATATAATTTATTTCTGAATCCTTATTTTTACAAAAAATGAATATGAGAAGAACACATATAACATGGGGTTTTATCTAAAATTCTACAGGGTGATTGCAAAGTAATTCCCTTCCCTATTTTAAAAATCATATAATTTATTTCTGAATCCTTATTTTTACAAAAAATGAATGAGAAGAACACATATAACATGGGGTTTTATCTAAAATTCTACAGGGTGATTGCAAAGTAACTCCCTTCCCTATTTTAAAAATCATATAATTTATTTCTGAATCCTTATTTTTACAAAAAATGAATATGAGAAGAACACATATAACATGGGGTTTTATCTAAAATTCTACAGGGTGATTGCAAAGTAATTCCCTTCCCTATTTTAAAAATCATATAATTTATTTCTGAATCCTTATTTTTACAAAAAATGAATGTGAGAAGAACACATATAACATGGGGTTTTATCTAAAATTCTACAGGGTGATTGCAAAGTAATTCCCTTCCCTATTTTAAAAATCATATAATTTATTTCTGAATCCTTATTTTTACAAAAAATGAATGTGAGAAGAACACATATAACATGGGGTTTTATCTAAAATTCTACAGGGTGATTGCAAAGTAATTCCCTTCCCTATTTTAAAAATCATATAATTTATTTCTGAATCCTTATTTTTACAAAAAATGAATATGAGAAGAACACATATAACATGGGGTTTTATCTAAAATTCTACAGGGTGATTGCAAAGTAATTCCCTATTTAAAAATCATATAATTTATTTCTGAATCCTTATTTTTACAAAAAATGAATTACACATATAACAGAATTGCCTGAAGACCTAAAATTCTACGCAAGCTACAGGGTGATTGCAAAGTAACTCCCTTCCCTATTTTAAAAATCATATAATTTATTTCTGAATCCTTATTTTTACAAAAAATGAATATGAGAAGAACACATATAACATGGGGTTTTATCTAAAATTCTACAGGGTGATTGCAAAGTAATTCCCTTCCCTATTTTAAAAATCATATAATTTATTTCTGAATCCTTATTTTTACAAAAAATGAATGTGAGAAGAACACATATAACATGGGGTTTTATCTAAAATTCTACAGGGTGATTGCAAAGTAATTCCCTTCCCTATTTAAAAATCATATAATTTATTTCTGAATCCTTATTTTTACAAAAAATGAATGTGAGAAGAACACATATAACATGGGTTTTATCTAAAATTCTACAGGGTGATTGCAAAGTAACTCCCTTCCCTATTTTAAAAATATAATTTATTTCTGAATCCTTATTTTTACAAAAAATGAATGTGAGAAGAACACATATAACATGGGGTTTTATCTAAAATTCTACAGGGTGATTGCAAAGTAATTCCCTTCCCTATTTTAAAAATCATATAATTTATTTCTGAATCCTTATTTTTAAAAAATGAATGTGAGAAGAACACATATAACATGGGTTTTATCTAAAATTCTACAGGGTGATTGCAAAGTAACTCCCTTCCCTATTTTAAAAATCATATAATTTATTTCTGAATCCTTATTTTACAAAAAATGAATATGAGAAGAACACATATAACATGGGGTTTTATCTAAAATTCTACAGGGTGATTGCAAAGTAATTCCCTTCCCTATTTTAAAAATCATATAATTTTTCTGAATCCTTATTTTACAAAAAATGAATGTGAGAAGAACACATATAACATGGGGTTTTATCTAAAATTCTACAGGGTGATTGCAAAGTAATTCCCTTCCCTATTTTAAAAATCATATAATTTATTTCTGAATCCTTATTTTACAAAAAATGAATGTGAGAAGAACACATATAACATGGGTTTTATCTAAAATTCTACAGGGTGATTGCAAAGTAATTCCCTTCCCTATTTTAAAAATCATATAATTTATTTCTGAATCCTTATTTTTACAAAAAATGAATATGAGAAAAACACACATAACATGGAGTTTTATCTAAAATTCTACAGGGTGATTGTAAAGTATCTACCTTCCCTATTTTAAAAATCATATAATTTATTTTTGAATCATTATTTTTTACAAAAAATGAATGTGAGAAGAACACATATAACATGGGGTTTTATCTAAAATTCTACAGGGTGATTGCAAAGTAATTCCCTTCCCTATTTTAAAAATCATATAATTTATTTCTGAATCCTTATTTTTACAAAAAATGAATGTGAGAAGAACACATATAACATGGGGTTTTATCTAAAATTCTACAGGGTGATTGCAAAGTAACTCCCTTCCCTATTTTAAAAATCATATAATTTATTTCTGAATCCTTATTTTTACAAAAAATGAATGTGAGAAGAACACATATAACATGGGGTTTTATCTAAAAT
The DNA here is from genome assembly GCA_023376005.1 of Doryteuthis pealeii. Classification (NCBI taxonomy): domain Eukaryota; kingdom Metazoa; phylum Mollusca; class Cephalopoda; order Myopsida; family Loliginidae; genus Doryteuthis; species Doryteuthis pealeii. The sequence goes on along the minus strand of CM042139.1, from coordinate 23,216,041 downwards.
TCTACAGGGTGATTGCAAAGTAATTCCCTTCCCTATTTTAAAAATCATATAATTTATTTCTGAATCCTTATTTTTACAAAAAATGAATGTGAGAAGAACACATATAACATGGGGTTTTATCTAAAATTCTACAGGGTGATTGCAAAGTAACTCCCTTCCCTATTTTAAAAATCATATAATTTATTTCTGAATCCTTATTTTTACAAAAAATGAATATGAGAAGAACACATATAACATGGGGTTTATCTAAAATTCTACAGGGTGATTGCAAAGTAATTCCCTTCCCTATTTTAAAAATCATATAATTTATTTCTGAATCCTTTTTTACAAAAAATGAATGTGAGAAGAACACATATAACATGGGGTTTTATCTAAAATTCTACAGGGTGATTGCAAAGTAATTCCCTTCCCTATTTTAAAAATCATATAATTTATTTCTGAATCCTTATTTTTACAAAAAATGAATGTGAGAAGAACACATATAACATGGGGTTTTATCTAAAATTCTACAGGGTGATTGCAAAGTAATTCCCTTCCCTATTTTAAAAATCATATAATTTATTTCTGAATCCTTATTTTTACAAAAAATGAATATGAGAAAAACACACATAACATGGAGTTTTATCTAAAATTCTACAGGGTGATTGTAAAGTATCTACCTTCCCTATTTTAAAAATCATATAATTTATTTTTGAATCATTATTTTTTACAAAAAATGAATGAGAAAAACTCACATAACATGGATTTTTCTTTAATATTCTATATTGGCACCAGTATTCGCCTCCAGCCTCTCAAGCTGTTCAGGAATTGCATCAACTGATCTTCCCAGGAACTCTTGTGGAATGGCAGAAATAAATTCTCATATTATTCCTGACTGGAATGTGCATGCGGGTTTGGGCTTGTGAATTTCCTATTCCCTTGTTACTCCTTCCCTGAATTCACCACAGGTGAATTTGTTGGATGGAGCCAGTTCAATCAGGGTGAATGCCATAACGGAAACAGAAAAAATCACATCAGGGTCACCATTTTGGGGTTAGGCTTTGGTTATTGGTGGGTGTTTCTATTTTCTTTGCTTAGACTCCAAAATACATGGTTTTTTCTTCTGTTGGTTGTCAAGATGAAAAGGAATAAAGGAAGAGACAAAAGAGACAAAATATAAAAGATACTTTTAAGGTTCAGACTTTATTTCTAGATTCATAGCTATTTCTTGGAAAGAAACTTTCTTCCTAGTCAATAGTGTGTGTCCCAAGTAACGATCTGCGTTGGAATGGTTGAGGTTTCTTTTTGGTGCCAGGAGGAGCTTTTTCTCTGGGCATGCCAAGAGGGTTTTTCCTGTCTGAGGCGTCCTGGGAGATTGTTACTTTTTATTTCATTTTATTTTAATTTTATTTCAATCCCCACACATCCGCAGAGGGTCTCAATTGGCTTTTCAATGGTGGATAAGTTGGTTAGAAACTTTAATGTGGAGTCAATGCATCAGGTTCACATGAATCTTGCAAAACACATTGAATTTTGGATTGCAAATTGTGAAAATTACCTTGAAGATGTTATCTATATATTAATACTCATGTTCCTTAATTGTACGACCATTATCATCTTGCAACACCCTCTAGTTAAAAATTAGACCGTCCAAATCCTCCAAGATGAAATGTAAAAATGTGAATCCTGATTATCTGGTGTCTGCTGAATTCTTATTTCTTATGCGTGTCATCACCTTAGCTAAATAATAGGCCATTCTGTTTTTATTATAAAGAAAGAAAGGGAAGAAACAACATGCTACACAGAAAAATATAATAAGAAAAGAAGAAAGAGAGTAAGGGAAACAGAGAGAAGGGATGAACGCGCAGAAGTGATAATGCTAATCTGTTTAAATCGAACATAATGAAAAGATGAAAAGATGAAAAGAAAGAAAAAAAAAGAGTGAGAGTGAGTTAAATCAAGATTATTATGCTTTTTACATATTGAACTATTATGCAATAGCTCTTAAGTAATTAAGTTGTCAGGATGGCCTTAAGTCAGTATCAGCCAGTCAGCGAGGAGATTTTTTGGCATCTGTTGCGGAGCACCACACCTCCCATCAGCTCCTCACTTTACTGCATAGTTCCCTATGCTACTCATATACTGAGTTGGCGAGGACCGGTATCGAACCTGGGACCTTGTGGTTTCTAGTTGGACGCTCTACCGACTGAGCTAAACCATCCTGCTAGTTATTAATATTGTTATTACTATTATCAGTAACAATGTTATCGCTAGTATTGGTACACTAATGATGCTTGCTTAGTGTTCACTGTTTGTTTTGACATTTTCTATTCACTAATCACCACCTTCGTTTTTTTTTACCGTCTAAATTTGTCTGTGTCAATTAATTATCTTCTGTTCAATGGGCTTCACAAAATTCCTCTTGTATATTTGTCACTGGTTAGCAAAACCTTTTTTTATACTCTTGGTTGACTTGAATAATTCATTTTTTTGTGGTAGGAGTGTGGGTGACAGCAAATTCGGGTTAAGAGACACCTGTAATTAATGACCTGGCTCCTTCTCTAATAATAAATGCGAATGTCACTGTATCATTTCTCGGAATTTTTTAGATGAGGCTTAGATCATTTGGATTATTCGGACTATTGTTCTCATCTTTATTGTTATCTGTACAATGTTGCGGCCTATGTGCCTTCTGGTTTCCAAAGAAGGTTCCCGAGTTCGAGAAGGCTCCTGCATCAGACAAGAAATACCTGAAGAAGGCTGGAGGGCACATCGGCCAAGACGTTGTACAGATAACAATAAAGATGAGGACAATAGTCCGAATAATCCAAATAATCCAAAGTCAGTATATCAGGGGTTTTTTTTCCAACTTTACTCCTAGAGGCCATAGCTCAACATATCATACCATTTTGGAATCAGAATGACTCTGTGAGCAAATTAAAAACATTCCAAGCCAAATTCAGACCTGCAATCCTAAAATTTTGGATTCACAAGTTTTAACTACTTATTTCAATGGTGAGAGGCATACATTGGTGTTTTTGCTGATTTTTTACATGTTTTTTTTTTGTGACAAATTTTTTGTACGATTACAATTTTCATAACTTGGAAATAAATTTGGGAATAATCAAAATTATTTCTCTGAATTTTTTAGATGAAGCTTGATAATTTGTATTATTTGGACTATTATCCTCATCTTTATTGTTCTTTGTACAACGTTTCAGCCAATGTACCCTCCGGCCTTCTTCAGGTATCTCTTGTGAGACTGGGGAACCTTCTTGAACTCAAGAACCTTCGTCATAATTGGGAGCCTTCACGGAACTCTGAACCCAACCCTTTATTCAATCCACGGGGGTATACTGTTCTCATTCCGCTAACCATGACTGGGTACAAGTGTTAAGCTGTTTTAATTTTTATTCTATGTTACTGTCGCCCTTGACCAGGATTGAACCTGCAGCCTAGAGATAACTGTCACTTAGAACTGTCTTAACTCAATGCCTATATCCACTAGGCCATGTGTCCAATCGAAATTAATTGCGAAATCCAGTGAAAGTCACCCATGAAATAGAAAATTATTGTTTATATGGGAAGTAAGGACCTATGTACATCAAATTGTCTTTAAATTTAAGTGGCAGCAGAAGAATTATTGCTGAAATTTTAAAATACTTAGATACAGCAAGGAGTTAACTTAGTTTCCACCTGTTAGGGCGGCTTTTAAGCTAGTTTAAAAATAAACATGACAAAAATTGCAGCATTTATCATTGATTTATGAAAACCGGAAAAAAAAATCTCTGACTGAAAAATTAAAAATTTTTGTTAGTAAACAAAGTGATAAGTCTAAAAAAATAAAAATATTTTTAATAAATAAATGTTTCAATAACATTTTATTTAATTAGAATATTAATCAACTTGCAGGACCTGTGGATATACCACAGTATGATAATTTCTTCCCTTTCTTTCTTTATAATAAAAACAGAGTGTTCCATTATTTAGCTGAGGTGACGACACTCGTAAGAAATAAAAATTCGGTGGATAAACAACACCACATATTCAAAATTTACATTTTTGCATTTCATCTTGAACAATTTGGATGGTCTCATTTTTAACCAGAGGGTGTTGCAAGATGATAACAGTCATACAATTAAGGCACACAAGTATTAATATTAAAGATAAGGTCATAATCAAATAATGGGACCTAAAAGCAAGTGCTGAGGAGATGGGGATTTTTTATTTTATTGTTATCCATATTTTACTAGTGTGAGGTCCCACATTAAAGCTCGCCTTGTTTTGAATTTGGGAGGTAAATAATTACTCTGAATGACTCAAGTGAATACTGCCTTTGAAAAATTGTCTCGTAACCACCCTCACCCACCAAAACACCTCCCCGTTAAGGAGGAGGGGTTAAAAATACATTCTAATCTATTAATAATGGAGATTCACTTCCGGTTTTTGTCTGTAAAAAAAATTACGTCACTGCTTACGTCACATTACCCAAAATCGTCATAACAGAATAAATACACTCAAAATTTGAACATGCAACATTAGACAGTCCTCATTGTTTTTTAAAACAAGTTTTAATAAATACATGACTGGTATTATATATCTATATATAGTTTTATTTTAATACATATTTAAAGTTTACATTTCAAATTGTTTTATTTTTTAATCCTTTAATGAATTTGATGATTTTACTTACTTAGAGTACAAACTCGCTGACATTGAATTTTTACTCCCACCCTCAGGCAATATGTTTCAAAAATCTATTTTTACATCACCCGGAGTGTTTTTTATTTTGTATTAGTACCTTTAACAAAGACCCAGACATTCAGAAAATGGTCTAATTGAAACTCACCTAAAAAAAACAAAAAAAAAAACACACCTTGTATTAGATTTTGTTGGTATACAACAAACTTAAGTTGGAGGCACTCGTGGTGTAATGGTTATCGTTGTAGGAAATGAACTTGGCAATCTGAGTTCAAATCCTGGATGATGATAGGTCAATTTTTAAGCACAATTTATAACAGGTTTGAATTCAGAGTTTTCCTTGTCCGAGACAGTTGCCGTACCAAGGTTAAAGAGCCCAGCCTGACCTACCTTTTTTAACCATAGCTTGGGTGGGAGAAGAATAGTTGGATACATACCTTTCCCAAGGGTATTAACACTATTTGAAATGCAAACAGCCTTTTCCCAGATTTGAACTCAAGTTACCTTGTCCATTTTCTATGGTGATAACCATTACACTTTGAGTGCCTCCATTGTTTTGTTCTTATAAAGCCAACAACTAATTTTCCTTCTAGTAGACCAGTTGCCATACCAAGGTTAAGCTTGGGTGGGGGAAGAATAATTGGATATATATCTTTACCAAGGGTATTAACACTATGTGTATAGGGTTTATAAAATGAAGAGATGAAGAGAAATAAAAAGACACAACTGTTTAGAAGTATAGATGGAGACTTTATTGATCACACCGTTAACTCTGGACGCCAGAGTCCAGACGCCAAGAACTTTTTATTTATTTTATTTAATTTAATTTTAATTTAAATCCCCACAATACATCCCCACCCAAGTAGCGGAGCTACGGTAAGGATGCATCAGTGATTTTTTTTTGGGTTTTTTTTTCAAGGTGTGTGTGCGAAAGAAGGCAAAGATAGCTTTATTACTCAGGTCATAGTGGCTTGTAGCGAGGGAATTTCTCACTGGCTAAAAGAACCAACTATACCTCTGTAGGGGTGTGTATGTAAGAAGACAGAGGTGGCTTTATTACTCAGGCTTTATTTTAATGAGGTCATAGTGGAGCTGTAGTGAGGGAATTTCTCCCTGGCTAGAAAGGACCAACTATACCTCTGTAGGGTTGTATATGTGGAAAGTCAATTTCGTATGTATATGGAAAGTTAATTTTGTATGTATGGGAAAGTCAAAAGTGTGTGTTGTTTTTAATTTTTTTAAATTATTTGTAATTTTGGTTTCGTAGAAGGACTTGTTCATTCGTTGGATGCTTTGGGTTTTTTTGGTTTTTTTTGGTGTCGGGTAATTCCTTTCATTGGATTATTTCTTTGGATATTTCTTTTCTTTGGTGCAAACGAATCCTTTAACGAAACAAGAGGGTTATTGTCCAAATCTTTTGTCCTTGACAATTAATGTTTTTGTTTTTATGTGTGTGTGTGTGTGTGTGTGTTTGGTCAGGTCAGTATCAATTTTTTTTGTTGCTGTTTGTAGTGGGAGGCATTCTCTTTGAAGTGGTACGATGTGATATTTTGATAATAAAATCTGCGATGAACCTTTAAGTTTTATTTTTTTCTTGTTTTTGTATATAAATCATGTCGGTAGATCACCAATTTATAGGGAATATGAGATGAAGAGATGAAGAGAAATAAAAAGACACAACTGTTTCGAAGTATAGATAGAGACTTTATTCATCAGACCGTTAACTCTGGACGCCAGAGTCCAGACACCAAGAACTTTTTATTTATTTAATTTAATTTAATTTTAATTTAAATCCCCACATGTGAAATGCAAACAGTCTTGTCCATTTTCTATGGTGATAAACATTACACTTTGAGTGCCTCCATTATTTCATTCTTATAGAGCCAACAATAATTTTCCTTCTCATAGACTAGTTGCCATACCAAAGTTAAAGAACCCAGTCAGACCTACTATTTTCCCCATAGCTGGGGTGGGGGAAGAATAGTTGGATACATACCTTTCTCAAGGGTATTAATACTATTTGAAATACAAACAGTCTTGTCCCAGATTTGAACTCAGGTTACCATGTCCATTTTCTATGATGATAACCATTACACTATGAGCGTCTCCATTACTTTCTTCTTATAGAGCTAACAATTTATTTAGTGCACCAGTGGGAGATTTTCATGATAGGTCACTCACTTGTCATTCATTGAAGTGTGTCATTGTTGAAAGACAGCTTTTTCATTGGAATTTATTTCTTGTAAAATACTCATGATCCATAATGGCTGAACAAGAGTGAAACTGACTTTTGTGAATTTGTCAGATGATGAAACGGGAGAATTTCATTTCATGATGGAAAGATCTCAGGTGACAATCGACCAGCTTCCATTTCAGTTGGACAGAGGTGATGATGATGATGATGATGATGATACTTCCCCAGAGGATAAAGGTAACTCTATTCTCAATTTGAAGCAACGGTTGAAAATCAATGTTTGACCCACTAATTATGATCTTGCCTTTTCACAATTTCCTTTCAACCATGCTTCAGGCAGCTTGGTTGGTTGGTTCAATTTTACGGCATGTCAACCTCTGTTGGGTTATTTCATGTTGAAGAAATTTTGTTTTATTCATACTTGATGGATTATAAAATTTAAAAAAAAACTCAAATTTGTAAATGTTTAAAAACTTGTTTTTAAACTCATTTTTTCTATTTAACCTATAGATGGGACCCTAACAGGTACTACCACTCCAAGTCAGAGTGGACCTGGAAGTAATAATGATGAAGGGTACTCTACATTCCCCAGAGCTCCAGAATTGGAATTTTACCATCAGAGAGTTTAAATTCATACTCAGGACAAGAATACCCTCAGTCTCCGCCTTTTAGCACATATATGATAAAAATGGTTGGGGCTTGCTATATGGACAATAGTTTTGGGACAATCATATAGGTGCTAGGACTTGACGTGATCAGCTAATTGATCAGGGTGGGTCTCTCCAACCACCTGCCTAGCCTAAGTAATGGCCAAAGTAGTGTATTGTATGTCATGGACTGCTCAGCTACTGGGGTTCCATCCTTAAGCATCACGGGTTGACACCCACGGCCAACAGGTGGTCCCATTGGAGGGGGGGTCTTACCCTGCTACAGAGGTGTAGTCAATGTATTGTTCTGCTCCAGCTGACAAGGTGGGCTTCAGGTGGGAAAACTTATATCAGTGAGGAAATGATCCACTTAGATTTTTTGATAATTAACGAACCAACCAACCTACAATGATTCATATATTTAGCCGCCCTGTCGGCTGGGGCGTTAGAATGCACCGACTGCACCTCTGCAGAGGGGTAAGATTCCCCAAATGGGGCCACCTGTTGGCCGTGGGTGGCGACCCGTGATGCTTAAGGACAGAGTCTTGGTGGATGAGCAGTCCATGACATGCAACACTCCACTTAGAACCTTACTTAGGCTAGACGGGAGGTCGGAGAGGCCCCCTCCAATCAATCAGCTGGTCACGTCAAGCCCTAGCACCTATATGATTTTCCCAACCCTATTGCTCTTATAGCAAGCCCCAACCCTTTTTATCATATGAGTGCTAGAAAGCGATGACTGAGGGTCTACATGTCCTGGGAATGACATTAAACTCTATCTGATGGTGAGGTTCCAGTTCTGGAGGTTTGGGGAATGTGGAGCACCCCTTCATCACCATTGCTCCCTGGTCCACTCTGACCCGGAGTGGTAGTACCTGTTAGGGTCCCATCTATGGGTTAAATAGAAAAATGTATTTATAAAAAAAATTGAATTATCCATCTAGAATTGATTTATTTCAAAACTTTATCAGCATTAAATGACCCACTGAGGTTGACATGCCGTAAAACAAAACAAACCAAACCAAAATCATATATTTAATTTTTTTTTGGTGGGAGGGTGTGGGGAATGAAGGTTACTTAAGGAAATATGTAAGTTTCTTTCTTTAGAGGAAAACAAATAATACTCTTCTTAGCTGTGTAAGTTAAAAGATTCAATAATTATTCAATTGCATAATACCCATAAAAAATGATTGAATTATTTATGTATGAATCAGCATTTCTGTCTAGGATCACAATGTCTATGTACTCTGCCTAAGATCAAAGTATTTTGAGCCAGCCTCTAGGATGAGAATATTTGTGTTCCACCTAAGAACAAAGTCTTTCAAGCTGGTATTCTAGAATTGGATTGTCTATGCACTCTGCCTAAGATCAAAGTATTTTGCACTCTGCCTAAGATCAAAGTATTTTGAGTCAGCCCTCTAGGATCAAAATATCTATGTGATCTGCTTAAGATCAAAGTATTTCAAGCCAGTGCTCTAGGATCAGAATATCTATGTTTTGTATGAATCTACCTATTCTCCCTTCAGCTTTGGGTAAATAATTAGGGTTGACTAAACTCTTCAACTTGGATATCTCAACCGGTTTAGAAAACTCTGAATTCAAAGCTGTTAAAGTTTACTTAAAAAGTTGACCTTGTGTCACATCCTGCTTGTGTGGAGGGGTTAGGTAAATATAAACATTAGCAAAATATTGCAAAACTTTTGACTCAGACTAGTATTATATTAGTACATGCATACATTACAAAGTCTTGATCAAAGTGATAGAAAATAAGAGAAGATGAAAATGAAAGTGAAAGTGGATATATATTATGAGTGAAATTGATTACTTTTTAAAATTTTGATGTTGATCACCTGCTCTCAGTGTTGTGTTGAACCATCCATGATAATGAATTAAATTTTCATTATGTACTCTTATTATTTTAATAAAGTGCTGTGTGTGTGTGCGCGCGTGTGTGTGTGTGTGTGTGTGTGTGTGTGTGAAAGAGAGCTTTTCATGTATGTGTACTTGTGTCTATATGAGACTAGGTCAGTGTTAGCCATTAACAGAGAGAGAGAGAGAGAGAGAGAGAGAGAGAGAGAGAGAGAGAGAGAGAGAGAATGGAGAAATAGGGAGAGGGAGAGAATGGAGAGAGAGAGAGAGAGAATGGAGAGAGAATGGAGGGGGAGAGAGAGAGAAAATTGACTTTAGTTTTCTATTCATATTATATGAATCGAAATGAATTCTATAAATTTAAAACTATTCATATTTCTTTATGAATTAATTTTTTCTCATCAGGAATTTTTTTATACTTTCTAATTATTTCATATATTTTTATGAATTAAAAAAGAGAAAAGTTGGCATTTTAAAAAAAATTGCAATTGTTGCAATTAAATGAAGTATTCCTGAATTTTAGTTATTTCTGTACAACAGGAAACAAACTGTTTTAGAGAAGAGATGATACTCCTCTGTATAGAACGGACTATTCTATTTGAATATGAACATTGACGGTGTTGGTATAAGTGGTCCGTCTTTTCCAGCTAGACTAGCTAGTAATATAAAACTGATAAAACATTCTTGTACGTCTTGTTAAAATAAACCCTTTACATTTGTAATTACCATGTTTTCCTGAAAATAAAACAGGGCTTATATAAATTTTCACTCTGAAATATAACACTAGTGCTTATTTTTCGGGGTATGACATCATGAAGTAGAAAATTATGAAATTTCGGACCATATGACCTTTAGGCACCCCTTTTGTTAGGGTTAGGGTTAGGGGTTAGGGTTAGGGGTTAGTTTTATAATTGAAAAAAAACAACTCTAAAATTCGTCTGATTAGAAAATTATGAAATTTCGGACCATATGACCTTTAGGCACCTGTTTTTGATCTCGATTAAGAAAGGACATGTTTTTCATTGATACCACCAATATCCGGTTGTTTGTTAGGGGTTAGGGTTAGGGTTAGGGGTTAGTTTTATAATTGAAAAAAAAAACCCTCTAAAATTAGTCTGTTAACAAACAACCGGATATTGACGGTGTAAATGAAGAACATGTCCTTCTGAATCGAGATCAAAAAGGGGTGCCTAAAGGTCATATGGTCCAAAATTTCTAAATAAACAGAAATTACGAAAAACGATCTACATTAATTTACTATTAACATGTTCTTTTATGCAAAAATTAATTAATGACAATTTATTCAAAAAGAATCATTTAATCATCCTCTGGAATGTTATTACTCTCAACGAGGGCTTATTTTAATGGAAGGGCTTATTTTAATGGGAGGGCTTATTTTAATGGAAGGGCTTATTTTAATGGAAGGGCTTATTTTAATGGGAGGGCTTATTTTAAAATCATCCTGAAAAATCATGCTAGGTAGGTTTATTTTCAGCGAAACACGTTATTTCAATACCCAGTAACATTACAATAGAAACTGAAAAAGATAATGTTCAGTTTTAAGGATGATATTTTGTAGCGTAATTATTAGGGTCTACCAGGAATTTGGGCATTGAAAATAAAATGGTATTCTGCTTTATGGAGAAAGAGAAGAAAAAGAAATAAGAACAAAGGTTAAAGTTTAGAAGGGTAAACACTCAACAGAGTGCCAGTAATTGACCGAGAAATGACTACGGAAATAGATTTAAAAATAAAAACGGAAGTTCCGGGTTTTGAGTGGAAATGGATGTGACCCCTGAGACGAGAAACAGAAGAAGAGAAAAATTGTCTCTTTTTCGTCTGGGTTCTGATGGAAGTCAGACGTGGCTCCCATTTCCCTGTATGAGTTTGACATAGAAGTACTGAACATGATTTAGGATAGCGTAGTTTGATCGTACCCTCTCTCTCTTTCTCTCTATCTTTCCTTCTCTCTGAAAAGAACCCATGAGCCCAGGAAGAATAAACAACCCTTTGTGACTATACAACTTGTGTGTGTTGTTTCTGAACTAATGACGACTACTACTACTAAACGACTACCACTATAACTTGAATTTGGCCCTATGCGACATATATTGTTCTGTTACAATTTATTTTCTTGTAGAATATTGTATTAAATAGTGTATCAAATGTATCTTTTATTTTTTAAAATTCAACAGAGATTTCAAGGGGAAAATCTCTCAGGCTTCTGCTATGGATAAATAGTAGGGCAGACTGGATTCTTTAACCTTGGCTAGGTAATCAGTCTAGGGAAAGGAAAACTCTAGATTCAATCCTGTTAAACTCCTCTTAAGAAATTGACCTTGTGTTACATTCTGCTCGTGTGTGGGGTATATATATAATGCTCTTTTGATTATCCTATAGAAGTTATTGACAACAGTTCATCTTTGACTGACCTAGCCACTGTGTGAAGGAAAGTGTTGGGGTAGTTGGAATTTGGCGGTTAATAGAAGGGGCCAGATGTGATGGTCGTCTGTTCCCCAGTAAGCCATCTTCTCACCACAGGGTTGAACCCTTTTGGGCTTTGGTTTTAATAAAGACATCTGAGAAAATAAACAAAGTCTTGTGTTCATAATTAAAAACAAAAGAAATGAGCACAGACAAATGGAGCCCAGCACAAAAGAAACCATGTCAACCAGAGGAAGAAATCAGCCCAAAAGAAAATGGCCAGTCGGCGAAATAGAACCCTCCTAAGAACACCCCCTCCTCTTGCCATTTATATAGCCTGATTGGATGGCTATATAACATTAGTGCCTAGGTATGGGAAAGGATCTACTTATTTGAGAGGCTTACCATCCAGTGTGGAGATTGTTAGAATCTTATGGGCCATCCTTTAGGCTTTAAGCAAGAGTGCTTGTCCAGCAGAAATCCTCGATAAAGTATCCTTTGGTTCTCCTTAGTATTGTAAGTTCCTCCTCAATGATTGCGAATAAACTATGGCAAGTATCAGTGTTTGAGTAGTGAATCAGCCATGTATTATGGCTGTTGATTGGCCGGAGGAATAAACCACGTGACCTCGCCCAGTCTATAAATTTAGGTGGTCTATTGCAGGACACCTTATATTACAAAATAATCCAACAAAGATGTCCATATCTTGTTTAAAACAACTATCTATTATGAATTCCCCCACATGCTGGAATATGCAAATATAAAAGGGTTCATTCACCTGATGCTCACACAGATTTCTTTGACATTGTCACTAAAGTCCTGCAAGAAGATACGATAACACCATATATCTTATTATAATGGAGATTGTGTTTTTTTCTGTCTGTAACCGAAACTATATTACTAATCGAGTCACAATTAACATAGTTATTTACATCACATTCTCCATGATTTTATTAATATTTAAACCTCAATTATTAATAAAATTGCTTCACCTTTTTATTAGTGTTGTCCATATCTACATACTAATAAATACTATTGTATTTATATATACAAAAAATAGCGGTTTGCAATGTGAACGGGAAGGCTAATTTGCATATTGATATTAAAAATGTGATTTTATTAAATATGTGCTTAGTATTATTGATTTCTAACTGTTTGGTTTTATTTTAATGAATATAAGCAAAAATCTCTCCAATGAATCTTAAATGAAATCCATTAACAAGAAAAAATAAGTGTAATTTTATTATTTATTTCCTAATTTAACTAAATAGTTAAATAAGTAAAATTCAGCAATGAAAGACGGGAGTGATGGAAGAGTAAGTTTCATTTCTATTTTTCTATTATACCCCCACTCTGTTTCAAATCTTTTTATCTGCATTCTTATTAGACTTTCTAATTTAATACAATATTTCATTACATTAAGACTTAAATACTTGCACCCGGAGGGTGCATATATTTGCTAGTATTTATAATATGTCTAGATCATGTACTTCAAACATCATCAGATCCCATAAAAGAAAGAAGACTTCATCCTAAAAAAGGCATGATGCAGGCGATATTCCACAGAGACTATTATGGATGTGAACTACGGTGATGATCTGGCGCTTCTTGCAAATACACATGCACAAGCCGAATCACTGCTGCATAGCCTGCATAAGGCAGCAAGTAACATTGGCTTCTATGTGAACTCAGATAAAACTGAGTTCATGTGTTTTAAACAAGATGGAGGCATCTCCACACTCAATAGTAAGTCTCTAAAATTGGTGGACCAGTTCATGTACTTAGGTAGCAGTATTGAAATCTGATAAAACAATATAAACAAGTTATCCTTATTAATTTTTTACTGTTGTCATATTAATTATTCAGGTCTGATCCTATTTCCTATCATGGTTACTTTATTATTGATTTTTTTTACAGTTTTTAAATTAACTATTCAGATCTGATCTTATTCAGATTTGCTTATAATTGTTACTTTATACAAGTACAAAATAAAAAACACCCTCCGGGCGATGTAAAAATAGATTTTTGAAACATATTGCCTGGGGATGGGAGTAAAAAATTCAATGTCAGCGAGTTTGTACCCTAAGTAAGTAAAATCATCAAATTTATTAAAGAATTAAAAAATAAAACAATTTGAAATGTAAACTTTAAATATGTATTAAAATAAAACAAACTATATATAGATATATAATACCAGTCATGTATTTATTAAAACTTGTTTTAAAAAACAATGAGGACTGTCTAATGTTGCATGTTCAAATTTTGAGTGTATTTATTCTGTTATGACGATTTTGGGTAATGTGACATAAGCAGTGATGTAATTTTTGTTACAGACAAAAACCGGAAGTGAATCTCCATTATTAATAAAGATATGAAACATTTTTGCTATTATTTGTTTTGATATTTAAAATTAAAAATAAAAGATAATTTTCCAGCTACTGTTCATCCCAATAATAAGATAGCAGTAGTGCTGCAGTTTTCAATCCTTTTACACAGCTCATTCTAAGTTCAGAGGTGACATAAAAATATTGTCACTAAATGAAGCAGGTGAAATCCCATACTAGTGACTTTCCCCACTCTCAAATGGGAAAAAAAAGTATTATCCTTCAGGTTGATTGTTGTTCCTTCGGTCAAAGCCTACAGGTTCAATTTAAGATGAGAACCTGTTGGCACTGAATTTTTGTATTTACATTGAAATAGATCACTAAGTAAGACTGAGCCTATTCTAGTTGTGACCAGGTTTGAATTCAGAGTTTTCCTTCTCCTAGACTGGTTGCCTAACCATGGTTAAAGAGCCCAGTTTGCCCTACTATTTACCCATAGCTGGAGGGAGAATAGTTGGATTCATGCCTTTTCCAAAGGTATTAGCGCTATGTGAATATCCGAATATAACTCAAAGTGAAAAAAGAGTCCAGGAATTGAACTCAGGTCGACGAGTCCATTTCCTGTAACTCTAACCAGTACACCACCGCGCTTCCTTTAAGGCTTTGTATGATGTCATTCAGTGTGACGTGTCAGGGGAAGGGATTCACACTACAGCAGCAGGTCAGTGGATATAGCCCAAACTTATTAACTGTGGTCCCCACACCTACACCTGTGTGAAGGGCCAGGTGAACAGTGAGTTAAATTCACCTGCACTCATCATCAAGAAGGTTACTGGTTGATGGAGAGGGCACTATATTGAAGCAGACATAACTGTTTCATTGTCAGGTGGTATGCAGGCAGGTGAAATGATGCTGGTCGACAGCTGGTTGAGAAACTTAAAAAGTTGACACTGCACTTAATGTTCTATTCCTGCAGTTTTGATTGGTCAGATTGGATAGGGAATCAGCCATACTACTGAGAACCTTATAGATAATTGACTGGAGGCACATGGTGTAACGGTTAGAGTCATAGGAAATGGACTCATCAACCAGAGTTCAAATCCTGGATGAGGCTGTTTGCTTTTCACAGAGTGCTAATACCCTTGGGAAAGGTATGTAACCGGTCTAGGAGAAAGAAAACTCTGAATTCAAACCTGTTCAACTCCGCTTAAGAAATTGACCTTGTGTTACATCCTACATTGTGTGGAGGGGTTTTCATAAATATATATATATATATGTTTAACTGATAGATCGATTGATTAGTTTTAATGGTATGTTAACCCATCTGGGGTTATTTTATGCCTAGAAATTCAGGATTTGTACATTCGTATTTACATTTTTGTCTAGTTCCTTAAGTTGGTTTGGTTGGTTGGATTTTATGGCATGTCAACCGTTGTTGGGTTATTTTATGCTGAAGACATTTAATTTTATTCATTCTTGATGGGTATTCAATTTATTTTTCTATTTTCAATTTTTTAAAACACATTTTCCCCTATAGATGAGAACTGCTTCTGACACCACAAGGGTGGTGACACAGGCACCTGCTGCTGTGAGGATCACATGACACAGGATTTTTATTGTATGCTTAATTGAAGGTAGATTACAGGTAAGTAATGTACATATTTTTGTTCTGTTCTAGTAGCTAACGAAGGTGGAAGGAATCAGAACAGTTGAATTATATGAGATAAGAAAAAGAAGCAAGAGAATTTTTCTATGATTATAAGGACATTACTGAAAAAAAAAGAAGAGAAATCATTTGATTGAGACTCCCAGCCTGATAAAAGAAGGAACCCAGATACAACCCAATGGAAGATAGAATAATGGAAACACAATAAAGGCTGATTTAAGAAGAGGACTATGCAACAAAATGCCATTAAACAAGAAATATGTGTTATGCCTTCCAAAAATTCAAGTGCACTGAAGAGAGAATGATTGATTGGCTGGTTGCTTGTTTTGTTTTACAACATATCAACTATCTTTTGGGTCATTTTTGATAAACAAAGGACAAAGGTTGCTTACAAAACTACTCTTGCTTATGTGGTTACCCAATTAAATACGGAGAGGCCTCCTCCGATCAATTGGCTGGTCATGTCAAGCCCTAGCACCTATATGATTGCCCCAACCCTATTGCCCTTATGGCAAACCCCAACCCCTTTTTATCATATGGGTGCTAGAAGGCGGTGGCTGCGGGTCTACATGTCCTGCGAATGACATTAAACTCTATCTGATGGTGAGGTTCCAGTTTTGGAGGTTTGGGGAATGTGGAGCACCCCATTCATCACCATTGCTCCCTGGTCCACTCTGACCCGGAGTGGTAGTACCTGTTAGGGTCCCATCTATGGGTTAAATAGAAAAATGTATTTATGAAAAAATTGTATCATCCATTAAGAATTGATTTATTTCAAAACTTTATCGGCATTAAATGACCCACTGAGGTTGATATGCCGTAAAACAAAGCAAACCAAAGCAAACCAACCAATTGAATATTGAACAGACTCATCACTGCTTAACTATGGTGATCTCGTGGAACCAGTGCTTTCAATGTGACTTGACTGTAATGAGACTGATTTGAGAGTCACTTCTAACAGATCATAAGATAACACTAGCAGGACTTGTGGATATACCATAGTTTGATAATTAAAACCATGAAAGAGGGTTTGAGAGGCAGACACTATTCTAGTAATGAGGAAGTGAAATCTGTAGTAAAGAAGTGGCTCAAAGAACAGTCAACAGAATTTTATGGGCGGGGATATATGCTCTCATTCGAGGGTGGAACATTGTTATTGAGAGAAACGGTGACTATGTGGAGAAGTAGGGATGTGATCCACAGAGGACCATTTTCATTTTGATGTATGATACATGTTCTTGTGTTGGTAATTTTTGCACAAAACACAAGAACTGGTGATATTTAATGTGTATATATATTTAATTTATTGTTAATTATTTTATTTTTGTAGTTTTATCCGGCTGTCAACTCGTGTTCGAGTAAGACCATTTCCTGTTGTTTTTTTTTTTTATCATCATAGTTAAGTGCCAGTAGCATTTAACACTCTATCCTTGTGTTTTCTCAGATGACTCATCAGCCCAGCCCTGGAGAGACATACTCTTCCACATAAACTACATGTTGGAACTTCTCCACTTTGAATGTTGCTGGGCTGAAAATTACCCTTTCTAATAGCCTGCTTCAATTTTTGGTGTTTAATTCGGTTGGACTCAAATTCTTCCACAGACAGGTAGAAGGTGGCTCTCCAGCCAGGACTATTACAAGCAAGTATCCGGACATACATACATACATACACAACGACTGCCCTTTATATATGTATAGATAGATAGGTAGATAGATTTACATATTTTTGTTCTGTTCTAGTAGCTTACAAAGGTGGAAGGAATCAGAACAGTTGAATTTTATAAGATAAGAAAAAGAAGTGAGAGAATTTCTTTGATGATACTGAAAAAAAGAAAAAAAGAATAGAGAAATCATTTGATTGATTTGTTCTTGAGTTCTCATCAACCTTGCGGCCATCTTTGTTCATATCAGGAATCAAAGTATAACCTGAGATTAATCTTATGCCACGTATTAAATAGGTAATCAGTTTTTTAAAAATGTTTTTTATTTTATTTTGTAAAAAAAATATTATTTATACTAGCAAAAGTATGCACCTCCTGTGCACAAGTATTTAAGTTTTAATGTAATAAAATATTATTTTAAACCAGAAAGACAAACAAAACTTAATAAGAATGAATAAAAAACATTACACTTATTTTAATGTTATTTTAATTCATTTCTATATAAAACTATATATATGATTGCTTTTATTATGTTTGAGAATAACATAATAGTATTAGAAATCAGTAACAACAAATAATTATCTATTAAACCCAGTTCTGATAAAATCATTATGCAAATTATTCTAACCATATACTATGTAAATCTGTATTTCTTAAAGTTCTATAACACATATTTCAGGATTTTAAATGCATTAATAACATGGGCCTTTTGAGGCCTGTGTTTGTTAATGTAAATTAACAGCGTTGATCCCAGGGGGCTATCCCCCCAGGCAACACCTGCCCCCTTAATTTAAAGGGGCAGGGCTGGGTTTATTGCCTAGTGCCTGAGGTGCCCCCATTGAGGGGGAATGCCGACGGGATCGACAAATTTTTTGTGTCTACCACCCATGAGCTTCAGCTTGTGGGTGGGCCCACATAAAAATGTCCTTGTGTCACGCCCTCATAAGTGGGATGAGAGGCAAATACCTTAATAACATGGGCCTTTTGGGGGCTGTGTCTATTAATGAAATTAATGGTGTGATCCCAGGGAGCCTTCCCCCAAGCAACATCTGCCCCTTTATTTAAAAGGACAGGGCTGGGTTTATTGCCCAGTGCCTGAAGCGCCCCTCTTGAGGGGGAATGCCAACAAGATCCACACATATTTTGAACCCGCCACCTCATGAGCTTCAGCTCGTGAGTGGTCCAACAATTAACTACCTTGTGTCATACCCGCATACATGGGATGCAAGGTAAATACCTTAATAATATGGGCAGTTTTGCAGCAAATCTAAGTCAGCTAAACTTTAATAGAGACATCGTTAATAAATAAGATGCTAATTAAGATTGAATAATGACTATTTCATAATCGTTGAGAATATAACTAAAATAACTAAGGAAATCGTGACATCAGGGGTACGTAGTTTCGGTTACAGACAGACAGTTACATAATCTCCATTATAATAAGATTCATTATGTTTTTATATCTATTTATTCATTTTATTTTTTTGTTAAAAAAATTAATAAGTTAATTTTAATGAATATTTGCTGATATTGTAGTGAAGACAAAATGGCTGAACGAGTTCAGATATTTTTTTACTCCATTAAGTTAATCTCGTTCTCATTAGGCTGTCAAGTATCCTGAAGAAGATATGCAGGTGCTTGTCTGGGAGCTAAGGCTGATTTTCAAAATAGATAAATATCTCACAGGAGATTGATAGTTCTAATTTATCAAGAAATTTAATAAACAAACAACTCACTAGTCTCCCAAGCAGACGAGAATATTTATTAAGAAATCTGAAAATAAGTGAGAATAATCTAACAAAAAGCACTTCTTACGAAATTGGAAATGGTGTGTTTCGAGCGGAGGGGGAAGGGAGATATATAGAGGAAAAGAAAGAAGGAATCAAGAAAAGTTGCACTTGCCTCACCAAGGCATATTTGTTAGCATCCTAAGATAAGACCCCCTTCTTTCTCTCTCTCTTGCTTCTCTCTCTCTCTCTCTCTCTCTCTCTCTCTCTCTCTCTCTCTCTCTCTCTTTCTATTACAATACGTATTTACCAATTCCTCTGCTTTCTCTCTTTCGCATTCTCTCTCAAGATGCTCTCTCTCTATCTCTGTCTCTCGCCCTCTCACTTTCTCAGTTTCTCTCTCTCTCTCTCTCTCTCTCTCTCACTTTCTCAGTTTCTCTCTCTCTCTCTTTCTTTTTCTTGCTTTCTCTCTTACAATACGTATTTACCAATCCCTCGGCATGAGCAGCATGTTACACAAGCAGAGTTTAACAAAGAATTCTCCCTCCAGCTATGGGTAAACAATAGTGTAGACTGGAGTCTTTAACCTTGGTTTGGCAACCGCTTTAGGAGAAGGAGAACTCTGAATTCAAACCAGCTGTAGATCTGGAGGGGGATGGGCTCTGCCAGATTATTCCTGCCCAAGACATGCTACATGAGTAGCGCCCCCACCCTCCAACCAAACCAGGTGTATTTGGACCATAGGACCTTTAGGCCCCCATTTTGCGATCTTGTTTCATAAGGACATTTTTTTCATTTACACCGTCAAAATCTGGTTGTTTGTTAGGGGTTAGTTTTTATAATTTAAAAAAAACCTCTAAAAATCGTCTGTTAACAAACAACCGATTTAAAAAAATGTCCTTATGAAACGAGATCACAAAAGGGGTGCCTAAAGGTCATATAGTCCGTGTATTTTTATGAAGTTATTAAATATTTTGGTTGTTGTTCTGAGATAGCTCAGCATCCACCACTTGTTATATCATGATAGAGCACTGGGAAGATGGAAGAATAATAGGAGAATGAAAAGAATAAGGACCAAAAAGTGAGTAACATTTCACAAACACATGATTAGAATTTATATATAGTTAAAAGGGTTTTATAATTTGCTTGAAGCATTGTGTTTATATTGGTTTGGTGGTTGGTTTTGAAGGCTATCACAATGCAAGTGTAAAAAAAAATAAGGTAACATGGACAGCCACTAGCAACAACTTCAGTTCCGGAGATCTTCTGTAGAAGAGATCTTTATCTAAATCACAGGTTAACAAACAACACCATAGTTACCTTATTTTTCTTTACACTTGCATTGTGATAGCCTTCAAAACCAACCACCAAACTTATATATAGTTATTTACTAAGCTTAGCTCAGTTGTGGCACAAGGCCAGAAGTATGTGACACTCAGTGAGAATTGAACTCACTAACAATGGTCTGCTAATCTAGCTTGTTAACCATTACACTATGTGAGATGCCCATGAGAATTTATATACATAAATAAACTTTTTTATGAAATGGAAATTTTCTTTCTTTTCTTTCTTTTTATAAAAGGTGAGGGGATTTTATGGCATGTCAACCCATCTTGGATTATTTTATGCTGAAGATGTTTTGATTCAATCTTGATGGGTATTGAAATGTTTTTTTTATCTTAATTTTTTTAAACACATTTTTGTTAACTTATTTTCTTCTGTCTAACCCATAGATGGGACTCTAACAGGTACTACCACTTCGGATTATGGTGGACCTGGGAGTAATGGCGATGAAGGGGTACTTCCCACTCCCCAGAGCTCCAGAATTGGAACCTCACCATTAAATGCAGTTTAACGTCATACTCAGGACACTAAGACCCTTAGCCACAGCCTTCTAGCACATATATGATAAAAAGGGTTGGGGTATCCCGTAAAGGCAATAGGGTCAGGACAATCATATAGGTGCTAAGGCTTGACGTAACCAGCCACCCATTTAGCCTAAGGGCCAAAGTGGGGTGTTGCATGTCATGGACTTCTCAGCCACCAGGATTCCGTCCTTAAACATCATGGATTGCCACCCATGACCAACAGGTGGCCCCATTGGGGGGGGGGTTCTGTTAACAAACAACTGGATATTGACAGTGTAAATGAAAAACATGTCCTTCTGAATCGAGATCAAAAAGGGGTGCCTAAAGGTCATATATTGACCATGTTTCACCGAGAATAAGACTTATCTGCAAAATAAGACTAAGCATGATTTTTCAGGATGATTTTAATAAAACCCCTCCCTTTAAAATGTGATACAAACACTTGACATACCCACTAATATTTCGAAGTAAAAATTTATATAAATCCTGTTTTATTTCCGGAGAAACACAATTCTAAGACCAGAGCAGTAGGTTTAGCATGGAAACACACCCTGTGACAATTTTATGAAATCTTAAATTTTATGAAAATATCATTTAAATGCTAAGAATATTTACTATTTTATAAAGATAAATTCTTGGAGAAATTTTTGAGTGATATTTATAGTAGCAGGTTCAAGATGATAGCACATTGTGAGATACTTACCACAATACACCACTGGTTAAATGATAATTACTAAAAAATATTAAATTTTGAAACTGAGGATGCTTAAAAAATGGCCGCTGGACATTAATTGGATATATTACTTCTTGAATTGTAATTATTGGATTTCTCTTGGAGAAACAGAAATTAATGTCTCTCTCTCTCTCTTCTCTCTCTCTCTCTCTCTCTCTCTCTCTCTCTATATATATATATATATATATATATATATATATATATATTGTTGAACAATGCAGCCATTTTTTTTCTGCAAATCTTGTTCCAGGTCCTTTCAAGTTGCCAGATTGATGTGATTATATCTGGTGAAAATTGGCTGATGTATTTGCCATAACTTATTTCCTGAGTACTTTCAACCCTATCATGGGCCATCTTCAGGGTAGTGCATAAACAATACAACAATGGGTTGTTTCATTATGCTATTCTATTTATATAAGGGTTGTGTCAATATTGTTAATATTAACATTAATTGTTAATTGTTAGTATTAACAATAATAATAATAGTGGAAACAATGATAATAACAATGATAATAACACTAATAATAGTAACAAAAATAATTAGAATAAAATCCGGCAATCCGGATCATCAATCTGGCAACTTGAAAGGACCTGGAACAAGATTTGCAGACAAAAAATGGCTGCATTGTTCAATAATATATGGCTTAAAGAAGAAATGCTGCCTAACTAAACATACATATATATGTGAAGAGAAAAATGGAAGTGAATCCGACGGTATGTAATATAGTGAAAAATTTGAAAAAACACAGGTTCAGATAAAATGAGTGATATTTATTCAGCCAATGCTGCAGTGTTTCAATCTGTTTAGTAGATCTTCTTCAGGGCTTTTGTTGATATAAGGAAAAGTAAAATTTATCACAGAATAATAAGGAGACTGTGATAGTTCCTGCCGATCAGTTTGTTTAAGAATGTTTAAGAACGCTAATTTTCCATTCAAACATTTTTCACTATATTACATACATATATATATATATATATATATATATATGTTGTATTTTAGGTGTTCTCCATATACTTCTCTCGGTATATATATTTTTAAAAAAAGAAACCGTTGAACAGTAACATTTGACAAAGGGTATCTAACGAACCTGAAAATTTATGAGAAAAAAAAAAAAAAAAAATTAAAAAATAAGTGAACCCAATACTCCATAATATCGAGTTCATTCATTTTTAATGCTTCACAATAACGCCCAATTTAAAAAAAACATTTTTAAAATATATATATATATATATATATATATATATATGATCAAAGTTTGTTATGTGTGTGAAGAGGGTGTTTTGTGTGTCATTTGTCTTTATCGATCTCCGGTGATGTAGTTATTGGAGAATTTAAAAATAAAGTGCTTGGAGAAGTGAAAATAAAGTGCATGATTATGGATGTAAGAGCTTTATTTATTTGTTATAGATTATAATACATTTAAGGGGTGTTTGTTACCACTGCTTTCAAAGCAGCATATCGGTCACATCATCAAAACAATGCGCCTGTGAAAAAACATACAGCGACTGAGACCGAAGGAGGAACTGGTGCGGAGGTATATAAGAACACTTCAAAATATATATATATTTACCAAACCCTCCGCACGAGCAGGATGCGACACACGGTCAATTTCTTAAGCGGAGTTTAACAGGTTTGAATTCAGAGTTTTCCTTCTCCTAGACTGATTGCCTAACCAAGGTTAAAGAGCCCAGTCTGCCCTACTATTTACCTATAGCTGGAGGGAGAGTAGGATTCATACCTTCCCCAAAGGGTATTAGTGCTAAGTGAAATGCAATTAACACGTCTAGGATTTGAACTCGGGGTGATGAGTCCATTTCCCATGACTTTAACCATTACACCACCTCAAAACATATATGAATGAATTGAAATTTGTTGTATGTTCTTTCACAAGCACATTGTCTTGATGATAAGTGGCCAATACACGGCTTTGAAGCCATGGTAATAATTATTACCTCACATCTCTCAAACCATCCAAACATGACATGCTGGGGAAGTAAGGACAAACTCATTAGTAAAGTTTTCTCCTATGGACTCATACACATGGACACACCAGTGTTGGCTGACCAGCAAAAACACTGAATGCCATCTAGAGGAGTTTCCAAGAGTGATGACCCATAGGGACAGATGGTGAGGGAGTCAAGAGAATCTATGCTGTCAGAATGCCTTGTTGTTAATGATGATGATGATGATGAATTATTAATTAAGACCTTACAGCTATCCAACAAACATGGCTGTGTCCTGTATTTGAAATCTAATGGTGAAGTTCCAATTTTGGAGCTCTGAGGAGTGTGGAGTACCCCTTCATCTCCATTACTCCTGGGTACATTCTGACCCGGAGTGGTAATACCTGTTCAGGTCCCATCTATGGGTTAAATAGAAAAAATGTGTTTTAAAAAAGTTGAGTATGAACAAAAAAATGAATACCATAAATAAATAATGAATAAAACAAAGTGTCTTTGGCATAAAATAACTCGGACCATATGACCTTTAGGCACCCCTTTTTGATCTCGATTAAGAAAGGATATGTTTTTCATTTACACCATCAATATCCGGTTGTTTTAACAGACGATTTTTAGATTTAAAAAAAAATTATAAAACTAACCCCTTACCCTAGCCCCCTAACCCTAACCCGTAACAAACAACTGGATATTGACGGTGTAAATGAAAAACATGCCCTTTCTTAATCAAGTTCAAAAAGGGGTGCCTAAAGGTAATATGGTCCAATAACTCAACAAAGGTTGACATGCAGTAAAATCCAACCAACCTGTGTTTGAAACTAAACTGCATCTTATGACACAGAAACACAGAGAAGTATGACAAATGTGGGTCTTTTTCTATTTTTAGATTTGGTGACACACGTTAAGGACCGCTACAGAAGTCACTTAAGCTGACAGACAGTAAACTGCATGAGATAGTGATATAATGATAATAACACCAAATTGGAGATATTGCGCATGAAAAGACTTGGATATGGTTAAGAAAAAGAAACCTCAAGAGAGAAACTGAGTCACACGATGAAGGTTTTTTTCCTATGACTCTAACCATTACACCACATTATTTTCATATATAACACTAGCAAAATAAAAAGACACCCTCCGGGCGATGTAAATTAATTTTTTGAAAGATATTGCCTGAGGGGATGGGAGCTGAAAATTCAATGTCATAGAGTGTGTACCATAAGTATGTAAAATCGTCAAATTTATTAAAGGAGTAAAAAAAAAGAAAGAAAGAAAGACAATTTGAAATGGAAACAGTTCCGATAACTTTAAATATTATATTAGAATAAAACAATCTATATATAAATATATAATGCCAGGCATCTATTTATTGAAACAATGAGGTTTGTCTAACGTTGCATGCTCACATTTTGAGTATATCTATTCTATGTTATGATGTTGGATTATGTGTTGGGTAATGTGACGTGAGCAGTGACGCAGTTTTTGTTACAGACAAAAAGAGAGCGAATCTCCATTATTAATAGATGTAAACATTAATTGTTTTATCTTTATTTTACACTTTTTATGATGAGTGTAGGGACCAGCTTAGCTCAGTTGATAGAGCACCTGCCTAGGAATCGCAAGGTTCTGGGTTTGATACTGGTCCCCGCCAACTCAGCGTATGAGTAGCACAGATTGGGTAATCTGATCTGCGTGAACTTTCTTGGATATGGTTAAGAAAAGGAAACCTCAAGAGAGAAACTGAGTCACACGATGAAGGTTTTTTTCCTATGACTCTAACCATTACACCACATTATCCATGGTCTAGCGCTAGTGAAATGGGGATAGACTCCCTCGCTGTATGACTGATACCGACTTTAAGCCACCCTGATGACTTATTACAAAGGCAGTAGCAAACGAAATTAATGATGGGGAGGGTCCTGGAATTATCAGCAAACGTGTAGCGCAAAACTGGTTCAGACATTTCAAGGAAGGTGACACCAGCCTCAAAGACAAACCAAGGACAAGGAGACCTTTTATTGTGGAAGATGACACCTTGCTTGAAATGATTGAACAACAGCCAAGCACAAGTAGTTGTACATTATTTGGCAGAACTTAGTCCTTCACAAAGCACTGTCAATCGACACCTCCATAAGTTCAGCCTTGTGAACAAACAATGGAATATTGGAAATACAAAGTAGCTTGAAATATTGCAAAACTTTTGACTCTCCCCTGGGATTTTGATATAAAATTGACAATTGATGAGAAAAATATATATTTCTATACATAATGCTTTCTATATAAAAAAATATATTCATACTTTTTACATACAAAAAAAATATATATATGAATTATAAAAAAAATATATATATGAATTATATTACATGAGATAACTTGGTTGGTTGGTTTAATGACATATAAACCCCTATGGGTTATTTAATGCCAAATCTTGATTGTTTATATATACTAGCAACAAAAATAATAAAATAAAATAAATAAATATACCCTCCAGGTGGTGTAAGTATACATTTTTGAAAGATATTGCCTGAGTTCGGTGGGAAAATTAAATGAATAAAATAAAATGTTTTATATTTTTTAAAGATTAATTACTTACTTAAAAGTATCATATTCACTCCACTTCACTGAGATATTTGTTTTGTTTTACGACAAGAGGGACCTTCAGTTTCTAAAAATTTCTGATTTAATTATTCAGACTCTTATCGTACGAGTAAATTATATTTTGTTTCTTAAATTAAATAAGGGTGGGGTCAACCTAATAAAAAATATTTCCTCTAATATAATTTAGGAAAAAATATTCTAAACATAAGTTCATCTAAAGGTGAGTAAGTATCGAGATTTTGGTGAAAATTTGACATTTGATTGAATTTTCATAGAATTTTAATATTTTTATGTAGTAATGATACTGACTATAAATTAAATACTCATTGATTAACTTACTTAATTCTTTAAATGGCTATGACGTAAGCAGTGACATAGTTTCGGTTACAGACAAATAGAGACTGAATTTCTTTATAGAAATAATTTTCATTAACTCCATGTATATTAATAAATCTATTAAATGAATTAATAAATTAGTAAATTTTCTTATGGAAAATAGCGGTTAAAACGTTTCTTTTAACCCTTTCTAGGACAAAAATAGGGTGTTGATTTTATACAAACATACAGACAGATGAACATACAGAATCCTTCTTTTATATATATATATATATATGTGTGTGGTAGGTAGGGTTCGAATCGCGCACAAAGCACTACCCTGTCTATAGCTCTGCTGATGAGGCCTAATGGGCTGAAATATACATACAGAGATTACTTTTTCTCGATTTGTTTACGCTTTACATTTAAACCGATATGCACGCCTAATTCATTTAGTTATAATTAATTAATTGAAAAATTAGGTATGACTTTAATTAAGCACATAATCTCCCACAAATTGTCGGCATTCGCCATTTTCAAACACACTGTTTGACTACTTCATATATATATATATATATATATATATATATATATATATATATATATATATATACACACATCTTCTTATGATAATGGAGATTGTGTGTTTGTCTGTCTATAACCGAAACTATATCACTACTCAAGTCACATTCCCTTTTTTATTTACATCACATTCTCCATGATTTTATTTCTATTTAAACCTCAATTATTAATAAAATTGTTTTATATTATCAATACTGTTGGCCTTATCTACATACTGCTAACACGCAACTGTATTTATATATACGACAAAATGATGGCTTACAGTTTAAAGGGGAAGGTTAATTTACATATTGATATTAAAAATTTGATTTTAAAAAATATGTGCTTAGTATTATGGTTTTTTAATTTTTTGGTTTTATCTGTATGAATATGAGAAAAATCTCGAGATAAATCTTAAAAGAAATCCATTAAGAAAAAAAAATAACTGTAATTTTATTCTTTACTTCCTATTTTAACTAAATAATTAAATTAGGAAGGTTTCGCAATAAAAGACGGGAGTGAATGAAGAGTAAGTTTCAGTTGTTCTATTTTTTTTTTTTATTATACCCCACTCTGTTTCAAATCTTTTTATCTGCATTCTTTTTTAGTTTCATTAGCATTTCTTATTTAATATATTTTCTTACCTTAAAACTTAAATACTTGCACTCGGAGAGTGCATATATTTGCTAGTATAGATAACTGGCTTATTTCAATATTGTTGGATTTTGAATACACTAGCTACAATATGAACCCTCCTTAATGTAATGGAATATATTAAATTAGAAAGAGGCCGGGTTAGCTCAGTCGGTAGAGCGTTTGGCTAGAAACCACAAGGTTCCTAGTTTGATACCGGCCCTCGCCAACTCAGTGTATGAGTAGCACATGGATTTGTGCGGTAAAGTAAGGAGCTGATGGTAGGTGTGGCGCTCCACCTCAGATGCAAAAACAATCTCCTTGGTCTAGCGCTAGTGAAAAGGGGATAGACTGCCTCACTGATTGGCTGATACCGACTGTGGGCCGCCCCGACAACTTTTTAGAAAGACTAACGAAATTAAATGAGAACACATATAAAAAGATTACACTTATTCTAATTAGATTTGGCATTAAATAGTTCACAAAGGCTGATATGGCATTAAACAAAATAACCAAACAACTGACCAACTTCTATTGTCTATGACATTGTATAGCACACATGTATGAGAGTGACTATACTATCTATAGTGTTGAATAGTTGAGACACACACACACACACATTCATATGGTGTACACATTCACACATATATATATATATATATATATATATATATATATATATATGAATAAATTTTTGGTACAAGAGAATTTATAGAATATTACAAGTAGTGGAATCATATGTATGCTGGGAGATCATACGAAAATGAGGGATGGAGAAATAAAACGATGTTTTATTACAAAAATAAAATATGGGGCGTTATGAAATACAAGGGCCCTTTCGTCCGGTTCTTTTCAAGTATAATCACAAATGGAATATTTCTCTTATACAATCTGACTTAATTGCCGCAGGTGATTATACTTGAAAAGAACCGGACGAAAGGGCCCTTGTATTTCATAACCCCCATATCTTTATTTTTGACATTGTTTATTTCTCATCCCATTTTCTTTTCATTCCATCCGTTAATATATATATATATATATATATATATATATATATATATATTTTTTTTTCTTTTTTTTTTTTTTTTTTTTCAAAAAACACTATCATATTTTCGTTATTTTCAACAAATCCCCTGAAGATGATCTAATTAATAGATCGAAACACTGCAGCGTCGGCCAATAAACTCACCACTTAACTCATTTAAACCTGTGTTTTTTCATTCTTTCTTAATATACTACATACCGTCTGATTCACATCCTTTTCTTCATATATATATATATATATATATATATATGTAGTTGTAGAAAAAAAGTTTTTCTCTCTACCACAGCTTTGGTGTTCAAGGTACACCTTCCTCATAACCATTTTAGGTTTTAGATCTTCTGAGGAAGGTGTACTTTAAGCACACTGAAACCGTGGTAGAGAGAAAAGCTTTTTTCTACAACTACATATATATATATATATTTTATGAAATATATTGAGCCCTTTTGAATTAACTATTTATGCTACTACACTGAAAACGTGGTAGCAATTTTTTTGAGAAATATATATATATATATATATGTATATATATATTCAAACAAATTTGGTTAAACATAATAGAATCCTTATTGTTTTTTCCTTTTTTTAAAAAGTTTTTTAACAGTTTTTTGAATGTTATCATCTTGAAAGGCATTAATCAGTTGTCCGAAATATTAATTATTGATAAAAGTACTTTCGATTCTTTTCTGAACCATTATCAAGACTGTTTATTGTTTGACTAAACTATTGTTTTGTTTTTGTTGCTAAGGTGACGCTAAATAATTGTGGCAGTTTATTCTTTGAATATTCCTAACAAGCTAGGAAAATGTGACTTAGAATAAAAATTGTTCTTTCTATTTTAAGAATTTTAGAATATTGTCGCTAGTTTCAAAGTTGATTCTATTAATAGTGGGTTATCTAATTTTTATGTTAAATTTTATTGTTTGAAAACTTGAAAAAAAAAAAAAATAATAAGGATTCTATTATTTTTAACCAAATTTGTTTGAATGAAAGGATGCCGCCCAAATATACCTATTTCAAATGTATATATATATATATATATATATATATATATATATATATATATATATTGGAAGCAAATCCAATGGTATGTTGAAATAAAAATGAAGGAAAGAAAATGCTGAACGGATAATATAGATTTTATTTTATTTTATTTTACTGACATGTGTTTCGGCCAGGATTTTATCATGTACTCTATCTGTTATTATTTTAAATACAAAATAAAATAACAATAATAGAAAACTATAACATTTTTTAGTATACAAGGATAACGACCTTCGTCAGAGTAAAATCTTTGGTGTTACTCTGACGAAGGTCGTTATTCCTTGTATACTAAAAAATGTTATAGTTTTCTTTTATTGTTATTTTATTTTGTATTTAAAATAGTAATAGATAGAGTACATATGTACATGGATAAACTCCTGGCCGAAACACATGTCAGTAAAATAAAATAAAATAAAATCTATTTTATCCATTCAGCATTTTCTTTCCTTTATTTTTCATTTCACACACACACACACACACACACACACACACACACACACACACACACACACACACACATATACATACATACATATATATATATATATATGTGTGTGTGTGTGTGTTAAGAGTAAGGAAATGAATCTGACGGTATATGTACAGATAAAAGGGTATGAAAACACACAATGCTGTTAAAATGAAAATATTTTATATCATTTTATCTATACACACACACACACACATATATATATATATATATATATATATATTGGTTTGGAGGTTGATTTTGAAGGTTTTCACAATGCAGAAAAAAAAAAAATAATAATACGGTAACAATGGTGTTGTATATATATATATATATATATATATATTTTATATATTAAATTTTTACTTGAAGGCACTTACAACGCATGTATCGCATGATACATGCGTTGTAAGTGCCTTCAAGTAAAAATTTAATATATACTTTATTCAGCAACGTTTCTAAATAAACAAACATCCAAAAATCTTATATATATATATATATATATATATATATATATATACCGAGATGTTGAATTACTCTTACTAGCAAGAATATATGCTTTAAGTTTTAATCTAATGAAATATATCAAATTAGAAAGACTAACAAAATTAAATAAGAACGCATATAAAAAGATTACACTTATTCTAATTATATTCTAATTGGTTTCTATATAAAAATCATTCATAGGATTGATTTTGATACATTGGAGAATAAAACAATAATATTTGTGATCAATAGCACCAAGTAATTATTTATCAAACCCGGATTCGTTAATACCAGTATGCAAAATAACCACACCGTATAATATGTAAATCTTTATTTCTTAGTAATATGTAAGACACATTGCAGGATTTTAATTGCACTAATAACATAGGCTATTATGAGGCAATTTCAACTCAGATTTTCATAGAGACATGGTTAATAAATAAGATTTATTCTATATATTAATTTTTTTTTTCTATAGATCAAATACTCATTGATAAACTTAGGGTACTGTCACATAAGCAGTGATGTAGTTTTGGTTACAGACAGACAGGCCCTGAATCTCCATTATAATAAGATATACATATCATGTACCGTATTTGACGGCATATAGAATGCACTTTTTTCCCAAAATTTTGGCTCAAAAAATTGCCCTGCATCCTATACATTGTAGGTGAAGTTTGAGACCTCCCATAGGCCTAGGCTAATCTTCTCTATGATGCTCACTAACCCAGCTTACGCTCAGTAATTTTACCTACCCTGTACTGCCAAATTGCTTTTATACAGCTATGTTTCTGCTTGTGTAATGCACAGCTAGAATGTTTTCAACAATATATGCTTAAATACAGTAAAAAATTTTTTTTCCTGAATCTGACCTGCTGAAATGGGGGTGCGTCTTATCTGACGTCAAATACGGTATTTACATAATGCATCTAGCATATGTTCATATGTTTCTAAAATGAAATGTTAATTATCAAAAAGTAATTCTCTTTGGATATTAATGAATGTGTTAATAGAATTGATATTAATTTGATCTTCAGGTGTTAACAAACAATAAAATGAAAAAGTAACCATTAAGTATCAACTACTTTTGATGGACACAATATATTTTCCAAACAGACATCAAAAGATCCCTGTAATAAATCCTATTAAAAACTCTGTGAAGGAACAAAGGGTTGGCGGGGGGGGGGGGTTAGGAATCTAAGAAAATGATCCTAGGATAAAACAAAGTTAATGCTAATCTCCAGAAATTTGAGATTCAACCATTCAATTGTGAAACATTTGCATACAACTAGCCAATATAAAGAAGAATTTGATATCATGGAATAAAGAAATTTGAGAATGTGTGAAGATTGGATGCAAAAGTCAAACAAGACAGACAAGCATATTGACAACAATAATGGATCAATAACCCAAACACCACAGAGCAATTTGCAAGTGTTGTTTATATATTTACCCAGCAATTTACATGTGTTATTTATATATTTACCCAATAATTTGCATGTGTTATTTATATATTTACCCAGCAATTTGCATGTGTTGTTTATACATTTATTCAGCAATTTACATGTGTTATTTATATATTTACCCAGAAATTTACATGTGTTATTTATATATTTACCCAGCAATTTACATGTGTTATTTATACATTTACCTAGCAATTTGCATGTGTTTTTATATATTTATTCAGCAATTTGCATGTGTTTTTATATATTTATTCAGCAATTTGCATGTGTTTTTATATATTTATTCAGCAATTTGCATGTGTTTTTTATGCATTTATCCAGCAATTTGCATGTGTCATTTATATATTTACCCATCAATTTGCATGTGTTATTTATATATTTACCCAGCAATTTGCATGTGTTTTTTATACATATACCCAGCAATTTGCATGTGTTATTTATACATATACCCAGCAATTTGCATGTGTTATTTATATATTTATGCAGCAATTTGCATGTGTTATTTATACATTTACCCAGCTCTTCTGCGATGGGCAGGATGCAACGCAAGGTCAATTTTTCAGCGAAATAGTGCTGGTTTTAATTCAGAGTTTTCCTTCTCATAGATCAGTCACCATACCAAGGCTAAAGAGCTCAGTCTGCCCTACTATTTACCCATAGCTAGGGAGAGAAGAGATAGATTCAGCCCTGCCCCTTTTAGATGAGGGGACAAGTGCTGCCAAGGGGGATAATCCCCTGGGATCACACTGGGATATTAAATATCTTACTGCTCCAATTGCTGAAACCACTGACCACAGGACCCAAAGGTATATTATTTTATAATTACCTATACAGGTGGGTTATTTTTTTTTAACTCAAGGAAAACGCAAGATCTTGAATCAGTTCATATGCCTAGGTAGTTATATCTCATCAACAGAAAGAATTCAATATACGCATAAGAAAGGCATGGACTGCTATATCAATCATATGGAAATCTGATCTCTCTGATAAGATAAAGCAAGAATTCTTCCAAGCCATAGCTGACTAAGTGCTACTGTATGGCTGCACCACTAACAAAACGCTTAGAAATTAAGCTAAATGAGAAGTACACAAAGATGCTGTGAGCTGCCTTGAACAAATCCTGGAAGCAGCACCCCACAAAGGCACCCTTCATTGCCATTACTCCCACGTCCACACTGACCTGGAGTCGTAATACCTGCTAGGATCCTATCCATGGGTTAAAAATGATTGTAGAAAAAATGAGTTTAAAAAATCATGTTTTTAAAAACAAATGATTTATAAAAAATTTTTTTTTTGAATACCCATCAAGAATGAATAAAACAAAACATCTTTGGCATAAAATATCCTAAGAAGAGTTGACATGCCATAAAAACCAACCAACCTACTAACATGTTGTAGAATGAACCATTAGAGTACAGAGGTAATAATTTGGTACTTTTACTAGAGTTTTAAGTGAGTTTTTAAAAAAATGTGTTTAAAAAGAATTGATTTAAAAAAAAGTTTTTTTGAATACTCATCAAGAATGAATAAAACAAAACATCTTTGGCATAAAAAGAGTTGACATGCTATAAAATCCAACCAACCAACCAACCAGCCAACCAACCTACCAACATGTTGTAGAATGAACCATTAGAGTACAGAGGCAATATTTTGGTACTTTTACTAGAGTTTATAAATGTACAAGAATGTTCTTGTATTTCTCAATTTTTTTTTTTTGGTTGTTTTTTTTTTCAATTTTTTTTTTGTAGGGTCACAATAGTAACATTCCTTAAAAGCAAAACTAGTAGTTAAAGACAAGTGTAGAAATTGACTGAACTAAAAGTTTAAATCAAGAAACAAAAGAACAAAACAAAGAAAGGTAATGAAGAAAAAAAAGATGCTTGGGGACGAAGGGAATGTAGATTGGCAAGTAACCTTTAATAGCAACACAACTGACTGCCACTTAAAACACTAAACTGATTGCATTAAAAAAAGTATTCTGTTTTTATCACAGTGGACAACTTGGTCAGTGTTTTTTTTGTTGTTTTTTTTGTTTTTTTTTTAAGAAAGAAAGAAAAAAGAAAAGATTATTCAAGCTGCCTGTTTCATTATGACAATCAGTGTTCTGTTGCCGTTGTATGTTCAGTCAGGATGAATTTATCAAATAGAAATAACAGGTATACAAAACGAGTACAATAGAAAAACAAATTGTTTAATTATACCGACCAGACCTGATACAAGAAACTAATATCAAGCTATGTATGTCCAGTAAATGTGAAAGAGAAAAAAGAGTATTTGACTGTGAAAGAATTGTTATGTGTATGTATAATAATGATAATGAAATTTATTGTGTACAGTGCTCAGATGCACCACAACATATATAGGCTGTTCACAAAGTCTGGGTACATGGAGATTTCACTATTGTATTTATTTATGTTATTTTTCTGAGAAGGCAGATATGGTAATTTAGCAGTAAATAAAATCATAACATAAACAATTAAATATAATATATAACATTATAATTAAATAAAATTGTTTTGTTGTAAAAGTATGTGTTAATCCACCCATGTACCCAGACTTTGTGGACACTCTGTATATATGTATATATATATATATATATATATAAAAGGGTTTTGTAATTTGCTTGAAGCATTGTGTTTATATTGGTTTGTTGGTTGGTTTTGAAGGCTATCACAATGCAAGTGTAAAGAAAAAAGAAGGTGACTGTGGTGTTGTTTGTTAAATTGTGATTTATTCTCAATTCTTAATATTTCGGGATAAAAATCCCTTCTATAGAAGATTACTAGAACTGAAGTTGTTGCTATATATATATATATATATATATATATATATATATATATATATATATATATATATATATATCTTATTATAATGGAGATTGTGGGTTAGTCTGTCTGTAACCGAAACTATATTACTACTCAAGTCACAATTCCCTTTGTTATTTACATGGCATTCGGCATGATTTTATTTTTATGTAAATCTGAATTATTGATAAAATTGTTTTACATCCTTAAGACTGTTGACCACATCCACATACTAATAATATGCAATTGTATTTATATATACAACAAAATAGCGGTTTACAGTGTGAATGGGAAGGCTAATTTGCATATTGATCTTAAAGATTTCATTTTAATAAATATATGCTTAGTATTATTGATTTCTAATTGTTTAGTTTTATCTTATTGAATATGAGAAAAAATCTCGGGGTTAAATCTTAAGAGAAATCCATTAACAAGAAGAAATAACTGTAATTTTATTGTTTATTTCCTATTTTAACTAAATAGTTAAAATGGGAAAATTTACCAATGAAAGGCGGGAGTAACGGAAAATGATGGAAGAGTTAGTTTCAAAGTTATTCTATTTTTCAATCATACCCCCTCTGTTCCAAATCTTTTTATCTGCATTCTTATTCAGTTTCATTAGCCTTTCTAATTTAATGATATTTTATTATATTATAACTTAAATACTTGCACCCGGAGGGTGCATATATTTGCTAGTATATATAATGAAGGAAAAGTGGAAGTAAATCCGACAATATGTTTTTATAAAAATTAAAAGAAACATAAGTTGATGAGTGATGTTTAATAAGCCGATGCTGTAATTGTTTCGGCTTTTAAACAAACAAAGGCCCTGAAGAAGGTTTGTTAAACAAACCAAATCACTGCAGCTTCAGCTTATTAAACATCACTCATCAATGAAACTTGTGGCTTTTTTTTCATTTTATAAAATTACATACATATATATATATATATATATATATGTTGAAATGATAAATAAAGAAAAGAAAATGTTGAATGGATAAAATAGTTTTACTGACACGTGTTTTGGCCAGGAGTTTATCCATGTATACATGTATTCTATCTATTATTATTTTAAATACAATGTATACATGGATAAACTCCTGGCAGAAACACGTGTCAGTAAAATAAATTAAAATAAAATAAATCCTATTTTATCCATTCAATAGAGATGAGACTGTAAACCATGTATTAAGTGAATGTAGCAAACAACGGGAGTACAAAGCTAGGCACGACTGGGTTGGGAAGGTGATCCACTGGGAATTATGCAAAAAATTAAACTTTGACCATACAACAAAATGGTAAATGCATAAACCAGAATCTGTTCTTGAGAATGAAACGCATAAAATTCTCTGGGACTTTGAGATAAAGACGGATCACCCTATCCCAGCCAGGAGACTGAACCTAGTGTTGATTAACAAAAAAAGAGAACGTGTCAACTGGTGGACTTTGCGGTCCCAGCAGATCACAGGGTGAAGATGAAGGGAAAATGAAAAGATGGATAAATACCTGGACCTTGCCAGAGAATTGAAAAAGCTGTGGAATATGAAAGTGAAAGTGATACCAATTGTAGTTGGTGCACTTGGAACGGTACCAATAAACTTGGAAAAAAGACTGGAGGATCTAGAAATCAGAGGAAGAATTGAGACCATCCAGACTACTGCACTGCTGCAATCGGCTAGAATACTCAGAAGAGTCCTGGAGATCTGAGGAGACTTGTTGTCACTCAGACTCCAGTGAAATACTATCAGCTAACGGTGATGTGAAAAACTCAAAAGGAATGAAAATAAACAACTTAAAAATAAGAATGCATAAAGAATACAAGATTATAAAATTTTCTCCACCTATAGTTGAGTTATAACCAATTCTATCAACTTTGTTCCTCTCTGTCCCAAATTCGTGCTCTTCCACAAAGCCACCACTTCACTTCTTGAATGTCTACGTGCATCTCGGAATCAATGCCAGACCGACATTGGTTAATCCCCCTTCTTCATATACAACCAGCATTTCTCCTATTTTGCAAGCCATTCACCATCACCACACAGCCATTTCATGACATATCCTGATGAAGGTTGAATAAACTGAAATGTTATAACATTGACTTCACCATCAAGAATAAACTCATTTTTTGAATACTTTGTGTTTTTCTATTTTTCTACATACTGTCGGATTTAATTCCCAATTTCACTCCCATATATATATATATATATATATATATATGGGAGTGAAATTGGGAATTAAATCCGACAGTATGTAGATATATATATATATATATATATATATATAGTGAGAAATTTGAAAAAACACAGGTTTAAATAAAATGAGTGGTAAGTTTATTAGCCGACACTGCAGTGTTTCGATCTGTTAAGTAGATCTTCTTCAGGGCTTTTGTTGATTTCAAATTTCTCACTATACTACATACCGTTGGATTCACTTCCATTTCTCTTCACACACACACATATATATATATATATATATATATATATATATATTTGTGTGTGTGTGTGTGTGTGTCTCTCTCTCTCTCCCCCCTCTCTCTCTGTGAACAAATCTAATAAACCTGATAATGTGAATCAAGAAAACTTAGCTTCAGTTCACCCAGCAACTTCGATTGCTTAGGACCAAATTTAAAAATTACAGATATTTACTTAGCTTAGTTATGGCACAAAGTTCCCACATGTGGACCATTCAGTGATATCTGAACTCTCTACTACAAAACCATCTGGGTTATTTCCTATAACTCCAACATAAACAAAGGGGAACCACTCTTGACTGATAGATTATATATTTATTGATCTACTAGGAAAAAAGAATACGGGTTTAGGGTTAGGTTTAGGATTAGGGTTAGTGTTAGTTTAATGGGAAAATAAATAAATAATTTATCAGTCAAGAGTGGTTCCCCTTTCTTTATGCTGGAGTTATAGGAAATAACCACCATCTTACTTAATCATTATTGGACAGACATACACATAAACACATACATACGCTTACACACACAGAGAATTTGGAAGATATTGCCAGGCATACAATAGAATGGACAGATCCTAGCAACAAGGTAACAGATCCAGGACTCCAGTTTTCAGAAATCTTCTGACAAAAGGATCTTTATCTTGAAATATTAAGAATAAATCAAAGGTAAACAAACAACATGATAGTTACTGTAGTATAACAAAGTACCAAAGTGTATTTGTGGCATATGTAGCATGTGCCAACTCAAGCCCCAGCAGTAGTCGTCATTAGTAGCCATTAGGTTCAAGGAACAACACACACGCAGTTGTATAGTCACAAGGGGCTTAGTATTTATTTTCAGGCTCGTGTTGTGGGCTCTGTTTTGGAGAGAAGGAAAGACAGAGAGAAAGAGAGAGAGAGAGGATACGGTTAAATTATTCTACCTTCTAACATGGTATCAACTTCTATATTGCTGTCCCACACGAGGGACCAGCAGCCTCGTCTGAACCCTGGTACGGCCGAAAGGAGAAAGAGAACGATTTTCCTCTTGCTCGTAACTCGTCAACTCCGCTTCCGGTCAACACCCGGAACTTCCGGTTCTAGCTTTCAATTCCCCTTCTGGGGTCATTCTTTGGTCAAGTTACTGGCGACCCATTGTGTGTCTACTCCTCCAAACTTCAACCTTTGCCTGCTCCCACCTCCTTTTCCCTCTCTTTCTCTAGCAGTCTGAACACAGCTTTATTTCCACTCTCAAACTCTGGTAGACCCTAATAATTACGCTACATTACCTCATTTTTCTTTATACTTGCATTGTGATTGTCTTCAAAATCAATTACCAAACCAAATGTAAACACAATGCTTCAACCAAATTATGAAACTCTTTTATCTTTCTAAACATTACTCCATAATAAGGTACATACATTTTAAAACAATATTTTGTATTTTTTTATGATTGAATCAATACATTTTAATTTCATCGAATGTAGAAATTCTATTTGAATGTAAACTAAATTATTGAAATTTTTAATGTGCTTAAAGACCATCCTTAGTAGTCATTAAGTTTAATCTTGGATTATCTACAATTTATAGAATTTATATTATAATCAATTCTAAATAAATGAATTGCTGGGAAGTACTTAATAATTAGGATAGTTACATTCCTTCAGTAATTATAGTGATTAGGGTGAGCATGAATGCAAACCTTATGCTATTATCATTAAACTGCAGATTAGAGTGGAAATTACTTTATTTCCTTGAAGAATTTATATAATTGTACTCGTGTTCCTTAAAAGTATGACTTACCATCTTGCAACACCCTCTGGTTAAAAATGAGAACGTCCAAATCACCCAAGATGAAATGCAAAAATTTAAATCCTGATTATCTGGTGGTGCTTACCTGCTGGATTCTTATTTCTTATGAGTGTCATCACCTCAGCCAGATAACGGACAATTGCATTTTTATTATAAAGAAAGAAAGGGAAAAAAAAAGAAATTCCGTCGCAGACAACAATGATGTCACTTCCTGTCGTTCATCAGTTGTGGACTCTCTGGTGGCTAGTTTGTCCAATTCTGGATTTTCAGATGCGGTCACACACATTGCAAGGGAAATGTCCATTTGCATTTGGTGGTTCATGACGACGAGGATGTCGCCACTTTGCAGCCCTTTTAATCTCGATATTGAGCCGCTCACCTCCTGTATAGCACATGTCTCGCCAATCTTCCAGGCTTGAAGGTGTGATGGTACATTTCTTCAGCATCGTCTTCATATGGTCTTTGAACGACTTTTGGGGTTCCTCCTGTCCTTCATGTGCTTTTTGTGTGTAATAATAAATAAACATATCAAACATTATAATAATTAAATTATCATACTGTGGTTAGCTTAGTCGGTAGAGCGCTCGGCTAGAAACCACAAGGTTCCTAGTTCGATACCAGCCCTTGCCAACTCAGTGTATGAGTAGCACAGGGATCTGTATGGTAAAGTAAGGAGCTGATGGTAGGTGTGGCTAGAAACCACAAGGTTCCTAGTTCGATACCGGCCTCGCCAACTCAGCGTATGAGTAGCACAGGGAACTGTGCGGTAAAGTAAGGAGCTGATGGTAGGTGTGGCGCTCCACCTCAGACACTAAAACACAATCTCCTTGGTCTTGCACTAGTGAAAAGGGGATAGACTCCCTCGCTGATTGGTTGATACCTACTTTAGGCCACCCTGACAACTTTACTTACTGTGGTATATCCACAGGTCCTGTTAGTTTCCTATGAAAGGTGTTTAGATGAACTTGATGCTCTAGGTATCACCAATCCAGGAAATTATAGTCAAAACTTCTGGTCTTGTGAATTTCACTCACGCTTGCTTGATATTTCTCATTTTCAATGCAAATTTCATACAGACAGTTTTATCGCAAGAACAACTGAAATGCTGAAACAAATTCCTCTGTGAATATTTTCCAATTGAATCTGACCTTGAGCAATTTTAAGTCAATAAGTATCTTATTGGTTCTTAAAGGATCGAGTCAAATTCTGACCATCTATTGATGTTCTATAATGTATTAATGAAGAAAAAAGAAAGAGAGAATAAATGAATGAATGAATGAATGAAATAAATTGAAAATGTAGAAGAAAAGTAGAAAAATGGGACATGAAGAAAGAAGGAAAGAAAATGTAAAGAAAGAAAGAAAGAAAGAAAGAAAGAAATTTTAAAAGAGAAATAAGAACATGAAGAAAAGAAAGAAAGAAAGAAATAATTTTTAAAAGAGAGAAATAAGAACATGAAGAAAAGAAAGTAAGGAAGAAAGAAAAGAAAGAATTTTAAGAAAGAGAAATAAAAACATGAAGAAAAGAAAGAAAGAAAGAAATAATTTAAAAAAAAAGAGAAATAAGAACATGAAGAAAAGACAGAAAGAAAGAAAGAAAGAATTTTAAGAAAGAGAACTTTGGGTTTTTTGTTATTTATTTTTGTAAGCAATACGTAATTAAAAACAACTGTAATCCCCTAAAACCGTAACCCAATTCGCAAAATGTTAATTCATAGACTGTAATTAAACTATCATTGGGTACCACCAAAAAACTTTCCGTGTTAATTTTCCAACCTAAATCAGAAGTCAGCCTAACATAGAATACTTAACATAGCATAACACTTGTACCCAGTCATGGTTAATGTAATGAAAACTGTCTACCCCCGTGGATTGAATTAAGGGTTCGGTTCAAAGTTCTTTTGAAGGTTCCCAAATATGACATGAAGGTTCATGAATAGATAAAAATAGATATCAGCGCAGATTTTATAAAAAATCTCAAGTATGCATTAGATGCAAAAAGCATTTACCTGGCGTAGTGCTAGTGAAAAGGGGATAGACTTCCTTGCTGTCCGGCTGATACCAACAATAGGTCACTCTGCCAACTTTACTACTCGTCATCGTCGGGGCGGACTAATGTCGATATCAGCCAGACAGCGAGGGAGTCTATCCCCTTTTCACTAGCGCTAGACCAAGGAGATTATTTTAGCATCTGAAGTGGAGCGCCACACCTACCATCAGCTCCTCACTTTACCGCACAGATCCCTGTGTTACTCATACGCTGAGTTGGCAAGGGCCAGTATTGAACCAGAAAACTTGTGATTCCTAGCCGAATGCTCTACCGACTCAGCTAAACCGGGCCCATTTTATTTTTATTATTACTACTAGTAAAATAAAAAAAAACCTCCGGGTGATGTAAAAATAGATTTTTAAAACATATTGCCTGAGGGGTGGGAGTAAAAAATTCAATGTCAGCGAGTTTGTACCCTAAGTAAGTAAAATCATCAAATTCATTAAAGGATTAAAAAATAAAACAATTTGAAATGTAAACTTTAAATATGTATTAAAATAAAACAAACTATATATAGATATATAATACCAGTCATGTATTTATTAAAATTTGTTTTAAAAAACAATGAGGACTGTCTAATGTTTCATGTTCAAATTTTGAGTGTATTTATTCTATATTATGATGAATTTGGGTAATGTGACGTAAGCAGTGACATAGTTTTTGTTACAGACAAAAACCGGAAGCGAATCTCCATTATTAATAGATATATATAATCATTAGCATGAATGAAGGTTTGGAGAGTTCTGCTTAATAAATCTTACCCATGATCTATATATTAATGCTCAACTTCCTTAATTGTATGACCATTATCATTTTGCAACACTCTATAGTTAAAAATGAGACCGTCCAAATCATCCAAGATGAAATGCAAAAATGTAAATCCTGATTATCTGGCGTTGCTTATCCACTAAATTCTTATTTCTTATGAGTGCCATCATCTGAGCTAAATAATGGACCATTCTGTTTTTATCAAAAAGAAAGAAATGGAAGAAAAAGGACATGCTACACAGAAAAAATATAATAAAGAAAGAAAGAAAGAAAGTAGGGGAAAGATAGAAAGAGGGTGTGAACACACTAAAGTAATAACACTAATCTGTTTCAATCGTACATAATGAAAAGATAAAAAGAATGAAAGAAAGAAGAAAAAAAAAGTGTGAGAGAGAGTTAAATCAAGATTATTATATTTTTTTTTTCATATTGAAGTATTTGCAATTGCTCTTAAGTAAACATATCAAATGTAATAATTAAATTATCATACTGTGTTATATCCACAGGTCCTGCTAGTATCATATAAAAAGCTCAACTACAAATATTTAATGGAATGCTGGGTTTATAGTTTGTATAATCTCAATACAAAATAATAATGCAGTCTTTATAAAAACATATTTGGCACGTGATCAAAGACTAGAAAAACATTTTCAGTATCATGACGAAGATAAAACATCCCCCACCCTTGAAAGCCCTCATTGACCCCTAACACAGAAGCCCTTGATGACCCCAGCCATATATCTCTTGAAATCATATTATGAAACTATTTTTAGAATCTTCTGCAATGCCATATTTGTTAGAAATAATGACTTCAAAATGAGATTGAAATTCTTTTATAAAAAAGGGCAAGAATCTTGGCAGAAATCCTTGAATTAACGAGTTACCATCTTCAGCGGCATTATAAGACACCTCTTCCTCCATTTTTCCCAAGAATTAGTTCAGAAAAAAAATCTCTCCTTTGTTTTATATATGAAGTTGAAATATCTGGTAGGGTAATATTCACCCAGGCATTGTAGACAATCAGAACTACCTTACTCAGTAATACAGTAATGGGAAGTGGAGTTGTATATGCCTTGAAATATTTCATTTGACTAACACTTGATTAAGCCGGAAATTCTTCCCAAGCTATAGCAGTATCAGTACTACTGTATGGCTGCACCACTTGGACTTTAACAAAATTCTTGGAGGAAAAGTTAGATGGGAGCTACACTAGGGTGTTGTGTGTTGTCCTAAACAAACTCACTCACTATAATGTTAAAGTCCAGCATGTTTGCCACTACACAATAAGGACTCCCCCTCAAACTAACGAAAGCCCTGATGAAGATCTATTGAAACAGATCGAAACACTGCAGCGTAGGCGAAATAAACATTACTCATTCATGAACTTGTGTTTTTCAATTTTTTCATAATATTACATACTGTTGGATTCATTTCTACTTTTTCCTCACATAGATAGATCAATATACAAGAAGGAATCAATAAGTCTGTAGCCTAACACATTTGTTAGCTGAATTTCAATCTGAAATTTTCACAGTTTTGATTTAAATGTTAAATGGAGAAGTGTTAT
This sequence comes from Doryteuthis pealeii, assembly GCA_023376005.1. Lineage (NCBI taxonomy): Eukaryota > Metazoa > Mollusca > Cephalopoda > Myopsida > Loliginidae > Doryteuthis > Doryteuthis pealeii. The sequence goes on along the minus strand of CM042139.1, from coordinate 23,172,236 downwards.
ATGCATAATGATTGACTGATTGATTGATTTTAATGGCATGTCAACCTGCGCAGTTTTATTTTATGCCTAGAGGTAAGAGAATTGCATACATTGTATGTTTATACTTACATTTTTTGTGTAGTTTCTGGATTTTTTTTGCACAGGGTTAAATAATATCAAGTATTGCTAACTAATACAAATAATTTGCAAACAGTTGTATGGTTTCAAGTATTCCAATCTAATACAAATAATTTGCAACCAGTTGTATGGTTTCAAGTATTCCAATCTAATACAAATAATTTGCAAACAGTTGTATGGTTTCAAGTATTCCAATCTAATACAAATAATTTGCAAACAGTTGTATGGTATCAAGTATTCCAATCTAATACAAATAATTTGCAAACAGTTGTATGGTTTCAAGTATTCCGATCTAATACAAATAATTTGCAAACAGTTGTATGGTTTCAAGTATTCCAATCTAATACAAATAATTTGCAAACAGTTGTATGGTTTCAAGTATTCCAATCTAATACAAATAATTTGCAAACAGTTGTATGGTTTCAAGTATTCCGATCTAATACAAATAATTTGCAAACAGTTGTATGGTTTCAAGTATTCCGATCTAATACAAATAATTTGCAAACAGTTGTATGGTTTCAAGTATTCCGATCTAATACAAATAATTTGCAAACAGTTGTATGGTTTCAAGTATTCCGATCTAATACAAATTTGCAAACAGTTGTATGGTTTCAAGTATTCCGATCTAATACAAATTTGCAAACAGTTGTATGGTTTCAAGTATTCCGATCTAATACAAATTTGCAAACAGATCTATTTGATGCATAGATGGAACTCTAACATGTACTACCATTCTTGGTCAGGTATTTGCCTCTCACCACCCCACTTATGAGGGCGTGACACAAGGACATTTTTATGTGGGCGCACCAACAAGGCGTAACTCATGGGTGATAGGCACAAAAAATGCATTGATCCCATCGGCATTCCCCCTCAAGGGGGTGCCTCAGGCGCTGGGCAATAAACCCAGCCCTGCCCCTTTAAATCAAGGTGGCAGGTAATGCTGTTAATTTTACTTAGCCACTCCAGAGGCCAAATCACTCTGGAACAGGCCCCGAGGGGCTTTTGCCGGCTCAGTAATCACTCTGGGTCAGAATGAACTTGGCAGTAATGGCAATAAAGAGGTACGCCACTCATCTCCAGAACTGGAGCACCAGTCCTGGATGCAGTTTAGTACCATATTTAGGACACCCCTTGGGGGAGTGGGGAGGTCTTACCTCTCTGCAGGGGATACAGTCAGCAAATCTAAGCCCAGCTGACAAGGCAGAAAAGCAGTTTATTTTTAGGCTATGGGCTTATTGAATTACTATAAGAAATTCATAGCATTATATTTCATTTTTAACTCAACAATTCAAATTTATTCATTCTATTTATTCAAATTTCCATTCCTTAGCCTAAAGCCTTTTAGACGTTCATTAAAATTCATTCACTGTAAGTAAAGTCGACGAGGCAGCCTAAAGTCAGTATCAGCCAGACAGCGAGGGAGTCTATCCCCTTTTCAATAGCATTAGACCAAGGAGATTGTTTTGGGGTCTGAGGTGGAGCACCACACCTATCATCAGCTCCTCACTTTACCGCACAGATCCCTATGCTACTCATACGCTGAGTTGGCGAGGGCCGGAATTGAACCCAGAACCTCGTGGTTCCTAGTCTGAGGCTCTACTGACTGAGCTAAGCCAGCCCTTAAGTCTGAGTTAAAGAAATGAATATTTGCTTGTTTGTTGGCATCCTTCCATCTGCCAAAAACAATGGTGTAGTGTCCAAAATTCTTTTTATTCTTTTTTTTTTTGTCTGCATCTGCACAAGTAGCTGAACAGGCCAATTTTTGAATGGCAGTCTCTGGTGCAGTGACTGCACACAAACAGTGATGCTTGCTGGGGCCGCTGTTGTCTCTCCTTCCTTCTGGCTCTCTTTGCTGTGTCGGCTAATTTCCTCTCTGTTTCACTCATTTTCGTGCCCTGTTTGACAAGGATGCACCAGGCTGGTCGGTTTTATGTAAATAATATACACTGATAGAAAGTAAAATTGCAACATCTTAAATATGAGTTCCAATTTGCTCAATATTACATTTACAATTAATATAACTCGATTACAATAAAAATTAGTCTGGGAGAAGGAAAATTCAAACCTGTTAAACTCTGCTTAAGAAATTGACCAAGTGTCACATCCTATTTATGAGGAGGGGTTGGTAAGTATATATATATATATATATGTGTGTGTATTTGGTGGGAAGCGTGTGGTGTAATGGTTAAAGTCATGGGAAATGGACTTGTCCCCCCAGTTCAAATCTTGGACGTGGTAATTGCATTTCACTTAGCGCTAATACCCTTGGGAAAGGTATGAATCCTACTCTCCCTCCAGCTATGGATAAATAGTAGTGCAGACTGGGCTCTTTATCCTTGGTTAGGCAACCGGTCTAGGAGAAGGAAAAACTCTGAATTCAAACCTGTTAAACTCCGCTTAAGAAATTGACCTTGTGTCACATCCTGCTCATGCCGAGGGGTTGGTAAATATATATATATGTGTATTTGGGCAGCATTCTTTCATTTATGCATGTTGAATTAAACAAAAGACACATGTCCTGTTTAACAATTTTATTAGTGATTTTTTCAAGTTTTCTGGCCAACTTTTTAATATTTGGGGGGAATTTGTGGGTTAGTCCACCAAAGTTCATGTCCCGAGTACTTATATATATATATATATATATATATATATATATATATATATAAGGTAATCCAAATGACTGAATGTAAGGGTTGATTCTATTTGGGATCTTCGAAATTTCACTGTACAACCATACAGTATGCTCTTGTAGGTGCAAACATATATACTCATACAAGGATTTTTATAGAGAACTCAATGTATAATAACCAATAAATTAATTATATACAGAGCAATATTTAACTTTTATTATTCTGATTTATTAAAAGTAATGCTCTGGTGGCAGAGCGGCGATTGAGCGTGATTTAGGGTTGTCTCATAAAACTGTTAACTATTCCCATGTAAACTTGTTTTTTGTTTAAAGTTTTTGCAAATAAAAAAACTATTTTTATTTAAAAAAAACAAAAAAACTATTGAAATAAACAAAAAATGCGTCTAAAAATCGTCTGGTAAAGAAAAAAAACGGATTTTGACGGTGTAAATGAAAAACATGTCCTTCTGAATCCAGGTCGCCCTTGGAGTGCTTAAGGGTGACTTGGTCCCTAATGTTTAAGAAATACTGTAGACTTACTAATTGTGTCTGAATTCAAAGTGTAAGTGATGATATAGTGTAGAGATATATATGCTCATTAATTTATTGCCCAATTAAGGGACTAGAATTGCTAATGTAAATGTTTTTTGAAGCTAATGGTTTTTTTTATTGGAAGATGGTTTTGGAAGTTACAAATTATAGTAAGGAGAACTGCTGTGTGATTTGGTGATATTTTAATTAAAGAAAATGGATAATTCTTAAATTGTGACAAGTCTTAAATAAGTTGAATTTTTATATATTTTTATGTATGCTGCATATTGAGGGGGTTTATTTAAATGGTGTTTTATATGATTTGGAGTTTAGATCAATATATTTTCAGATTCTGAAATAAGGTTTGTGTAAACAGTATTCTGATCCGATGCACCTAATGTTTGCTGGATCAAAATCTCCATCATCCTTCAGGGTATTGCACTTATATTTTCTGTCAATACATATACATATGTTTTTAAGATCATAAATCAAGGGTCAACCTAATGATAAGTAATAATTTTGTAAGGTTGAAATTCAAACATAATAGGAAGGGCTAGCAGCAACCCTTGACTTCAAAAATAAATTTAATGTTTTTATATCTGTACACCAGATCCACTTATGAGTATATCCAGAGTCTATATATTAATAATTGTGTTCCTTAATTGTATTACCGTTATCATCTTGCAACAGCCTTTGGTTAAAAATGGGACCATCCAAATCATCCAAGATGTAATGCCAAAATGTAAATCCTGATTATCTGGTGTTGCTTATTTGACAAATTCTTATTTCAGTACTATTCGCAGAGTTCCGTCCTGGCCTCCTGCCTTAAAAAATGCTAGGCAGTGTTGGCTTAAAAAAATTGTCCATAAAAACGCCTTCAATGAAATATGAAAAAATGAACCGACAAAAAACGATTTTTATTTTTTTTCTATAAAGATAAGTTTGTATAATTATATCAGAAGATTTTTATAAGTTTTGATGCGAGAGCTTTTAAGTAAAAGAACCATGAATACAGAATTCTGCTAAAAAATATCAAAAAAGAAATTGAACCTGTGGTAAAAAAAAAACGGACTGTTTTACCATAAAATAATTATTTTTTAAAAATTAAAATGACCTGACATTTTTTATTAAAATATAAAAGAATATCTAAATACTCAGATTTTCTTTAATTTATATTTGTTTAATGTCTTGTTAGTTTAAATAAACAAGAATATCTAAATATTTCATTGAAGGCGTTTTTATGGACAATTTTTTAAAGCTAACACCGCCTAGCGTTTTTTAAGGCAGGAGGCCAGGATGGAACTTTGCGAATAGTACCCTTATTTCTTATGAAAGTCATCAGATCAGCTAAATAATGGATTGTTCCGTTTTTATTATAAAGAAAGAAAGGAAAGAAAAAGGAATACTACACAGAAAAAATATAATAAAAAAAGCAAAGAAAGAGAGTATGGGAAAGATGGAGAGAGGGTGTAAGTGTGCAGAAGCGATAACACTAATCTGTTTTTATCAAACATAATGAAAAGATGAAAAGAAGAAAAGAAAGAAGAAAAAAAGGAGTGAGAGAGAGTTAAATCAAGATTATTATACTTTTTATATATTGAACTATTTGGCAATAGCTCTTAAGTAAACATATAAAACATTACAATTTCTCTGAATTTTTGAGATGAGGTTTGATAATTTGTATTATTTCTTCAGGTGTTTCTTGTCAGACTCAAATACTTAACACAGCTTAACACTTGTATCAAGTCATAGTTAATGAAATGAGAACAGTCTACTCCAGTGGATTGCCCGCCCTGTCGGTGGGGCATTAGAATGCATCGACTGCACCTCTGCAGAGAGGTAAGACTCCCCCAATGGGGCCACCTGTTGGCCGTGCATGGCGACCTGTGATGTTTAAGGATAGAACCCAGGTGGATGAGCAGTTCATGACTTGCAATACTCCACTTTAGGCTTTTCTTGGGCTAGACGGCAGGCAGTCGATTCATAAGGACATTTTTCATTTACACCGTCAAAATCCGGTTGTTTGTTAACAGACGATCTTTAGAGTTTTTTTTAAATTATAAAACTAATCCCTAACGCTAACCCCTAACCCTAACTCTAACCCTAACCGCTAACCCTAACCCCTAACAAACAAGCCCTAGCACCTATATAATTGCCCCAACCCTATTGCCCATATGGCAACCGCCAATCCTTCCTATCATATGGGTGCTAGAAGGCGGTAGCTGAGGGTCTACATTGTTTTTGTTTTACGGCATATCAACTTCGGTGGGTCATTTAATGCCGACAAAGTTGTGAAATAAATTCGTTCTTAATGCATAATACAATTTTGTTTATAAACTCATGTTTTTCTATTCAACCCATAGATGGGACCCTAACAGGTACTACCACTCCGGGTCAGAGTGGACCAGGGTGCAATGGTGATGAAGGGTGCTCCACATTCCCCAAACCTCCAGAACTGGAACCTCACCATCAGATAGAGTTTAACGTCATTCCCAGTCACCACCTTCTAGCACCCATATGATAAAAAGGGGTTGGAGTTTGCCATAAGGGCAGTAGGGTTGGGGTAATCATATAGGTGCAAGGGGTTGACGTGGCCAGCCGATTGATCGAAGGGGGCCTCTCTGACCGCCCGTCTAGCCCAAGAAAAGCCTAAAGTGGACTATTGCAAGTCAGCTCAGCCACCTGGGTTCTATCCTTAAGCATCACAGGTTGCCACCCATGGCCAACAGGTGGCCCCATTGGGG
>CM042139.1:23063715-23161215 GCA_023376005.1 Doryteuthis pealeii | reverse complement strand
CCAACTCCTCTGCATGAGTAGGATGTGACACAAGGTCAATATTTTAAGCGGAGTTTAACAGGTTTGAATCCAGAGTTTTCCTTCTCCTAGACTGGATGCCTAACCAAGGTTAAAGAGTCCAGTCTGCCCTACTATTTACCAGTGGCAGGGAGAGTAGTTGGATTCATACCTTTCCCAAGAGTATTAGCACTATATGAACTGCAAACAACCTTGTCCAGGATTTGAACTCGGGTCGATGAGTCCATTTCCCATTACTCTAACCATTACACAAGTACTGTATATAATTAATGAATAATTGCTCTCTCTCTCTCTCTCTCTCTCTCTCTCTATATATATATATATATATATATATATATATATATATACATATATATATATACTAAAAAACCCGTGAACCGCTGAGTCACCCATTGAGCTCGGGTTATATTGTTAAAAAATCACAATAATGTAAAATAAAATCAGGGAATTTTCCAATTTTAATGAAATTTTCAGTGTTGATTTATAAATAAATGAATTTTATGATGCATCAGTTATTTTATTTCAAAACTTTCTGACTTATTTAGGTATTTCCGCTATAGTAAATTAATATTTAGAATTCATTTATAATATGAAACGCCTAATTTTAAGTTTCAAATTTCCTATTTTTAGATTCTAAAAACAAATATCTATTTAATAACTACTTTAGTTTATTATTGTTATCTAATAATTTTTTTAGAAACACTATATTGAAAATTTAGGACCCCTTCCTTTTGAACAGAACAAATATTGATGTATATTTTTTCTTTTATAAGATAATAGTAGGATGGCCCATAATTCGTCTGCTCGCGACAGATCTTTTGTTTTAAAAAACGAATTAAAATTAATTAAATCAATTATTTAAGGTCAAACTTTTGTCTAAAACGATAAGTAGTAACATAATGACCATCATTAAAAAAAGAAAAATATCTTTACATATACAATTTTTAAAAACAAACATTTAAAACGGTTTTTCGGTCAATTTCTATCGCTTTCGGTCTGAGACGCTGGTTTAAAATAGCTTTTTTACAAATTTAATATGACATTCGCGATTGCAAAAAAATTACCAAAAATCAAGGAATTATCCGATTTTAATGAAATTTTCAGTATTAATTTATCAATTAATGAATTTTATAATGCATCAGTTATTCTATTTCAAAACTTTAATTTAGTATTTTTGCTATGAATAATTAATATATAAAATTCATTTAAAATATGAAAACCCTGATGTTAAGTTTAAAATGTTATATTTTTAGTTTCTAGAAATAAATATCTATCTAATGCAAACCTTATTTTAGATACAAAAAGTAATAAGTTTTGAAGAAAAACTCTATTGAAAATTTAGCCCCCTTTTTAAGCAGAAAAATATCGATATATAATTTTATAAGATAATTAAATAATTATCGAAATGAGTAAAAAAGAAATCTCCAAAAAATTAATTATTTATTGTTTTTTTATATTTTATTTTTCGATTTTCGGTACTTATTTTCTAATAGAAAAGCCACCATAAAAATTTTTGTTGTTGTTTCTATTTATAATTTTGGTCTTTTATCTCTTTATTTATACTGTAATTAGTACAGAAAATGACCAACTCGCAAAAATATTACGACCCCAACATAAGGGGTGGGGGGTCAAAATTAAGTGACCTGAAAAAAAAAAAGTTTTGAAATAAAATAAATAATGCATTATAAAGATCATTCATTGATAAATAAACACTGAAAATTTCATTAAAATCTGATAATTCCCTGATTTTTGGTAAATTATTTTCTGTAGGGGGGCGGCTAAAGTAATTTTGTCAAAAAAGTATTTTAGGCTTCCCACGATAAATTTATGTAGATAACAAAAAGATATATATATATATATATATATATATATATATATATATATAGAGAGAGAGAGAGAGAGAGAGAGAGAGAGGTAAATTCAGTCAACAGTCAGCCACAGCTAGAAGTAAATTTTTTTCAAGCACAGTAATGTTTTTCTCTCCTCATTCTCTCCTCATTCTCTCCTCTATTCTACATGTATTGAGAGAGGGTGAGAGAAATGAACTCTACTTATGACAGAGATTGGTTGGTCTTTGACTTGATTGTAAATTGCGATAATTAGAAGCAAATGAAGTGGGATTTTTTTCAAACATTGATTAGATTTATGATAAGATAATATTTTGAGATAGTTTTTATATCATTAGTATGCATAGAAAAAGCCTTTAGCTGGCAAAGTTGGATTTGCTCAGCTTTAGTATAATAATAGATATATATATGTGGAAGATTCATTCCAATCCTCATTCCCCACAACGTTAGGAATGGACAAACACTCTCTCAACACACACACACACACACACACACACACATATATATATATATATATATATATATATACACACACATGTTTGGTTGAACACGACAGACATTTCCTGTCTGACGAGTTTCTTTTCGATCTTTTCCAATTCTCTAGCCATCTTTTTTTTTTTTGTCTGGGTGGAATTGGTGAATGAATCCATCAAAGGTTCTTACACTCCTACTTTTTTTTATTCAATTGCTGGTGTAAGTTATAATTAAAAAAGAGAGTATCTATATATTAATACGCATGTTCCTAAATCTTCTGTCTGTTATCATCCTGCAACACCCTCTGGTTAAAAATGAGACAGTCCAAATTGTTCAAGATGCAATGCAAAAATGTAAATCCAGATTATCTGGTGTCGCTTAATCACAGATTTCTTATTTGTCCAATTTTATTTCACCCAATTTTAAAAATGAAACATTCCAAATTGTCTTGCATCGCTTAAATGCCCAACATAAAATCAAAATGGACTGAAAAAAAAAATGGTAATTTATGAGGAAGTGTGTCCCGGTCTCCCGCCTCAAAGACCGCTACCCGGTGACTATCAAAATAACAACCCCAGCTCATAATTCTTGTTTATTTAAACTAAAAACAAGACATTAAACAAACATGAATAAAAAAAAATCTTAGTATTTAAAGTAATATAGATAAATATGACCAAATTGAGATAGATAGATAGATGGATAGTTTTTAATAGCTTGAGCTGGGTCGTTATTTTAATAGTCACCGGGCAGCAACTCTGAGGCAGGAGACCGGGACGCACTTCCTCATAAATTACGAAAAAAATGACATGTTTGTTTTATTAATGATATTCAAATAGTGAATTAAGTAATATATTTTGGTAATTTTGATCTTATATTTTCCCGGCCTCCTGCCTTAATTCATGCTATGTTTTAGCGAGCCAGTGTCAGGTGAATTTCTGGCCCACCTTAGATAAAAATATTTTTGTCACTTTTTTGTCAGCAAATTAATGTAGATATTTTAAACGCCTCTCTCCAGATTTTTATTTTCAAATCAATGTAAATATTTTACAATCCCTCTTTTAAGAAAGTGTGAGTGAGAGTTAAATCAAGATTATTTTATTTTTTACATATTGAACTATTAGCAATAGCTCTAAAGTAAACATATCAAACGTTGTAATAATTAGATTATCATACATATCCACAGGTCCTGCTAATTATCTATAAAGTAAGTAATATTGTGCATAAACCCATTCAATTTCTTTCTAACCTTGTAAAACTTTTAGGTTAAATCCTACTTAACGGACATAAATTCCACCATCGTATGTCACCCTGCCGGAAGAAAAAAAAACCCAAAAATCCGGGAATTAACTGAATTTAATGAAATTTTCAGTGTTGATACATTAATGATTAAACTATATATAATACACTAGTTATTTTATTTGAAAACTTTTACATTTTTTCACGTCAGTTAAGCTTGAACCAGATTCACGAACATACGTGGTTCAAAGTTAATTGATCTGGAAAAATGTTACAGTTTTTAAATAAAATAACTGGTGCATTATATTTTTTATTCATTAATATATCAACACTGAAAATTTCATTAAATTCCGTTAATTCCCTGATTTTTAGTATTTTTTTTTTTTTAGCGGGGTGACATCCTTTATATTTTAAGGTATTAGAATTTCATGGTGACTACACACAAAACACACACTAATGATACCTTTTTATTTAGGAGGCAAATATTTAGGGTTATGCAAATAGGTGAGGCAGTTGTAACAGAACACGTCCCTATTTGTATAAGAATGATGTTATGCTATGGCAACAGTTTTAGCTTACTTGACTTGAATATACCACAATTACATACCGATATAATTGGTACATAGAAATTTGTATTAACATCTGAGATAGCTTTTCCTTTTTCCCTTTATAGCTCGTACAAGTAAAGGAAGGCTTTCAGTTGATATTTTCAAGGGAGGTACCGTATTTCACAGGGCACACCAATGTGTGATTCCTTTACCTGAAATAAGTTGGAGAAGATTTATGTCGCCTCCTACAGGCTGAAGATTATTTTGTTTCTATTTAATCAATTGTATATCTTCTTTTTTTCTTGTTTTTTTTTTTCACACTTTCACATATAAAAATTGGGGTGTATCCTTGAGGCTAGCATATCGTTAACACCTGGTGTTATGTTATTTTCTCCCTGTTCTCAGCATTGTTGATTATAAAAAAATCATACATATATGCAAGTATGTGGAGGCGCATGGACTAGTGGTTAGAGTCGTGGAAAATGGACTCGTCGATTCGAGTTCAATTCCTAGACGAAGCTGTTGGCATTTCACATAGCGCTAATACCCTTGGGAAAGGTATGAATCCATATATTCTCCCTCCAGCTATGGGTTAAATAATAGGGCAGACTGGGCCCTTCAGCCTTGGGTAGGTAACCAGTCTAGGAGAGGGATAACTCTGAATTCAAAATTCCTGAGGTCGGTCAAAGATTGGGTTTGTGGCAACCCTTGATGCACCAATTCTTTCCTATCGACTGTGCCAAAAAGTGTGGATGATCCAACACAAGCCTTCACCACTATAAACAAATCACTGTGTGGATGTTCGTTGTATGAACACTCATACGTCGATTGACGGGAGAGTCCATCATATACAAATAAATTTATACACTACATTGGTTTGATTTAGCATATATATATATATATATATATATATATATATATATATATATATATAAGGGCTGGTTTAGCTCAGTCGTAGAGCATTCGGCTAGGAATCACAAGGTTCCTGGTTTGATACTGACGCTCGCCAACTCAGCGTATGAGTAGCACAGGGATCTGTGCGGTAAAGTGAGGAGCTGATGGTAGGTGTGGTGCTCCACCTCAGATGCTAAAATAATCTCCTTGGTCTAGTGCTAGTGAAAAGGGAATAGAGTCCCTCGCTGTCTGGCTGATATGGACATTAGGCCGCCCGACATCTTTACATATATATATATATATATATATATATATATATATATATATATTATTTGTTTATGTTTGTGGGATCAAGAACAGTAGTGCCAAAAAGGAGTAAAGAGTGGAATTTCTTTTGTATTGAAAGAGCAGGAAGAAATTTGTTGATGAGGAGGGCCTCGAGTACAGCTAGGTGTAGCTCGTTGTTTGAGGATGTCAAGATAGTTAACAGGTGAGGGCTTATATGCTGCAGCACAATCAGGATTATTCAAAAGCATATATGCCCTATATAAGCCCTCACCTGTTCACTATCTTGACATCCTCAACCAACGAGTTACACCTAGCTGTACTCGAGGCCCTCCCCATCAACAAATTCCTTCCCGCTCTTTGTATACAAAAGGCCCTACCGTTCTCGATCCCACCAACTACTTGAAGGCACTTACAACGCTCGCATAAATTCGCACTTGACAATCCCAGTAAAGGATGGCTCGATGTGCAGAATACCGTACAGACTGTTTCGACTTTATTAAGTCTCATCAGCGGTATATACTAACGAATACTTCAGCAGACGCAGTGAAACACCTTTTATCGCCTTACACAGCTGACCATCCTAGCGAAATTAAGCTTGTCAAGCGATACTTCTACCGTTAGAAACGTTGCTTTAAAGGCACTTACAACGCAATCGCATAAAATTCGATATATAGAAAATTAACTTGACAAGTGTAATCCCAGTAAAGGATGGCTATGTGCAGAATACCGTACAGATCGACTTTATTAAGTCTCATCATATACTAACGATTTCCCTCCGACAGAAATCGAAAGACTTCAGCAGACGCAGGTAAACAAACAATGTGTTTATTTTTGATATGGCCTTTTTAGCCGACAATTTTTGGAGGATATGTGCTTAATTGAAGTCATACCTAATTTTTGAAAATTAATTAGTTAATAATTAATGAATTTAGGCAGGCATATATGTTCAAATGTAAGGCTAAACAAATTGAGAAAATGTCAATCCCTGTATGTACATTTCAACCTATTAGGTCTCATCAGCAAGGTTATAGACATGGGAGACTGCTTGGCAGTCGAGGTTTCGAGTCACACATGGAGCAGTCTCCCATGTCTATAACCTTGCTGATGAGACTTTATAGGTCGAAATGTACATACAGGGATTGATATTTTCTCGATTTGTTTAACCTTACATTTGAACATATATGCCCGCCTAAATTCATTAATTATTAACTGATTAATTTTCAAAAATTAGGTATGACTTCAATTAAGCACATATCCTCCAAATATATATATTATATATATATATATATATATATATATATATTAAATCAAACCAATTTATTGTATAATTTACTTGTTCATATATGTATATTATTACGATTGAGTGACGAATGTTTGTAAATATATATATATATATACATATATATGTGTGTATGTGGTTGAAAATAGAGGAAAAGGTGGAGATAACAACACAAACGACTAAATTCAATTGATATTTCACCTGTCCCCCAAATTACCTTTTCAGTATAAAAGTAGACTGAAGAAGTTTCACTAAATACTGAGGTGAAATATCAATTGAATTTAGTTGTTTGTGTTGTTATATCCACTTTTTCCTCTATTTTCAACCACATTTTGTCAATTTACTCAATCCTTCACTCCTCATATATATATATACATATATGTACAAACCTCTCTGGTGGTACTGGTGGGGGAATATGCAAGTCTCTAAGTCACACATGTTCATGTTGTAATACCGTTGCACCAATATTTCAAATGTTATAAGTCTTGATTACTTTCCACCCTGCAAGCAAGGCTTTGAATATGTTGATTGTATCCTCTGCAGAAGGTGGGACCCCCCCCCCCCTGAAATAAAAGGGTGTCCTGGGTACAACACTACACTGCATTTGGCGGTGAGGTTCCAGTTCTGGAGCTATTGATTTGATTGCATTGTCTTTCTATAGTAAATAATTGACAGTAGATTTCTATAGTAAATAATTTCCAATACGTTTCTATCATAACTAATTTTCATTGCATTTCTATAGTAAATAATTTACAATACATTTCTATAGTAAATAATTGACAGTAGATTTCTATAGTAAATAATTTCCAATGTATTTCTATCATAAATCATTTTAATTGCATTTCTATCGTAAATAATTGACATTAGATTTCTATAGTAAATCATTTCCAATGCATTTCTATCATGAATAATTTCCAATGCATTTCTATCATAAATCATTTTCATTGCATTTCTATAGTGAATAATTTACAGAAGTTTTCTATTGTAAATCATGTCCAATGCAGATCTGTTTTAATTTTTTTTAATATTCGATAGAACAATGTGCAAAAAAAAAAACAACTCTTATTAAACTACTACAAAAAATATAAATTTGAATATACAATGGAAGCAATTCCCTAACTTCTAGGCACAAAATAACCCTAGACTGTTTGACATGCCATCAAAATCAATCAATCTTGATTACTTTGAAAACTGGTGGGAACTAAACAAACATTCTTGCTTCAAAGCACACCCTAACCCTGATGATACAATTTGAAACAGAAAAAACAACAAAACAACTAAAATATAAAGTTGTCAGCTTAGTTTAGCTTAGTTTGCCACAAGACCAAAATGATGAGACACCCAGTGAGAATCAAACTCATTGAGTGTTAGAGATAAGCCTGTACTATCAAACAGCACAGAGTGGCATTGTCAATTATGTTATTACTGATTCATTGGGGATTTTCGGTCTTTCAACATAATACTCCCCTCACCAGTTATACCCTACTAGAGTCGATCAAGTCCTAGAGCATCAACAATCTTGTTCAACACTAGCAGATAAACTGGCTTTAAATAGATTTCTACCGACGCAGACCTCGGCTTCTGTACACCTGGTTGGCTAATGTGGGAGCCAATCAGCATTCAGAGTAGGTGTTATAAACAGGTCTACAAGGCACAGACACTTTTTTAAAAATAATTCATTGGCAGAGCTGGAGCTAGTGGTAAGCAGACAATTCCTTAAAAAAGTAGATTGAATAAATAAATTAAATAAAATGTCTGTAAAAACAATTTTATTAGTTGGTAATTAAGCCGAAATTTATTCAAATTCTCAAACAATTTCAAACCTATAAAAAATCATCTTTTGTATTAGTCATAATTTACTTGTCTTGAAAGCAGTTAGACAAATTCTGGCAATAGAAATTGATTTTACTTGATAATGGTAACATTCTAGAGAAAAATTAGATATCTAGAAAAACAAACAAAACAAAAGAAAACGTGAAGGTATAATATAAAATCGACAACCATAGAAATTAAAACTATTTAAATTAAAATAAACTTGAAAATTTGATATTTAAGATTGTTGTCCTCATCTTTATCGTGTATAAACACAGTCCAGGTCACTTGTACCCTTGGACTCTGTTTAGGTCTTTTTTTTTTAAAGTTACGTTAAAGTAAGCCATCTTCAGACGATTACCCTGAATTCAAACGTGATTTCGGATCAAAATTGTTACCACTAATTCAAGAGGGCTCCAAGCATATTCAAACCGCATCTTATAAACACAGACAAGTATTGAAACAAACTTTATTGTCGTCAAAAGATAGAGAACTAGTCGGGAAAAATTCTTACCTACTTCACCTAAATATGTAATAATAGTTTGCTATTGTAGTTCACTATCTGAAACATAAAGTTGAAACATTTACGTGTCACTGAAAATAAGTTTCAATTTCACAAGATATTATTTTATCATTTCAAAAAGATCAAAACTACAAATATAATCTTGATTTCTTTTTTTCATGAGATAAAACATTATCAACCAATACAGATTTTTGACTAGTATTTCTTTTTTCATCTTAATTTTAGTTGTTTTATTTACTCTTATAAGAATTAGTGAGATGTTAACTAGTAGCTAACTCACATATCCTTATAATGCATCAGGTTATCCAAAAGTGGGTAACCTAACACAGTACATATACATATATATTCAACAAATCCCGACAAAGAGTTATAACAAATAGACTTTATTGTCTAAGCAAAGTCCAACAGAAAGAATACAAAACAAGATAAATAAATGTCCTAAAGAAAAGAGTCTTTGTAAATAGCCTGAGATTATAAAATGAAGAATAAAGGTTGTCACTGTGAAGAAAGCCTTGCGTAACAAGTACGCAGAAAATGGACACAACAGATGCATGGCCTTTATGAAACAGGGTATACTCAAGGCATATGTACTATATGTGGAAATGCTGCTACCTGGTGAGCCAAACCTCTATGAAGACAGAGAGTATAAAGGGGCTGTGTTGAGATACACATATAAGCCTGTAGCTGGGAGGGGGGCTAAGCTTCCTCAGTCCAAATGGACGGAGACACAACTTGTGTCTAGTTCTGATGGCTGGAGAGTCCAGGAGAAAGAGAGTTTTGCTTTGGCCGCACTCCTTTATATATTGGTCCCAAACGCCACCAAACAGCAAACTGTAGCAAGTAAGGGAAGATAATTCCAACACACTAGTAAATTGAAATGCCAAAAAATTAGAAACAGAATTACACTGGATAGTTTCTCTCACAACCGCCCAGCATAGAAACAAATTCAGCTAGATGAAATAATAATTAAAGAGGTAGTGTAGCTGTGACTGCCATGCATTCTGGACATGATTTATTATTGTTTGTATTGATAAACTGTTGTTTTTGGATGGTTAGTGTTGTTAAATTTTGAATTAAAAGTCATTGAAATTTAGAATCTGTGGGGTTAGATGATTGATAGGTAAAAATCATTAAGTAACCTTCTTTCCGGTTACACACATACTGGCCTGGGAATGAAGGTCCAGAGTTTAGCTTAGTCAGTTAGACCAGAGACGCCATGATATAAGTATCATCTCCACTTTGACTCTACCATGGTTGAGAAAGTCTGGTTCAAAATTTGAAAAAACGTGATCACATAAATTATAAACCTTAGTTGTCTCTTTGTGAACTAAGTCAGACCTGTTGTTTTTATTCAAGACAAGAACAAGAAGATGGCACCTATCAGCTGGCAATCTAAAAAGTTGGACAGAGTTACAAAAAGTCCATTAGCATCTGAAACTTTGGCATTAAATGAAGCAGCAGATGCAGGATTCTTCATTTCTTCTTTGGTGCAAGAAACTTTTGGTATGGCTGTACTATCACCAGTATGATGCTATACTGACAATGTATCACTTAACTAGTGCTTTAGGCACTACAAATATTGTTAGTGATAGAAGATTGAGAGTGGACATGGAAGATTGAGGGAAATGGTGTCTGAGGGGGAAATTGAGGTATTTTGGGTAGATGGGAAACTACAACTGGCAGATCCCTTGACCAAAAGAAGAGCATTTACACTAAAATCGCTAGAGGTACTTGATACATCCCAGCTTTTAAAAAAAATGAATAAAAAGAACTGCAATGTAGATTATGAGTTATCTCCCTTGGACTGTTTCAGTTGAAGGAACTCTTTAGCAAAGAGTTAGAAAATTAGTTGGCAAAGATTACATATATGACGATTGTCCAATATTTAGTGGCTGCAGTTAAACTGCTTATTGACAAGACCAGCATCTTAAAGTCAAGCTCCAGACTACAGAACCAGACCAGTTAGAAGAAATGAAGATAACAGATTATAAGAAACAGACTACAGAACCAGACCAGTTAGAAGAAATGAAGATAACAGATTATAAGAAACAGACTACAGAACCAGACCAGTTAGAGGAAATGAAGATAACAGATTATAAGAAACAGACACTACAGAACCAGACCCAGATAACAGATAGATTATAGATAACAGATTATAAGAAACAGACTACAGAACCAGACCAGAAGAAATGAAGATAACAGATTATACTACAGAACCAGATAAGATAACAGATTATAAAAACAGACTACAGAACCAGACCAGAGATAGAATGAAGATAACAGATTATATAGAACAGACTACAGAACCAGACCAGAAGAAATGAAAATAACAGATTATAAGAAACAGACTACAGAACCAGACCAGTTAGAAGCAATGAAGATAACAGACTACAAAAAATATGGTACCAGCCAAGCTACTCAAGTAAGTAAGACAAGACTTAAATATGCGGGAGATATATACGAATGCCTTTCATCTCCTCATAAGAAGAATAGAACTTTCTTGCCATTTATATACCAAGAACAAGGGCTATATAACATTTTAGCTTGACTGCAGGATGACTGTTGCAGGTAGAAAGATTAAGCACCCCATCTCTGTGGTGGCAACTAGAGTAGGTCTTTTCTCAGGTAACAGTAGCAAGGGGTTATACCAGAAATATGTGAATTCCAGACAAACATTAACAGCAGGTTGAAACTGAATGTACCAACAGGTAATATAAATATCAGATTGCTGGTAACTGACAAGGACAGTAACCACTCCCAAGAAAGGGGAATATTGCATCAAATCACATCTCAATTCAATCCAGGTGTAGAAGAACAATAGTTGGCTGAATATCATTTCCTCGTACAGAATAAATGTGAGAACAATTCGCGATGAAGAAATAACAAGAATATTTTATTGCCAGTGCAAACTTAAAAGACTAGAATACAAGTGTGATATGTAATACAAGGAAGAGCTTATACAGCGTTGTATGAGTGAAATGCCTTAGCTGATGGTATATGTGGCATCTCAGATGCAAAACACACTATCTAGTTTGGTCTAGCACTAGTGAAAAGAGGATAGACTCTCTTGCTGTCCGTCTGATACCGACAATTGGCCATTCTGCTGACTTATCTAAGAATATATGTATATTATATATATATGTATATTATATATATATATATAAGAATATATGTATATTATATATATATGTATATTATATATATATTTTTACATGGGTGTTTCTGTGAACCTGGGTTGCATGCAGCAATGCATTCGTCAGAGAGAATGCACCACTGCATGAAACCCAGGGTCACAGAAATTCCCACGTAAAATACATACACACACACATATATATGTAATTAAAAGTTGGATGTGCGTGGTGTAATGGTTAGAGTCGTAGGAAATGGATTTGTTGACCCAAGTTCAAATACTGGATGAGGCTGTTTGCATTTCGCATAACGCTAGTACCCTTGGGAAAGGTATGAATCCAACTACTCTCCCTCCAGCTATGGATAAATAGTAGGGCAGACTGAGCTCTTTAACCTTGGTTAGGTAACCAGTCTAGGAGAAGGAAAACTCTAAATTCAAACCTGTTGAACTCTGCTTAAGAAATTGACCTTGTGTCACATCCTGCTCATGCGGAGGGGTTGGTATATATATATATATATATATATATATATATATATGTATGTATGTATATATATAAGTAATTAAAAGTTGAGGAATAAAAGCAAATAAAACACTTTGTCGTTGTCGTTGTCGAATCCTCAAGCAGCTACCGTAGCAACACTTGTTTCTGCCCTCGCCACTTCTGGGTGTTTCCTTCTATTTATACACAGGTCTGCTTCTATCATCCAGGTATCTGTGCTTCATATAAGGGACTGTCAACTCAATCCCAGTTGCCAGAATGCCCGCAGCTATCATCCGGACATCTGGCGTTCACATACAGGACAGTGGCATCTCGATTCCGGTGCCTGCGCCAAAGTGTCGCATTCTGAAGGATGTGGTTTCGATCCTAGGTCAGTCCTACACGCCAGGCAAAGCCTAGTCTGCTTCCTTCGAAAATACGGCAATTTTTCATGCCCGCCACTCAACTCGTGTTCTCTGTCACAAGATAGATAAGGTTCATCTGCTTTTATTCCTCAACTATTAATTACATTTTATTGGATTGCACACACAACAGAAATATTATCAAGTCCTTTAATTCATGGCTTAAATAGCAGTCATAATCACAACTTCAAACTTTTTTTTGTTTTTAAGATTTTTTTGTTTTTAAGATTTTTAAGATTTTAAGATTAGCACTCCTAATTAAATTACCATGACAACCTCATAAGACAGTTGTTATGTTCCCGAATATTTTTCCTAAAATTTAGAATTTTGTTCAAATCATTATGTGATGGAAGCTCGTAAAGGGTGAAATGTCATGATAAATACATAAAAATTCTATTGTTGTATATTGATGATTAAGGGCCGGGTTAGGTCAGTCGGTAGAGCGTTTGGCTAGAAACCACAAGGTTCCTAGTTCGATACCGGCCCTCGCCAACTCAGTGTATGAGTAGCACAGGGATCTGTGTGGTAAATTAAGGAGCTGATGGTAGGTGTGGCACTCCACTTAAGACGCAAAAAACAATCTCCTCGGTCTAGCGCTATTGAAAAGGGGATAGACTCCCTCACTGATTGACTGATACCGACTTTAGGCTACCCCAACGACTTTACTTTTACTTTTTACTTATATTGATAATAAAGTATTGGTTTTTTGGGCAGTTAGTGTAGAGACATTTAGTGTAGATTATGAATTCAAAGTCATTGAAATTCAAAATCAGAGGAGGGTTAGATGATTGAGAATGAAATAACCTTTGGGTTATCTTCTTTCTGGTTACACAGACTGTGGTAAAAAAAGGCTCAGTTTGCTTAGCTTAGTTAGTTAAGCCAGAGACGTTATGATGTAAACACATACCGGCTTTGACTCAACGCATGTGGTTAATGATCCTAAGTCGAGAAAGTTCTGTTTCTGAATAAAACTGTGATCACAAAATATGTCTTGGTTGTCTCTCTGAACTAAATGGCAGGCTTTGAGAACCAGACTCATCAACAGAAGTTAGAAAAAGAAATGAAGATAGCAACATATAAAAGATTACAGACCACAAGAAATTGAAGTTAGAAGAAATGCCTCATCTACAAGAAACAGAAGATAAGAATCCAGACATAAGGTACCAGCCAGCTAATCAAGTAAGTAAAGATTAAAATATTGAGGTACCATCATTTTTTGGGTGGTTAGTGTCGGTTTTAAATTCAAGGTTGTTGAAATTCAAAATCGGAGACGGTTAGATGATTGGCATGAAATAACCTTTGGGTAACCCTCTTTCCAGTTATACAGACTGTGGGAAAGAAAGCTCAGCTAGTTAAGTGGGAGACATTGTGGTATAAGCATCTGCTCTGCTACACTTCACTTCACGCATGTGATTGAGAAAGTTCTGGTTCTGAATAAAAATGTGATCACACAAAATATATGCCTTGGTTGTCTCTATGAGCTAGTGGCAGCCTTGGCAAATTCAGACCACCATCTTGAGAACCAGACTCATCAACAGAAGTTAGAAAAAGAAATGAAGATAGCAACATATAACAGATTACAGACCACAAGAAATTGAAGTTAGAAGAAATGCCCCATCTACAAGAAACAGAAGATAAGAATCCAGACATAAGGTACCAGCCAGCTACTGTGAAAGACTAAGTAAAATAAAGATTTAGATGTGGGAGTATAACCATGGATGCTCTCATATCTCATCTATCAATAATGGACATTAGGTCTCTATTTGTCTGTAACTGAAACTATGTCACTGCTTATGTCATATTAACTGTCAATACATAGAATAAAGAACAACCTTGTTTGAATTAATTTGAATTTAACTGTGAGAAATTTTATTTTATTAGAAAGAAAGCTCGTTTATTTGAATTTTGACAGGAAACTATTTTTTATGTCTATTATTAAAAAATATAAGATTTCAAAGATTTACATTTTTTTACGAAAGAGCGTGGCAAAAAATTCTTTATATGTACATTTGGACGTTGATAAAATCAAGATAAAATTTTTAAAAAAATATTTTTTTACACTAAAATTAAAATGCTCCTTCAGTTTTAATAAAATTTTGTAGAATTATATAAAATAGAGTGTATTCTTAAAAAAACATTGTTGCCTGTCGTAAAACAAAACAAACTCTCACCCGCTATGGCAAAAATTTAAAAAATCAACTTTTACACCGCCTGGAGGGTGATTCTTTTGCTAGTAACTTTAACAGAAAAAAACTTTCTCCAACACTACCAAATTGGTTTTCATGTTTTATTTTTCGGACCATATGACCTTTAGGCACTCCTTTTGCAATCTCGATTTGTGGGGACACTTTTCTCATTTACACCATCAAAATCTGGTTGTTTGTTAGGGTTTAGGGTTAGGGGTTAGTTTTATAATTTAAAAAAATCTCTAAAAATCGTCTGTTAACAATTAACTGGATTTTGACAATATAAATGGAAAAAATGTCCCCACGAATCGAGATCGCAAAAGGGGTGCCTAAAGGTCATATGGTCCTATTTTTCTTCCAACGTTAAGGTGAATAAAACTCTGGTCATCCAGAGGTCAGGGTTCAAATGCTCCAATATTTTAGCTTATGTTTTTATCCTATTCACTTTCAACTAAGTCATTGTCTGTCTCATTTTATATTTTTGTAAAAATATCCACTTTTCATCTCAGCCGTCTGAAAAACGGCAAGATTCAATTACGAGAGTGCAGAGAATTGCAGATATCCACTTTATGGTTCACTTCCCTCAAATCATGGGAACCGATTTTCCAAGTTTAGTCATTTTTCCAATTTCTTACAGATGGAGTGCTTCAAGTCAGATTTTGAGTAAATTCTTCAACTGTAACAGCGCCATTTCTATTGATTTTGGACAAAAACAGGTCATCATAAAATTCAACAAGAAAATCTGTTCACGGTGCATTTTTTAAGCCAAAGTCACCCTCCCTCACTTTTTAAAAAAACCTTTCAAACCATCTTCAGTAATTTCTTTTGTTCAACGGATCTGTCCATTAAATATCATAAATACTTTGGATTGCTTCTTCAACATTATTGCTTTTTTTTAAAAACTCACAGAGCATTAAATTTCTTATGTAATCTGTAAAAACATCTCCTTTTAAGAAGGCCAGCTTTGTTGGTTGGTTGGAATTTATGGCATGTCAACCCTTGTTAGGTTATTTCCTGTTGGAGACATTTTGTTTTATTCATTCTTGATGGGTATTCAACATTTTTTTTAAACTCAATTTTTTTAAACACATTTTTTTCTATTTAGCCAATAGATGAAACCCTAACAAGTACTACCAATCCGGTCAGGGTGAACCTGGGAGTAATGGCAAATAAGGAGAACTCATCACTCCCCAGAGCTCCAGAATTGGAACTTCACCATTAGATGCATTTTAACATCATAACCAGAACACTAAGAACCTCAGCCACTGCCTTCTAGCACATATATGATAAAAGGGGTAGGGGATTTGCTATAAAGGCCATAGGGCTGGGACAATCATATAAGTGCTAGGGCTTGATGTGGCCAGCCAATTGATCAGAGGGGGCCTCTCCAACTGCCTGTCTAGCCTAATTAAGTGCAAAAGTGGAATGTTACACGCAATTTGTTCTAAATTGTTGAAGAAAATTTTATGAATGGAATTACCTTACTTGATGGTGTATTAAAAAAGAAAATTTTAAAATATTATTAATCCACATAAGGTATTTTGTAATATTTTAACACAAGTTTAACTAAGTAAGGGGATAAATTGAAAAAATGGGTCTTTGTTTTATCGTATCGTAATTCGAAATAATGCTAGATTCAACAATTTTTCTTATTTTTTGTTGTGTATGTTAACTAACATATATATATATTCCAGGATTTGTTCAAAACAGCATGCAGCATCCTTGTGTAGTTCCCACCTAGCTTTTTCTCTCAGGGTTTTGTTAGAGTCTAAGTGATGCAGCCATACTGTAGTACTGAAATGGTTGCAACTTGGAAGAATTTTTACTTTATCTTATCAGATTTAATAATACTGTCAAAAATTTACTAATAACATTTTAAACATTAGTTTAAGATGTTATTAGTAAATTTTTTTTAACTAATGCAAATTTTAAGAAAGTTAAACAATGTTGATTATTTTCAGCATTTTTTATATGGGTAGAAAATTAATTAATGATGAAAAAGTTTGAAGTTTATTCTTTTTCAAACGATAAAAATGAGATGAAAATGTATTTCATGATTCTATTTCTGTTTCGGCATTCACCCTGGGTCGGTTGAGCCGGCTCCATCCAACAAATTCACCTGTGGATAATTCATGGAAGGAGTAACAAGGGAATAGGAAATTCACATGCAGCTCCCAAAACCCACATGCATATCCCAGTCAGGGGTAAGGAGATGCCCTTGTTTGCCACGGATTTTTCACTGACACTGTGACAAGTATGATGGAAACACATTTGACTGGGCTGTGGCCCTAACACCACTGGGTGCCAGACCTGTTCACCTTGGTGACCCTACCAGGAACTTAAGTTCCCAATGACATGGCTCTGACACTACCAAGTTTATATCACCCTGCCACGATGAGAAGGGGTTAGACTTTAGAAATAATGTGCTAGATGGCCATTGGGCAAAGTTCTTCTTCTGCCCTTTTACAGGTCTTGTTTTTTTTGTTCTGCAGGGTGTCTAGCCACCCTCCTCACCTGATAAAATCTGTGAGGTAATCAGTTTAGTCACTGATGATCTGACTATGAAACAGGTATATGATATTTTGTTATGTCTCTAACACCACTGGGTGCCAGACCTATCCGCCTCGGGTGACGCTACTGAGAACTTAAGTTCCCAATGGCATGGCTCTGACACTACCAAGTTTATATCACCCTGCCGCAATGAGGAGGGGTTGGACTTTAGAAATAATGTGCTAGATGGCCATTGAGCAAAGTGCTTCCTCTGCCCTTTTACAGGTTTTGTTTTTTTGTTCTGCAGGGTGTCTAACCACCCTCCTCACCTGACAAAATCTGTTGGGTAGCCAGTTTAGTCACTGATAATCTGACTATGATATTTTGTTGTTTTGAAGCAGAAATTGAAGAAAAATGCAAAGAATAAAATTGAAAGTTTCAGAAGAAATATGAAATGTAAATCAAACTTGCAAACAGTTTAATTATATATCAATATCAAATCCAAAGAAATTGTTTTGTCTGCTGAAACTTTTCATTTGATCTACGTACATCAAAGTTGTTAGATGATTATAGAAACACAAGTTAATTACAAGTCTTCTTATATTTCAATGCATTTTGATTTCAAGAGAGAAAACTTATAAATGAATCAAAACAAAAACATTAAAGTGAGTTTTAATAAAAATAATAATAGAAATAGTGATCATCTAGATGTTGATGCACGTGTTCCTTAGAAGTATGACCATTATCATCCTGCAACATACCTTGGTTAAAACTGCCCTGTCAGCTGGGGCGTTAGAATACACCTACTGCACCTCTGCAGAGAGGTAAGACTCCCCCAATGGGGCCACCTGTTAGCCGTGGGTGGCGACCCGTGATGCTTAAGGATAGAACCCAGGTGGATGAGCAGTTTATGACTTGCAATACTCCACTTTGGCCTGTTCTTAGGCTAGACGGCGGTCAGAGAGGCCCCTTCCAATCAATTGGCTGACCATGTCAAGCCCTATCACCTATATGATTTTCCCAACCCTATTGCCCTTATGGCAAGTCCCAACTCCTTTTTATCATATCGGTGCTAGAAGGCGGTGACTGAGGGTCTACATGTCCTGTGAATGACGTTAAACTCTATCTGATAGTGAGGTTCCAGTTCTGGAGGTTTGGGGAATGTGGAGCACCCCTTCATCACCATTGCTCCCTGGTCCACTCTGACCCGGAGTGGTAGTACCTGTTAGGGTCCCATCTATGGGTTGAATAGAAAAACATAAGTTTATAAACAAAATTGTATTATGCATTAAGAATGAATTTATTTCACAACTTGTCGGCATTAAATGACCCACCGAGGTTGATATGCCGTAAAACAAACCAAACCAAACCAAACCTGGTTAAAAATCAGATCATTCAAATCGTCTAATATGAAATTCAAAAATGTAAATCCTTATTATCTTGTGTTGCTCATCCGCTGAATTCTTATTTCTTATGAGTGTCATCAACTAAACTAAATAATGGACCATTATGTTTTTATTATAAGGAAAGAAAAGTAAGGAAAAGGACATACTACACAGAAAAAATATAAGAAAGAAATAAAGAATGAAAGAGAGTAGGGTAAAGGTAGAGAGAGGGGGGTGAGCGCGGAGGCAATAATGCTAATCTGTTTCAATCGAAAGAAAGAAAAAAAGAGAGAGAGGGAGTTACATCAAGATTATTATACTTTTTACTCATTGAACGATTTTATAATACATATACAATATATGTACAGTAAATATATCAAACGTTGTAATAATTAAATTATCATACAACTTGTAGTGGTAGTACCTTTTTAGGATCCCTTCTATGGGTTAAATAGAAAAATGTGTTTATAAAAAAATAATTGAGTATCCATTAAGAATGAATTAATTTCAAAACTTTGTCGGCTTTAAATGATCCACTGAGGTTGATATGCCATAAAACAACCAAACCAACCAACCAAACAAACACACTGAAAGCAGACTGGTTGGTTGGGGCAGAAGAATACACTGACTGCATCTCTACAGAAAGGTATGCCCCCCCCCCCATGAGGCCACGTGATGCCCATGGGTAGTAACTCGTGATGCTTAAATATAGAATCCTGGTGGCTGAGCAGTCTATGACATGTTTGTTGGTTGGATTTTATGGTATGTCAACCCTTGGTGGGTTATTTTATGCTGAAGACATTTTGTTTTATTCATTCTTGTTGGTATTCAAATTCACAATGGGTATCTATCACAACTTAAACTACTTCAATCACGTGATATACAAGCCACAAACTAGCATGTACCAAAATATTGCAAAACTTTTGACTCACACTAATTTGTTTATTCCTGGTGGAATATTACACAGACCCACCCAACCAAAAAAATAATGGTTCCGTAGAATTTTTTATTCAGCTGAATTGCAAATTTAATCTGATTTGGGCATCAGAGTGTTGGTAGGTGGTTTATATACAGGTTTGGGTTGTTCCACTATGTACTTTGGTCAAGCTCATTCTCTGGATTCTGATTGGCTGCTGGTTTTCAGTGTAGACACTTTGATCCATAAAAATCCAACTATGCTCTGTAGTACAGGGGCTGTATTTTGTTACAACTTGTCAATCCATTGTCTGGCAACTGGACGCTAGCTACTGGCAGTTTATCTTTTAAAGTAGGCAAATGTGATATAGAATAAAAATTGTTCTACCTATTTAAAGCATAGAACAATTTTTATCCTAAATTACGTTTGCCTAGCTCGTTATATAAGATTAAAAAGATAAACTGCTGGTGTTACTTAGCATCACCTTAGCAACAAAACCAATTGTTTAGACAAATAATAAACAGTCTTCAGAAAAGAACCGAAAGCACTTGGTTTATCA
The DNA here is from genome assembly GCA_023376005.1 of Doryteuthis pealeii. Classification (NCBI taxonomy): domain Eukaryota; kingdom Metazoa; phylum Mollusca; class Cephalopoda; order Myopsida; family Loliginidae; genus Doryteuthis; species Doryteuthis pealeii. The sequence continues at coordinate 23,140,730 of CM042139.1, read as the reverse complement.
ATGAAAACTCTTTCAGACAACTCATTAATGCCTTTCAAGATGATAACATCAAAATAATTGTTAGAAAAATTGAAAGAAATAATAAAAAAATCTTCAAAACAATAAGAATTCCATTATTTTTAACCAAATTTAAATAAAAAGATGCCCATATATATATATATATATATATATATATATATATATATATATATACACCTAAAATTACATTCATGCCCCCACTCTAATTACCGAAATATTCTAACGGAAAATACACACATCCTGCACAAAGAAAGAAATAAACAAAAACTCCAAATACTAGAAGCTTTATACATAAAACAATACAAACCATCCTTAAACAAAATTAATTTCCAATACAGTACACACATTCTAAAATGCCTATAACACCTTTCTCACCAATTCTTCTCCTTCCAGCCTCCACATTAATATAATTTAAAAAAAAAACTGGAATACATCACCCCTGATGATAGCACATCGAAGTACCGAAAGTACTCGGGAACTGAACTTCGGTGGACTTATCCACCAATTCCACCCAAACATTAAAAAGTTGGCCAGAAAATTAGAAAAGATAAAAAATAAAATTGTTAAACAGGAGATGTGCCTTTTGTTTAATTCTACATGTATAAATGAAAGAATGCTGCCCAAATACACACACACACACATATATATATCTTATTATAATGGAGATTGTGTGTTTTTCTGTCTGTAACCGAAACTATATTACTACTCAAGTCACAATTCCCTTAATTATTTACGTCAAATTCTCCATGATTTCATTCTTTTAAACCTTCATTTATTAATAAAAATTGTTTTACATTATTAATACTGTTGACCATATCTACATACTAATAACATGCAATTGTATTTATATATACAACAAAATAGTGGTTTACAGTTTGAACAAGAAGGCTAATTTGCATATTGATATTTAAAATTTTATTTTAATAAATATGTGCTTGGTATTATTGATTTCTAATTGTTTGGTTTTATCTTAAGAAATATAAACAAAAATCTCGTGGATAAATCTTAAAAGAAATTTATTTACAAGAAGAAATAACTGTAATATTATCCTTTACTTCCTATTTTAACTAAATAGTTAAATTAGGAAAATTTACCAATGAAAGAGGGGAGTAATGGAAAATGATGGAATAGTTAGTTTCAAAGTTGTTTCTTTTTCGATTATACCCCCTCTGTTGCAGATCTTTTTATCTGTATTCTTAGTCAGTTTCATTAGCCTTTCTAATTTAATATGATATTTTATTATATCAAAACTTAAATACTTGCACCCGGAGGGTGCATATATTTGCTAGTATATATAAATATGAGAACTGCACCTCTGGAAGAAACTCTCTAACAGGGTGTCTAATTCCCTGATAGACAGTTTCTTCCACTTTTAGTTCAAATCCTAGACTAGGCTGCTTGCATTTTGCACAGGGCTAATGCCTTTGGAAAAGTTATGAATCCAACTATTCTTCCTCCAGCTATGGGTAAAATAGTAGGGCAGACTGGGCTCTTTAACATTGATATGGCAACCAGTCTAGGAGAAGGAAAACTCTGAATTTAAACCTGTTAAACTCCACTTAAAAATGGACCTTGTGTCACATCCTGTTTTTGCAGAGGGTTTGGGTAAATACATACAGCCTAGACAGATATATACAGCAGATCCAAAAGTGCCACCCCTATAAAAAAAAAAAGTTGCCAAGGGTGGATCGCTTCCTCCTCTCAAACCCCTTTAGCTATGCTACTGCCCATGGCAAGCCCTAGAATTGAACCCCTGTCTAAACATCTGACCTCCATTAATTAGGTAATTTTACCATAAAATCATCACAAAAATACAAGTTTATTTTGGTAATCTTTTGATTAACAAATTATGATATTACTATCAGGACCTTTGGATATACCACAGTATGATAATTTAATTATTACAACATTTGATATGTATAAGTAAACATATCAAACGTTGTAATAATTAAATTATCATACTGTGGTATATCCAAAGGTCCTGATAGTTAAATCATAATTGTGAGCTATTGCTAAATACTTCAATATGTAAAAAGTATGATAATTTTGATTTAACTCTCTCTCACTCATTTTTTTCTTTCTTTCCTTTTTTATGTTCAATTGAAACAGATTAGCACTCACCCCCTCTCGCTATTTTTCCTCTATTCTCTTTCTTTTTTTTCTTTCTTATATTTTTCTGTGTAGCATGTCTTTTTTCTTCCCTTTCTTTCTTTATAATAAAAACAGAATAGTCTATTATTTAGCTCAGGTCATAACAATCTTAGATTAGGGCCACTATAAATAGATAAGCAAGTATTAAGGAAACAGAATCTAAACTGATGAACTTATTTTGAAACCGGCTTAGCTCAGTCGGTAGAGTGTTTGGCTAGAAACCATAAGGTTCGAAACCGGCCCTCGCCAACTCAGTGTATGAGTAGTACAGGGATCTGTGCGGTAAATCAAAGAGCTGATGGTAGGTGTGGCGCTCCACCACAGAAGCAAAAAAACATCTCCTTGGTCTAGCGCTAGTGAAAAGGGAATAGACTCCCTCGCTGATTGGCTGATACCGACTTTAGGCCACCCCGACGATTTTACTTACTTTATTTTGAAACTGAACATTAAGAAATAATCAAATATTTTTTTTTTAAATGTAAAAAAAGTGAAAAATATTCAAAAAAATTTCCTATAAAAGTTTAGAATTCTTAAATAAAACTTTGTGCTGTAACAATTTTAGATTAGGGCCGGTGCATACTACCCCTAAACCTCCGACCAGTGTGGAAGGACCCTGCTTGCATACTCTGGAAAGGCAGGTTTCACAAATGGTCTATGAATACTACTTTATGAAAATTGACATGTAGTAGAGTAAGGGTTCATATATTTTATATGAATAGTACTTTATGAAAATTGATATATAGTAGAGTTGGGGGTAGTCATATAGAGTGGGGGGGGGATAATATATTTTCTATAGATACTACTTTATGAAAATTGACAAGTGATAGAGTGGGGGGGGTAATATATTTTCTATAAATACTACTTTATGAAAATTGACAAGTGATAGAGTGAGGGGTGTCATATATTTTCTATGAATACTATTTTATGAAAATTGACTAGTAGAGTGGGTCGGGTGGGGTTCATATCTTAGATTCAATGGGGTGGGGCATAAGACCCTAGCATGTGCCCTGATTTAGATAGTATAAAAATAGCCCTTCTAAAAGCATTTCTGAATAAAACAAAGAAAAACAAAAAGATTAAGAAGGTCTTGTTTGTATATTTCAAAAAATAAAATATATCCAAGATCAAAGAACAAATATTGAAAAAAAAAATCTTGAACATTTTTAATCAGAAGTTGAAAAGTCAAGAAGATGTCACAAGAAAAACAAAAGAAGAAGAAGGAAAAAAATACAAATGGAGGCAAATGGACCTTTCGTCTGCTTTAAGCTGCATTACTCAGAGGGAATTTGAAGTAGGCAGTGATAAGAGCCCAGATATTTAGTATAAATGACAGAAAGCAACAAAAGTACTAAAATAGAAATCACTGGTGGCATTACTTGCATTGATAGTAGCAAAGATAAACTGTTCTTTTTGCTTACATTAAACTGAGATAGTAGTAAGAGTAACCATATTTGTAAGAACTGATAAATATTTAAAAAAGTGAACTTTCTTACTTTTAAAGAAATAATATCAAAGCAAAACATCTGATATAAGTACAATAAAGATAACCGACTTATAAGTATAAACATAAATATATTTTTTATCAATTCTTTTCAAATACTTTAATATCTTTCCAAATATTTCTTATATTTTAAGTAAATCTTCTCCATTTATGTTTTTAAAATTCAATAAAGATATTCACCTTTTAAATGATAATGGTAAAATAATCAACTTGTTCAAAGATGGCAGCAAAGCATATATTTGTTACCCATAATGCAATTGCAATAAAACTTAACTGAGAATATTGTCAACAAATTTGATTACCATTTTTTAAAGCAAACTTACATGTAGTTTTTTTTAACTTATAAAAACTGTTTAACTTATTTTCTGTTGAACAATATATGATACTAGCAGGATCTATGGATATAATTTTGATTTAACTCACTCTCACTCTTTTTTTCTTTTTTCCTTCTTTTCATCTTTTCATCTTTCATTATGTTCGATTGAAACAGATTAGCATTATCACTTCTGTGCACTCACCCCGCTTTCTATCTTTCCCCGACTCTCTTTCTTTCTTTTTTTCTTTCTTATTATATGTTTCTGTGTAGCATGTCCCTTTTCTTCCCTTTTTTTATAATAAAAACGGAATGGTCCATTATTTAGCTGAGGTGATAAGAAATAAGAATTCGGTAGATAAGCAACACCAGATAATCAGGATTTATATTTTTGCTTTTCATCTTGGATGATTTAGAATGCTCCTACTGCCAGTACCTCTCAGTGGAGCCCCCTTTAAGTGGTGCCCAGGATTCATGCCCTAGCTGGCATACTGTAGATACACCACTGTAAGTAGATAAGCAAGTATTAAGGAAGCACAGTCTAAATTAATGAACTCATTTACTATTTACCCCCAACTGGTAGTGGTGGGGGGCCCTGCTTGTGTACCCTGGAAACGCAGGTTTCATATATTTTTTATGAACACTACTTTATGAAAATTGACATATAGTAGAGTGTGATGATAACGGTCATACTTCTTAGGAACACAAGTATTAATATATAAATAATATTTTTTATATGTTTTGTACATTGTAATTTAAAATCTCCATCAATAAAGCTTTTGAAATATCTGGACCGTATGACCTTTAGGCATCCCTTTTGCGATCTCGTTTCATAAGGACATTTTTCCCATTTACACCGTCAAAATCCAGTTGATTGTTAGGGGTTAGGGTTAGGGGTTACGGTTAGGGTTAAGGGTTAGTTTTATAATTCTAAAAAAAACTCTAAAAATCATCTGTTAACAAATAACTAGATTTTGACGGTGTAAATGAAAAAAATGTCCCTATGAAACGAGATCGTAAAAGGGGTGCCTAAAGGTCATATGGTCAAAATATCTTAAGGACATTTTTATTTGATTTGATTTCTTTGATTAATGGCATATCAACCTTTGTGGTTACTTAATGCCAATACCATCCCTGTAGAAGAACAGTAGCGGTACTATTTAACCTATAGCTGGGGGATAAGGAGTTTCATACCTTTCCCAATGGTATAAGTATGAAAATAAATGTAATAACGCGACTAGAGTTCAAACTCGCTTACTATGATTTTTTTTTTTTTTGTGATTTGAAATATTACACATATTAAATTGATATTTAAGTTAATTTGATTATTATTAGAAATGTTTTTTTTTGTTTTTTTTTAACTTTAAGGGGCTCTCTTCTCATTAGTTAAACTACTTAGAGAGCTCCACATAACAAATGTAATATACTAATTTTCATGAATGTAATTACACTACCTTTTCGTGAATGTAGTATACAAATTTTTCATGAATGTAATACTAATTTTTATGGATGTAATATACTAATATTCATGAATTTGGTTGTAATTCTATCTATCTGTAAATAAATATTTCTATTTCTATGACTTATACATACACACACACAGAGAATTTCAAGGAAGACAGTCATATAACAGAATGTACAGAACCTAGGGACTTCCTCGCTCCCCCAGACAATTTGAGTGGTATAGTAAATGTTCAATATTCTTTTTTTGAAAACAAGTTCTTATATTTGTAACTGGAAATTTTATCTAAAAAGTTCTTATACTTGTAACTAGAAATTTATCTAAAAATAAGACCAAGTTTTATTATAAAATATTCATATAACGGGGTGGGTGGTGGGGTGATTTCCCATGGTGTAGGGAATAATGTGTGGGACAACGACATTGTAGTAAGGAAGTTTGAACTCCAGTCACGCTATTACGTTCACTTTCAGACTAATACCTTTGAGAAAGATATTAACCCCTTATCCCCCAACTATGGGTTAAATAGCACCACTACTGTTCTTCTACATGGATGGCTTTGGCATTAAATAACCCATGATAAATACCCATTGATATGTCATTAAACAAAGAAACCAAACCAAACCAAACCAGACCTGTCCACATTTATCTATATATCTATCAATCTATCTATCTTAGTCCGTTCACATCCCCAGCTATAGGTTAAATAGTGCCACTACTGTTCTTCTACAAGGAGGACTTTGGCATTAAATAACCCTCGAAGGTTGATATATTATTAAACAAAGAAACCAAACCAAACCAAACCAAACCAAATCTGTCCATCTATCTATCTATCTATCTATCTTAGTCTGTCCACATCCTCAGCTATAGGTTAAATAGTGCCACTACTGTTCTTCTGCAAGGATGGTTCTGGCGTTAAATAACCTACAGCGGTTGATATGTTATTAAACAAAGAAGGCGTGTGGTGTAATGGTTAGAGTCATAGGAAATAAACTCGTCGATACGAGTTCAAATCCTGGACAAGGCTGTTAGCATTTCTCATAGCACTAATACCCTTGGGAAAGGTATATATCCAACTATTCTCCCTCCAATTATGGGTAAATAGTAGAGCAGACTGTGCTCTTTGATCGTGGCTAGGTAACCTGTCTAGGAGAAGGAAAACTCTGAATTCAAACCTGTTAAACTCCGCTTAAGAAATTGACCTTGTGTTGCATCCTACTCCTGCGGAGGGGTTTGGTAAATATATATTAAACAAACAAACCAAACCAAATCTTATAACAAGTAAGGTTTCATAATGAATACTGAAAATTTTCTTGTCATCTGCTTTGAATAAGAAATTGCCACCATTCTTAACAGTCATTAGTTTCATCTAAAAGTTATTAAAATTATATTAACTAGCAGGACCAGTGGATATACCACAGTATGATAATTTAATCATTACAATATTTGATATGTTTACTTAAGAGCTATAAATACTTCAATATGTAAAAAGTATGATAATTTTGATTTAACTCTCTCTCACTCATTTTTTCTTTCTTTCTTTCATCTTTTCATTATGTTCGATTGAAACAAATCGCTTTCACGTGTTCATCCCCCTTTCTCTATCTTTTCCCTTTTCTTTCTTTCTTTCTTTCTTTCTTTCTTTCTTTCTTATTATATTTTTTTTTGTTTAGCATGTCCTTTTTCTTCCCTTTCTTTATAATAAAAACAGAATAAGAAATAAGAATTTGGCAGATAAGCAATGCCAGGTAATCAGTATTTAGATTTTTGCATTTCATCTTGAGCGATTTAGATGGTCTCATTTTTAACCAAAGGGTGTTGCAAGATGATAATAGTTGTATAATTAAGGAACACGAGTAATAATATATAGATTAGGTTCATTAAATAATTTAAGAATGTGAATAATGTGAGTAATTTTGATAATATAGACTTAAATATCAACAGATAAATCAACAAATAAAATAAAGTGGTGAATTTTTTTTAATATTTCAGTATTTTCTGAAGAATATGCAAACAAAATCCACAACATCTTTGGAACAAAATTAGATGACCTATGAATAGGGTGCAAAGGGGGCATTTTTCCCCTACCAAGGGGCACCCAGACTTCCTTTATAAAACTTGTAATAATTATAAAATTAGTTTAACTCTTAACATGCTGTTAAGAATTTTCTAAGTCCAGAGCCCAATACCTATAACCATTTATCAAAAATGGCTAAAAATGGCTAAAAATGGCCTTTTCATTAAAACTTACCTGTTATTTCCCTTGAATTAAAGACTTCTAAATATGTTTAATATTACATTTAAACAAAAGCTATCATTTGGAGCAGATTAGGAAAATGAATGTGACTTCCGGCCGGGTGGAATGAGGTGGTATAGGATGTTAAGAGTTAATTATTTGAAAAATAATGGTGATTTGCTGTAAGCTGGTTTGGTTTGATTTGTTTTGTTTTACGGCATATCAACCTTGGTGGGTCATTTAATACCGAAAAAGTTGTGAAATAAATTCATCCTTAATGCATAATACAATTTTGTTTATAAACTCATGTTTTTCTATTCAACCCATAGATGGGACCCTAACAGGTACTACCACTCCGTATCAGAGTGGACCAGGGAGCAATGGTGATGAAGGGGTGCTCCACATTCCCCAAACCTCCAGAACTGGAACCTCACCAACAGATAGAGTTTAACGTCATTCCCGGGACATGTAGACCCTCAGCCACCTCATTCTAGCACCCATATGATAAAAAGGGTTGGGGCTTGCTATAAGAGCAATAGGGTTGGGGCAATCATATAGGTGCTAGGGTTTGACGTGACCAGCCGATTGATCGGATGGGGCCTCTCCGACCGCCCGTATAGCCCAAGTAAGGTTCTAAGTGGAGTGTTGCAGGTCATTGACTGCTCATCCACCAAGACTCCGTCCTTAAGCATCACGGATCGCCTTGATGTGGCCAGCCGATTGATCGGAGGCCTCCTCTCCGACCGCCCGTCTAGCCCAAGAAAAGCCTAAGTGGAATATTGCAAGTCATGGACTGCTCATCCACCTGGGTTCTATCTTTAAGCATCACGGGTCGCCACCCATGGCCAACAGGTGGCCCCATTGGGGGAGTCTTACCCCTCTGCAGAGATGCAGTCGGTGCATTCTAACGCCCCAGCCTACAGGGCGGGCTGGAAGCTGGAAGGAATTATATCAATTTGACATATAATACTAACTGAAAAATCTAGCATATGTATTTACCAATTCTTCCACACAAGCAGGATGTGACACAAGGTCTATTTTTTTACCAGATTTGAATTTAGAGTTTTCCTTCTCCTAGACCAGTTGCCATACTGGACCATATTACCTTTAGGCACCCCTTTTTGATCTCGATTAAGAAAGGACATGTTTTTCATTTACACCGTTAATATCTGGTTTTAGGGGATTAAGGTTGTTTTTAATTACGTATTGCTTACAAAAATAAACAAAAAAAAACAAATTACAATACATTTAATTAACCATTGAAATTAATTATTGAATCTATCATTGAGACAGTTGTTTGTGTTAGTATTGCAATGTATAATTTCAATTAAACTTAGATTAAAAAAATATTTTTCAACATTAAATGTATAGTAATTTGTTTTTTTTTGTTGTTGTTTATCCCCCCCCCCTATATTCAACACAATGAAACTTTCATAAAAATTAATTTTATCTTGAAAAAACTTTTTCCATTCGAAAGTAGAAACATTAAACAAACTCCTGATGATTTAAAAAAAATTTAAGCTTACGGAAATAATGAAAATTATGACTGAAAAAAAAGCTTTTATATTTGCACTGTTAAATCAACTAAAATTTAACATAGCCAAAAACAAGTTACGACAAGAATTTTTTTTTTAATTCTATGAAAAATCAATTAATGGTCCGACTTTCATGAAAATTTCAATAACTATTTACCCTTGGATGTAAATATGTCTGAAAACACTCTATGGTGTTCCTATTTCTTTTTAGTCCGGTCATGGACTGGGTAATTAACTAGTATTATATATTATATTCAATATAGTATATTTAATATTATATATTATATACAATATAGTATATTTAAAATTATATATTATTATATGATATTATATATTATCTATATTTAGTACCTGCTAGGGTCCCATCTATGGGCTAAATAGATTTTTAAAAAAAGAGTTTTAAAAAATGTGTTTTACAAAAATGGAGTTTAAAAAAATATACCCATCAAAAATGAATCAAACAAAAGATCTACAGCATGAAATAACCCAACAAGGGTTGATGTGCTGTACAATCCAACCAACCCACCAACAATGTTGTTAATTCGGTATATTTTCAATTCATTTTTAATTAGCATACTTCCATTTTCTTTCTTATTTTTGAATTTTCCTTTACATTATTTTCCTTTACATTATTTTCCAATACTGCAAAAGAAAATAATTAACAGAATAATTGACTTGTTATTGGTTTATTCAAAATCCATTTATATTAAGGCTGAAAGACAATTTATGAAAGTTTGCTAAATATCTTTCCAATTAAAATATATGATAAAATATATACATAAATATATTATTATACTAAAGCTGAGCAAATCCAACTTTGCCAACTAAAGGCTATTTTTCTATGTATACTAATGATACATCCCAAAATATTATCTTATCTTAAATCTAATCAATGTTTGAAAAAAATCCCACCTTATTTGCTTCTAATTATCGTAATTTACAACTAAGTCAAAGACTGACCAATCTCTGTCATAAGTATAGTTTATTTCTCTCCTCCTCTCTCAATACATGTAGAATAGAGGATAAAATGAGGAGAGAAAAACATTACTGTGCTTGAAAAAAATTGCTTGTAGCTGCGTTGACTGATGACTGATTTTACCCCCTCTCTCTCTCTATGTATATATCTCTCTCTTTTTAAGGTAAACATAATGAGACTAAAATGCTGTTTTGACAAAATTACTTTAGCCCTCCCTACAGAAAATAATTTACCAAAAATCAGGGAATTATCGGATTTTAATGTAATTTTCAGTGTTTATTTATCAATGAATGATTTTTATAATGCATTATTTATTTTATTTCAAAACTTTCTCATTTTTTTAGTACAGAAAATGTCACTTAATTATTATTATGTTGGGGGTGTAATATTTTTGCGAGTTGGTCATTTTCTGTACTAATTACAGTATAAATAAAGAGATAAAAGACCAAAGTTATGAATAGAAACAACAACAAAAATTTTACAGTGGCTTTTCTATGAGAAAATAAGTACCGAAAATTGAAAAATAAAATATAAAAAAACAATAAATAATTAATTTTTTGGAGATTTCTTTTTTACTCATTTCAATAATTATTTAATTATCTTATAAAAGAAAAAATTATACATCGATATTTTTTCTGCTTAAAAAGGGGGCTAAATTTTCAAGAGAGTTTTTCTTCAAAACTTATTACTTTTTGTATCTAAAATAAGGTTTGCATTAGATAGATATTTATTTCTAGAAACTAAAAATATAACATTTTAAACTTAACATCAGGGTTTTCATATTTTAAATGAATTTTATATATTAATTATTCATAGCAAAAATACTAAATTAAAGTTTTGAAATAAAATAACTAATGCGTTATAAAATTCATTAATTGATAAATCAATACTGAAAATTTCATTAAAATCGGATAATTCCTTGATTTTTGGTAATTTTCTTGCAATCGCGAATGTCATATTAAATTTGTAAAAAAGCCATTTTAAACCAGCGTCTCAGACCGAAAGCAATAGAAATTGACCGAAAAATCGTTTTAAATGTTTGTTTTTTTAAAATTGTATATGTAAAGATATTTTTCTTTTTTTAATGATGGTCATTATGTTACTACTTATCGTTTTAGACAAATGTTTGACCTTAAATAATTGATTTAATTAATCTTAATTCGTTTTTAAAACAAAAGATCTGTCGCGAGTAGACGAATTATGGGCCATCCTACTATTATCTTATAAAAGAAAAAATATACATCAATATTTGTTCTGTTCAAAAGGAAGGGGTCCTAAATTTTCAATATAGTGTTTCTAAAAAAATTATTAGATAACAATAATAAACTAAAGTAGTTATTAAATAGATATTTGTTTTTAGAATCTAAAAATAGGAAATTTGAAACTTAAAATTAGGCGTTTCATATTATAAATGAATTCTAAATATTAATTTACCATAGCAGAAATACCTAATTAAGTCAGAAAGTTTTGAAATAAAATAACTGATGCATTATAAAATTCATTTATTGATAAATCAACACTGAAAATTTCATAAATTGGAAAATTCCCTGATTTTATTTTACATTATTGTGATTTTTTAACAATATAACCCGAGCTCAATGGGTGACCCAGCATGTCACGGGTTTTCTAGTATATATATATATATATATATATTTAAAAAATTTCTATATAATATATACATACAATATATATATATATAATATATATATATATATATATATATATATATATATATATATATATATAGTATCCAATTGCCACTTTAATTAATGCTACCTTTGTCTACAAGAAAAGTTAACTATAATTAAATTCCCGGATAAGAAAAAGCTTTTAAATAATAGATTTGAATCGATCTGCAATTGTAGACATAGGTTGGGTCGGTCACTAAAATATTGTTAGAACTACATTACTAAATTTAACTAAATAGATTGAAATTTAAAAAAAAATAGTTATTCATTTTAAATAGGATAAATACAAAAAAGAGCAATAAAAACTATGAATTAGTAATATTAAACCCCTAAAATATAATTAGAATGAAATTTTAACTGCTTTTACTAGCTATTATTTATAATTAGAATTAAATTGATAACAATATAGAAATGAGAATTAAGGAATGAATACACGTGTGGAACGACACATTGTTTTTTCTCAATTTTCGCATTCAGGCCACACACAAAGATTGAGAGAAAAATAACATAGCGTTCAGCCATTATTATCTGAAAAATATCTTTAATTTGACTAAGGAATTACATTGACTTAGTTAACGTAGGGTAGGGTCCTAAAGAAATTTTTTCAATTTGATTGAAACCATGGTAGACCCTTTATTTTTCCTCTAATAATAATATCATTAGTATTATATATATATATATGTATATATATATATATATATATATATATATATATATATATATAGCACTTAGCGCTAATACCCTTGGGAAAGGTATGAATCCTACTCTCCCTCCAGCTATGGGTAAATAGTAGGGCAGTCTGGGCTCTTTAACCTTGGTTAGGCAACCGGCCTAGGAGAAGGAAAACTCTGAACTCAAACCTGTTAAACTCTGCTTAAGAAATTGACCTTGTGTCATATCCTGCTTGTGCGGAGGGGTTGGTAAATATATATATATATATATATATATATATATATATATATATATATGTATATATATATATATCTATATATATATATATATGTATATATATATATATGTATATATATATATATATGTAATTATGATTATAATTTACCAAGTTTTTGTATTCTCCGTCTGATGAGACCAGTCTCTCAAGGATTTAAAAAAATTTTGTAAAAATTTTTAAAAGCCTTTGGAGCTTTTGGTCGAAATAAATTTATTACGGAATGATGGTTTGTTATTCTTTCTTTGAAAATTATATATATATATATATATATATATATATATATATATATATATATGGTGATTACCACTTCTTCACAGAAGAAGGCCATTTCTACAAGCAGTTCGATTGTGAGCACGCAGATGGCTAAGGAATCCAGCTTTTACGTTCCCTGTCGTACAAATGATATGTGAGACACCTGGCTTTCTCTCATATGGGATATAATATATATATATATATATATATATATATATATATATATATATATATATATATATATATATATATATATATATATATAATGTGGATGATATCAAGTGATACATTGATAAGATTCAACCAAAATTGAGAACTCAAATGTACATATAAAGATTTGCATTTATATTTTTACATATACAGAATATTATGAATAAATAAATAAGTGGATATATACCTTGTTTAGAATATAAATTTAAAAAACAAAAAATAAAGAAATGAGAAAATCAGACCAGTAAAACCGAGGGTGAAGTATTATATACAAAAAACAACAAAAACAGAACTGAAGAGACAATATGTCGAAATAAATTTATATTCTTAACAAGGTATATATCCATTTATTTATTTATATATATGTATATATATATTTGAAATAGGTATATTTGGACAGCATCTTTGCATTCAAACAAATTTGGTTAAAAATAATAGAATCAAGGGCTGGGTTAGCTCAGGTGGTAGAGCGTTCAGCTAGAAACCACAAGGTTCCTAGTTCGATACCGGCCCTCGCCAACTCAGCGTATGAGTAGGGATCTGTGCGGTAAAGTAAGGTAGGTGTGGCGCACCACCTCAGACGCTAAAATAATCTCCTTGGTCTAGCACTAGTGAAAAGGGGATAGACTCCCTCGCTGTTTGGCTGATACCGACATTAGGCCGCCCCAACGACGACTTTTATTGTTTTCTAGTTTTTCTTTTTTCTTTCAAGTTTTCAGACCATATGACCTTTAGGCACCCCTTTTTGATCTCAATTAAGAAAGGACATGTTTTTCATTTACACCGTCAATGTCAGGTTGTTTTAATAGACGATTTTTAGATTTAAAAAAAAATTATAACCCTAACCCTAACCCTAACCCTAACAAACAACCGGATATTGACAGTGTAAATGAAAAACATGTCCTTTCTTAATCGAGATAAAAAAGGGGTGCCTAAAGGTAATATGGTCCTAGTTCTCTAACAATTTGTTTGATGTTATCATCTTAAAAGGTGTTAATCACTTGTCCAAATGAGTTATTATTTGTAAACTAAGTACTTCCTGTTCTTTTATCAACCATTATCAAGGCTGTTTACTATTTGACAAAAACAAAACAATTGTTTAGTCAAATGATAGACAATGTTGATAATGATAGTTTAGACAAATATAAACAGCCTTGATGATATAATGAGGAAAAAACCCAGATAATAAAATTTGTGAATAAAAAAAATATATAACAAACTGATATCTGGTGAAAAAAATATATAAAAAAGAAATGACCAAAACATCCGTACTGTTTGAAAATAATCAATCAATATTGCAATGAATGGCCAAAAGAAAAAACACTAAAGGAGTTGCCTAAGTTAATATGTAAAAGTGCTAAATACACTAAGTAGAGCAAAACTATAAAACCTAAAGAGCCTTAAACTATCTACCTAGATTTGACCTAACGGATCTTAAAGATAATTCTGAAGATCCGTTAGGTGAAACCTGGATAGGAAATTTCTGGCAATTTTGGTTTTATATATATATATATATATATAGTGACATATTCTAAAATGCTTATAATAGATAGATAGATAGAACATTTTTTTTATTCTAAATCACGTTTGCCACTGTTATTTAGTGTCATCTTAGTGGCAAAAACAAAACAATAGTTGAGTTAAATATTAAACAGTTTTGGTTATGGTAGTCTTGACAAATATACTCTGCCTTGATAATGGTTCAGAGAAGAACCAGAAGTACTTGGTTTACTAATAATAACTCGTTTGGACAACTGATTAATGCCTTTCAAGATGATAACATCAAAAGAAATGTTGAAACTTGAAAGAAAAAAAAAAATTGAAAACAATAAGGATTCTATTTTGTTTAACCATATTTGTTTGAATAAGCCTAATGAGTCAGAGCGAGGCTTCGGTCAGAGAGTATCTACCTAGTTTTCTCCTAATCGATCATCAGGATAATTCTGACTGCTAGGAGTTGGTGGAAAATACATTTTATTTCTAATAACCGTCACAAGGAAACACAAAATTAGCATAAAATAATTTAAAAAATAACGTCAACAAATCAAAATTTTTTCATTTATTTAAATTCTATTGGCCAAGAAGCCAGGCTTTTCTATGCCTACATTTATTTAAAACCTCTACATATAGATATATAAAACCTTAACTTTCACTGCCAGCATAAAGCAATGATTGTCTGTTGTTTACAGACTGGATCTCTCTAGTGATCATAAAATATATAAACAAATGTATGCATTTAATAATTTAAACACCACCTCTTAACAGCAGCTGTCAAATGGCCGAGAAGTTAACGAATCAGGCTGAGGAAAAGTCAGTTGGGTTTCGCACTTGATCAGAGGTAGTTGCTGTGTCTAGCCACACCAAAGAGACGTGAAATGTCGAAACACAGTGTCTGTGGATGACTTATATATATATATATATATGGATGACTTATGTGGATGACTTATATATACTAGCAAATATATGCACCCTCCGGGTGCAAGTATTTAAGTTTTAATGTAATGAAATATCGTATTAAATTAGAAAGTCTAATAAGAAGGCAGATAAAAAGATATGTAACAGAGTGGGGGTATAATAGAAAAATAGAAATGAAACTTACTCTTCCATCACTCCCGTCTTTCATTGCTGAATTTTACTTATTTAACTATTTAGTTAAATCAGGAAATAAAGAATAAAATGACAGTTATTTTTTCTTATTATTGGATTTCATTTAAGATTCATTGAAGAGATTTTTGCTTATATTCATTAAAAATAAAACCAAACAATTAGAAATCAATAATACTAAGCACATATTTAATAAAATCACATTTTTAATATCAATATGCAAATTAGCCTTCCCGTTCACACTGTAAACCGCTATTTTTTGTATATATAAATACAATTGCATGTTATTTGTATGTAGATATGGACAACACTAATAAAAAGGTGAAGAAATTTTATTAATAATTGAGGTTTAAATATAAATAAAATCATGGAGATTATGATGTAAATAATAAAGGGAATTGTGACTTGTATAGTAATATAGTTTCGGTTACAGACAGACAAATCCACAATCTCCATTATAATAATATATATATATATATATATATATATATATATATAAATTATGTATGTGTGTAAAACTAACAAGATTTTCTTTTTACGAATATCATCCACAATATTTAACATTGGACATTAAGAGATATTGCTTTATATAAAAGTCATAACTGTTATTTTTTTTTTTTTTTGTCAATAGGTCATATTTATTTGCTGAGGGTTAAAGTTGTATTTTGTTCATAGAAATTGGGTCAGCCATATGTGTTATTGAATGATATTTATGATAGATGATTTTTAAACTTCAAGTCTGAATTGTTTTTTTGTTTTTTTCTACTTCATATATCTTGACTCTTATATTATTCAAATTGGAAGGAAGCACGTGGTGTAATGGTTAAAGTCATGGGAAATGGACTCGTCGCCCCGAGTTCAAATCCTGGACGTGGTAATTGCATTTCACTTAGCGCTAATACCCTTGGGAAAGGTATGAATCCTACTCTCCCTCCAGCTATGGGCAAATAGTAGGGCAGACAGGGCTCTTTAACCTTGGTTAGGCAACCGGTATAGGAGAAGGAAAACTCTGAATTCAAACCTGTTAAACTCCGCTTAAGAAATTGACCTTGTGTCGCATCCTGCTCGTGCGGAGGGGTTGGTAAATATATATATTATTCAAATTGTAGTTTTATCTTTCATTAATACTGGCCGGTATAGCTCAGTCGGTAGAGCGTCGGACTAGGAACCACAAGTTTCCGGGTTCGATACCGGCCCTCGCCAACTCAGCGTATGAGTAGCACAGGGGTCTGTGCGGTAAAATGAGGAGCTGATGGTAGGTGTGGCGCTCCACCTCAGACACTCAAAACAATCTCCTTGGTCTAGCACTAGTGAAAAGGGGATAGACTCCCTCGCTCTCCGGCTGATACAGACTATAGGCCAACCCCGGCGACTTTACTTTACTTTTACTTGTATTTATAACCTAAACATAACACAATTTTTTAAACAGTCTACAAGAGAAGGGTCTGGTTTAACTCAGTCAGTAAAGCACCTGCCTAGGAATTGCAAGGTTCATGGTTCAATACCAGTCCCCGCCAACTCAGCACATGAGTAGCACAGATTGTGTAATCTGGTCTGTGTGGTAAAGTGTGTGTGTGTGGGGGGGGAGCCTGACAGTCGGTATGATGCTCCACCTCAGCAACATCAATCTCACTGATCTAGCACTAGTGAAAAGAGGATAGACTCCCTCGCTGTCCGGCTGATACTGACAATAGGCCACAACGCCAACATTATTTACTTATCTTAATTAATATCAAATTATTTCTGTAGTCTATAAGTGAAGATGAATACATGAAGAGTATTTTCATTTATATTGAATTATTTTTGTAGTTTTTTATCATGTATATTTTGGATTGTTTGATTATTAAATTTTGGGACCATATGACCTTAAGGCATCCCTTTGTAATCTCAATTAAGAATTTCTCCAAGAATTTATCTTTATAAAATAGTAAATATTTTTAGCATTTAAATGATATTTTCATAAAATTTAAGATTTCATAAAATTGTCACAGGGTGTGTTTCCATGCTAAACCTACTGCTCTGGTCTTAGTACTGTGTTTCTCCGAAAATAAAACAAGATTTATATAAATTTTTACTTGGAAATATTAGTGGGTATGTCAAGTGTTTGTATCACATTTTAAAGGGAGTGGTTTTATTAAAATCATCATGAAAAATCATGCTTGGTCTTATTTTGCAGATAAGTCTTATTTTCGGAGAAACATGGGGACCATATGACCTTTAGGCACCCCGTTTTGATCTCGATTCAGAAGGACATGTTTTTCATTTACACCGTCAATATGTTTTAACAGACTATTTTTAGATTTTTTTTTTAAATTATAAAACTAACCCCTAACCCTAACCCCTAACAAACAACCGGATATTGACGGTGTAAATTAAAAAGATGTCCTTTCTTAATCGAGATTAAAAAGGGGTGCCTTAAGGTCATATGGTACAAACTTTGTTTAATAATTATTGTAGGTCTTTGAATTTTTTCTGTACAAGTTCAGAAACCAGTCATTTATCCCATTAATCCAAGAGAAAAAAAGGAAATACACACACACACATACACATACACATACACATACACATTTATATGTTGTTACTCGTGTTCCTTAATTGTACGACCGTTATCATCTTGCAACACCCTCTGGTTAAAAATGAGACTGTTCAAATTGTCCAAGATGAAATGAAAAAATGTAAATCCTGATTATCTGGTTTTGCTTATCTGCCGAATTCCTATTTCTTATGAGTGTCATCACCACAGCGAAATAACCATTCTGTTTTTATTACAAGGAAAGAAATAGAAGAAAAAGGACATGCTACACTGAAAAAATATAATAAGAAAGAAAGAGAGTAGGGAAAAGATAGAGAGGGGTGAACGCGCGGAAGCTATAACGCTAATCTGTTTCAATCGAACATAATGAAAAGATGAAAAGAAGGAAAGAAAGAAAAAAAGAGAGAGAGTTAAATCAAGATTATTATACTTTTTACATATTAAACTACTTAGCAATATCTCTTAAGTAAATATATCAAACGTAATAATTAAATTATCATTCTGTAGTATATCCACAGGTCCTGCTAGTACTTTTAATATAGTGGACAGATGCTACACTTTGATCCTAGGCTGTAGTGCCAAATAATAATAATTTAATCCTAAGCTTTATCTCTTGGTTAAAATGCCAATCCATACATAAATAACTCCATTATTTTTTATGGGCAATATGCTAGCATATATATCAAAATGGACGAGGCTGGTTGCATTTCACATAGTGCTAATACCCTTGGGAAAGGTATGCATACAACTATTCTACCTCCAGCTATGGATTAATAGTAGGGCAGATTGGACTTGGTTAGGCAACCAGTCTAGGAGAAGTTAAAAAACTGAATTCGAACTTATTAAACTCCGCTTAAGAAATTGACCATGTGTCACATCCTACTTGTGCGGAGGGGTTGGTAAATATATATACATTAAAATGTATAATCATGGTTTTTATCAAGCAATTTATGATTCCAAATGAATTAAAAAAAGAGTAAGATGTAAAAACAAATACTTAATACATGAAATATTTAAGAATTTCTTTTCAATTTCAACTTAATGTAAATAGTTTTAATATTGAAGTAAAATAAATGAGTAAAGTTCAATAAGCTGTTAAACAAGTCAAACGAACTGAGAATGTCATCATTATCATCATCAAGTTGTGCTGACACCATGGATTCTCATGACTCTCTCTCACCACCCATCCCTATCAGTCATGCGATGTGGAAGACATGCTAGGAACTAGCATGTCTTCCACATAGCATCCAGTATCCGCACAAAGCTGATGAATGCAAGTATTTTGCTGGTCAGCCTTCACTGGTGTATCCATGTGTAGGTGTTCACAGGCGAATATCACTTATAGGTTCGTTCTTACTTCTTCAGCAGTGTCTAGCATGTCTTATTCATCTTACTTTGATGGTTTGTGCGATAGGAGGTAAGTGGCCGTACAGCTGCTTTTTGTGGGGTGCTGCTTCCAGGATTTGTTCAAAACAGTACACAGAATTCTTGTGTAGTTCCCATCTAGCTTTTTCTTTAAGCGTTTTTATAAAAGTCCAAGTTTGCAGCCATACAATAGCACTGACATGGCTAACAAGATTCTATTTTGAATAAATGAATTTCTTACTTTATATTCCTGCTTTAGCTATTCATTTTATGAATTGTTTTGATGAATAACTGTATTAACAAAATATTACTAACAGTAAAAGTAAAGTCGAAACAGTACAGTACCAGCCAATCAGTGAGGGAGTCTACCCCCTTTTCACTAGTGCTAGACCAAGGAGATTGTTTTTGCATCTGAGGTGGAGTGCCACACCTACCATTACATGACACCATTGTTTCTTTTAACACAATGCTTTGATGTTATTGGGAGATAAATATATCTTTGATGAATAGAATAAACTGTAGTTTGGTAGTTTTGCAATTCTGGTTTTTTAACGTTATGAACGATTCAATGATACAATGGGTTTAAACTAGCAGTAATAATTTACTGAGTAAAACACAAAATAGGCCACAATTGTGGATAAAAACTATTTGAATGATTTCATCTAAACAACCCTGTTGGAATACACAAACTGCACATCTGCAGACGGGTAAGACCTCCCCCCTTAAATGGGGCCACCTGTTGGCCATGGGTGTTGGCGACCCGTGATACTTAAGGACAAAATCCTGGTGGATGAGCAGTCCATGACATGCAACACTCTACTTTGACCCTTACTTAGGCTAGACAGATGGTTGGAGAGGTCCCCGATCAATCGGCTGGTCACATCGAGCCATAGCATCTGTTTGATTTTCCCGACCCTATTGCCCTTATGGCAAGCCCCAACCCTTTTTATCATATATGTGCTAGAAGACGTTGGCTGAGGATCTTCATGTCCTGGGTATGACATTAAACTCTAACTGATGGTGAAGTCCCAGTTTTGGAGGTCTGGGGAATGTGGAGCACCCCTTCATCACCATTGCTCCCAGGTTCACTCTGACCCGGAGTGGTAGTATCTGTTAGGTTCCCATCTACGGGTTAAATAGAAAATTTGTTTACAAAAAAAATTGATTTAAAAATGTTTTCTTCCAAACTATCGCTGCACATCTTTGTTGTCATTGAATGACCCACTGAGGTTGATATGCCATAAAACAAACAAACAAATTTCATCTAAAATATGTACAAGATTTTTTACAAGTCGTAACTTGATGACTTTGAAAGTTATTGTTTAATGGCAGATTGTTTTGTGTTGTTCAAATGGAATTTGAATACTTCTTTTAAGAACTGCAGTATATGTTGTCTTCTTGCTTTTGTTTCATCTTTGAATTAGAACTAGAAAATTGGGCCACCTATTGAACTCTGTATAGATAATTGTGATCAGGAAGAAAGTTACTTCGCAAAATGAATTAAATTGAAAAAATAAATATGACCAGAAAATAATAATAATAAATAAATAACAACATTAAAATCATTTTGCTAAAATTTGCAATTAAGTCAAAAACTGACCTGTCTTATATATAAGCCAGTCATTAGCTACTGAAAATTAACATATGAATAAGTTCATCTACTGCTCACACTCTCCAATCTCTCTCTTTATACACACAGCGAAAACTAACATATATAAGGAGTAGTTATTCAATATATATATAGAGAGGGGGAAAGTAACAGGCAGAATGTGAAGTAAGAAACTGGTGAGTTTTTGACTTAATTGCAAATTATGACTAGTTTGAACCAAATAAAATGGAATTTTTTAAAAACATAACTTAATTCCAAAAGTAAGGAATATTTTGGGATGAATTTTGTGTCATTAAACTAAATAGGAAAAAAACAAACCTTTAGCTAACAATCATTGATTCACTCAGTTTTAACATAATGATAGATAATGAATAGATCAATTTTTAATCAATAATTACTTTCTCAAAATATTAATGGATAAATTTATTTCAAAATGTTTTATTTCATTTTTCACTCAAAAGAAAAAAAACAACAACATTGTTTTGAAACTTATTTGAATATAAATATCTGAATTTTACTAAAACCTTTGTAACTTTTATGAATTTTAGGATTTATACAATGAGTTTAAGTTATGTAAAGTTCACTTTAAATTTATACTTTGAATATTTTAATGGTACAAATACAGTATAGCACACGAGATAATATCATTAGAATCTCATTTTACGTATAAACAACATTAGATTACGGAAACTTTTTAAGGTAGCCTAAACCTAACCATAGCATCTCAAAGGTTTTGGGTATTTCCGTGAAATGTAATACTTTTTATACATAATCTAATGATATTATCTCCTGGGTGCTATGCTGCATTAGTACCCTTATTTGAATATAAATATCTACTCTAATAATTACTTTCTCAAAATATTACTGGATAAATTTATTTCAAATATTTTTATTCTATTTTTCAATCAAAATAAAAAAAATACATTGTTTTGAAACTTATTTGAATATAAATATCTAAATTTTACTAAAAACCTTTCTAACTTTTATAAATTTTGGGATTCACACAAAGAGCTTAATTTATGTAAAGTTTAGTTTAAATTTATACTTTGAATATTTTAATATATTGTTAGTAATGTACATTATCATAAAAAAATCCAATAAGAAATGGATTAAACAAATTTTTGTCATAGTTTAATATAATTTTCCAGTAGCCAGAAACTTTGAGAAGAATCTTTAATATTCCAAATATTGTCCAAAAAATTAAACCTCTGTCCAAACATGTTGATTTATTGATTCTTCAGATATCATCAGGTGTATATTTCGCATCTCAAATAAGTTTATAAAGAGTTTAATACTCGAAACAATATTTGGAATAGTTTTCATTAAGAAATAAAAAAATTCTTTACTTTTTTATTTTATTTAGAAAAAGTTATATATCCGAGCAAACTCGGTGTATTTTTTATATTTCTAAATGCTACTACAAAAATTGACTGTTGTTATAGGGTTTTCATCTAAATCGATGCTTTAAAAATAAGAAGGTGCGTTTTCTAGAATTTTATAGATTGGAAATTTTACTGTGCCTTATATTTAAGTTACTCTTGTGAACCAATCGGCGTGCTCGTTTTAAACGACTCCGTTTTAATTAGCCAATGAAATGGCGTATCACGACTGGCGTCACAGCTATATAAAACTGCCGAAGCCTCCTAAGAACAGAGGTGAACAAAGAAGAGAAGGGAGAGAAGTTAGTAAGTGTCCAGTGACCGTAGGGTCGCGATATTAACATCTAAAGTGTAACATCAACAGCCATGTCCGACTCTGAGAAACAACCAGAGAGTGAAGTAGAGTCTACTGAGAGGCCTGCAACCAGTGGAAAGAAAGTAATAGGTAAATGTTTTGTAGAAAATGAATATTATGTAAGACGGTATATTCCCTCTCTTGAAAAAAAAAAAAAAAAACCGTTTCAATGCGTTCTCAATTCTCTTTGCTTTAGTTAAGTAGGTCACCGCGTGGTTAAGTTTAATATTATTATTATTATATTAAATAATTCTCCATTAATTTTAACTTATTGTATGGTTTAGTTTTTGTATTAATTCTAGTCTCTTTTATTCTTTTCGTTTAATTATTTAACTATTTATTTAAAGACTTGTTTAATCGCTATCCTTTTTTTTCTTAACCACTACTACGTGACTCCACTTTGAAGTGAATCTTCCATGGAGGAAGAAAAAGAAAAAAAAAAAGAAAAACTTACGTGTGTTTATCTGAATAAATAAATACATTCGTATTGTTTATTTTCAGCCTCCAAAGTATCGGGGACAGTAAAATGGTTCAATGTAAAAAGCGGATATGGCTTCATTAACCGGTTAGTATTTATTTATATTACCCCATACCACTTTGTATATAATGTTTTTAGATAGCAACATTTGATTCTCTTCAATTCTTGTTTCTGGTTTTGTCTTTTGCATAATTTCAAGAAAACATTAAAAAATAATAATTAATATCATAATTACAAATGGAGGTTATCGGAAAATGGT
This sequence comes from Doryteuthis pealeii, assembly GCA_023376005.1. NCBI lineage: Eukaryota > Metazoa > Mollusca > Cephalopoda > Myopsida > Loliginidae > Doryteuthis > Doryteuthis pealeii. The sequence goes on along the minus strand of CM042139.1, from coordinate 23,116,860 downwards.
CGTTTTCGTAAAGATTCTCCACTCTTATGTACAGTTGGGGTTTATACCATTACATGCAACTTGCTGCATTTCATGCAAGCAAACAGATTTAATTACTAATTTTTAAAGAATGCTTTTCTAAACTATACCTTTTTTTATGTTTTTATTTTTGTTTATTTTCTGAAACTGACTCTACTTGTACTAAACTAGATATTTATCTAGTACTACTATGTAGTACTATTTACATAAAAACAAACCCCTTTTATTTTCTATTTAAAATAAAAATAAAACACGGACTTTTACCTAAAACCTCCTCGCTACCTCTGCGTAATTCTTGGATATTAAGTCTTTACATGTATGTTTTTATTGTTTGTTTATATAATAACATTTTTTTTTTTTTTTTCCAAAAACTATTTTTAAAAAGTTGGTTTCCTCAACGCGAACGCTAAGACATTGGCCGCTTCTCGCTTATTTTTCCCCCTCTTTTTATTTAAAAAAAATTTCTCTTAAAATTTGCTTTATTTTATTTGACTTTAAGTAACACCCATTTACTCACTGGAATGTTATTAGTATTAAAGGTTATTTTTCTGTAGTGTTTCTAGTGGCATGTTTTTCTTTTTCCCCTCCCCCTTGATTATAAAATTAGAAGCGTGCTATATAGTAGTAACGCACAAAAGCTTTTCTATCTAATCTGGCCGACATGTTGGAATATGGTGAATTCATCGAAGACTCTTTTTTTCCTCTCTGCTAGATATTTTGACACGTGGCAAAACTATTTTCAAAGACGATTCTTTTTCTATCGTGAAAAATCAGAAAACTCAATTCGCGGTAGCCAATGTAAACTGAAAATCACTTTTTCGGGTTATAAAAACAAATAAACAAAACACTTCAGGACAGTCAGATGTTTTAATACAATATCATTTTTGTTGACTAAAAGTAGTTAGTTTTTAGTCAACGTTACTATTCTTGTATTTCTGTAGATATACATGTAGATATATATATTTGTGTGAGAGATATAATAAAACACGTGGTCATGGAAGCGGAATTCAAGAAATGTAAAACCGGCATCGATTTCTTGTTCACTCCTTATATAGTGCCGCTTGCTACTCTATTAGATCTGTAACTCGTGTGCCATTATTGGCATCCTTCTTGTTTTAATGATTCTAACAACTGTAAATAGTTGCCGATGATGGATATATCGCTTCAAATTTCACTTTCTCTTAATAGTTGGCGGTATTCTATTTCTTTTTCTTGTACGCGCTTCCCAACCCCTTTTTCCCTTTAAAAAAGGGAAGGACCCCTAAGGATTTTGATCTATTAAATAATCGACCCCACCCTAAAAGTGACCATTGGCCATGTGGCAAAAAAAAAAAAAACAAACGGTGTCGGTCAAAAACTTGTCCCTCAATGTTTGTAAATGACTAACTAGAAGTTAGTTACTTTAACTTTAGCTACGTGACCCCCCCCTTCTCCCCCCCCCTTCACCTTGAAGGAGAATTTTGAAAACATTTTTAAACGGGGCACAACGTTTTAGAACCTCGATTGTATGGTTCTTAAAATATCTTTGACTCTAGTTCACGTAATGTAGTAATTAAGATTTTTGCAAAACTGTAAATTAGATTTTTCAATGTTAAGTAGTTATTGTAGTCTTTTATTGATTAGTCAAGTATTTGCTATAAAATTGGCCAAGGGACACCCCCACCGTCAAAATTACTACTACACAAAAAATGCAATCCTCTTTCGTGTATCTCCGTTACGATTGAGATCCCTTTAAAAAATCTTTTCCCTTTAAAAATCAACTTGTATCGATTTGACCTATCTGTGTCCTTTATCATCTCTACGCAACACACTTATTTCGTAAAGAACTAAAAATGGTTGGTCTACTAATATAACTTGTTCGTTTCTTGTTTGTGTTTAGAGAGCGACTCGACCGACTGAATTCTATCTGGCCTTATTTGGACGTGGTGTAGTAAGGATGAAATCGCAGATGATTCTTCTTACCCACCAATCTTTTTTTCTTTCTTTTCTTTTTTTTTTTTTTTTTCTTTTTGTTTTCCTCTCCAAATATTAAATAAATTTAAAAAAATTAAAACTAGTTTCGACCTAACTTTATGGCGGCAATTTGAAATGTTAATATTTAAAAAAAAACAAAAAAAAACTTATTTTTTTAGTCGTTAACTAAACTGATTCTTTTTTTTTTTCACCAGAGATTCTTTCCTATTTTTAGCCACTTCTGTCGAAGTGTTCCAAATTTGGTCCTAGACTGACTGAATTGCTATCATGTAAACTCTAATAATCGGCTCGTATTAATTTTAAGTCTCTAATTCTTGCCACCTCCATGCAATTATTAAATTCCGTCTTGTTGGTGTAGAATTCCTTTTATTTTTGTAAATACTGTTATCTATTTTGTTCAGTAGCTGACTATGTAATAGTTGTTTCGTAGTAGAAACATCGCAAGTTTTTACTGATTTTGTTATAGCGAAGCTGGATATTTTAATGTTACAAAAATATTAAAAATGAATATAACTTTGATTTTTTTTAATTTTTTTAAAAATTTTTTTTTAAAATTTTGTATAATTTCCTCACTTTCGTCTTAAGACTAACAAATCTCTTGTGTAAATGCAGTTTATTATTGCAACGCTTAAAGAATGTCGTCAAACCCAAATAAAAATTCAAATGATTTAAATACGTTTAAACTGCCACGTTTTATTAAACGCCCTTTTTTATTCTCTTTAATACAAGTTTCACTTGTATAAAGTGAATGTTCTTGTTGGGTTTAAAACAAATTAAAAAATTTAATCGTAATTTTTTAAAACTTAAATAGGAAAAAGTTATTTATATAGTTGTAAAAACAAACCTACTCCGTAACAAGACATCGCCCAAAATATATTGACCCTTTTTTTTATTGAAGGATGGGTGGGAATGAGTATACTTGAATTGTAATGCTCAAACAAGATTATTATTGAAAAAGTTAAATAAACGTAAAGTTGTTATTGCATTCTAAAATTATTTTGATTGAAGATTTTTAAAGTTATATATACAATCCTCACAAATCGTCACGTGTCCTTTTTAGAGGCGCTAAAAACCTCACCCTCAACTGATTCTTAGTAGGAAAAATAAAATGTCAACTATGTTGCCGGTTAGTCAACAATTTTTCTCTTCCTTTTTATTTTTATTTAAATCTACCATAAGGAATTAAATTTCCTTAAGAGTAACGACCGATTTTCCCCAAAATGTTTACTAGTTTTTTATATATATATATATATATATATATATATATATATATATATATATATATATATATATATATATATATATATATATATATATATATATATTTTTTTTTTTTCATAAACTAGAAATTTGGATATCATCGTTTTTAGCGTCTGTAACACATCTTGCATTCCAAACACTGAATCACTTCCCTTTTCATTTTTTTATCGTGCCTCATATTTTGATAAATTTTTTAATTTGTATTTTGATTGAAACTCAGAATTAAACATTTGAAATAAAACGTTAAACTTCCCTTTTGTACTTTGAAATCTTCCATCAGAAAAAAATAGCTTCTACAATGCATTTTTTATTTGATAACTGGTCGAAAAGATTAAATTCGCAGATCTGATGTTTGTTACTTTTGAGATAGTCCAGAAAAAAATAACACTACTCGTTATATATTAATGTTATAACAAATTCCTTTAACAAGGAAAAAGGTTCAGATGTTTTATCTTTTAACTTAAGGAAAAATGTAATCTAAATTACGGCAAGGTTTTCGAAAGAAATAAAAGGGAGGTAATTCAGTGTTTGGAATGTGAAATTTGTATCGGACGCTTATAAATATATTGAATAGATTTATTTTATTCCCAAATAATGTATTTCTTTGGTTTAATTTTATATATTCTTGTGTGGATAAATGTTTCTCTTTTGCTGAAATGTATATCTAAATTATGTGGTATTTAGATTAAGCAGATAAAATGCCACATCTTTCTATTTATAGCCTAAATTGAACTTTAAACTGCCCTTTTTTATATTAAAAAGGGCATATAACTCCTCCGTTCATGGGCTGAGAAAATGATTCTACAATTCAACTGTAAAATAAATCGTTAACATTTTAAAATAACTGTAAATTCTATATTTTTTTGAGAACGTTTCCATAAACTTAGTGATTAACTTGCAAGATTAAGCCAACTACGTATATGCAAAACTTGAACAGTTGTGACAGTACCACAAGGGTCTATTACAGACCTGGGCTGGGGATGAGGCCAATATAACCCATCAAAAATGTGTATAACTTATTGGTAAAGAAGTACTATTCATGTAATTTGTCTTGGAAAAAAAACTTTGGACCACTTTTCCTTTGTAACCATTATTTCTATATAGATCCTTTCATCACTCGTAACTGTAGCTGGATATACAGTGGAACCTTGACTTAGTTTATAGAGTTACGTTCTATCACTCGTTTGATTTTTGTTTTTTGAGATACAAGCCAGCTTCAGATGCACTTATGTTAATGACTTCACTAAAAACTTAAATTTCCAATTTATTACATCAAAGAAAAACGTTAATAAACATCAAAATGCATAATTTATTGCATTTTATTGCTATTCTTAAAAAAGCTAATAAAAAAAAAGTTTGGATATGTAATGGATTAATGGAATTTCAGTTTATTGCTATGGGGAAAATTAAGCAGATCAAATTAAACTGTTAAATCAAGGTACCACTGTACCCAGCAGTGGTCAAAGTTTAGGTGTTGGACATCCTAAAAAAAAGTGATATTGTAAAAAGTATCTGATAATTCCTAAAGGAAGCCATTTCATTCCTGAATTGAGGTAACAGTACATGGTACTATTAGTATTTTTGTAATTTAACCATTGTTCTTTTTAATAGCAAAATAAAATTATTCTAACTCCATTGGAAATCTATTAGATCTCCGTATGTCACAGTTGAATGAGTCGTATATCTTTTAATTATGATTTTATTAGTTAAGTTAATAGAAACAGACATCTTAAAATGCATTAAAAAAAAAAAAAAAAGTTTATAAATTGATTTATCTAGCTATATAAATGAATTTACATCTAGATAATGTTTGCTTAATAGGTACCAGGTGCTTTTCACAATACCCAATCATTAAGGGGAACCCCCTTTTCAACATGCATGTCTGGTACCTAAACTTTGATCCCCGTCCCCCCTGTTGTACTACGTAAGAATTTCCTTCAAAGCTTTCATTGACTCGCTTGTGCAACTGTATAGATATATTTCAATCTCATTACCTAAATGTTCCTTTTTAGATAATTTGAATTTAATACACTATAATCTTATTACATTTGCATCCATACCCAATTAAATCTTTCATATTAGTATTTTTCTTTCCACACAAATGCATTAAATTTCTTTCACTTATCTCTTAGTTTGAAATTAAAGTTCCCTTTTCAATGGTAACTTCAGCTTAGTAAAATCCAGGAGTTGCAGTCAGCCAGCTTTGGATTGTAGGGGGATTGAAAAAATGTATTTTTCTAAACTCATAAGTCATGGATATTTTACAGGTGCATTACTGTTCATGTAATGGTTGCACAAGGTCATTAGATAATGTCTTACTAACCTCCATGGTAGTCAGTTCATGCATGTGCCAAAGACTAACTGGTTTTTGAATTTTCAAAATGTCTGAATACTATAACAAATCATTACTTCTCTTCCAAGATTTTCAAAACTGCAACTTACAAAGGAAATTTTCTCCAATTTTCTAAAAGCTTAGATTTTTTACCAGAAAGCAAGCTTTGTGTATTTAGATTTGTTGCAACTTGTATGAAAAGTATCTTTTGTGCAAATGGACTATAATTGTTATATGTACATTTAACAAATTGCTTTTAGTAAAGTTTCATGAGAATTGTTAGTCTTGAACTATAAACTTGTCATGAAAGCCTTTTTTTAGCTGAAGTTTCTTTTTCTTCTCTGTAGGGAAGATACAAAGGAAGATGTCTTTGTACATCAGGTAAGTCTTGAATGAATTTAATCTGTAAGCTTATTGTATATTAAAGTATAGAAACTTGAAAGCATTTCTCTTCAATCAAGTTATGCAATTTAATGATTTTGTTTATCTTGTTTTGGTGGAAGTTAATTTGAACCCTTGCAAATGAAGCTTTGTACATTCTTAATAGTAAACTGATAAGATATAAGCTATTAAGATATTTAATGGTGCCTTTTTATTCACCAAATTACAGACATGAACAATTGCTTTCTAGCTGATAAAGCACTTTATTTACTATAATCCTCTCATAAAACCAATGACTTTTTGTGGTAATGAATTAATTTTCTGTCTATACCAACTTCATTTATCCTCCATTTTTTTTTTTTTTTTTTATTTTTTTTTTTTATAGTGTTCATCTTCGTTAAAAACGAATTAAAACTGATATCTGTTTTTATTTTATGAAAAGGTTGAAGTTTTAAGGATTTTTTTTTTTTTTTTCTTATCAGACAGCTATAATAAAAAATAATCCTCGCAAATATCTGAGGAGTGTTGGAGATGGTGAGAAGGTGGAGTTTGATGTCGTCGAAGGAGAGAAGGTAAGTTGACCTTTTGTTGTCTTGATAGAAACTAAGTAACTTGATAAATATACAAAAAATTTTCAAATTGTGCATCTTGTAATTTTGCTTACTGAAACCTTTTAACAGATCCAAATGTTGCAATTTGTTTACATGTAGAAAAGTTCTGTAATCCTGGTCACTTGGGTCAAAACATTCTGATAATTAGCTGGATGAAATGTGACTTAAATTAATATGCAAACTGCAGTTAAAGTGGACTGCTTATAGGATGCTGTGTTTCTGAAATATTTAAATTGCAGTTGGGCTAAGTAAAGCTGTAAGTCATTAATTACTAAAGCGTCTTTGAAGCAGACATATGTAAGTAAAGTCGTCAGCGAGGGTGTCTATCCCCTTTTCACTAGTGCTAGACCAAGGAGATTGTTTTGGCGTCTGAGGTGGAGCGCCACACCTACCATCAGCTCCTTACTTTACCGCACAGATCCCTGTGATACTCATACGCTGAGTTGGCGAGGACCGGTATCGAACTAGGAACCTTGTGGTTTCTAGCCGAACACTCTACCGACAGCTTCACATTTCAACTGAAAAATTTCATGCTATGTTGTCGATCCAACTTGTCGAATGATTTTTTTTTTTATATACTTAGCTGCGTTTTCTTTACCTTCATAACCAAAATATGCATGTATATATACTTGGTTCAGAAATGTGAATAGAACTTAGATTTCCCGTAAGATTCTACAATATAGATGTATATATATGCAAACATTTTTTCCTCCTAAGGTATTTTATCTTCACATGTTTTTACTTTGATACCAATTTAAATGAAGTTTTTCAGATAAATTATAGATCTTGCAGTTAATATGGGGACAATATGGTCAAAACTGCTTTGCTAAATGTGTTTTCTGGGGCTTTTGAATACAGTGACTGCACCTCTGCAGAGGGGTAAGACCCCCTCCCCAGGGGGCACCTGTTGACCGTGGGTGGCATCCTGTGAGGCTTAAGGACTGAATCCTGGTGTATTAGCAGTCCATGACATGCAACACTCCACTTAAACCCTTACTTAGGCTAGGTGGGCAGTTGGAGAGACCCACTCAGATCAATCAGCTGCTCACATCAAGCCCTAGCATTATGATTGTCCCAACCCTATTGCCCTTATGGCAACCCTCAACCCTTATATGTACTAGAATGCGGTAGCTGAGGGTCTTCATGTCCTGGGAATGATGTGAAACTATCCAGTTCTGGTGAATGTGGAGCACCATTGCTCCCTGGTCCACTCTGACCTGGAGTGTTAGTATTTGTTAGGGTCCCATCTATGGGTTAAATAGAAAAAATGTGTTTTATAAAAAAAAAAATTGAGTATCCTTTAAGAAATGAATTTATTTCAATTTTGTTGGCATTAAATGACCCAAGGTTGATATGCTGTAAAACAAACCAAACCAAGTGCTTTTTATGTACCTTATTTTGCTATAGTATTGGGTGTATCCTAATGCAACTTATCAATATGTACATGTTTCACTGCATTTCAGTTTAAATTCTGTGTGGTAAAGTTGACAATAGATTAGACCAAACATTAATTCCTTCTGCTTCATAGTTTGGATTTGCTTAGTTTGGTACAGTGTAACCATTTGCATTGTGATAACTACTTATGGTTCAATAATGTATTTCCAACTGTAATGGTAAAACGTGTAAAAAAAAAAAAGAAAAGGCTGGCAAGCCTTCTCCATTTGGAAGATTAGTGTAAGACATTCTACTCAAACTTATCTGTCATATTTATAACTATTTTGATATTTGTACATTAAAAATAACCACATTTAAGTATAAATTGTATGAGGCTTATTTGAAATCTGAGTGGTACTTATTACTAACATAGACAGGATAAGTAAGGAGAAATTGTTAGCTATCACAGGAATCTATTGAATTACACTGATTGCAACTTTATGAAATTCTGGTATTAAATGCAATTTACACAATGTGAGTCTTGATGTATGCATCAGCATTTGTTTGGAGTAAGCTCTTGAATTTATTCCTGACAACACCATTGAGGCCTCTTTTGTTTTACTTGTAAGTTTTTACTGCTAGTTTAAACAAAACCTTTTGACTTGTTAGTCTTCTAATAAAAATATCTATTAAAATAATTATAATTATAAAATTAAAATAATTATGCTTGGTTTTCTCAGTTGCTTGTGATCTGCCACCTCAATGTAGGTACTCGGGTGTAATAAGATTATTTTAATAAGTTCTTTTTTAATTGGACCTTCAAGATAAGATTCTAGACTAAATCTGAAGATTTGATCTTTGCTTCTGATAATTGTTAAAATGTTTTCCTTGGACTTGACCTTTGACTTAGTATCTTTAAGTGGGTATGACCATAAAAAAAAAAGTTGGTTGACATAAATGTTTTCTGTGTAAAATCAATTTGATTGTTTTTGTATAAGTGAATTTAAATCTGAATTTCATCCTCAATCCTTAAGGGAAAAAATTAAAGTATTACTCTATTCATTTTACTCCAAGCCCAAAATTAGTATCTTTCAATCTCCAGCATGGGGAAGAGGTTCAATTCCTGCTTAAAGAATATCTATTTTTTTCTTGGAGATTGTTAGATTTCATAGAGATGGCTAACTGAATACTATTAACTTATTTTAAAATAAACCTTCAATACTATTAAATTTGTTTGCATTAGTGCTTTTCTAGAATCTGTCCTTGTAGTTTACAAGGATGAAACTGCTTTGTTTCCAAGAAAAATTTGCCTTTGGAAATTTTGAGGTATACCACGTTGCAAAGCAGCCTCGCCTTCCTTTTTATCAAATTATCTTATTTTTCAATATCACTTAGAAAATGAACTTTTAAAGATGCAATTAGCTTATCATTTACTAACATTAAACTCTCAAGTTGTTTTTTATACTTGTAACCTCATTTACTTCAAGTTTTTAAATTGAATAATCTTCTGTATATTATACATAGATCTTGAAATTTTTATCTACAGAATATTTCTCTGAAAATTCCAAATGGGCACAAATCTTCATGAATTTTAAAAAGGTGAACTTTATAATTTCATGTAGGGTAATGAAGCTGCCAATGTCACTGGACCTGGTGGAATTCATGTCCAAGGTAGCAAATATGCTGCTGATCGACGCAGATATCGACGGCGATGGTGGAATAGAAGGCGCCGTGGTGCTGCCAGGGAGGTAAGTTGTAACTTTGAATATACATTATATTTCATAACAATGCTTTATCATTCTTATTCATCAACAGAAATGAAACTATTTTTTCTCTCAAATATTTATTAATATTTGATATGCAGGACTTGGATTCTTTATACTGGATCATACATAAATTTATCTATTTAATGACTATCAAATCTTTTTTGAAGATATAAACAAGCTAGCTTGTTGATGGCAAATCTATCGCTAATGTATCCTGTACAAAACTTAGGCTACTTTCTTTTACTTTTCCAGGAAGGTGAAGAGGCAAAAGATGACCAAGACGATGGGGAAAGTGCTGAAGGAGCTGGTAGTGGAGAAGACCGTAGCCGACCCCCAATGAGGCGCAGGCCCTACTGGAGACGGAGACGCTTTTTCCGCGGCCCAAGACGTGGCATGCCATCTCGTAGTATCCCTCAGGATGAGCATGGTGGAAATGCTGAAGGAGATTCTCGGATGCATGGCCCACCCCCCTTCCGCCGGCGACGCCCCTTCTACCGTAGGTATTATCGCCCACCCATGCACCGTTACTCCCAAGGTGGCCCACCTAGAGACGGTGAGGCTCAAGATGAGGGGTCTCAAAATGGACCGCCTCCTTCCCGGCGACGACCCAGGCGTTCTAGAGGTGGTGGGAGCAGCTTCAGGCGGGGCAGATGGGGATCAAGAGGGGGCCGCACAGGTTCTGGGCATAGAGACCACTCTGAAGGAGATCCAGGAACGAGTGACAGTGGCCATAAAGACGATTCTGCACCCAGTAAATCAGAAGACAGCAGTTCTGCTCCTGCGCAGTCATCAACAGACGTGACTCCAGCTGCTGCACAGGTTGCTGCTTAGACTTAATGTCCCTTGTAGCACAGCTTACGTAGCAACAATGAAATTGGGAAAAAAAAATTCAATTCCAGTCTCTAGGGAGATCTACTTAATTTAGTAAATGCTCTAATTTTCCCCTGTAAAGTTGAATGAACGCCATTTCAACCAGCTTTTTCTCTTATGGAAAGACCATCCAAAACACTCACCTCCACTTACCAGCAACAAGTTGATTGGGGTGGCGATCATTCCTGATTGAATGCAGTTTGTGGGGTGGTAGGCCTCTTTTCTTTTCTTCTTTCTCTCTGAAGGAAGAAAAAATCACATGATCCAACTCCATCATTTATTAGCCCCCATTCCTAACATCTTTTCAACTTTCTATCAGGGCAGTGTAAGGCTACGTTTTTGAAATAAAGTTCCATCTTAAGCAATCTGGCTTTTTGTTCATAAAAAATTTGATCCTTCTCATAAATTTAATGATTTACCTAGAGACTAGAAAAATTTGCAGAGTTAAAACAATTCAAATTTAACAACTTTTTGAAATACTTGAATGTTGTAAAATAAAAAAAAGAATTACAATAAATGGTAAAATACATAATTTAACTCCTTGTTCATGTATCTTTTAATTATTATTTTGACACATTTGAAGATTGACAACACCAGTTTAATAATGAATCATTTCTATAATCACTTAAACTCTTGAAAGTTTTAACAGATTCTAGAAAAAATTCTAATTTAAATGACTTTTTCTTAAATTGGACATCTTAAATTGAATGTTACCCTTTTATAAAATGACATTATTTTTCCATAGGATGTCTGAGTAACTGTGTGTTTGTACATTAACTGTTAAATGTTCAACTTCAAACCATTTGTACTCTAAAATGGTTTGCTCATAAAGTCTTTAGTTCTGTGATGTATAATTTGAAAATTGTCACTGTTATAAGTCTCTTATGTAATGTTTGGAATAATGCACTCCTATGATGTGAAATTGAGTGTAATCATTCTGACAAAAACTGTCAATTAAAAATGTTACAGCCAGTCTGGCCATTTGAAGCTTATTAGTTGCATTAATTGTTAGTTTAATTGTTTTTATTATTTTTTAACCCTGTCTATTTGATTTGTCCATTGTTATGTAATGTAAAGCAGATGATAATGGTAACCTTCCATTGTAATCTAATAAAGAATTATACCTGAAATTTGAACTCCATGGAAACAGGACTTTTTAAACTATTTTTTGTACTAATCATGTCCCCCTCTTTTTAAAACTTTTTGGTTTGATATTTATTTTGTAAATGTTTTGTGCCTGTGATAGTATAGAGCTGCAGTACTGTAGCAAATTGGTTTATGGGGTGGGTTTTCTACCCCTCTCCTTTAAATTTTCTTTTTAAGACTGGTTGTCTAAAGGTGAAAGTCCAGTCTGTCCTTTCTTTACCCTTAGTGTAAGATAGACAATCAGTACAAAAGTCAGTCTCATCCAGAATTTGAACTTGGCCCATTTCCTATCATAACTTATATCATATCCCTCCAGATCTTTTCTTTTTATGCTGAAGATCTTTGATATATTGCAAGGAAGTCTTAATATAAAGGATGCTTGTAGATATTTGATGCTTTGTTAATGAAACCTGCAGTGGATACTAGTGCAAATAAATGTGGCAAATAATTTTTCAGTATTTCCTTGAACAGTTATTTTAAAACTTAAAGTATAGTTGAAATGAGAAGTTAAATGACACCTTTATTTGGAATCTCTTAAAGTTTTATATTTTCTAAGTGACATAAGTTGCCCATTGTTACCATTTACCTGTAATGACTTAACTAATGTTAAGTATTAAATGTAACCAACTTAAATATGACAGGTTTCTATTTTTTTGTTTGTATCCTGTAATTTTGTTAGTTGTGTATGTAATTGTTTACAATTATCTTTCTAGTCCCTATACAGGTTTTTTCCTTCTCCATGTTAACTTTAAGCTTTCAAGGTCTATTTTCATTTGAAAACTTATGCAAGTACACATTATCTCTACTTAAATGCAAATACATGTTTTTGTTTTTTTTTCTTCTAACAGCAATGAAAATTGTTGGTATGTCACCCAAATATACCTGATTATAGTATCTGCACCCTCTCCATTTAAGAATATTGACATTTTGTGGAAAACAGATTTTGAGAATATTATCTCTAACTACTAGGAATATCTGGTTAATTGTTTAATTGATATTAAGATAAACTAAAACTCAGCTTCTAGTATTGTCTCCTAGGTGGCTGATATTAACTAGTTGAACTCCTAAGATGCATATGTAATGTTTCTATTGCACGTTTTGTCTTGATATATGTACATACAATTTTGAAATTTTATTGCAACACTTCTCTAAATTTACTTAGCACTTGGTGGGTTGAAAGTGACTTAAGAGATAAATTCTGATCAACTTTTAAACCAGTAAAAATAAAAGGTTAACATATTCGAAAAATGTCTTAAAAGCACTCTAAATGATTAAAAAGAGGACGCCTCAATTTCCTGTTATGACATGAAAATCAAATTATTGTTGAAAAATAGATCTTTATATTCTCCTCCCCTCTCTTTTTTTATTTTTTTATTTTTAAAAAATTTTTTATAACTTTGAACCAAATAAGTTTCTTTTTCTTTGTCACTCCTTCATGGGATAACTTTTCAGCCATGAGATTAATCTTCAATTATAATTCCTCTCAAGAAATATACTAAGCTACCACTTCTTGACATCCTCTAGTACTTTATTTTTAAAGCTAAAATCTAGCAATGAAGGGAAAATGCACTCAATGAGATGTACATGCAAACAGCTATATTTATGTGGGGTGGGGGAACTTGTACAATCTTGAACGTGCGAAATTCTGGTAAAATTTGCAAGTGAATATTTCTGGTGTGATAACTATTTCATTCAAATAAATCATTGGTTCTCAACTGGACACCCAACTCAGTTGATGCTTACTATTTAATTTGATACTTTTTTTAACCTGTGGAATGGCTGTATTGGTTAAAAGCTTGAAAGTTTTAAATTTACTGTACAATTCTTATACATCTTAGCCTATATTCTTCATACTATCAACTGGAATACCGTTTAGTAACTGAAATACAACTTGGCAATAACAATATAGTGTATAATAAATATATTAATCTCTGATTTTAAAGGAAAAAAATTGCCAATAATTCAATATACTTCGTTTGGCACACAGGCCTCTGGTTACTTATACCTATTCCCAAATGGTTGCCATCTTGTATCTGAACTGGCAAATCTCTAATTGAATTAAGTAGATGCAAAATCTTAAGGAAATCATGTTAGCTATTACATTTTCTATATTAAATCACGCCATTTCATTAAAGAGTTAACTCCCCTGTATTATTTGGAGTTATCTACCCTGTTTTCGGTTAAAATCTGAAATATAAATCCAATTAATCTGAAAGTTTTTTGTTTTTGTTCTCCTCCTGGTTGAAACTGATATATTGTCTTCATGAACAGCTTATTCAATGGAGCATAGTCTTATTTAATGGAAAATTAATGCCGGGGCAAGTTAAATGTGTTACATTTTTGTCACTAGTTCTGACCTGGCATATCCATGAAAAAATGGAGTTGCTGATGGTCCTCATTTTGCAATAAATTTGTTTCCAACTGAAAAAATATCCATATTAAAAAAAAAAAAAACTTTATATGTTATTTATTTCTCAACTTAGACTGGTCAAGACAGTTTTTAAAATGGAAGGGGTGGTAATTTCAGTAAAATCTATTTTGAACATTTTTGCTTAATATTGTTGAAACAAGTGTTTAGTCATTTATCAGTGTTTTTCTTTTCTTTTTTTTATTATTATTATATACCTAAAATATACAATTTTGCTTCTCAGCCCCCACCCCCACTTCATCTCTAAGTTTCCAACCTTGTCTGGTTTCTTAATTAAAACACATTCAAAAAGAAACTACAGAAATAACCCAATTTTACTAATCTCTATTCAGCTGTGATTATTGGTCTTTAGAGCCAAGATTTTATAACCTTGTAAAAGATTAATATTTCACAGATCTTCACTTTAAAACAATGTTTCAATTTTTTTAATGTCCCAACCCGATTAAAAATATGTATCTACCAATCAACAATTGATTTAATAACTGATAAGTCCGAACGTGTCCAGCCTACCCAGTGACACGATGTGGATAGAACAATTGTTTTCTTGGCATTAGGATAAAAGTGAACTGTATACATGAATATTGATGTAATTGTTGAAATTAGTCCCACTACCACCATCCTATAAAAATCGACTTACTGACACCACAGCAACATCACTTGAGACATGATTATTAAAGAATAAGAGGGGGGAATAAAGCGGTGCTCTATGAACGTGTCTACTGAGTGGATAACTACATAAGAAAATCTGACCAATAGTGGCAGGTTCTGTATTTTCTTTGGGTCTTGAGTATGAGGGTTTTAGCACAAGTAAACGTCGTTGAAAACAAAAACCTACATAAGGGACACATTTTGAAGATATTGAAAAAATGGAAATACAACACGTTACGAGAAACCAATGTAACTATATACATTTCAGGAAACAGCCAATGTGTACCAATGAAAACTAGATTGTGGTAAGAATAAGATTATTTCACACGGCAATGTGTGTAAAGATATATTCTGCTGTATTTTCTTTTCGTTTCTTAGGAATGTTGAATATTAATCCCTCCTTCCCTTAAGCCTCTCATTCCAAGCATGGGTAACATATCACTAATAAATTGTAAAAAAAAATAATTTCATCTCACTTGTGTTTGGGGCTTTTAAGTAGGTTAAAGCCATGGAGAGAATGAGATTTTGGTGGAAGCGGGCTGCACAAGAACGTAAGTATGGTTTTTGGATCGGATCGGTCAGTGTGTGTACCTAGCTAGCTAGAATAACTGTATGACTACTTTTGTCACCCTTCCCCCAGAATAACACTTCTGACTTCATGCCAAGATATGGGACACGCTTCTGTATTTGCTTTATTGAATAAACGGGTTCTTTGGAGCAGGTGCAGAGGTGTGCCACACCAAATAACTCTAATATTCTGCTAGATTGCAGATCTGTACAATAATGGCCATGTGAATGAAATGTGTTTTCGCTTTGTCTGGAGATGAACAAATGCATGGTACTACTCAACTAATGGCTAAAGTGAGTGTTTCATCTATGTACTGGTTATTTAAATAACCACATTACCAACATAATTTGGTTGGAATTTTCCTCAGGAAGTGTTAGTCTTTCTTATTTTCTTCATTTTTAACTTGTGAATTAAATAAAGCAGCCAAACTACTACATACATACAGAAAAAAAAATACTTCTGTAAAATTTAGTTTGTACTAAGAGTAGGTTTTTGTACATGAAACAGATTAGTTACTAGAATGTAGAAATATAGGTTGTTTTTTTTTTTTTTGTTTTTTTAACGGCATATCAACTCTTTTCAGGTCATTAATGCCAAAATAATTCTTTTTGATAAAAGTTTCAAGTTCTTGATATCTTCAAATTGGTATAAATAACTTTCAGTAACTTCATTTGGTTTGGTTTAGTTTGGCTTTTTCAATGGTATAATAACCCTGTGGGTTATTTAATGCCAAAAAAAAAAATGTTAGTGTGAGCTAAAATTTGATACACAAATTTCCTTTACTGATATTTTTTTGTAGATATATTTCGTGGATGTATTTTATATCTGATTCATAACATTTGATATATTTTTATTTCTGAAGGATAAAATGTAATCCATATTAAATATAGCTAATCACCATAAACAGTTTTTTGGGGTGGGATGGAATTATAAAATTTCCTAGAAGATTGCAAATTATGTTGGTAATGTGGTTATTTAAATAACCAGTACATAGATGAAACCCTCACTTTAGCCATTAGTTGACTAGTACCATACATTTGTTCATCTCCGGACAATTGGCCTTGAATAAAGTTATATAAATAAAAAAAGGTTTTATTTTTACTGCCTAAAATGAATAAACTTTTAAGGTCATCCAATATATTGTTCAATAACATTCATCTTAAAAAAAAAATGCCTTTTATTTCTACTTGATAAAATGAACAAACTTTGGCTTGGTTTATTTCTTTAATGGTATATCAAGTTTTTATGGGTTATTTAAAATCAAATTTGATTCATTTATAAATGTTTTATTGTAATCATAGCTATACTATCTTTCTTTGCATGTTTGAAAAATCTGCATGTTAAAACAATTTTTTGCACATTAATATATCGAGTATTCTTATCTGATACTAATAACCCAAGCAATTACTTAGGCTAGACAGGCGGTCAGAGAGGCCCCCTCTAATCAATCAGCTGGTAATGTCAAGCCCTAGCACCTACGATTTTCCCCAACCCTATTGCCTTTCATATATGTGCTAGAAGGCAGTGGCTGAGAGTCTTGGTGTCCTGTGTATTAAACTATTTGATGGTGAAGTTTCAATTTGGAGTACCCCTTCATCACCATTACTCCCAGGTCCACTCTGACCCAGATTGTTAGGGCCCCATCTATGGTTTAAATTTTTAAAAATTGAGTTAAAATAATTTTTGGAATACCCATCAAGCATAAATAGAGCAAAATGTCTTTGGCATAAAATAACTGACACAGGTTGGCATGCCATAAAATCCAAGCAATTAAGGGTTCAAGTAATTATTCCTATATGATAATAATAGTAATAACTTGTTTGCACGCATTGTTTCAAGTATTCCTATCCAATCCTAATAATTTTCAAACATCTATTTGTCCCATAGATAGGACTTTAATAGGTACTACCTCTCTCGGTCAGGGGACCTGGGAGCTTGGCCATCAAATGCAGTTTAGTGCCATACACAGGGCACCCCCTTTTTGGTATGGTTTCTTTGTTTAATGGCATAACCTTTGTGGATTATTCAACGTCAAAGCGATCCTTGTAGAAGAACAGTAGTGGTACTATTAAACCCATAGCTGGAGGGGGTTCATATCTTTCACAAGGGTGTTTGTTAGAAAGTGAATATAATAGCGCAACTGGGGTTTGAACTATGTCGCAGTCTAGCTCGTTAGCCACTACACCACGGGAACTCCCCAACTCCTTTCTGTTGGGGGTAGAGAGTGTCTTACCTCTCTGCAGGGGATACAATAAGCATATTCTAAGCTCAACCTACAGGGTGGTGAACAAACATTTTTTTTTACCTTGAACCAATATGTTATTCAATAATAAAGTTAATGTCAAAACAAAAAAAAAACCCTCTCATTTTTACTTATTAAATAAAACAAATTTTTAGACCACTATTAAGTTTAATTTTGGTACGACAGCACCTCTCTCTTCATTTGAAAAACTTTTACGGAAAACTATAAATTGTATTTACTGACATCCGAACGCAAAGACTGATTAATGTGGGTAGCCATGCACAAACTGAAGCTCATGCGGTGACCAGTATCAAAAATTGCGTATATATATCTTACGGGTCCAATGACCGATGCTGCTGGACACAGGTTCCGAAAGAAATTTAAAATTGTAAATCGATTCTTTTTTTTCCTTAATAACAAAGCCTAAACTTACACTTTAAAAATTTTATGAATTTCGTAATTATAAAAACTAGGAGGGAAAAAAAAAAAAAAACTCTGGGCGCTGTAAAAATTATTTTTGAAAGATTGCCTGGGGAGGTGGGAGTTAAAAATTCATTGTCAGAGGGTTTGTATCATAAGTAGATAAAATCATAAAAATTATTAAAAATGTAAAAAAATAAAACGATTTGAAATGGAAACTTAGTCCTGTCCCCTTCAAATAAAATGTGTGCATCTATTAATTATTAATCAAATAATTTTTTGATATTTTGCACAAAATCATAGGTATTTATTTATTTGTAAACTTTTTAGTTAACTTCTTGTTACTGAAAAAAGGGTGTGAGTAAAATATAATCTTAAAATTGATTGCATATTTTTTCCATTTAAAGTAATAATACAACATTTTAATTTCATAGTTTATTTATTTAAATTGTCATTATTGCAATGGAAAGGATTCAAATTTTGAATTATAAAGAACAGCTTTTATCTATTTTATTAATATTAATATTGAATATAGTGACAATTTTGGGTGTTGTGATGTAAGCAGTGACGTAGCTTCGCTTACAGACAAATAGAGACCGAATTTCCATTATTAATAGATGAAATAAATCGCCTTAAAGAGAGAAAGAAAAAAAAAAAGAACCGGAAAAATGCGCTATTTTGACAGATACAGATTTTAATTTGTAAAGAATAGGAAAATAAAGTATTCCAAAAATATGAATTTAATGTTTAAACGTTTCAGTTTATATTAAACCTTCGTCAGGACAATACAAAAGAATGGGAAAAAATTATTATGTAACCAATGATGGATGTTTTTAAAGTGATGGGAGTTAGTAAATGTATTTAGAGAAAACTGTATTTTGGCAAGCGTTTACTTTGAAAGATTTTAATTTATAAAATTCTCCGGTTTTAATGAGTGTAAAACAAATAGTTTTTACGCGTGATTATTTTTCAATCCTCCATCTTCATGATGCAGCAAAAATTATGTTGTTTCATTCGTTCTTTCCAAGTTTAGTTGAATTTTAATTCATAGCATAAAATAAAAATACATTAAATTTTGGTCATACATAACTTAATCTAAGGTCATATTGTAAGTAGGAAGACTAATAAAAATGTACTAATAATCTGTGTGTGTGTCTGGGTGGTGGCAGGTCTAACCTGCTTTTAATCAGTATTCAAAATTCTGGACATCAGCCTTGAATATTGACCTCTAGACCCCCTGGGGATGAATATGCTACTATCTCAACCATATGACATGTCTGGGGTAAGTCTAGTCTGTTTTTAAAACCAGTATTCAAAATTCTGGACATCAGTTGGCCTTGAATATTGACCTCAAGACCCCCCCCCCCGGTGGGTGAATATGCTACTATCTCAGCCATAAGTCATGTCTGTGCGTCTTTAAATCGTAGTTGTAAATCTTTTCATCATGTCGTAAAATTCAGCCACTGTTGATTCGAGGCGTATAATAAAGTAGTTGGATTTGTCATAAAAGATAGTTACACTAGTGTCAAGAGGGATAATTAAGGTGGGTTTTGATTATGTGGTACTAAATTTAGTCATGTGGGGGGGGGGGCATACTGTTACTATGTATTGCAGGCGGTCTTTCTCCCCCCCCCTCTTCTTCTGGCTACCATGTCATCTGGCTGAATTTTTTTTCTCCTGCTGTTGATTGTTGACGTGAGTTAGCAGACGAAAAAGAATATAATGAGTTTTATTTATTTATTTTTATCACCCTTGATGTTGTCATAAAACTCTATTGATGTCAACTAGCAAGAATATGCACCCTCTGGGCGTAAGTATTCATGTTTTAATCTAATAAAATATATCAAATTAGAAAGACTAACAAAATTAAATAAGAACGCATATAAAAAGATTACACTTGTTTTATTTATATTTCAATTGGTTTCTACATAAAATCATTTATAGGACTGATTTTAATGTTAGAAAATAAAAAAATTATATTAGATCAATAACACCAAATAATTATTTATTAAACCCAATTTTGTTAAAACCAGTATGCAAATTAGCCACACAATATATTATGTAAATCTTTATTTCTTAGTGATATATAAGACACATTGCAGGATTTTAAACGCACTTATAACATGGGTTGTTTTGAGGCAAATCTAAATCAGATTTTCATAGAGAGCTCGTTAATAAATAAGGTTTATTCTATGTATTAATGATTTTGTCTATAAATTAAATACTCATTGATAAACTTATTCAATTCTTGAGGGTATTGTGACGTAAGCAGTGACGTAGTTTCGGTTACAGACAGTATTATAATAAGGTGTGTGTTTGCTACTTTTTGTAAGTGCTTTCCGCTTATTGGAGGGTCATTATCAAGGCGTATTAACAGCACGTATTTTCTTGACTCTCTCTCACCATCCGCCCCTATCGGCCATTGCTCTCGGTAAGTTCTCTTGACCAAGGGTTTTAAAACTATGGTTTCCGACACTTTAATGGGTTGCGAAACAAATAAATTTTGTCGTAAAATAAAAATGGGAAAAGTGTTTTTGTCTTTGATCAACTTATTTCATATCCTTACTTAGGTTTAATGGGTGGCAATTCAAATTGTTGCTCTGGCTTTAGGTCGTAGAAAAAAGTTTGAAAAAAACAACAAAAACACACGACTCTAGACGACACCCAGTGTTCACACAGAGATAGTGAATGTAAGTTTTTTTTCCTGGTTGGCCATCACTGGTATGCATGTGTAGGGGAAGGTAGGTCACTTATGAGTTCGTCCTTACTTTTCCAGCATGTCTTGTCCATCTTACTTGGATTATTTGTGTGATGGAAGGTAAGTGGCTGTACAACTATTGTTTGTGGGGTGTTGCTTCCAGAATTTTGTTCAAAACAGCTTGCAGCATCCCTGTGTAGTTCCCATGTAGATTTTTCTCCAAACATTTTGTCCAAGTGGTGCAACCATACAATAGTACTAGCATGGTTACAGCTTGGAAGAATTACCATTTTATTTTATCAGAAAGATTAAAATTTCCAAATAGTCGTTAACTTGTTGATACCAGGCTATGCTTTATCTGTTACATAATTATTAGATTCCTAATACTTATGTACAGTAGTGTAAAAACCAAAATGGCTGTTATAAGTGCAGCCGGCGGCCTTGAAGGATTGAATGACAAGGCTTGACCTTAGTCCTGATCCTCCTTCCGGTAGATAACGTGAGAATCGGTGGAGAAGACACTCTTCCGGTTTAGATTAGAAAGAGATTTTAGTTAGTATCGGCCAAACCACGACGGTGGTCAGTCGTGTTATGCACGCTGCTGACTCAATCTGCGCAGGTAGTCTGGTGGGGATTTCGAAATAAAATATGATCTAAGTAAATCGAAGTCTTGTGTTATTATCTAAAAACTACCAATGACAGGGCTTCTGATAAAGAGAAATCCCCAATGGAAGACCAGATACGAAGTCCCCAAGACGAAGTCCAGACGCTAGAAGTAAGAAAGTAAAAAGAAGAGTATACAACATATCTATGCATGTGCTGACATCGCTTTTAGTAGATACGATATTGCTACCGAGGTATATGAACTGGTCTGCTAATTTCAGAAGCTTTGGGCTCTAAGCTATTTAGTGGCTAAATTCCCCCTTTCCCCCTGTCCTGTTTATGTCAAAAACAAAAAGCTTAAGTAATCTTTTCAAATCGTTTTACGATGTAATTTAAATTTCATCTCTAATAAAATTTTCAGATTCCAAACCATTTCAAATTTTCCCCCAAAGTCATTATTGTACAATTCAGCAATTTTTGAATTTTTACCGAAAATGTACTCTAATTAATATTATATAAAAGCATACTGTGATGTTATGCCTCTCGAGTCGAATGGAGTGATGATGTGTCATATAGAAATAATCATTGTATATTTATCTCATTTTCTGTGCTACGTGGAGAGGCTTGAATCCAGTTGCTGGGCTGATGTAAAGTTGACTGGCAATTCTGTGAAGTTTGGAGTCTGGAAACCAACTTGGGGATATCTTGCCCTGTGCCATTTACAGTTTTTAGAAATAAAACAAGGCGACTTATTTGTTCTCATGCGATTTTTATCCCCCCACCCCAAGTCAAAACTGTTCTGAGAAAGAGCCCACGTCTCACTCAGTCAACGCATAATTCCAAACTCTCCTAATATTCTCACCTCTCACTCTTCCTATCTCCCACTTCGCGATGTGACGTTCTATCGAGCAATGAGAAAATGTCGCGTTGTGCTGATTCATCCAAAACTTTTCCATTCTAATCTACATGTAATTCTTATATTCATCCTACAAAATTTTCCGTGCTAATTTACACGTCACTGTCACATTCCTGGCTCTCTCTCCCTATTGTGTTACAATACTTAATCTTTCAATAATAAAGTTTAAATTTAGAATAGTGATTAAACCTCAAAAATGTATTGATTAAACCTTAAAAATTATTAAATATTCGCCTTTTTAGAATAGTGATTAAACTTTAAAACTGTGAATTAAGAATAAGAGTAAGGGTACAATAAAAACAAGTTAGCATTAACATAAGATACAAAATTAAGTTAAGATTATAAGATAACAAGTATAAACTATAAACAATGATTCACCCTAACCCTAATGTTTAACATTATTTATGGAGTCATATCAATAACTAAGACCAATAACTTGCCTACATTGTTAGAATTGAGGGTATAAGTCCTTAGTAAGAAGAAATAAAAACAGGAAAAGACATAGAAAAGGCAGGATAAAGAGAAGTTTGTTTTCACGATAGTTTGAATTTATTTTTGCATCAGCACTTGAATATTAGTTCGTTTCTTTGGTTCAATAACTGATTGGTGTTTCTGCATTTGATTATGTGATTTTTTTTTCTTCTAGGCAGAGGTTGCATCTGCTTTTGAAATTTTCAGGTGTTGTCAATTTCTTGATAATTTTCCATTCGATTTGTAGTGCGAGGCCTTTATCTCTAAATTTCCAAAAATGTTTCAAAGGGTCGTTTGGTTTCTGAGGGAAGAGTGGGGAAAACGAATATCTGATGTTATAGAAATTCTGTTTCCGTAAAAAAAATCTTCAATGAGAGCGATACGATATACAATGAAACCCTAGAAATGAGTGACGTTGAACAGAAGCTATATTATCATGAATCACTAAAAGATAACTAGGATACCAGTAATAGGAATTATGATAATGATAATGATAATAATAACTAGCAGGACCTGTGGATATACCAGAGTAGAATAATTTAATTATTACAATGACTGATATATCTACTTAAGATCTATTGCAAATAGTTCAATATGTAAAGGGTATAATGATCTTGATTTAAATCTCTCGCATACTTTTTTCTTTCTTTTCATCATGTTCGATTGAAACAGATTAGCATTATTGCTTCCGCGCATTCACCCCTCTCTCTATCTTTCTCATATTCTCTCTCATTCTTTCTTATTATATTTTTCTGTGTAGCATGTCCCTTTTCTTTTCTTTCTTTCTAATAAAAACAGAATGGTCCATTATTTAGCTGATAAAGAAATAAAATATTTGTGGATAAGCAACACCACATAATCAGAATTTACAGTTTTGCAATTCACCTTGGATGATTTTGACGGTTTCATGTTTAACCAAAGGGTGTTGCAAGATGATAACGGTCGTATAATTAAGGAACACGAGTATCAATCTATAGATAACGGAGAATTCTTTGGAAGTCTTGTTTATCAAATGTAAAATTATTCGTGTTCGATAGGACCGTGTGCAAAAAACAAAAAAACAACTCTTGTACAATTAAGGAACACGAGTAGTAATAATAATAATAATAATGAGACCAGACCTAGTGCTGATTAACAAAAAAAAAAGAAAAAGAAAAAGAGAATGTGTCAACTGGTGGACTTTGCGGTCCCAGCAGATCACAGGGTAAAGCTGAAGGAAAAGATGGCTAAATACCTGGACCTTACCAGAGAATTGAAAAAGCTGTGGATCATGAGAGTGAAAGTAACACCAATTGTAGTTGGTGCACTTGGAACGGTCCAATAAACTTGGAAAAAAGACTGGAGGATCTAGATATCAGAGGAAGAATTGAGACCATCCAGACTGCTGCAATCGGCTAGAATACTCAGAAGAGTCCTGGAGACCTGAAGAGACTTGTTGTCACTCAGACTCCAGTGAAATACCATCAGCTAACACTGATGTGAAAAACTCAAAAGGAGTGAAAATAATAATAATGAAATAATTTTATCAAATGTAAAGTTATTCATGTTCAATAGAACTGTGTGCAAAAAACCCTTTATCTTGCGCATCTGTATATCTCTCGGTGTTACCAATGCAGTGACGAAAGCTTGTTTTTAAAATTAAAAAAAATAATAATAGACACTATGAGTCAAAACATTAAATAATCTTCACTTTAATAAACTTTTGTGCAAAGTATAGACATTTCCGGTATCATTAACAATTTTGCTTCGGATAAATTTAGAAATTGTAGCTTTTAAATCAGAGCCTTTCAAAGTTGGGTTCGTGACCCGATGTGGGGGTCAAATAAAGATTATTGGGGGTTACAGACACAGTTGAAATTCTTTTTATGAATATATAAATAATTAAATTAGATCACTAGTTTGTTTTAAATCTGTGCAAATAAATATTTGGTTATTTCCTATAAGTCTAACATAATCAAAGGGGAACCACTCTTGACTGATAAATTATTTATTTATTTTCCCATTAAACTAACCCTAACTCTAACCCCGTCTTCTTTTTTCCTAGTAGATCAATAAATAAATAAATAATTCATCAGTCAAGAGTGGTTCCCCTTTGATCATGTTAGACTTATAGGAAATAACCAAATATTTTCCTGATGATGTTTAAACATTATAAGATGCCGCACTGTTATTCACTAAACATTTTTTTAAAATTATTTAAAAAAATTGCTATTTTATTTTTTCGAAATTATCAGTATTTTTTTTTTTTTAGAGTGTAAATTCACTGCACTATTTTCGATTTTGGTTTCGGTGTCTTTGTTTAGTTTTTTAAATTTTTTTAATGGCATATCAACCGCAGTGGGTCATTTAATGCCGATAAAGTTTTGAAATAAAGTCATTTTTGATGGATACTCAATTTTTTTTATAAACTCATGTTTTTCTATTTAATCCATAGATGGGACCCTAACAGGTACTACCACTCTAAGTCAGAGTGGACCAGGGAGCAATGGTGATGATAAAAAGGGTTGGTTGTTGCCATAAGGGCAATAGAGTAGGGGAAATCATATAGGTGGTAGGGCTTGATGTGACCAGCCGATTGAGCGGAGTGGGGCCTCTCCGACCGTCCATCTCGCCCAAGAAAGGGCCAAAGTGGAGTATTGCAAGTCATGGACTGCTCAACCACCTGAGTTTGAGCAGTCCATGACATCAAGCCCTAGCACCTATATGATTGCCTCAACCCTATTGTCCTTATGGCAAGCCCAGCCCTTTTTATCATATGGGTGCACGGCTAACAGGTGGCCCCATTGGGGGAATCTTACCCCTCTGCAGAGGTGCAGTCGATGCATTCTAATGCCCCATCGGACAGGGCGGTGTCTTTGTTTAATGGTACATAAATCTACATGGATTATTTAATGCCAAAGCCATTCTTGTTGAGGAATAGTAGTGGTACTATTTAACCTATAGTGTGGGATGAGGGGTGGGTTCATACCTTTCCCAAGGGTATTAATCCGGTAATCGTAATAGTGCGATTGAAGTTATCTATTTTTGGCAACTGTTACTAAAATTAAGCCAAGATTTGACTTAATTTGTGTCAAAATAAATATGAAATGTAATTTCATATCTTTTAGTAATGGTATAAGACGAGAATGTTCTTATAATATGTTGTTAGAAGGTTCAAAGTAACCTTCCAACGTGGGTACATATGTGTACATGAAATAATCCGACAAAGAAGTTATATATAATAACAAACATATACTTTATTCTGTGAGCACGTGGAGAAAATACATACATGACAGGTATACACATACTCATGAAAAGGTACAATAAGATATGGAGAAGAGATATATAAACATGCATAAAGGATGTAGGAATAAGTCCTAAAGAAGTGATACAGAGTTTCATGTAAAAATAAGTCACTTACTGATAGTGTGCTGGGGGCAAATCCCCCCCACTTAAGGGGCAGAGGCACAAAGCGCTTAACCCATGTGCTGTGGTTGCCGGACCCAGAGAAAGAGAGTTCAGAATTCCCGGGCTACTGCCTAAATACTCTAGCCACATATCGGCGAAAACCTGGCGGCAAGGGAAGATAACCATTTTGGTCTCATGTCCATCCCAACAATGGCAATGACAGGATACTCCATACTCCCCGGCTCTAGAATCTCACCATCAGATTTTGTTTAGTGTCATACCCAGGACACAGGGAATGTTTATTCATTTCTACCAGCAAGAATATGCGCCCTCTGTGCGTAATAACCGATAGGGACGTTTTGAGAGGGAGAGTCATGGGAATCCATGCTAACAGCACGACCTGATGATCATGAAGTACATGAGAATATTTGATTGTACTGCTCAAAACTGGGTAACCATCATTTGTCAATTATGATTCTAGAGTAAACCAACATATACATTCTACTATCCACACTAATAACTTGGACTGCTCTACAATATCGAGCAATCATAATTCGTCCCTACGCCATTACGCGGGATCTATTGGGCAATTCTACTTTCACTGCAGCTTATAATCTGACTATGTTTAACATATTCGAGGCCTCAAACAACGAACTACACATATACGTAAAATTCCGACCTGCAAAGCTCAGTTTTATACTTTACTCCTATTCCATCCAACATTTCTTAATTCCGCCAATCATAACACAATACGCGAAGAAAACAATTTGGTTAAACTTGCAAATCGTCCTCAAAATTAAAACGGAAACTTATTTGGTGGTGATCCATGACAGTTTAACGACAGTGTATGAATGAACTTTTTTGCGAATTGGGTTACGGTTTAGGGGTTTGGGGATTAAGGTTGTTTTTAATTACGTATTGCTTAAAAAAACCTAAACAAAAACGCAAATTACTATACATTTAATTAACCATTGAAATTAATTATTGAATCCAACGGTAGACACATTAGTCTCAGTTGTTTGTGTTTGTATTGCAATGTATAATTTCAATTAAACTTGGATTTAAAAAAATTATTATTTTTCAACATTAAATGTATAGTAATTTGTTTGTTTTTTTGTTGTGTTTTTTTTTTAAGCAATACGTAATTAAAAACAACCTTAATCACCAAACACCTAAATTGTAACCCAATTGGCAAAAAAGTTAATTCATACATTGTAGTTAAACTGTCATAGATCACCATCAAATAAGTTTCCGTTTTAATTTTGACGACGATTTGCAAGTTTAACCAACAATTTTACCCGTTTCTATTCCTTAGGTTTACAATGATTTTTTTTTTGCGCCTTATTTTCTTCCCACTCATACTATTCGGAAATCAGTATCATTTCCTCTTTTACTTGTCTATCATAATATTCTCTGATGAGACGGGATCGAAAAAAGTGTCCCTTTTTAGAATATCTTAATATATTTCAAAATGCATACACTTTTAAAAGCAGTCCTTCAATTATGATTCTGTAAAATGCAAAGTGGAGATGAACCTTTACAACTCGCTCTAACCTTATCAAAGTTGTCATTAAATGGTACAGTTCTTATTTATAAAATGCAGATTTAGGTGCAAGTTATGGTAGGATGCTGTTTTGTCTGCTATGATGTTGACAGATTGATTAGTAAGCTTGACATTCAGAGTAACAAAGTGACAAGCAAACTATTTGTTGCCGAACACAATTGACATTTAGAATAGCACCACCTCCCTGGCAATGTTTTAATATGAATGGCCTCATCTTTTCAATGTAAGACAAAGTGCACTTTTGCAAAAAAACAAAAACAAGTACAAACTCACACCATACCTCTTTAGAATTAAACGGTGCTATTCGCTGAATTGCGTCCCGACCTCCTGCCTTAAAAAACGCTAGGCGGTGATAGCTGAAAAAAAAAACAACCCACCCTACGAATGAATTTCTTAGCTGCAAAGAAAAATGTTTCAACCCTCCCCCTCTTTAGAATATTTTAAGGCGGGAAGAGGAAGGGCTAAATATTTACATTTACTTGTTGATAAAAATATGGCTTACTTTTAACGCCTTCAAACCACTAAAAAAAAAAAATAATTTGTCAATAAAAACGCCTTCAATCCACTAAAAATATTTTTTTTTCGGTATTTTCATTTGATTTTGATTTTTTTTCGACAATCAATTACAAATAAAAAATCTAAACATTTTTTCAGTATTTTTAATTTTATTTTTATATATTTATTTTCAACAATCAATTACAAATAAAAAATCAAAATATTTAGATATTCTTCATTCGTAGGGTGGGTGTTTTTTTTTCCAGCTATCACCGCCTAGCGTTTTTTTTTAGGCAGGAGGCCAGGACGCAATTCTGCGAATAGCACCAATTAAACAAAGTTGTGATTGTCTTCTGTTTCAGTTGAGATGTTTTCTTGGAAAATATTTTTGTTAAATGTGTTTTTGGTTTGATATTATCTTTGATTGTGTCAACACTAAAAAAATATCAACACTATGTAGAGACAGAATTTGCCTGCCCTAATAACTCAATTTCTTCTGCATTTTCTTTGGCATAACTGTCTCCACTGGGATTCTAGACGTACCCACTACGTCACATATCCGTTGGTCACATGATAATTCACCTCTAGAAAACTCCCCTTTTCAGCGACCGTTCCTTAAAGGAACAATACCTATGTCTTTTCTGTCCTCGCTTTGAGCGAACAATGTACAGATTTACCCCTGTTCTGTTCATAGAGCAGAATTATATCACAACTCACAGAAAAGTATGGAAGACCTGTCAATCTAATAACCCCCTTTTTTTTTGTATAACACCCCTTTTTGTTCATAGAACGTAATTGTGCCTTTTGTGGTTTGTGACATGCATCATGTTTTGTTCTTTACATGTATGAAATTAAACATTGTTGATATCCTATATTTTCCTTGACGAAATATTCAGTGTTAGGTTATCCATTAGATATCCTAATGCATTGTAAGAAACGGGTGTTAGTTTCGAACTAATACTCACTAATTCTTATAAACATAAAATCATTATGAAATTGTAAGAGTATTTACGGGGATTCGTTGGAGCCCTTATTCTCCATAGTTGGCTATTTCGGACGAAATAAAGAAACAAATACGAATATAAATGCAGACACTTGTATTATCAACAATTACAGAAATATTGTTGCAAATTTTAATGGCATTTGCTACACGACTTATCTGTGAGGTTAAATACTGTTCGTTGGGGAAGTGGTGATAACAGGGGTATTCTGGTCGCCGGCTGGAATGTTGTTAAGACGCTTCGTCAGGTCGTTTCTCGTTCTTCAGCCTTCTGTTAGTATGCTATTGTATCAGCCTTAGAACGTTTGCTGATACAATGCCTTAGAAAGTTTGCTGGTGGTAGAGTTCTTAATTTGCGACTTCCCTCAGTGACTGCTCTGTGATAAGTAAAGGTTTTGATTCTGGCGCCAACATCGTATGTTGGCGATTCGCCCCCTAGCGACAGGGGGAGATAATTCACTATCGAATTTCCGATAATTGTTCTAGTCTGACTTTAGCCTAAATTTTAAATACTTAGGTCGTTTTTTTTTAAATAGAGGAACATGTCCAGCTTTTGAGACCAAGGTCGTGTAGATTGACTATATTGACTATATTCGGCTATCTTGACAATTTGTTATTATTCATACAACTGTTTTAGATATATTGAAATAAATAAAACCCTTAGGTATTTATTGAACCTGGTTGCAACAGATAGGATATGACAGAAGATTGCAAATATGGGGTATCCAGTGAAGATCTAACTCAGTATTCAGTAGTAATGAATCAGCGAGACTAGCTTGCTAACCATTACACAACGATGGGGCAAAATACTTTAAGTGTATCAATAATAAATGTTATTAAATCTTTCTTTTTTGTTTACAATGGGGAAAATGATGCAATTATGAATCCCTGTGTGGTGATATCCAAGGAAGTAGACAAGCTGAAGTCGTTTCGTAAAATGCTTTTTGAAAAAAGAATTTTAAATTTGTATTATTTGGATTTTTCGGACTGTTGTCATCTTTATTGATATAGGGGTGGAGTTAATATAGTTCTTAGTGACAATCATTTGTGGGTTGCAGGTTCAATTCTGACCACGGGCGATAATAACATAGACTACTTAACATAACTTAACACTTGTACCTAGTTGTGGTTAGCGGAATGAGAACAGTCTACTCTGGTGAATTGAATAACGGGTTCGGTTCGAAGTTCCAGGAAGGCTCCCGATTACGACGTGAAGGCTCTCAAGTTCGACAAAAAGGTTTTCCGAGTTCGGCGAAGTGGTTCCTGAGTTTGGCAAGAAACACTTGAAGAATGGCACAAAGGCCGAAACGTTGTGTATAAACAATAAAGATGAGTACAAAAAAAAAATCCAAATAATACAAATTATCAAGCCTCATCTAAAAACTTCAGACAAATAATTTTAAGTTTATATTTGAATTATGTGGTTAATTCTTCTAGGAACTGTGATAGTATTTTTCTTCCCTCATAAAACTTTACAAAACAACTTTTTTAAAAGGATAATTCATTAGTTTTAGCTTAACTTTACACCCATTTCCTCAACAGCTCTTTCACTTTCACTTTCATTTTGTTTAAAATTTTTGTTAAACTTTTTCCTTTGATCTTTGTATCTCCCCCTCCCCCTTCCAATTACTTCATCGACACTATTTGTCTATCCTTCAATTTCCATGTTTGCAATGGTCTCCAGCTCCCTCAAGTTTGTTAGTTTCTTTTTAGAAAATTAAAATAATATTTTAAGATAGACTAGCTGTAGATGAATGAAGGTTGGTTGTGTATCGTTTCCTGGTACGAAGTAAATATATATAAGAACAATTCATGACGAAAGTATATTTATTGCCTGAGCATTTTTTGTTTGTTGACAATTTCCATTTAGAGGGAATTCATGGTTTATTTTGCAGTTACATGTGGGCGGTGTATTATAGATTTTCTTATTGTGCTTTCTTATCATTTGTTGTATCTTTTCAGTGCAGCTGTTACTAAATTCTACTGTATTTCTATTGAATATTTTGTTGTAGTTTGTTTGATGTAAAGCAATGTTTGTTTATTGGTTTTATAGATTTTTTCTATGTTTGTTTTACATTACTACGGTGTATCATGGAATTCACGGAATCGTGGATGGATTCGTGGAATTGTAAATGTGAAACGGGATCTATTTTTTATGTAATTTTCAATAAATAACAAATTGATAATTTGAATTTTTTTTAGATTTGAAAAGAAAATTATTTCAAAACTCAATCAACAATTGTCTCTGAGATTTTGTAGTTAAAAATTTTATATAAAATAAACATACGAACATAACTTACTTGTTTTCTTAAAATTCATTTGAACTTGGGTCATTGTGTCCATTTTAAATGACGATAACCATTATACAACGTGTGCCTGATAAATATTCTTATAGTAATTACACATGTCTGTATACCATGAATAAAGAATTTTGCAATATTGCGTTTATTATTATTACTAGCAAAAAAAAAAAAGAAAAAAAGACACCCTCGGGCGGTGTAAAAATAAATTTGTGAAAGATATTGTCTAAGGGGGTGGGAGTTAAAAATTCAAAGTCAGAGAATTTGTACCATAAGTAAGTAAAATCATCAAATTTATTAAAGGAGTAAAAAATGAAATAATTTGAAATGGAAACTTAGTTCTGATAACTTTAAGTATATATTGAAATAAACAAACTATATATAAATATTTAATATCGGGCATGTATTTATTAAAACGTATTTAAAAAACAAACAATGAGGACCGTCTAAGGTTGCATGCTCAAATTTTGAGTGTATTTATTCTATGTTATAACGATTTTATATAATGTGACGGAAGCTGGGACGTAGTTTCGGTTGCAGACAAATAGAGACCTAATCTCCATTATTAATAGATTAGATGAAACATTATCAGTTATTACTAAGGCGATTTAAAAGTTTTGCAATGTTTTTGGTATGTGCCAGTTTTCATTGAGTATATCATGTGACCAAAGCAGCTCAAACCGTGGAAGTAGTTACTGCTGTGGTTGGTAGTATCGTGGTAGTTGGTGCGCTGACACATTGTGCATTGCTTCACTCTGTGTGTGATTTGAAAACCGCTCAGATAAATGTGCCACATAGTCTAATTCAGGAACTTATGCTTTATGAGTTTGAATTGGGCCATAACGTCACGGGAGGCAACCCCAAAAATATTTGTTGTAGGAAAGATGAACGGTGCAGTTGATCATGATACAAACTCTGGTTTCGATCGGAAGGTCCGGTGGCGTCGGTCCTGGGCCGCATAAATTAACGTTGTTGATCCCAGGGGGCCACCCCCCAGGACAACACCTGCCCCTCAATTTAAAGGGACAGGACTGGGTTTATTGCCGGGTGCCTGAGGCGCCCCCATTGAGGGGAAATGTCGTCGGGATCAACGCATTTTTTGCACCCGCCTCCCATGAGATTCGGTTCGTTGACGGTGCCACATTAATAGGGCGTTGTGCCTAACCCGTACAACGTGGGGTACGTGGTAAATATAACAATAACTAGATGGTTCAAGAAATTTCGCTCGGGTTACAAGAACCTCAATGATCAGGCAAAGTCTAGTGGGCCAAAAACCGTGGATTCCAAGGCATAGAGGCAAATTTGGCAAGTAGCATTTGGAGAGTATCAGGCGAACTCAGCACTTTACAGTCCAATGTGTTTCACTTTCACAAACTTGGCAAAAGCGTCTGGTTTTGAATTGTGCCTCACGTTACATATTATATATATAATTGTAAGTAAAGTAAAGTCGTCAGGGCGACCTAAAGTCGGTATCAGCCAGTCAGCGAGGGAGTCTATCCCCTTTTCAATAGCACTAGACCAAGGAGATTGATTTGGCGTCTGAGGTGGAGCGCCACACCTACCATCAGCTCCTTAATTTACCGCACATATCTCTGTGCTACTCATACGCTGAGTTGACGAGGACCGGTATCGAACTAGGAACCTTGTGGTTTCTAGCCGAATGCTCTACCGACTGAGTTAACCCGGCCCCTAAAATATATATATATATAATTGTACCTCACGTTATCTATACATATACATATAAGGTTTAATATCGATGTATTTTTTATTATTATTCCACTTCAACATTTTCAACCTGTAGTGGGACTTTATGGACACCCTGTATATACAAATTCACTGTTACTGAGTATAACTTTTTGATTTCATGGTAATTTTCACCTTTAGTTGTCAAAATTCCTAGCACGGAGACTTTCAAAATAGCTATCGGCTTGGTTCAAAGTGAAAGTCAAGGGAGGTTACTCTAATTGTCTGATTTGTTAGGAATTTTGACAACTAAAGGTGAAAATTACCGATTTCATTTATATTAACGAAGATATTTAAAGATTTAAAGAAAAAAGCATTGAAATAGCATTAAAATTTTACTTTAAAATTTTCTTGAATGTCAAACTTAAACAAATCAATACGGTAGCCAAAAACAATAATATTTTTTCTTTTTATTTATTTTTTTTCCAGGCCGGATTAACACACAAGGTCTTTTTACGTTGAGAGAGAGAGAGAGAGAGAGAGAGAGAGAGAGAGAGAGAGAGAGAGAGAGAGTCATGCTGTCAGTACGACTTGACAATGATGATGATGATTGCAAATCAATGTTAAAGAACGCAATCTGCACTTCTATTAATCCTTAGCCAATCCAACGACCTCTTCTTCCAACTATCTCAAGGGCATTGGTGAATGGGAGAATGCAAACTTGTCTCAGTCAGAAGATCTGCCAGGTCGATGCCCAATAGGGATGGGTGGTGAGAGAGAGACATGAAAATCTGTGCTGTCAGCACGACCTCATGATGATGATGATTCCTTTCTTGTTAAATTCAGTTCGCTCATTTCTTCTAATATCAAATCTATATATTAATACTTGTTCCTAAATCATCTTTCAACACCCTCTGGTTAAAAATGGGATTGTCCCAATCGTCCAAGATTAAATTCAAAAATGTAAATACTGATTATCGGGTGTCGATTATTCGCTGAATTCTTATTTCTTATGAGTGTAGTCACCTCAGCTAAATAATGGACTATTCCGTTTTTATTAGAAAAAAAGAAAGGAAAGGAAAATAACTACATGGTGCATAGAAAAATATAATAAGAAAGAAAAAAAGAGAGTAGGAGAAAGATAGAGAGAGGGGGTGAGAACGTGAAAATAATAACACTAATCTATTTCAATCGATGATGAACAGAGAGAGAGAGAGAGAGAGAGAGAGAGAGAGAGAGAGAGAGAGAGAGAGAGAGAGAGAGAGAGAGAGAGAGAGAGAGAGAGAGAGAGAGAGAGTTAAATCAAGATTATTATACATTTTACATATTAATCTATTTCGCAATGGCTCTTAAGTAAACATATCAAACGTTGTAATAATTAGATTATCACACTGTGGTATATCCACAGGTTCTGGTAGTCTATAATAATTGGAACAACTTATAATTTACGCTAATAAGCTTACAATCATTATGGCTACTGCAACACGACTTAACACAGCTGATATTAACACCTCCATCCAATTTTTTAATCCACTCAATCCGAATCAGTTTTCCGTTCGGTTGATCAGATTAAATAAACCCACCTTTAAGCAGATTAACAAGCAAACATTTTTTTTTGGTGGGGGCGGGGGGCGGAGACGCTGGTCTGTGTAATGAAAATAGGAAATGGATACGGCAACCCGAATTCAAATCCTGGACAAGGCTGTTTGCATTTCACATCCCACTAATACTCTTAAGAAAAGTATGCATCCAACTATTATCACCCCAAAGCGTTTTGTAAGAGTCCAGGTAGTGCAGCCATACACTAGCATTGACATGGCTACATCCTGGAAGAATTCTCGCTTTATCTTATCAGAGGTCAGATTCTCATATGATCGATAATCTGTTCATAACAATCCTTGCCTTTCCTATGCGTAGATGAGATATTGCTAACTAGGTTACCATTAAAAACTGGCGTGTCCATGTGTAGGTGTCCAGAGAAGAACGTCACTTATGAGTTCGTCCTTGCTTCTCCATCAGTGTTCAGCATGTCTTGTTCGTCTTACTTGGATGGTTTGTGGGATAGGAGGTAAGTTGGTGTACAACTCCTGTCTTGTTAGGTGCTGCTTCCAAGATTTGTTCAGGACAGCACACAGCATCCTTGAGTAGTTCCAATACAGATTTTTCTCTAAGCGTTTCGTTAGATTCCAAATGGTGCAGCCATACAGTGGCACTGACACAGCTACAGCATGGAAGAATTATCGCAAAAACCTGTCAATAGCAGTCCATGCCTTTCCTATGCGTATATCGACATCGCTTTCTGTACATGAAATCTCACCCTTAATTCCTCCTGTAAACATCATATTAACTCGACATTACTCTAAAAAAGACATGGTTACTTCATAAACTGACTAGAAGCGGCTACCCAGCATCACCTGGGTAGAGCGGGGACAAAATAAAATAAGATAAACGTGGTGTAATGGTTAACAAGTTAGTTTCGCAGATCCATTATTATTATCATGTATATTTTGATTTATAGATATCTTCGTAAATATAAATCAAATCTTCGTAATTTTTGTACAAAAAGCAAGTACCGGTGATATTTAAAGTGTATATATATTTACTTTGTTGTTAATTGTTGTATTTTCGTAGTTTCATTCGGACATACATACATACATACATACATACATACATACACACCGACTACCCTTTATTTACTATAGCTATATACTAAAGCTGAATTATTCAACTTTTGCTTCCTAAAGGCTTTTTTACTGTTTAGTTTAATGACACGAAAATTATACTAAATTATTCCTTACTTTTAGGATTGAATTATGTCTGAAACAAATTCTATTTTAATTAGTTCTAATTAGTCGTAATTTGCAATTAAGTCAAAAACAGACCAATCTCTTACTTTACTCTCTGTCTATCACTTTCTTCTTCTTCTTCTTCTTCTTCTTCTTCTTCTTCTTGACTACCTTCTCGTTATATAAAGTTAGTTTCTCTGGAGAGAGAGAGAGAGAGAGAGAGAGAGAGAGAGAGAGAGAGAGAGAGAGAGAGAGAGAGAGAGAGAGGGGGAGAATTTGAAATGTATTTCTATGTTCAATTTCACAACCAGCAACCCGTAGCTTAAATGAGGTCAAACATTCCCCTTCTTAGAAAGCTTACAAAATGATTTTAAGGTTTCGTCCGGTCGTTTTTATTTAATAAAAAATCTATTCGCTTTACTAACTCCCTTTTCCCTAATCTCAATTATCTACCTAGAGCTGAATGGGTGACCCAACAGGTCACGTTTTGTCTAGTATATGTATAGATAGATAAAAATATGACAAAAGTGAAAACACTTGTGCAATCTGATTGATATTTGACTGGGAAAATGATTAATGTTGAATTAAAATTGAGTCATCTGAACGTTCACAATATTTTAGACACACAGAAAATCCGTGCAAAATTTGTTCCAAAGAACTTTATTTTCTACGATTAAGTTTGCGCTCCCAAAGAATATTGTTATAGCATCACGACAAGCCCCTTAACATCCATGATCTAAGCCCTTGTTAGTGTAACGGTCACTAAATTGACCTGTTAGCTATACTTCATTTTTTACATAGGTATTTTTGTTACCAATTTAACTACCACCACAATATCTAGCCAATTTAGTTGATTTTTATAAATCCCATTTTATCAGTTGCTTCTGACACTTAAATTCACTGCCAAATTAAGATTAAGCGGAAATGACTAAGGGAATTTGAGCCCATACCAACTCTACGGTTAGACTACTACTGCTGGTCAAAGAGGTAACACGGTAAGAACTTTTGTCCATTTCTTTCTTGTGTTTCTATTTCTTTTGAAAGGTATTTGTTATTATCTTTCATTGAATGTTATCTATTTCTTCTTTGTATAGTTTATACGGTGTTTATGCCTTCTTTACACAGTTTTCACGGTGTTTCTTCTTTGTAGAGTTTTCACAGTCAAGGCGTTAACGTTTTCTAAACACACAAACCAGCGGTAGTTATAGTTAATATTTCCTGTTCTTAAAAAATCAAAATGCAGTTCTGTGGTGGCCATTAGGAAACTGTTTAAGAATAAACTGCTCGTTGATTCAAACTATTACATAGTATCTTCTTAGCTGGTTGTCTACTTCTCATTACAGTGAACTCACAGATAGCACGCGGGGGACAGAAGCCCCTTAAAAGCGATTCAAAGACCATATTAAGACAACGCTGAAGATATGTAACATCACACCTTCAAGCGTGGAAGATCTGGCCTCCAACAGGCAGGGTTGGCGAGACGCCTGTCGCACAGCAGCTAAGCAGCTCAATAATGAGATAAACAGGACTGCTGAGCGGCAATGTCTTCGTCAGTCATGAACAACCAGATGTAGATGGGAATTTCCCCTGCAGTATGTGTGGCCGCATCTGCAGGTCCAGAATTGTACTAATGAGCCACCATAGGGTCCACTAATGAAGATATGAAATGACGTCATTGTCGTCTGCGACGGATTTCGAAAAGAAAGAAGAATAATATCTTTGGTTATTTCCTATAACTCCAACATAAACAAAGGGGAGTCAATCTTGACTGATAAATTATTTATTTATTTATTGATCTACTAGGAAAAAAGAAGACAGGGTTAGGGTTAGGGTTTAGGGTTAGTTTAATGGGAAAATAAATAAATAAGTTATCAGTCAAGAGTGGTTCCCCTTTGTTTATGTTGGAGTTATAGGAAATAACCGTATCTTCTTACTTCTATCGTGTCTTCGTCTTCTTCTATTCCTCTAACTTCTAGTGGACGTCTGCCCCTTCGTATCGAAGAAATGGGATTTTCTTCAAAAAGGTGCGCAAAGAAGCCATTCTTATCTAAGAAGAACATCAATGATAGAAAGACATTTGTCTCGTGTTATGGCAAGAAAGATACAGAATGGTTTAGGAATGTTTTCTGGTCCGATGAATCAAAATTTTGTCTTTTTAGTGATACTCCCGAACGCTGCATTCGAAGTTCCGGATAAAGATTATCGCCAAGTTGCATAAAAATGACAGTGAAACATGGGAACGGAGGGATAATGGTATGGAGAACTTTTAATGCCGAAGGAGTTGGGGAACTTATTAGATGTGAGGCGTCAATAAATGCAAAGGAATACATTCGAATATTAGAAACAGGACTGTTTCCAAGTGTCCAGAAGCTGGGAGTATCCCATAACATTATTTTTCAACAAGATAGTGCACCTGCACACACCGCTAAAGTCACTAAGAAATGGCTTGCCGATAATTCAATTGATGTGATGTTTTGGCCTTTGAATGGAATAGCATCCTCTCTTCACAGTGTTCCAAGTTGGTTGAGAGCATGGTTAAAAGGATTAATCTTTTAAAGAAATCAAAGGGGAAAGCGATTCCATACTAAGCATTTATTAAAGTAAATGTCTTGTTTTGTGTATATAAGACTCGTTTTTGTTTTTTGTTCAATTGTATTTTGTTTAATTTAGCTTTTTGTACAATAAAATGTATAATACTTGCTTGGCCCATTTATTTTGTTCACGAGTGTATCTATTTATCTTGATATTTTATCTATCACTATTCACATCTATCTATCGTATCCCCATGTCCTTGTAGAAGAACTGTATTGGTACTATTTAATCCATGAATAAATCGTGATTCTGTCAGTTTCCTTCTTTTGGCGGCTGGGGTGTGAGGAGACAAATGTTTGCATGAACAGAGAGCAAGGAACGAACCAAAGATATGTTCCTAAAAGAACGCCAAAGCTACTCTGCATGCTGTGTTGTATACCCATCTTAAAATTGACGTGTGTACTTCTTTTGGCAGCTGGGGTGTGAGGAGACAAGTTGTATACCCATCTTAAAATTGACGTGTGAACTTATCTTGTATTTCTCCAATAGTTTCTGGGTAGCTCTGTTATAGATGTTATCTCATCTTATACTTTCTTCATATATAGTATACCTGTATACCCGTGGTTATACACAGATTTAGGTACTCTTCACAGAGTTCTGTCACGGCCGCCTGCCTCAAAAACCGCTAGCCGGTGGCTGCTGAAAAAACAACACTAGCAACGATTGAAGTCCGTAGCCGAAGCGGTGTCACTTGAAAAAAAACCCCAAACACAACCAACTTTCCTGAAAACCCAACCCCAACCCTAACCCTAACCCCTAACCCTAACCCTCCTAACACTAACCCTAGTTTTTTTTTCAAGTGACACCGCTTTGGCTACGGACTTCAATCGTAGCTGGTGTTTTTTTTTCAGCAGCCACCGTCTAGCGGTTTTTGAGGCAGGAGGCCAAGACGGAACTCTGTGAATATACCCCAGATTTATTGTTGGGTACTCCTATCTACCCTACTATTCCCAAGAATATTAGCACTATATGAAATGCAACCGCCCCTGTCCAGGCAGTCTCGCCTTGTGCATTTCTTGCGACGGAAACCCTTAAACCATGCGCCTCCAAATAAAACAATATATATGGAAGCGCATGGCATAATACTCTTGGGAAAGGTATAAATCCATATATAATCCCTCCAGCTATGGGTAAATAGTAGGTCAGACTGGGCTCTTCAACCTTGGTTAGGCAACCTGTCTAGGAGAAGGAAAACTCTGAATTCAAACCTATTAAACTCCGCTTAAGAAATTGGCCTTGTGTCACATCCTGCTCGTGCGGATGGGTTGGTAAATATATACATAGCAGTATTTTATCTATCTATCTCAGTATCTCAATATCTATCTATCTATCTATCTATCTTGATATTTTATCTATCTCTGTTCACATCTATCTATCGTGTCTCCATGTCCATTTTCTATGATGATAACTATTACACAACAGGCTCTTCTTAAGTGATGTCCTGTATACAGTAAGATCGGAAGTGAATGATCTACTATGTACTCTTTCCAAAGAATTGAACGAGTGATTTAAACTATTGCTGTTTCCAATTAGGCAAATTGAAGCCAGCAATCAACAAAAAGCATCCATCCAGAATTGGATCATAATTGGATAAAAATAAATAAATAAATAGATAAAAGACATTTCCCCAGGATAGTTCTAGGTCATGCGGTTCTTTGGTGATCAGGCAGAATTTTTTTACAGCTTGGCTGGAAAGTTTTTCCCCTGCTGCATTTAACTAATACTTGCACTTCAAGATGATCGTTTATTCCACTCTTTACAGAATTCCCTTTATAACAAAAAGGATTCTCATTCCCTGGAAGGTTGCCAAAGGCACTTATAAAATTCTTTACTAAGAAATCTTCTTGGAGGATTGGCTAATGAAGTTGCCTGAAAGGTGGTAGAAGATTGTGGAACAAAAATGGTAAATATATTGTTTACTTAAGTTGAAGTTGGTTGGTTGTATTCTATGGAATGTCAACCCTTGTTGGGTTATTTTATGCCAATGATGTTTTGTTTTTGTTTTATTCATTCTTGATGGTATTCAATTTTTTTTTCAAACTCAATTTGTTTAAACACAATTTTTGAAAACACTTTTTTCTACTTAATTCATAGATAGGACCCTAACAGGTACTACCACTCTGGATCAGAATGGACCTGGGTTTAATGGTGATGAAGGGGTACTCCACACTCTTCAGAGCTCCAAAATTGGAACTTCACCATTAGATGCAGTTTAACGCCATACTCAGGACACAGTTGTGGTTGAAAATGTATATTTGAGTTGAAAATGTATATTTTGCATGTGTACGTACATATGCAAAATTTATCAATGAAATACAGTGGTACCTTGAGTTATGGGTTTAATTTGCTCTGCTCATAACTCCATTTCCTCTTATATCAAATCAATTTTCCCCATTGAAATAAACTGAAATGCCATTAATCTGTTCCAGCCTTTCCAGTGCTACCTTGACTTAAGAGTTTAATTCTTTCCACTTGTAACTCAATTTCCTCATATATCAAATCAATTTTCCCCATTGAAATAAACTGAAATGCCATTAATCTGTTCCAGCCTTTCCAGTGCTACCTTGACTTAAGAGTTTAATTCTTTCCACTTGTAACTCAATTTCCTCATATATCAAATCAATTTTCCCTATTGAAATACACTGAAATGCCATTAATCTGTTCCAGACTTCCCCCCTAGCACCCTATTTTTGTTACGTTTTT
This sequence comes from Doryteuthis pealeii, assembly GCA_023376005.1. Taxonomy (NCBI): domain Eukaryota; kingdom Metazoa; phylum Mollusca; class Cephalopoda; order Myopsida; family Loliginidae; genus Doryteuthis; species Doryteuthis pealeii. Next base: position 23,075,624 of record CM042139.1, on the reverse strand, counting down.
TCTTAAATAAGGAAACTAGTATTGTATTGTAAAAAATATAATAAAATAGAATGTAATGAACTATGTGCTGTAAGTAAAAAGTAGTAAAGTTGTCAGATCGTCGGTATCAGCCAAACAGCAAGGGAGTCTATCTCCTTTTTGCTTGTGCTAGACAAGGGAGATTGTTTTGCTGGGGTAGTGTGTCACACCTATCAATTTCCTTATCTTTGTTGTTTTTTCTTTGAATTCACTCTTCAGCCTCTCTGCTGCATTAAAAGAAAATTCTTGAAATGTCAAATAAAACCCTTTAATCTTTATGAATATGAATTTGTATATCAGGAAAAGATGGGCACTTCATGTAGTGTAATTGGTTAGCAAGCTAGATTTGCAGACCATTGTTAGTGAGTTTGATTATCATTGGGTGCCCCATACCTTTGGCCTTGTGCCACATCTAAGCTAAGCTTAGTAAATAAAGGCACCTCACTAGGCCTAATGGTTAGCAAGCTAGCTTAGCAAACTATTGTTAGTGATTTCAATTCTCACTGGGTGCCCCATACTTCTGGCCATGTGCCACATCTAAGCTAAGCTTAGTAAATAACTATATCAGGAAAAGAATTATAAAAGTGTTAATCAAACAAACAAACAAACAAATACATATATATTGTATTTTTTATTTTATTTTATTTTTTATCCAGTATATTTGAATAGAGTAATTGTGCACAAAAAATCAACGATATTGAAACTTTTTCATATTATCGAAATTACAAATTGAATTTATTTAACTATAACTCTACGCTTGTCGCCTTCATCTAACGTAAAGGATTAGAAAATCATTAAATAAAAAATAAAAAAAACTCCGAAAAAACAACCTCCATCTTGATTTGGTTGATAATTCAAGTTTTTACTTTATATGATATTTAGTTCTCTTATTATTGTATTAAGAAAGACTGGATTTTTTTTAATGGCTGCCACGTATAAAGGAATATTTATGTCATTCAAATCAGTTCAGTGAAATGGAGGGCAGAGAAAATGTACTGCAATGTACTTTAGATTAGAAAGTGAAGAAAAAGATATCCAATTATGGATTTCAAAATATCTGATATATCCATACAGGTTAGATATGAATAGTCCAATAAGTTTTCAAAGAAATTACTATCGTTCCTTAAAGAAATAAGAGAAGATTACGATGCATTTTCATAAAATACACCACATTCTGCATTGATCATATTAATAGGCACCCTCCACTCTTTTTAGTCTCTTCGACCCAGGCGTTTGGTTTTTGTGCATGGATAATGTGATCAGTTGGCATCTTCTCCTTGATCTTTTCTTCATGCCTACAAAAGACAAAAAATAGAAAGAAAAATAAATCATGAGTTTCTAGGATATTTTTGTTATGATATCATTATATTATTTTCTTCTGAGTAAGAAAATAACATTGATAAAACAACATCGTCGTTTGTGCGAGTCAGCGATCATTTCAAAATCGGTGACAATAGAACAAAGACCTGGTTTCTTGCAATTAACACTGACCATCACAAAAGACAAAAAATAGAAAAAAAAACAAAAAAACAAACAAACAAAAAACAAACAAAAACAAAACAAACAACAAAAAAAAACAAATCCTAAGTTTCTAGGATATTTTTGTTATGATATCATCATATTACTAGCAGGACCCGTGGAATTTTCACGAAAATGAAACAAAAAGCAAGAGGAGCTATTTAAGCCAGAAATGATGATTTGCAATTTCATTACATGTAAATTCTACTAAAATTACCAAAATATCTTCTGTAATTCATAATTTTAACATTACAAATAAAACAAACACTTAACTTTTTAAAAATTCATTTTAATTTTGCATTGGGAATTTAAGCGATGAAAGACAATTTGGAATGTTTCATTTTTAAAATTGGGTGAAATGAAATGGGACAAATAAGAAATTTGCTATTAAGCAACACCAGATAATCTGTATTCACATTTTTGCATGGCATCTTGGACAATTTGGACAGTGTCATTTTTAACCAGAGGGTATTGCATGATAACTGACAGAAGATTTAAGAACAAGCGTATTAATATATAGATTATTAATATATAGATTAAGATTAATTTCTTCTGAGCAGTGATCATTGCAAAATTGGAGACAATAAAACAAAGACCTGGTTTCTTCCAATTAACACCGGCCATCGCAAAAATCATAATTCCCGAAAACAACATCAAGACAGACAATGGATAAAAAAATGTAAAAGATATAAGAAATTCAAAATCACTGAAACAAAACAACTCACTTTGTTTCCTCATAGACTGATTCCTCAAAAGCTGTCTCCCCCAGCATGTCTAGTTTATCTTACCCAAATAGTTTGTGTGCAAGTTGCCCTACAGCTGCTCTTTTGTGGAGTGCTGCTTCCAGGATTTGTTCAAGACCACTCACAGCATCCTTGTACAGTTCCCATCTAGCTTTTTTCCCCCAAGTGTTTCATTAGTCCAAGTGATGCAGCTATACAGTAGCACTGACATGGCTACGGCTTGGAAGAAATCTTGCCTTATCAGAGAGATCAGATTTTTATATGATTGATGATCTGTCTATAGAAGTCAATGCTTTTCCTATGCGTATATTGACTTGAACCACTTTTTAAAATAAATGAGAGTACTTGTATATTGGTTCCACATTCATGAATAAAAAAAAAAAATAACTCAAGCTCTAATGGTTCTAGAGGTTGTAGGAGACCCATTGGCATGCCAACATTGTGATCCGAGGTGTGTGTGTGTGTGTGTGTGGGGGAGACAAGAGCTCAGCCCAGCGCCGCCTCCAGTGGCAAATAAATACTGTTTCAGATTTTTCAAAGTTTCATATACTCTCCCAATTCATCATGTTCATAGTTCAGGAGCATCATTTGCATCCATCTGTCTACTAGAGAACTATGTAGCCTCGGCAAGTTGATATGGAGGATGAGCTGTTGCCCAAGCCTCCACTCCACACTGCTATTGTGGTCCAATGGAAAGGCAAAAAAAAAGAGCATCGACCTTAAGGACTCCAGCTCCATATTTGATTTTGGGGTGTATTCCCTTTGTCTTTCCTTGTAATGAGGCAGCGGAGGTTTTATAACAGACTCTGGTTATTTCCTATAAGTCTAACATAAAAAAGGGGAACCACTCTTGACTGATAAATTATTTATTTATTTATTGATCTACTAGGAAAAAAGAAGACGGGGTTAGGGTTAGGGTTTAGGGTTAGCATTTAGGGTTAGGGTTTAGGGTTAGTTTAATGGGAAAATGAATAAATAATTTATCAGTCAAGAGTGGTTCCCCTTTGTTTATGTTAGACTAATAGGAAATAACCTAGACTCTTCTGTAGTGGCAAAAATTAGGCAATATATTTTAATGTTATAGTAACGCAAAGGCTTTTAGGTTAAGGTGATTTTACACCCTCCTGAAGCTGCACCCTGGAGCAGCTGCCCTTTCCTGACCCCTCTTTGTTCTACCACTGGGGAGACCCTAAACTGCAGATCAAAAGCGTACACTTTCTTCTGTTATTGAAGCACACTCAAATGGGAAATGACTAAAATTATACTATTTTAATAAGCTTAGCCTGGTACAAGGCCACAATAAGTGAGGTATTTATGAAGATCAAATTCATGATACTAACAATGGATCAGGGGGTCAAATCCTGGATATGGCTGTTTGAATTTCACATAGTGCTAATAGCCTTGGGAAAAGTATGAATACGATTATTCTCCCTTCAGCTATGGGTAAATAGAAGGGCAGATTGGGCTCTTTACCCTTGGTATGGCAACCAGTTTAGGAGAAAGAAAACTCTGAAGTCAAATGTGTTAAAATCTGCTTAAGAAATGACCTTGTGTCACATCCTACTCATGTGGAGGGGTTGGTATATATATATATATATATATATATATCAATCTCTCTGTCGCAGTTTATTGTAATCTATTTCAATCTTCTTTGCTATTTATCTATCTATCTGTCTATCTATCTTTTATCAGTTTGTACATATCTATCAATATATCTATCTATCTATATATGTATATAAAAAAAGCCATCGGGATGGCCTAAAGTTGGTATCAGCCAGACAGTGAGGGAATCTATTCTCATTTCACTAGACTAAGGAGATTGTTTTTTCATCTGAGATGGAGTACTACACCTACCACCAGCTTCTTACTTTACCGCACAGATCCATGTGCTACTCATACACTGAGTTGGTGAGAGCAGGTATTGAACCAGGAACCTTATGGTTCCTAGGCGGATGCTCTACCAACTGAGCTAAACAATTATATCACTTTAGATATAAATGCCAAATACATATATATAAAATACAAAATTTATGATAAATAATTTGGATAATAATATTCAACAATGACTAAAAAATAAAAAAAAATAAAAAATGAGTTTTTGAAATCAAAAATTTATTTCAATAATATATTTCACTTATCCAGTTTCATCAGATTTAAAAAAAAAATTATTTTTAAAATAAGGACCATATGACCTTTAGGCACCCCTTTTCGATCTCGATTAAGAAAGGACATGTTTTTCATTTACACCATCAATATCCGGTTGTTTGTTAGGGGTTAGTGTTAGGGGTTAGGGTTAGGGGTTAGTTTTATAATTTAAAAAAAAAAATCTAAAAATCGTCTGTTAAAACAATCCGGTATTGACGGTGTAAATGAAAAACATGTCCTTTCTTAATTGAGATCAAAAAGGGTGCCTAAAGGTCATATGGTCCTAAAATAATAACAGAATTTGTTGGCATAATTTTCATGGAATAGGATGCTGTTAAATCTGAACACTGTGGATCAATACACTTTCAATATCACTAGAAGTGGCTACCCGGCGTCGCCTGGGTAGAGAGAGATTTTTTAAAAAAGTTAGTCCTGCACATCCACAATTACTGAGACGTGAATTGGAGCCTCTTAGGATGACCCATTAAAATCACCACGCAAAAAAAGATTTTGCATTGATCCAATTACTCGGAAAAGAAACGTTAATGTCTACTATTGGAAATATTAAATGCAAAAAAATATTCTATGCTGTTATCATTTACATTTTATTTTTTTAATTATCTTCATGAATATAAATCAAATCTTCATTATTTTAGCGTAAAAACCAAACCCTGGTGATATTTAATGTGTATATATATAATTTACTTTGTCATTAATTGTTTTATTTTGGAAGTTTCCTCCGGATATACACATACACACAAAATGTAAAGATTATTATATTATTATGCATTTTATTTCATCTTATTGTTGCTCTTTATCACAACACCCTGGGTTGATATGAGGGTTGGTACAAGGGTCTTATGCATCTCCTTGAATCTATGATATACCCCTCCTGGTTATTTCCCATAACTCCAACCTAAAAAAGTGGAATCACTCTGAATGAATTTTATCTGTTAATCAATCTAACCATTATTTTCCCATTAAACTAACCCTAAACCCTAACCCTAACCCTAACCCCTAAACCTACCCCTAACCCTAACCCTAACCCCGTCTTCTTTTTTCCTAGTAGATCAATAAATAACTAAATAATCAATCAGTCAATCAGAGTGGTTCCCTTTTTTCTAGGTTGGAGTTATAGGAAATAACCCCCCTCCTAATCTATGAAAATCGGCCCTCACTCTATTACATGTCAGTTTTCATATAGTAGTATTCAAAGAAAATATATGAAACCAAGCAGGCTCCCCCTGCCCACTGCAGCCATTTGCATTGGACAAAGCACATCTCTAAAATTGTCAAGAAGGATGTCTTAGTATTACACAGCAAGACCTTTGTCAGCCACTCTCCGTCTATATATTTAAAGCTGTATATAGCTATGGCACAGCAACACTTAGAATTTGCATCACCAGTCTGAAACGCCTACTTCATTAAGAACATTTACCTCCTGGGAACGGTTCAGAGACATGCAACCACTCTAATACCCTCCATGAGGCATCTACCATACTCTGAACATCTTGCTGCCCGGGGCATGAATCCATGGAAGCTCCGACATCTGGCAACTGGGTAAACACCCGCAAGGTGATTAATCATCTTGCCAACAGCAACCTTGAGCACCTTTTTGATTTCCGTGTGTCTAACACATGTGGGCATGTCAAAGTCAGCTCCCATGACTTTCAGAAACATATTTTCATGCTCAGAGTTATTGAAACATAGAACAAACTACCTGTATCAATTGTTAGCTGCCAAGACACAGCATCCTTCAAAACTACCTGTAACTTGCCAACACTATACCTGATATCACCTCCATACACATATATATACGTGAGGAAAAAGTGGAAGTGAATCCGGCAGTATATAATATTATGAAAAAATTGAAAAACACAAGTTCATAAATGAGTAATGTTTATTTCACCTATGCTGCAGTGTTTCGATCTGTTTCAACAGATCTTCATCAGGGCTTTTGTTAGTTTGAGGGAATCTTCGAGACTCTTTTTTTCTCGAAGATTTCTTATTTTTCTGTGATATTTTTATATTTTTTCCATCAAACTAATGAAAGCCCTGATGAAGATCTATTGAAACAGATCGAAACACTGCAGCATAGATGAAATAAACATTACTCGTTATGAACTTGAGTTTTTCAATTTTTTCATAATATTACACACACACATACACACAACACACACACATATATATATATATATATATATATATATATATATATATATGTGGGAGATTATGTGCTTAATTAAAGTCATACCTAATTTTGTTAATTAATTAATTATAACTAAATGAATTAGGCGTGCATATCTGTTTAAATGTAAAGCGTAAACTTTTTTCTCGATTTGTTTATGCTTTTTTAAACGGATATGCACGCCTAATTCATTTAGTTATAATTAATTAATTAACAAAATTAGGGTTTGACAATTGTAATTAAGCACAAAATCATGATTCGCACACAAATTGTCGGCCTTCGCCATTTTTCACAACACACTGTTTGACTACTTCATATATATATATGTGTGTAATATTATGAAAAAACACTGTTCATTTTCCTGATATTTGTACATTATTCTATATACTATACATACATGCAACATTGATGAGTTGTAGTGCACCTGGGCATTGTATGCAATAATTTATATTATTAATAAAATAATCTATAATTACCTAATATACCTAATTGTATATTCATATATTTGTAATTCTCAAGGTCATTTGTAATGGGATTATTTGATGTAAGTAAATATCATATGAACATTATATTATTTTAATAAAGTTTGTTTGGCTAACATTAACAATATAAAAAAAACGAATTTAAAAATGTAGTTCTTATGTTAGTTTAGGCATATAATAAATTTAAGGAAAAGAGTATAGTGGTGATTTGAGAAAAACACATACTATTTATTAACAAATAAAAAGACTACAAATCTAGAATAAATAATATAATATTTTAGCGTAATGTCACCAATACTATCTTTATCTTATCTATCATATCATCACAAATCTAAATATCTAAGTATCAATATAATAGTCATAATAAGGATATCCTATCTCTCAAGTCTGTCTCTATAGTTTACATATCTATCGGCACATCTATGTCTTTTCGTCAATATATCTATTGAGCAGCTGTTTATATCTGGATCTATTCTATTATCATATCTAAATCTGTAACATAATCTACTTCCATATCATCATACATTATGTTCATTTATTCTATATCTATCTATCTAATAATCTATCAAATGTATGTTCATTAACTATACAAACTATATCCATAGCGAGCTAGTTCAGTATCGTACATTTCTAGTGTATTTCTATTCTTATATAATCTATATATTCTAGTCAGTTCATATCTATCTTCTATTATCTATCTACATCGTTCTATATCTTCGTATACATATCTATCTACCATAACTTCTATCTATTCATCATCAATCCATTCATATACTAGTCTATCATACTTGTTCTATAGTGCTGTTCATATTCTATCTATCTATCTATCTATTCTATCTATCTAACATATTCTAGTTACCTCTAATCTAATCTATCTCACTCAGCTCATTAATCTATAACATGAATCTACATAATCTGTCTCCAATATCTATCTATCTAATCTATCTACTGTTTTACATCCTATCTATTTCTCGTATCTATCTGCATCTATCTATCTATCTATCTGATAAAAAAGAAATGAATGAACAAATGTACAAAACAGTAAGTAAGAAGAGAAAAATTAACTGTACGTGTGCCTACCATACCATGAAGTTTAACAAAGTTGTTTTTACAGACAAATTTTCCAGTATAGTGAGTTAGATCCTCACTAAAGAGCCACACTTTATGGCTTTATACCTACTCATTTACTAAGTTACTCTTATGCCCCAAGAGCTTCACAGCAGCTTCTCTTATTTTTGTATGCCACACACAACAAACAAAGTACAACAACTGATGGTTAGTTATTATAATTGAGCAGATGGCTTCAGATTACACCTAAGACTTATTTGAATAGGAAATGAGTTATGAGGTGAATAGATAGTTGAACTTTGGAGATATCCCATCATACAGATAAAAAATACCAAGAAAATTTGGAAGCCAAGTTGTTAAGTTTAATAAACACCAAGAAATACTAGTTATTGTTTACTAACAAAGAATTTGATCATGTTATATTTCCTGTCTCATATTTTACTTTAGTGGGCAAATTGGTTAAAAATAAGTTTTAAAATTTGCATTTAGATATATCTATATACTAATATTCGTGTTCCTTAATTGCACAGCCGTTATCATCTTGCAACACCGTCTGGTTAAAAATAATAAGACTGTCCAAATCATCCAAGATGAAATGTAAAAAATGTAAATCCTGATTATCTGGTGTTGCTTATCCGCCAAATTCTTATTTCCCATGAGTGTTGTCACCTCGGCTAAATAATGGACCATTCTGTTTTTTATTATAAAGAAAGAAAGGAAAGAGAAAGGACATGCTACACAGAAAAAAAGGCACTAAGAAAGAAAGAAAGAAAGAAAGAAAGAAAGAAAGAAGAGAGTAGGAGAAAAATAGAGAGAGGGGTGAGCATGCAGAAGCGATAATGCTAATCTATTTCAATCGAACTCAATGAAAAGAGGAAAATAAGAAAAGAAAGAAAAAAAGAGTGAGTGAGAGTTAAGAATAAGATTATTATACTTTTTACATATTGAACTATTCTGCAATAGCTCTTAAGTAAACATATCAAATGTTATGATTAAATTATCATAATGTTGTTTAGCCACAGGTCATGCTAGTTTATAAATAATCCACACATAGATCTCCTTTGTTAGTAGATAATCCAACTTAATCTGTTTTTCGTTGTTTCTCTTTTTGACTGCCTCAAGTAAGGGAGACCACGCCTACGCTTTAAAGTTGTCTGCAAGAGAGACATGAAGACATGCCACATCGACATAAACACATGAGAGGCTTATGCAGAAGACCATACGACCTGGCGCCTTCTCGTCAAACAAGGAATGAAAAGGAGTGAAAAAGAGAGGAAAGAAACCGCCACAGAAAAGAGAATAGTTGGGTCAATTCATTTTACTTATTTTATTGGATGTATATAAATGATGTGGATCCTACGCATACGCTTGCAGGACAAAGTGCCCAACACAGAAGTGCTGGAAGGAGCAAACATGAACAGCATGCCCACCATCATCTGCGAGAGATGCCTGTGTTGGATTAGCCACGTCAGGAGGATGGACAAAGGCCGCATCCCCAAAGACCTACTGTATGGCGAATTAGCGGAGGGTACCCGACCAGTAGGGAGACCACGCCTGCGCTTTAAAGATGTCTGCAAGAGAAACATGAAGACATGCCACATCAACACCATCACATGTGCAGAAGACCATGTGACCTGGTGCCTTCTCGTCAAACAAGGAACGAAAAGGAGTGAAAAAGAGAGGAAAGAAGCTGCCACAGAAAAGAGAGCCAAAAGGAAGAAGAGACAACAGCAACTCCAGCAAGCATCACTGTTTGTTTGCAGTCACTGCACCAGAGATTGCCATTCAAAAATTGGTCTGTTCAGCCACTCACACAGTTGCAGATAAATAATAATTTTTTTTTTAAATGGACACTACACCATCGTCCTTAGTAGAGGGAAGGATGCCAACAATATAAATGATGTATATACCTGATTAATGGAGGCGTGTGGTGCAATGGTTACCATCATAGGAAATGGACATGATGAGACAAGTTCAAATCCTGGACAAGGCTGTTTGTATTTCAAATAATGCTAATATCCTTAAGAAAGATATGAATCCAACTATTCTCCCTCCAGAAATGGGTAAATAGTAGGGCAGACTGGGTTCTTTAATCTTGCTACGGCAACCAGTCTAGCAGAAAGAAAGCTCTGAATTCAAACCTGTTAAACTCTGCTTAAGAAATTGACTTTGTATCACATCCTACTCATGTAGAGAAGACATATAATATATATATATATATATATATATATATATATATATATATATATATATATGGGTTACCAAGTAACAGTGTATACATATGAGTATCATCAGACCACTGACTTTATGTCCACAGGTATATCCACAGTTATATCCACAGGGCCTGCTAGTTTTATTTTATTTGATATTCTAAAATATTAGAAGGGAAGAAAAAGGACAGGCTACACAGAAAAAAGGCACTAAGAAAGAAAGAAAGAAAGAAAGAAAGAAAGAGAGTAGGAGAAAAATAGAGAACTTTGAAATATCTATCTATCTATCTATGTTTGTTCATCATCTATCTATCTATCTATCTATCAATCTATGTCTGTTCATTATCTATCTATCTATCTATCTATGTCTGATGAATAAAAAATAAGCCCTGACATTGTTTATGCTACTCCAAGGACACAGAATAGGGATCACCAAATTAGAGCTTGCAGAATACCATATATATATAATAAAATATAGAAAATGTATTTATAATATAATATGACATATATATAATAATAATATATAATTTATATATAAACATATATATAAATCTGTTTTATATATAACAACCCTCTTGACATTTCTCAAGTCTATAGTTTTCACAGTTTAAAATCTATCTATATATCTATCTATCTATCGAACTATCTATCTATCTATCTATAACAATATATGTAATAATATATAATTTATATATAAACATATATATAAATCTGTTTTATATATAAAATAACTTGAGTCCAAATCATTAGTTGTTTTGTAATAATATAATAATATATATAATTCTACGTTGATTTAAAAAAAAAATATAGATAGATATATACATAATAATAATAATATAACAGAAGAGGGATCACCAAATTACAGCTTACAGCAAACCAAATCTTTTCCACAAGGTCATTTCATTTGAGCCACTGCTGCACTGTTTATTTGTTTGTTTATTGATTTTTAATGGCATATCAACCCGTCTGGGGTTATGTCATGCCTAACGGTTAGGAATTTATACATCGTGTATTTATATTTATACTTTTTAGTAATTGGTTTTAACAATGTGTTAGCATTATTGGGGATTATGTTTTGTGGTATTGATTTGTTTCATGTCTATATTCTATGGTATAATTTTATTTTTCTCAAAAAAGAGAGAATATCCTCCATGTGGACATTTTCAAACAGATTCTTCATATTGTTTGCTTTAAAATAACAGTTTCTGATGTGAGGAAAAAATCTGCAATTCCATGAATAAGTGTTTAACTGTCAAAGGTGTTTGACATGTTTCACATTGTGGTTGTTGTTCTTGTTTGAGTATGTAGGAGTGCATTTAGGGTGTTTTAGGGAAAATTGATTTGATATATCAGGATATATATATATATATGGTATTGATCTGTTTCATTAGAAATAGCAATGATTGCAAACAACAGAATGTAGAAAAATAATTATTAAATAAAGTAAGTGTAAGTAAAATAATTTAAAGTAATAATTAAAAAGTTAAATGATTTTAAATAAATTTTAAATGAATTCCATAAATAATTTTATAAATAA